>JAGXJF010005064.1:0-705983 GCA_019208055.1 Stipa capillata | reverse complement strand
GCATTACATGAAGCATAGGGTGTTAGCATTCGCTCATCGCTGTTGCCGGCAAAGTATAGGTCTTTTGTTTGGACATAATTACTATGAACGTCTCCTACAACGCCCACCTCGACTCCCCTCCTCATCCGCTCACCGCCCCACGACGTGTTCGACAAATGCCGCCACGGTTTGTACGGTAAGATCTCGTCATTGGCATCCGCCGACCAAGTCCTCGCCGCCGCTGATGGATCGCGTGCATGGACGAGTGTGAGGTGCACCTGACACAAGCTTGGTGCTCAGGTAAAATAATGTAGGCTGCATTCCGGCTAAAACCTGTATGAGACAGGTCTCACCACAGCTGCGGAATAAATGTTCCACACGCAGTTTCTTCGATGACTTCAAATTGAGTCAGGTCAAGAAACACGAGGTCTTCTGCTCCACCGCAAAGCTCCGTTGTTTCTGATTTCCCGACACATCTTATTATTGTTAGTTTTTCGTGTTGTCCGCAGGTCCAGATTAACATATGCAAACAGCGATCATATCATGTGGCAAGGATACAAGTGCATATTGTCACCGAACATGTGAGGTCGAACACGGTTAGATCAAGACCTAACTCTCGATGGATACTATTCGCTCATCTTATATATCCATTTACTATAAATACAGGAAAATTCCCTGCTCATAAGCAGGCAGATAGCGAATATATATAAGCAGAAAAGAAAAGGTCAGGGTACACAAGTCTCATCAATTTGTGCGTTTCTGTTCTCCTCTTCCTTATCTCGAAAAGGGTTCGTAGTAGTTACACAGCCTACACATAGCAATCGCTCAGGATCGATGTGTCATCTTTTATCAGCGTGACGGATAGTCGGAATCTGCCATGATTAATGAAGTAAATTTTGTTCAGCCAAACAAGCAGGGACATGCTCAGGGCACGTATCCTCTTGCTTCTGGGGCCTGCTAAGTACATTATGAAATGAATTTTAAAAACTGTATTAACAATTAGCTCAAACAGAAACGAAAAGATGAGAAATTATCATCAGATAACTGCAAAAACCATGTTCATCATCTATTTTTAGTGGAAAGGTTTGCCTAGAAGAAGTCTGTGTTCCGCTCAGAGGCAATGTTTCCTTCAGCAGTATTTTTCAATGAATTTGAAATTTGTTACTGTAGTCAATGAACTACCACTTAAAGAATTACTGTATCCTTAAGAAAACTAAATAATAATCACACTAAGATGTAATCACTAAACTATAGCCGGAAATACATTCAGACAAGTCTTTCCCGTAAACAATTAGACAAGTTCTTGATGTGAGTGCATAGGCAACTAGGTGCAGGGAAAACAATCTTGGTAACAAAAAGGTTGTCTCAGGCTCGGTCCGAATATATCAGTCGACAAAAATTTTGGTACTTTTTCGACAATCTGCATCTGGATTTTTCAATCCAGAATTTGTTTTTCCTGAAAAAAGCCAAAAAACAAAAAGAGAAAAAAGGCACCGCAGGGTCGAACCTACACCAGCTCGGACCAAACTAGATGATTACCACTAATCTATTTCACATTGTTATGATCAGTGTCAGCTGATGTTTTTCCCCTTATTCTGGTATTTAGAATATTCAAGTCAGCAAGATTGTGTTCCCGACCAGGGCCATTATGTAATTTTTCAAGTAAAAAACATATCAATCTTAATGAAATAAATACTAGAAGGCTTTACTTCCAGTTTGGTGGTCGGCCTAATCGTAGGCTTTGTAAGGTGAAACTTTTTTATCTTGCTATTATAAACTAATTCGCTGTTTTCTTGACGTGCCTGTAAGACTGCTTCTTAGCCCCGTAACTCAGGCCGGAGAGGCTTTGTTGCTTTTCCATTATCTAAAAAAAATGACAGTAGAAAGCGAAAGAAGTGTAAAATCGCATCTTTGTGGAGATTACAAGGCAAGTATTACCTGAATAGTTCGTAAACCAAGTCGAGGATGCCCATATCTTCAGTCGTTTCCGAGAATGATCACAAGTCCCCCTCTTGCGATGTAGCGAAAGAACGGTGTACCCCCGCCGTGTATATCAAGGTACTATCTCCAAAGGTAAGTTCTACCACTGTGATGTAAGAGAGAGATAAATTGCCCTGTAATATCTAAATTGTTCTTACGAACATTCCTGTGTGTCTGGCGAGCCACGGCTGACGTGTCTTCTTAGCTGTTGGCAATTGTTCAATTATAACTTGGAAGAAAAAGGGATCTCCACCTTTGTTTTTTTGAAGAAGAAATATGAAGGGATATAATATAAACGCTAGATATGCGAGATCTAGCATGATCCAATTCACAGTACAGCAAGCGGATATACGGACGTTGCGAATTTTAATCAATGTCAAGGTTACCTTAAGTCGCAATGAATACGTATTATATGACTAGAGCTATTGGGAAGTATAATAATGATTTCAACTGTGTTACTTTCTAATTATGCCAGATGTCACTTAGCAGACTCCATACGAAAATGTTGGGGGCATGTGATGGAGGACTGGCTTCTCGTTGTATGCATTAAGACAACTTTCTCTCTGTGAACAACTGGAGATCATCTGGGGTTAACCAATCCAGCCATGATCTTCAATCGATCTCTAAGTCTGAGATTGTAGAGTCCGATGTAACCTTTCACACTTCTCCCGTTGCTGATACTAAAACAATCAATCTCTAGCAACAGAAAATACTATTCGTCATCGACTCCACTCCGTCCACGATCTATATGACGCTAATATCTCAACTGTATCAAGCAGCTTTTGATCAACAATATGACTAATATTCAGCATATATGCGATGCTATAGTGATATAAAATATGTATCCGGATTCGATTCCTCTCTTTTCAAAGTACTTCCTTCTGATTATGATTTTGTATCACTAAGCGCTAATTGCTGTAACAAGCAATCAATAATTGGGAACCCAGGACTTCGTCTTAAGCAACCTCCAAATACGCCTCCATTTTGTAGTGATAGCCTCGCATGTCCTTCAGACCTGCCACACCATTGTGATTTCCGAATGGTTTTACCACTGAAGATCCTTGAAATGCCTGCAACCTCGTCTCATGTACTCAGAGATTCTGAAGTCAAGAGCGCCAATCCACACTACCTTCTCTAGTCACATGATGTTTTATGTGTTCATCGTAATGCAACAACCCTCAAATCAAATCTCTGTGTCCACCGCCGACTCGTATTTGACCAGATTATACCTAGTGCTGTCACTGCAGGGGTACACTATGTAATTTTAAACAGACTCAGAAGTGATGGAGCGGCTGGTGTGTTGCGTGGAGACAATGTGGGAGCCTGGTTTACCTTCTTGGGGCAGGCATCCCAAGCGCAGCCTATAGGTACTTACCCAGCATAGTTTGCGTGACCTTTCGCTTGTCTCCTGAAAGATGAAATCTATAGAAGGTATGGATCTTCTGTTTCTGTGTGTATATTTGAGACTTTGTTTTTTAGTTATGCTGAGGACTGTTCACCCTAGCTTGAAAGGAAAATGTGATCAAAGCCGACCAGATTGGGTGGGCTTTTTCGCCTCCACAGGATTGCAGGCCTCCGTCACACTGTGACCACCCACATTATTGTATACCTACGTCCCTCCAATAGTTGGTATGGGGGTGGTCGGCACTGGCCACGCGCTGTTCACTTACGCTTTCACTACCATCTTCACAGTATGCGTGTGTGTGTTCTCTTGTATGAGCGCCGAATAACTGTTGATCCTTTTGTGGGGCTCTACACAGTTCAAGTGCATCTGTCGGTGAAGCGAGTATAGTGGCACACAACAGCTGCTTAGCGGACGGGGTGGCTGGCCTCGCACTGTACTTGTCACTGTATTCAATGTCTCCTCGACCTTGAAAGCTAAGTCGGTTGTAGGCCCTGCGGACCTAGCAGCTTTGCTCTACGTTCAGGGATCATCCTCCCCTGTGAGAATGTCAGAGAAACTTAATTTATAACAGCTATTTCTTATGTGATACCTTGAGGTGCAGCATTGTGAACTGTCTTTTCTGCGCTGTTCAACAGATAGTGCTCTGCCCCCGGTACACACGGCATAATCTCCAATGCAGAGATAGCGTTCCGCCAATACGGGAAGCCGTACTTGCTTCGTCGTCTATTTCAGGCAAACTCGCAGGAGAGACGCAAATCTTCAGATAAGCTTCGATAGAATACATTGCACAAGGACATCCTAAAACCAGGTACGTAATTCTTACGTCCACGACACTCTTAACATTCATAATCGAAGTCATCTTCCGAGGATATCCGGAGTCGCACCGGATTCTTGCAGCTAACTAGCAATGAGCCTGAGCCCAACTTTAATTCTCCATTTTGCCTTCACTGATCAGTTCAAAGTAGAGCTATCATCACTAGGTGCCATCATCTGCGTGTGGTGAATGTCTCGGATCGCACACATGTGCTACTTTCCCGCGCTCGACTATGACAATCTCGTCTAGAAGTCAGCGGCGTAGTCTGGAACAATTAGCCGTGACTGGCTCTGGCTGTGAGTATGAGGTGTGTGGCGCCCTCTTCTTCCTCCCTGTGTAGTTCCTTGGCTCCTATTCCTGGCAGATGGAGTTGACGAACCCATGTGAGATTACTCGTGATATTTCGGTCCACAACTCCGACGGCAGGGTAATGCTCATTCGCTCACCTGTATGGCGGAGACCACACGTAGTCAGCCTAACCTGCAAGTACACGCCCCTCTAGATTATTTTTTCATCTGTTTTATGTCACTCCGAACTCTACCTGAGAGGTGAAGACAAAGGGAACGAGTGTTGGCAGCAAAGAGATCCAGTTACACCACACCGACAAAAAATTGAGTAGGGGGGTGTACCTGGACTGGCAGATTGGCACAACCTCCAAATGCTCAACAAATGCAAATGGTTGTAGAATGGAGGGAGATTGGGTAAGAGAAGGTGATGGAGGCAGAAGCTTTCTGCTATATAAGGATGTAGATCTGATTAAGGGACTTAGTGGAGAGCTCGTGGGTGTAGCTCGGCATCTGCATAGAGCATATCCTAACCTATAATCAAGGCACCTCTTGGGTATGCACTTCTAATTTTGTTGTGGCGTCTGCTCGGACCATGAATTCAGAGAAGGCCCTGTTTGGTGCATCATGCGACAAAATCTTTTTTTTTTGGGAAATAAGGGTAAAATCCGTTAAGAAAAGGTACCCACTGTTGTCGAAGGATTTGCTTTTGAAGCAATTTATGTAGATTAAAGAAATCTTATGCACGAAAATGATTGGACGCCACAAGAGGGTGCAGGATGGTAGTTGACACAGCATAATTTGGCAAAAAACCGCTCCCGTCGCCTGTTCCACTACCCCGGGGTTTACTACCCCGCGCACACAACCATATTGTGACCCGTAGTGGTTAGTACTGAAATAACATAGCGAATTTAGTCCTTTTCGGTCAACTGGTGTATCCAAGGAAGGCTTTAACTGCGGCACATATATGAACATTTAAAATAACCTGTTCTGCAACAGTCTGAAATTGAAGAATTAAGTTTTTTTTGTGGCAATATGCATGCCATATAGATATCACATTTTAACCATCATGTACATCCTGTAAGAAGGTAACTATCTTTAAAAAAAAAGAAACAGTGAGGAAGATTTCCTCCACCGTACATTCCTATAAAGTACATTCCTATAAAGATGAGTTCCTGAACCCGGGTTGGTAGATTCACAACCCTTTGTGCCCCCTATTGCACCA
The DNA here is from genome assembly GCA_019208055.1 of Stipa capillata. Classification (NCBI taxonomy): domain Eukaryota; kingdom Viridiplantae; phylum Streptophyta; class Magnoliopsida; order Poales; family Poaceae; genus Stipa; species Stipa capillata. The sequence goes on along the minus strand of JAGXJF010005064.1, from coordinate 700,296 downwards.
CAGGAGAGTTCTCAGAAAGTGGAGAGCATCAAAAGGGAAGAATTGTTGCAGTGATATCAGAGAGAAACATGTGCATCAGTTCTAAAAGACACCCTATTTTCTGTCTGTGAAAGATATCTATTACAGACAAAATTTAATTACCCTTAATTACCATCAGTTTGACAACTGCAGTATACCGAAAACATTAGTCCTCCGGAGGGCTCAATACAAAATTGAGTGGTTCCCAAGCATGTTGGAATGAACATAATCCAAGGAATTGCTACTATTATTAACTAACGCATAGCATCATCTAATTATTTAATTCCTTGTTTGGACATGCACTGCATAAGACTAATGTGTTTAATTAGGCCAGTACACATGGGCCCAAAGCTGAAGCATGGGCATTCGCAGACATAAACGATATTGTTTTCCTTCTTTCTTTTTTCCATGCATCTCTTAGAACGAGCATTATACATCAAAATGCATACCTTATAACAACATGAAATCAAATTGATTGCCAAAATAGTGCATAAAAAACCTAAGAGATTTGATGAGAGATAGAGGGAAAAAGGGATGAACCTCTCAAATTAACCTTGGACGAACAATGGGCAATAATGAAAATGTGCATGCATGTATGTAGGTATATCCCTGCCATACATGAACGGCGGCGGAGGGGCGACGCTGTGGGGGTCCCGGCCGGCGCCTCTCCCTTGCGCACGGTGGACGTCAAACCGCCCGCCGGTGAGGTAAGCGGAGGAGGTCGGGAGAGGATGCCGCAGCTGGATAAAGAGGCATAGGCGGCAACCACGACACCATCTGTTAATTAGCATACCCATATATGGCGCTTTTCCTTGTTTAGGTCCTTGCGTCCACGCATATACATGCATGCATGCGCGCCTGAGGAGAGAAAAAATAGGGCTGGAAAGCTTGCGAGGATAACCCTAGAGCTCGGTTTCATGTGGTGGTGGTGGATTCGATTGTACTAATTAACCAAAGTTGTCTTGTTATCTGTCCACACAAGAACTTGCTAGAGAGGGACAAAGAGAGCGAGAGGGTGGTGGATTGTGCTAATTAACCAAAGTTGTCTTGTTAGCTGTCATCTTTATTCATTATAGCACATGGTCAAAGGGGCCTGGTTAACATTAACTAGTTAACAATTTTTGGCTTCTCATAGCGGACCTTTTCATTTTCAGTTCCTTCCGTTCTTTCGCTTTTTCATTTTTCTTCACCGAAGGTATATGGTGGTTTTCAATCTGGAAGACATTGATCTGCCATGGAATTGCAGCAGGGAGAAATTCCAAGAGGATTTCAAGATTGAGGTATGTTGGATATTTGTTGGATACATGCTCAATGCCTGTTTCTGCCTTGCCGACATAATTTATTGGTGTGCATGATGATCATCGTGAGTTCTTGGACTAGGTGTTCTTCTCAGAGGTGGAGGAGCTATCAGAAATTTATGAAATCTATGATGAGAGTGAGCTTGCCTCCATAGAGAATGCAGAGGAGTTCTACGACTTCGACGAGTTCGTGATCGACTCATATTTCTTGGACCCAAAGTATCATCAATGGCATGGCGAAACTTCGCAACAAGATGGCGATGAATATCCAGGTATTAACCCAGAGGAGGCTGAAACCGAAGCATCAGATGCAGCAACTAGTAGTAGTTCAGAGGAGAAAGAAACCATTAGCACTGATGATGATACCAGGTTTATGCATGGAGCTGATCTTACTAGAAAAAGCAAAGATACTAGCTTAGAGCTTAGAAAAGGCAAGATATGTGCTAGAAGTTGGGAGGCAACAGTGCTACGCAAGCAGTTGTCACCACAATGAAAGATCTAAATAAAGTGATGCCAACTAATTGCCAAGAAAACAGAAGTGTACCTGAAGGAGTTATGCATCAAGGGGCCGAAACTAGCATGCAAGAAGGGGATCAAGGGGTTACAAGTAGTGCCACTAGAGTCAATCACAGCAATGTTGCAGGTTATGGAACCCTAAACCCCCAGCCTATGAGGAACTAGGCAGAAACAAGCTGCCATTATCCCACCAGTTCCAATCATTAAAAAGAAAATGAGGAAACCAGACATCGGATCAGATGACCAGAAGCCTGCAATAGGAAAGATGTTCCTTAAAGTAGCCTCACAGAAGGGAGCATGTTGCAACGTCGAGCTCCAAGGACCGTACATCTCAAGCAAAGACAACTCCATCTCCTCACAAACAATAAGGGACTGCAGATAGATTGAAACAAGAAGCACCTCAAGGAAGAACAGCTTCAAGTCTTTCTAAAGAACACTTAAAGCACAGTTCACATCAAGCAACAGGAGATCCGGCAGCTCAAAAAGGTTGTGCAGATGACGCTACCACTGAGATAAAACAAGCAGCGTACACCCTGGAAACGCCTCTGTCTTCTCCACCAGGTCCTCCATGCCAAGGGTTAAATCAAGAAGACAGCAAAGGTATCTCTAGTCCCTTGGAAACAACCATGAAATCAACTACTCGTTCCCCCTCTGTAAAATCGATAACTAGAAGACCACCAAAACAGGAAGCAACAATGGCGCCAGCCGCCGAAGCCCCTCGTCGAACAATTGTTTTGAAGAAATCCTTGTCATCACCGGCAATCTCACAAACCTTAAACCATTGATTCATCAGAAAAGAGTTCTACGACCTCACTCCATGGTGTGAAGACAACCCATCCTAGCTCAGCATTGCCCATAACTGCTTCTTCCTCGCCTCGAGCACGAAGATACGCCGTGCCATCACCTTCGTCTCCAAGAAAATCACTTTTGGTCAGCTCCGAAGTTGTCAGAGCAGTACGAGCTGCTCAGCCAGATACGCAGCAGGGCACATCGGCACCGGTTAGGTTGCCTCGTCGTGCTTCATTCGGCGAGCTCTCCCCTTCTCTAGGATCTGCTAGAGCGAGCGATGCACGTTCTCTGTCGCCAAGAACATCTAGTCACCCCGAACCATCCAGCCGGTGTGAAAGGCAGCGGCAGAAGTTTGTCATCTCTATCACCAAGATTGTCAGGAGCACAGCAATCGCCGAAGACCGCAGCAGCAGTTACCATCTCCAGTTCTAAAGAGAGCAACACAAGTGGAGCAGCACCAGTAAGGCCAACAAGATTAAGTTCATGACTTCCGGGTGTAAATGTATTTGTAATCATGTTGAATTCACCCTTGATAGAATGGAAATCAGTAGTGATCACATACTACTTCAGCTCGCTGACACAAACATCCACTTGTCAAGAATGCGAACTACTGTGTTTGGAACAGCGTCTTGGTTCGTGGTTCATTTGGTTAACTAGTGATCTCAAATTGACTTGTTTTACTATGCATATTTCATGTTAGAGCGTTTTTAGGCAGGTATTGGCCGTTTGCTGTGTTTTAGATTCACTACATGGTGAAATTTACGGAGATACGAGATCATGGTAGATGTAGCTCATAGGTGAAACGTGCACTTTTGCCAGGCATGTTGTCCAGGCCTCCAAACAGACACCCAAAATTCAAGAGTGGCAAACCTAACACGGGAGATAAACTGGGTGTTGCTTTGCTTCCAAGATACATATTCAGGATAAGAATGAAATGGACGTTCTTTGAAAATTCAGTTGCTTTTCATAATAGGTACAGTGCTCATTTGATTCCCAATCGGAGTTTCAAGTTTTTGTCCTTGTTCAATATCTTTACTGCCCACTTGATGAGGAAAAACCGAAGGCTAATAATCTGGAATGGAAGCAAAGGTGTACCCTGGTGCTCCTCTCCACGAATAGTAAGCAACTCGAGTCTCATAGAATCCTGAAAATAATGTAAATACACACATATCAGAACCATGTAGTCATTTGAAAAATGGAACATACTTCTGTAGATGTTTTCCCACAATCATAAAAATGAGATGCCAAAGAGTAGAAACAGTTTTGTTTTCAGCATAACAATCGAGGTGCCAAAAAGCTGGATCTGTTTTGTTTTAAGTGATAAAGATACCAGTTGACTCCCTATAAATATCATAAACATTGGATCTCAAATGGATGAGTCTACTATCAGTACTAGTTGCATGACTTAATCCAATGATGCAAATGACCATTGGCTTCTCTTAATGTCTCGACAAGAAAGACATGTAATGAGATGAGAAAGCCTACACGATAATAAATACATTTGAAGGCAGCAAGGATGAAGGTTCATGGAATAATTTCAGGAAGACTATTCATTCCTGAAGATGAAAACGGAAGTGATTTACATTAACGTACCAGGAAGAAAGGCAAGGATACCCAGGAACAAGAGACCATATGCCTGAGAGCTATCACCCTCCATGTGACCTGTGGATATAAAATATGAAAGGAACAGAAGAGAGCTTCCTAGGACGAGGAGGAACAATGCTAGGGCAATTGACTTCCACGGGATCTTCCGGAGGGATTTTGGAGTGTATGTGAACCGACGGTCAACATTGTCTTCATCCCTGTCCTCCGTAGGAAGAGCAGAATAAGGAACGTTGCGTCTGGCTGCCATACTGCAGTATCTGCATTAAAAACACACTCTGAAATACAAGTACAGAACTGACCAAAGTAATACATAACATGAAAGAGTTTGATTGACTTCTAATATGAAATCGCGAAATGAAATCAGCACTAATGGTTGAAGATAACCAAGAAATACCTGTTTTGCCAATATAGGTTCATTAAACACTTAAATCGTGAAGACAATGACATCTGATATTACAAAGCGATGTCATCGTTTAGAAAACAGAAGTAATCCGGATAGAAGGCTATCTAAAATACGTTATGTTAATGCCTGACAATGGACACTAGGCATTTCATTGCAATAATCCTGGAAGAGTTCAAATCTCATCATATGACCAAGAGAAAGTTCATCTAGGTTTTTCAGTGAAGCTCATCAGGAGTTTCTTTCTGCAGGTAATTTGGAACCAACTGAAAGAACAGGTAAAAATGGAACAGCATAACATTGATAAATCATAAATGTTCCAGCTAACATATTTGGATTTCTGTAACCTTATGTATCACGAGGCAGACTCTCAAAACAACTTATGTATCACAAGGCATGGTGTTCCAGCAAACATATTTGGGCTTCTATAACCATATGTATCACAAGGTAGACTCTCACAACAACTTTCGACATCTACAAGCATTGCATTCAATTTAATTATTCTTTGACTTATGATTTTAGTTCAAAATGTCTTAATGTACTTTTCAAAGTCAAGAAGACACAGTTTCTACCATTAAAGTTCTGCTACATTTTTTTGAAATAACTTTTAGAAAAATAAAGATATGATTTATGAAAGTATTTATGTCTCAAACTTACTTATGTCATTTTCATTTTCATATATGTAACCTAAATACTCAAAATGGTATCTTTGGTCAAAACTAGAATGATTTGACTGCATGGATCTAGAATGTCATTCTTTTAACAATTTTATTACATTCATAAAACACATTATTACATACATATACTCCGGCTAAAACCAAAACCTCTTGTAGTACGAAAGCATTAGACATATGATATGATGCATCAGCGTATGAAGAATGTTAATGGTACAAAAAATTCAAGAACATGCTTCAAATTCAAATATCTACTTTGAGTTGCCTAGCCATGACTATATATCATACTTACGTTCAGTCACACCTCTAATTTCATAACACTCCATGTGGTCCCTTTTATAAGGTATACTTTGCCTAGTCATGAGTATATAACATAGTTATGTTTAGCCAGGCCTCTACTTTCATAATACCCCATGTGGTTCCTTTTATAAGGCATACTTTGACTGGGCATGGTGTTAAGTTCTAATATAAAGGAACCACAGAAGAGAATAACTATATTACCCTTTGTTAAGTGCTTTGGAAAGTGCTTGAGTTGTGATACATAAATGTTGAGGAAGGCTAATGAAATAAGTAAGGGCAAAAAAAAGAGAAATTAACATCAAATCTACATGCACGCCTTATATTCTGGAACAGGATTGAAAACCCAATATGCCTTATAGCATGGCCTGGAGGAAGTGCAATGTAATAGATACAATTTTTTCATACGAAGCATATCTTTGCAAGAGAACGTATCCGGCACTCCCACGCGTGGGGTACTCCCAAGCCTAGAAACCACTGCTAGAAGTTGTGAAAAAAAATCCTAAAAAGATTCACATCATTAGCACAACATTCATCTATCATGCCACAAAATTTCAAATCTAAGCTCAACCCGAAACAAAAAGAGAAATCCTACTGTCAATAATACCTATTGGGTATTGTTCACAGCAATATTTGAATTTGATACTATTCACATCACAATTTGTCTTTTTTGTTTCTTGGTGTGTGGATCGAGTTTCGATTTGAAATTTTGTGGCATGGTAAATACATGTTCAATCTTGTGAATTTTTTTGGGAAATTTTCATGACTTTTAGTTGTGGTTTTCTGGGGTTGGGAGCACCGCATGCCTAGGAGTACCAAATACGCTCATTATTGCAATGCACAAAGTTATCTCTTGCCAGGAAATAGTACTCTCCTGACAGTAGATGTAACTTGCAATAACCTTACGCATGCATCTCAGGTGTCAGAGAACCACACATCATCTATATATCCTGCAGCTTCTATTGGTTTGTGTTTCACATAGACCATTTCAACAACTCAAGTTCGAACTTTATTTGCTGTAAGCCTGATTTCTGATTGCAAGATTGAGCAAACAAGAAACTACTTCCAAAAAACGACTATTAACATTTTATTATGCATTTGTTTCAGGACCTGCCAGATGACCAATAGACCTTGAGCTATTGCAGCGATATAGAACTATTACTGCTTGGCATGTTTCTCATACAAACACACAGAAACAAATGTTGAATAAGAGGAAAAATAAAACATGACCATGCAATCGATAAGCCAACATTAATGATCTAAAAGCAAGGTGGAAATGCCATGACACACATAAACAGAAAAGGTATAAAATGAAAGATAACAGATTAACAGTATTCCAACAAATAATCATACAAATGCAGCACTGTTTTATTTTTATTTTTTTTTAGGAACCGGCGGGAGCGCTGCCATCCATTAAGAATAAAAATATATTGTCATGTACAAAGTGCAGTACTGTCTTAATTAACTTGCCTATCCAAAGTTCCACAATAAAGCTCAACCTGGAAGAAGCATGGCAAGGGTCAAGGATGCTCTATCTTTCTTGGAGGAGAGGCAACAAGAGAACCTGGTGTGACAGCTCCAGTAGAAGATGGCCAAAAGAGATGATAGCTACAGAATTGATGAGGATTGGGAGATACAGCAGCAAACCGGCATTGAGGTAATTTTTCACTATTTTAATGGAACACAGATGTTAAATACTATGCAATTGTGAATAAACATAAACTCTGAACAAAGCATAAAGAAAACAGACAGGAAAATAAAGCCAGTTTGCAGTCAACGTTCAAGATTTTTGCAAATATGAAAACAGTTAACTTTGGCAGCAGCCATTCCAGCAGAAAATAAGCAAGACGAGGTTCCAAATGGCAATGTGGGGAAACAAGAGTTTCGATTAGGTAAAGGCAGGACATTCCTACACTAGAGATGGAAAGGCAGATCTATTGTTACAAACTAGAGAGTGAGGAGACCTCTTCATATAGCAGATCTGCAGCCAAGAATAGAAATTTGTGACAAGACGAATCCTATCGGAGCAAAGAAACAACTTTGGCAGCACCAGTCAGGCTACGAGGGTTGCATACTAAGTGCCATAATAGGAAACACATGACAAATTCAATTTTTATCATTTATAAGGACAAGAATAGGACATAAGGAGACGACATAATACATCGATACAAGTTCCAAAATATCGACTAAGAAGAGAAACATTACACATTTATCTTCTTCCAATCTTCCTTTAAACAATATATTTTTTAAGATGCTTAATGAAAAGATGTGCAAATGCTGTTTGCACATTCTCTAAAAAAATGTGAATTCAACATTACATCTTTATAAGATGCTAATGAGATTTTCTGATCAAAAGAAGAAGAAGAAGAAGAGATATGCTCATCGAGACATTAGCTTAGGGAAATGCATAGATAAATAACATCTTGATATCTTTGTATTGTGGATTGGGCACATTCTAAACACTTGTGTAGATTTTGAATGTCTCCGATATCTTGTGCAAACCTGAATATTTGAAACACCGTTTGGGAAGAGAACACCCAAACACTTGCCGTTTTCAGGAAGAGAAAACACAAACAAGCTGCAATTGTTAAATTAGTACATACTTCATGACAATGTATTAGTCATCCACGTGTCCTACTCCATCGCCCACTCAAAATAAGCATAACTAAGCATGCCATGCATTTCCTCCTCTAATCTTTCACATTTCAAAGATGTGCGTTTTATAGCAGGATGACTAAATATAAAAATTTGTGTACACCAAACACACTACAGCTAGGCAGGACAAGAGGAAAACCGTGTTGATTTCTGTTCTAATCGTGTTGAGCGCTTCGTTACAGGGGCGAACTCGACGTGGGGAATGGGGATTAAGTAGAACGCCCAAATTATTTCGGAAAAATAAGCTGAGCTCGCCTAAGTTGCCCGGATACGGCGATACGGATACGGATACGGATACTGCGATACTGCGATACGGCATTTTTGCAAAATTGCAGATACGGGGATACGTCTATATATATATAATAATATTAAAAAATATAGAAATTAATGATATTTTATAACAAAATAGGAAAAGTGAGAGTTTAGGAATATCTTGTTACCCTCTTCTCGTACTGGCAGTGGCAGTGGCAGTGGTTCTGGAGTTGATGGCAGTGGTTCTGGAGATTGAGAAGAGGGTAACAAGATATTCCTAAACTCTCACTTTTCCTATTTTGCCAGTACGAGAACCACTAGCCATTGCTCAAATTGCTGACCCTAGCACAAGAACACTTGAGTGAAGACCGTATAAACAGCGACGAATCGATGGAATCGTGGTTCAGATCGTCTGAATTCTGAAATGCTAACAATGTTGGGTTCAAGGAAAAGGGAAAATTGAAATCCTACGAAATGAAGAAGAAGAAGAAAGCACGTGGTAGATGGCTGGAATCGAAGCCAGTGCCACGATCAACCCAAAGGCCAGGCAGTCCCTATGATCCAAAAAAAAAGCTAGAACAAACCCAATCCCAATCTTTGGGGGCAGGTGAGCAGCGACTCGAGTCGACTTGACGATAGAAACATCCCAATCCCACTCCCCAAATCAATTCGCGATTCACAATCCATTCATCCTACGAAATCACAAGCACGTACGCACCTGAATCGGGGAGCGCGAAGAGAGATCTCTCCCTGTGGCTGCTGCTGGACTGGTTACTGCGCGTGGCGGGAGAGGGAAGGCGGCGAGGTGGCGGCGGTGGGCTCGTCTTGAATGGATGCGTGGAGTGGTGGAAGGAGGAGAGGAGAGGAGCCGGCGTGGGCGCGATGCAGGGGAGGGGGAGGCGGCACGGTGCAGGGCAGGCAGCTGCGGGCCGGCGGCGCGGCGCGATGCAGGGGAGGGCCGGAGGGGGAGGCGGCGCGATGCAGGGGAGGCGGCACGGCGAGGGCGGCGGCGGTGGCGAGATCAGGAGGCGGCGGAAGCGGCGAGGGCGGAAGCGGCGAGGGCGGCGGCGGCAGCGGCGATGGCGGCGGCGGCGGCGAGATCAGGGGGCAGCAGCGGCGGCATGATGGAAAGGTGAGTGAGGCGGAGGGTGATGGGGAATATGGGTTGATATGGTTTAGGGTTACGTATCCGTATCTGGACGTATCCCCAAGTATCCGTATTAATTTTATTTTTCTGAAAATTAGAAAATCAGCCGATATGTGCAGGATACGTATCCGGCCGTATCTGGACGTATCCGAGTATCCGGACGTACGGTACGCCTGAAACGGCTATTTTGAGCCGTATCCACGTTTCGTAGGAGCTCGCATCTGGGCACAAATCCTATGGGACCAACTCAGATAGATCTTGCGTGCCCAAATTTTGTGGAGGTTAATTAGTCTAGGTTTAAGTAATCAACCGGATGACGAGAAGATCATAAATCAAAAACCAATGTCCAGGATTGCGGACGGGGTGGAGAAAGCAGGGACGCGATGTCGCGATGACGGCGGCGACGCGCGAGAGAGGCGGAGGGGTTTGGGGTGTGAGGCGTCGGCGGTGACCGGCCTAAACTACGGCGCACGACGGCAGCTTAGGGCACAGCGATGGTAGGAGAGATTCTTAGGGGGTCGGATTGGAGCTTGGTTAGGCCAGAGCACGAGATAGGTCGTGCGAGGAATGGTGGAGAGGAAAATGGATTTCTCTTTTCCTTTTAAAATGTATGCATACGCTTATTTGTATTTCATATTGGAAGGGAAACAGTAAATAATATAATTATATAGAGAGGAAGAACAACAGTCCCTTCAACTAAAAGAAAAAAACAGGCCCTTGAGCTTTTTCATCTCACGTCAGAGGCTAGGGATTTGATTGTATCAAGTGAAAACAGATTCTTATTACGAGGTTCACCGGGATAGATGGCTCTTATTTTCTTTTCTTTCTAAAACTAATTTTAAAAAATTTCCTCAATCTATAATTTTTTTAAAGAAAATCTTGATGTCTGATTATAGATACATAGGGTAAACTTTCCTTCAAAAATGTAGAATCTAGCTAGTATAGCTCCCACCGTCCCAAAACAAGCCATTGGACTACGTAAAAACTAAACGATGGGTTCCAAAACTACCGGGATATTTGAGGTATACTTGGAACCCAAATATCGATTATAAATTCATAACTACCAATCATAAATATCTAGAAAGGACTACCAACATAATGTGAGAACCCTAGTTTTTAGAGTTAGTGGGCGAAAGCATGAGACAGTGGTGGACTCAACTCATGTTGTTGACTAGGCTAGGCGGGGGGAAATTGTTTATGCATTCATCTCATACATGTCATTCATCACAATTATTTCATACACGCACATATATACATTTGAAAATTTGAAACTATATTCAATTGAAGAATATTAGTACAAATGTACAATATGGATTACAAGATACAAAAGAAGAAATAGAATACAGAAGAAGATTATAAGTATTACAAATTACAATTGTTTGAGTACAAGAATCATTGGTAAGGCACCCAAATGGAGTAAAATAGAGTAGCAGCCACCATCATCAAGACCACATTTTCACCGGAACCAACCCAAGGAGCTACAGCATAAGAGCTAAGTTCCAGGAGGCTGAGAGCTCGGAGATTAGGAAAAGGATCAGTAAGGAGGTCAAGATCGCCAAGAACAGTAGGAGGAGAAGAAGGCCATTAGATTCGAGGAGAAGAAGTAGAGAAAAAGGGAGAAGGCTACTAGTAGCTCAAGAGGAGCAAGATCAGGGAGCTAAGAAGCCAAGCTCCTGACTTGCCAACTTGAAAATGAAGTAAGGATCAAGTTCTTGACTTGCTCAACTTGAAAATAAAGTAAGGATCAAGTTCTTGACTTGCCCAACTTGAAAATAAAGTAAGGATCTTTCCCAGGTCATCATATTCAATGTAAGAACTTGGTGAGGAAGGAGTAGACTCCTAGTTTAAGTTTAATCATAGGATTTTTCTTAGGCAACTAGTGGGTAACATCTGCTCTTATCAGATTTAATAATCCTCTAATCCTTTTCTCAGATAAAAATCATCATAGGAACACACTAAGACCAAATGTAATGTCTGTTCTTATCAAATTTTCCCACAAATTTTACCTAATATTTTTCTCAGATAAAATCATCACAAAATAAATAATTAATCTAGACAACTAGTATAGAATCTATGTTCTTTGAGTTAATAAACTAATTTTTATGGCCAGATATATCTTTAGCATGGTATAGTAGGGTCTGGAGGCACAAGCACAAAAACATATATCATATATCAATACAAAAAGCAATAAGTAATCACTGATTAACTCAGAGGAAAGTAACCATAGTACTTAGCAAAAATAATAAGCATCAGCACCCTAGAGTACTCAGCAAGAGATAAGTGCCATATTTGTTCTTATTAAAAATTTAGCTTATAGCAAATTGGGGTATACCTAGCAAGCTGATGTGGTCAGCTAAGACCAAATATAGCATCTGTTCTTCAATAAACCGATATATATGTATATAAAGATCCTCTTAGGGTAACACAATTAGATTAATCAGGCCAAACCTCAATTAAATTATGTCACTCGGGAAAGGGAGATAAATTGTGGTACAGTATAAACATATACACTGAACTGACCATATTAATCATCAGTAAGTCATGAGCATGTATTAGCATCAACCATCCAATAATTAGTCATATGTGACTAAGTTAAGCAATCGGCGAACATAGCCAAACTGGTGAGAAGGCAAACAGAAGGTGGTGTAGCTCTTACCGGTGAAGGAGGCAAGCGTCGCTAGCGCCACCAAAGTGCGCCACCGGCAAGAGGCGAGCACCAGTGGTGCCGGGCTACAATGCCAAGTTGCACGCTATCCCGAGTGGTGCAGCGGGGGATAGCCGCCAAAGAAGTTACCAGCACGACTAGCGGCTCGAGAGTGCAGCATGGCCTTCGCACGAAGCCGAGCGAAGGCATTGGTGATGAGGGAGCCAAGCATGGGCAACCGACGGAGGCGGGCATCAACACGATCGACAGCGCAGACACGCGGTTGAGCCCGACCTCACAGACGTCGACGAGGTCCCAATCCCTAAGATCGGGTGGCTCCAGCATCTCGAGCGGTGAAGGGATAGCGCCAAGCAACAATGGTGGCAGTGCAAGAATGCTCGGATGGAGCCGAGTAGGTGCAGGCAGTAGAGAAAAGTAGACCGCAATGGAGCAGCGACAGCGCAAGGGCGCACGAGAGAAGCTAAATGGGTGCACCGCATAGGGGACTAAACCAGTGGCAACATCTAAGGAAGAGAAAGAGAAAGGGTGAGAGCAAGAAAAGAGATTAGGGTTGGAGGAAAATAGACAGGCCGAATGGGCCAAACGGGCTGCCCGAGTGAGAGAAGGAGACCGGCCAGGCGGGCTATGAGAAAGAGGCTACTCATGCCCAAATCCATAGCAGTCTAGCCCAATAACTTTTTCCTTAAAACAACAAATAAAACCCAAAACAGATTATTATTATTATTGTTATTATTGTTATTTTATGTAAATAGAATAAAAATCAGAATGAAAATGTAAATTGAAAATTAATGTAAAATTGTAGTTTATCTCTAAAATTAAAGTATTTCTTCTAATGAGAAAGATGAGAATTAAAAGGAATATGAAAATTGGAAATTGATATAAATTATAGAATAATTATTTAAGTTAAGATATTTTCTTATCTTTCTTGAAATAGGAGAAGGAAATTAGAATAAATATTTAAATTACACACTTTAGGTTAAGTCCCTAAATTAAGTGTTTTAAGTGAATAAAAATGTGGTAAATAATAATATTAATCTCCAACTAAAATAAAATGGGGTTTAGTTGTTTAAATTTTTTGGGTAATATTCCATTCAAGCTCTAAAATATTAAAACTTATTTATTCATTGAGTAAGCATAAATAATTCATGAAATATTCAAGGAAAATATGGACATTAGTTCTTACATTTTTAGATACATTTCTGATGCATGCATGAGCATGACATCTACATTCATATTGGAATTTTCTTAAATAAGTCCTTAAAACCCGAGTTCAGCAAGCAAGCTAGTTGAACTTCAATACTTATCTATTACCGGACAAGTCCAGTTTTTTGTTCATGTTCGTTGAGAATGTTCCAAAAAAATTTCATCTCTTTTATAACCTATATAAAACAAAAACCTATTTTATAAAGTGAATGAACCGAGACACCGATCGCTACTTTTTGGGCGTGATCATGGCTGGTGATGAAACCCTAGAAAGGTGCTAAAGGCACATTGGAAGGTGAGTTTCATCACATGGGTTTTCAGACAAGGTAAATAACCAATGATCTATTATGCTTAAGCGTTGTAGCGACTGTGCTTACCACATACGCTGTATGGGCGGGGTTGAGCTAATGTACCCTTGTCCTATGTCATACTCTCTTGGGAAGACAAGACTTTAGTAGTTGGATCTGGAGTATTAACTACGGGGCAGGTAGGCTTGACCGTTGGCGTCAGCTGCGGTACGCTGGATCTATAGTATCAGCGTGAGACCGGTAGTCCTGGCCTATTGTGCGGGACTATGATGCGGGGTATGGCAGAACGATGGCAAAACGACTCTTTGATCATGGGTGTGTGATTTGAGACTAGCTACCTCATATACATACCTATGATCGTTTGTGGGTAAAGTTGTACACCTCCATAGAGTGTAAGAAAGTGTGGTATTATCACTTCATGTACCTGGCCAAAACTCCAAACACTTTCGGGAGAACATTGTTGTTCTCAGTAGAGATAGTGCATCAACATCTCTTTGCTATTCGTGGACTTGTTGAGTAACTTCTGTACTCATCCCTCTATTCTAATTCCTTTGTTTAGGATGTGAACCAACAATAAATCTATACGTAGTCTATGTCAAGGTTGACAAAGAAGTCTCTGAAGAGCAGGCATCGATACAAGACGATGAAGGAGTCGACTACTACTTTGACCACTGAAAGAAGAACACCAAAGAGTAGAAGATATATGATATGCGAGTCGAGTGATGTTGTATGTGGCTCTTGCTAAACCAGCTGGAAACGGTTTCAAATTTTTTGTACTTTTGTGGAATTATTGTAGAACTTTATTGTTTTATTGGAGTTGTAATATAAACTTGTAATATATCGACCACCGCAATGCTTCTATTGCAGTACTCTGAGTGGCATGTTGTGGATGAGACGACACTTCATCTGCAAGATGTCGAAGATTACATATTACTCGTATGGGTAATATGTTGGTTGCTATAGGTGGTATCAGAGCAATGGTTTAGACCTCTAGGCATAAAAGTATAGTTAGGAGACATGTGAACTCTAGGAAGGAAAGGATTCTATACAAGAACTATACTCATCTATAGTACTCTTTTGATAAAATGAACAATGCTATCTTCTAAAAATTTAACTCTCACTATCTGTAGAACTCTCCAAGATTTTGAATTAAGTTCATCTTCCTTAGGAAGGAGATGGTAGAAGTTATCCTATCACTTACCTTATTATTTATAGGCGATTAGTGGAGTATTGAGATAAATAGTAAAAGCTAACTAATGAAGGCATGGGGAGAGGTTGGTCTACATGAAGACCACATTTCAAGAGGCAAGGATTGTGTCGAACGAACACTTCAAGACATCAAGGTGGAAGTCTAACGACAGATTGAGTGGTTAGAAACTTGGGTAGATATTTTCAATTCATGGTGGAAATAGATAGGCTTAATAAGGGTATAAATATAAGGATAGGTCATGACAGTAGCACCCTAAATGTCAAATATTAATAAGACATCCAATGATGCTCCTGTTGAAAAGCCACATAAAACAAGTGTGCAGGTGGAGCATGTAATTAATTCAAGTGATACATTAGATAAGAAAAATATTGTCGTTCAAGATGATGCACCTATTACTGAAGATCCTCCCAAGGTTGTGTAGCCACCATAACGTTCTATTGTAATTGAGCCTAGGAGGTCTATGTGGGAACATAAGCGTCCCAACAGGTATATTGAAGAATGTAATATTGTTACTTATGTTCTTAGTGTGGCAGAAGACATTGAAAGTATTGCTGAATCTTCAACTTATTCAGAGGATATTACTTCTTTTGATTCAAATAAATGGATGACTGCCGTGCATGATTAGATGAAATCACTTGAGAAAAATAGCACTTGGTAGCTAGTAAAATTACCAATTGAGAAGAAGCCTATTCATTACAAATAGATATTCAAGAAAAAGGAGTGCATTACACCAACCAAAGAGGTCAGGTAGAAAGCAAGGCTAGTTGCTAAAAGTTGCAGCCAAATTCCACGTATTGGTTTTACATATGTCTTTTCTCTTGTTGTGAAGCATAGTTATATGCGTATTTTACTCAGCATTGTGGCTATGCGTTATTATGAGCTTGAGCAATTGGACATGAAAACTGCATTCTTACGTGGGGAGTTGGAAGAAGGTATTTATATGGAGTAGCTAGAAGGTTTTATAGTTTTAGGAAAGGAGAATTTTGCTTGCAAAAGTTAAAGAAATCTCTTTATGGTTTGAAGCAATCACTAAGACAGTGGTACAAGAGGTTTGACTCCTTTCTGATCTCTCAAGGTTTTAGAAGATCAAATTATGATAGTTATATCTATTTAAAGACAGTTAATGGTTCAACAATCTACTTGCTCCTATATATTGATAATATGTTAATTGCTACAAAAGTTAAGACTGAGATTGCAAAATTAAAGGTACAGTTGAGGAATGAATTTGAGATGCATGATCTTGGTGTAGTAAAGAAGATTTTGGTATGTAGATTACTAGAGATAGACACTCTAGAAAATTATACATAAGTCAGAAAGATTATTTTGATAAGGTACTTCGTCGTTTTAATATGCACAATGCAAAAACAGTGAGTACTCATTTAGCTGTACATTTCGGACTTTCTTCAAATTCAAGTCCACGGTTGGATGATGATATTGAGTACATGTTTAGAGTTCCATATGCCAATGCGGCTAGTTTACTTATGTATGCCATGGTATGTTCCCGCCCTGATTTACCTCATGCATTGAGTGTTGTTAGTAGACACATGGCTAATCCTGGCAAAGAGTATTGGGAACAGTTCAGTAGATTTTCATATACTTGCGAGGCACTTCTAATGCTTGTTTTACAGTTTGTAAAATTTAGAGATGGACTTGTTGGTTATGTGAATTCAGATTTTACTGCAGATTTAGACAAGAGAAGGTCTCTTATCGGTTATGTGTTCACTGTTAGAGGATGTTCCTACAAAAAACTGGAAAGCAAGTCTTCAAGCTATTGTTGCTTTGTCCACTACAAAAGCCGAGCATATAGCTATTTCAGAGAGCCTTGCAACGAAGCCATTTGGCTAAAAGGTTTATTTACTGAGCCTTGTGGAAGTACATCTTGCACTACAATATTTTGTGACAGTCAAAGTGCTATTTACCTTACAAAGGATCAGATGTTTCATGAAAGAATAAAGCACATTGACGTGAGAAATCACTTTATTGGAGGTGTCATTGCTCAGGGTGACATTAAAGTCAGCAAGATAAGTACACATGATAATCCAGCTAATATGATGACAAAACCAGTTCCTACCATTAAGTTTGAGTTTTGCTCAGACTTAGTTGGTATTACTTACTAGTCCTATATGATTCTGATGCACAAGGTGTTTATGCTTATTTGGTTGGAGAAATTTATTGTTTTCTTTGACTACTAGAGGGAATTTGGCTCAAAGTGGAGATTGTTGAAAAGTGATCCGAATTCACATTACCGTGTTGGAAACGTCGCTGACTTATACTAGATGTAGTATCAAGCGATGTGAGGACTCGTGTTGGTGCACCGACACAACCGAGTACAACTCGTTGTCTTATCCTCTAAGGACTTGTTTTGTTATTCCCTAAGGACACTTGTAATTGCTCCTATATATGCTCATGTAGTCACATCTAAATACCGTATGTCTTCTTGTACTTGTAATACTACTCCATCATAATGAAACTTTTATGCGTCCGTGGTTTTTCCCGTAAAGATTTTTCACATAATTTTTTTTGTCTCTTATTTCTAAATTGATCTCTACTGTGAGTTAATAGGTCTCAAAACCAACACGAGCGTCTCATGGTTCAGAAGTTGGACCCTACATGTGAAAGTGTCCAAATCTCGATTTGAATGTTTGAAATATAATTTATATAATTAAAAATTGAAGTTTTTGGGTTCAACATTGAAGTTTCTAGTTCGAGTTTATTAGAATTCTCAAAACTTTCGGCTGAAACCTAAAGTTATAGACTCTTGGCGGACTGTGATCCGACGAGCGGTCTTGGAGGCGTTGGGGGCATGAACCGGCCGGTTTGGTGCGCTAATCTACAGAATTGGGCCGGCGACAAGGTGCATGCACTAGTTAGTAAACAAACCAGTGGCCGACAGCTAAACTGCAGTCGCCATAAGTTAGTGTGCACGGCAATGCAACCTAACCAACTCTTTCGTGCGCCAAGGCACGTATATCTGCACCACTACAAGAGGCCAAGAGAAAATATAGTTCGTTAGCATTCCTCTACGACGTGCACAGCCAGTAGCATGCATCCGTCGCCGGCCGATCTCATATTCGCATCGATCAGCGTACTTCCGCGACTCCGATCACTCCAACCCGACACCACCAAAAGATATGTTCCCGCACTCCATGAATACTCACAGGCTCACACTTGGCAAGCACTATATGAACGCATCTACACATGCATGTTTAAGCAGAAGCGCAGAAGGACGTCGACGTAGATCGATCGATATGGTTTTCTCCCCTGGCACGTGGCCGGTGATCGCGACAGTTCTGCTCATGCTCGGCCTGTTCGCTGCCTTTCCAAGAGCGTCGAGCGGCCGCGTGGACGTCGGCGACATGCTGATGATGGACAGGTTCCTCCAGTGGCAGTCCGTCCACAACAGGTCGTACCGTAGCGCGGAGGAGAGGCTGCAGCGCTTCGAGGTGTACCGCCGGAACGTGGAGTACATCGAGGTCACCAACCAGCGGGGCGACCTGACGTACCAGCTCGGCGAGAACGAGTTCGCTGACCTCACCCAGGAGGAGTTCCTGGCGAGACACACGTCTTATGACGGCAACGACGACCGCGACGACACGGCCATTACGACGACCGCTGAAGGCGGTGTCGACGCCGACCTGTTGTCCAGCGGTGACGACGACAGCTCCGTGGGTGCCCCGCTTCCGCCCAGCGTGGACTGGAGAGCCAGAGGCGCCGTGACGCCGGCTAAGTCCCAAAGCTCACACTGTTGTACGTAATTTTGTCCTTTGGTTCATTAAGTACTCCAGCTAGTTCGATGGGTTCATCTAATTCCGGGTATTCATATGGTTGCAGCCAGCTGCTGGGCGTTTACGACGGTGGCGACGATCGAGGGTCTCAACCAGATCAGGACCGGCAGGCTCGTCTCCCTCTCGGAGCAGCAGCTGGTGGACTGCGACCTCACCGACGGCGGGTGCAATCTCGGATCCTACCATAGGGGCTACAAGTGGGTGGTCCAGAACGGTGGCCTCACAACCGAGGCCAACTACCCGTACCAGGCGGTGAGGGGCCCCTGCAACCGCGCCAAGTCCGCCCAGCGCGCCGTGTCCATCACCGGCAGCGGGGTGGTGCCGCCCAGGAACGAGCTCGCGATGCAGCGCGCCGCGGCGGGGCAGCCCCTGGCCGTGGCCATCGAGGTCGGCAGCGGCATGCAGTTCTACAAGAGCGGCCTCTACTCGGGGCCGTGCGGGACGCGGCTGGCGCACGCCGTCACCGTTGTCGGCTACGGCGTCGACGCCGCCACGGGGGCCAAGTACTGGATCGTCAAGAACTCGTGGGGTGCGAATTGGGGCGAGAACGGCTTCATCAGGATGCGCCGCGACGTCGGCGGCCCGGGGCTCTGCGGCATCGCGCTCGATGTCGCCTACCCGACTATGTGATCGGTCCTACTGCATGCAGACGTACGTAACTAAGCAAGCTCGCGTACCGTATGTGACGTACGTACTAGCAGCACCTACCGTACCGTGTATTATTGTGACGTATCTACGTACGTTCTTGAGCGCACCGTAAAACTATGCGTGTCAAACTGTAATATGTGTCATGTGTACGTTAAACCATCATATTTGTTTTAAAAAACGAAAAGTCGTCAAGCAAGTACAACGGCGCCAAGTCTCTGTGTCCGTCTTCATCGTTTCGCATGTGTCCATGGAAATAATCCGCGTGCGTGAGTACCTACCACAAGATTTGATTGGCGTCAAGCTTAATTTGGTTTCATGCCCGTGAAACAATTGTAGTTGATCCATGGCGAGAGTGGATGGAACAGCTAGCCATGTTGTTTGTGTGATATGTTACACGATTCTTCGTATAACAAAATAGTTTGCAAAATATAACCTTCTTCGTACTTTCATCGAAAATGCTATATATATGTGTGATCTGTTTGTTACACAATTCTTTCTTTCAGTAGAATTTGTAACCTCAGGATCCGGATGTGCTTGCGAATTCGTGCTCATTTTAGGCCTCGTTGGCACCGACGACTAGTAGAAGTTACATGGATACGAAGAGAAATCTGGTCCTAGATCACTTCGTTTTCTTAAAAAAATTCGTCTACGTATTGAAAATAGACATATCCTTCTTTTACATACGCGGTCTGTACTTCCCATTATCTCCATTTTCTTTAAACTCCGTACTTGTTACTACCTCCCTCCAAAATAAATACATACCAGAAAAACATACAGTCCAACATATCTAACTTGGATTGAAATACACGGCGACCTGCCCCAAATAGACATCCACAGCGATAATAAGAGCAAGAAACATGCAATATGCAGAAAAATCCAAAATAGATGACGTCATCAAAGATTCTTTCGATTTTGAAATTCAAAATATTTTATCTCTTAAACCCTTACTCCGATTGACAATCTGTTTTCACTGTTAGCTTCGTCACAACGAGATCTTCAAATCTAGATCTCATGTTGATATGTTCCGACGACTTTTTTTTAACGTCAGTACTTACCAGGTTCAATGAACGAGTTACCTAGATTGTTACTGCTGAACTACCAGGTGACACTTACATGGTTACCAAATTAGTGAACATCACTGCTACACCACTCAAACTTATATTTCAGTGCTCCAATGGTCAAATATCATCAAGTACTATGTAAATAATACATCATTATCCTCTCTATATACTTGCATAATAGTACACAATGGCTAATGACAAATCAATTACTGCTTGTAGCCGTTTGTTAATAACCTAGTAAGTGTTTATTTTTAACTTGGTAGTCCGTACATTATAATTTGATAGTTGGTGACAACGAAATAAGTTTCGTCAAAATATATTAACATGGGATCTAGTTTTGAAGCCCTCGTCGAGATGAGTCTAACGGCGAAAACGGATCACGAATCGGATTAACGGTTTGGGAGATAAATCATTTTAATTTCACGTTTAGAATTAGATGCACTGATGTCATCAAATCTGGACCCGCCTCATCGGTCTTTACCCAACGGATAATAGTCGGCGTCATTGTCTTAATCCAACGGACAATAGCTCGTATCATCGCTTGATCCAGCAGATAATAACCCGCGCCATCTCTTGATCCAGCGGATAATAGCCCACACCATCGCTTGATCCAGTGGACAATAGCACGTCACTATGAAAGACAAACCAAGGCACGTGTCCCGGATAGATTTTCTGATCTAACTTTAACAACAAATATATAAAAAGTATTCAGATTGGTCAAATTAAAATAATATCGTTAGATTTATCATGAAAAATATATTATAGTTTCATAACGTTTTAAAAAACTTGACAAACACAATATCCCGCATGATTACATGGGAAATATCTTTAATTATCTTTAGTTTCATGGACTTGTACATGATATTAGATCAAATACAAAAAATAAAGTTCTCATCGCGAGCCAGCCGGTAAACCAGTAGATTGTTCGTACATGATATTAGATCAAACAGAATTAAAGTTCTGGTAGCGATTAGTTGATCATTTGTATGTATGTGATATTAGACCAGTATATGGAGTTAACATTCATATCACCGATTATTGATATTAGATCAATACACAGAACTAAAAGCTTACTTACATAGCTTATTTATGAGGCTTAAAATTATGAATATCTAATTAAGGTGCACTACATCAATGTTGGATAATGTTTAGGTATATTTATGATGTCCGCTGGATGTGGTCTAATTTAATAATCAGCGTGCACTAGGTCAATGGTAGGATGGAATTTATTTGTAGTATGAAAATATACCGCAAAGTGAAGAGTTGCCACAAGTAAAGGGAGGCTTCGCATTGGCAAGCCTCTTGAGGAAAGAGCACGTGTCGGTGCTGGCTCAATCATTGGATCAACCTTCCTTACCAGAGATGTAAAACCTCATAAAAGGCTTGAACTTCAACAAGAAATTGTTGTCTTCCTTGTGTTTGTGATAGTCTCTTCCTTTCATATTTGTTTTTCCTGCATATCTTATTTTATAGTATGTCGTAGGATTTGATTTGGTTACATTTTTTGATAATCAACTGTTTACCCCCTACTCCACCTCTAGTCGATAGCCTTGATCGTTTCAACAGTTTTGCCCCTAGCTTATAACCGTGCCGGGGGTGTTTTGGTCTTTTCTCCTCTACCCTAGGGAATATTCTATAAAATCTTGGGAGCCTCTTCGAGTGCACCATGCTACACGGACATGGCACGGATGCTGCGCAGCACAGACGTTCCGCAATACGGATGTTCTGTGGATGTTGAGTGGATATTACTTAGAAAGGATGTTGCACATATGTTGTGCAATATGGACATTCATGGGGAAGGGTCGTGATTTGACAAATAGAGTTCCTAGGTGACTAACTTTTGCATCAATTCGGGTTAGTGTGTGGACCCCCCTATAAATTTTTTAAGAAAATATAGTCATACACTTTTTCTACATAATAAGAGTTGTATCTCTTATGAATATCTATGAACTATCTGATTCATCTTGACAAGGACATATATACTACAGTTACTTCCACAGCCCCTACACCTACACAAGTTACAACTCCTCAAGTATCAGAAATACAAGGACTAATAACAAGAGCCCGTGCACAACAACTTAATTATAAAGTACTTTATGAAGGAACCTGACGATGGATACTATAGTATCCCATATATTAGGAAGTATCTATATACGATTCCTTGGATTATCGGAGTATTGCACGTGTCCCGTAAGAATCTCAGGAAGATAAGGTAGCCCCTTGTAAAGAGGGAAGGCACCCCTTAAACTAGGAAGACGATCCCGATGTTTAAGGAAGCTAGAGTCTTACCTAGTCCAAGGTCCATGACCGGTACGACTAGGGGAGCCCTCTATAAAAGGATCAGTGGTCCCATAGGGTAGGACAGGTCTTTCAAGTCCTAGAAGCCATAGCAATTCCTACGAGAAGATCCGCCACCGCGAAGGAGTTGAGCTCAGCGGATCTAGTCGGATTAGTGTACGATTAGGCCTAGGGTAGCTACTAACATACACATCCTCTGTAAGACATCTCTTTGATCAATATATACGAACAGGACGTAGGGTTATTATCCTGAGAGAGGCCTGAACCTGTATAAAAAGGGTGTTTTCTTGCTGTCAGATCTCTTGGCCTTGTGCCCTAGAGGTCCTTACCCCCTAGTATCTTCACCTCACGAATACTGTAAGATCGATGGTGAAAGGACCGAAGGTGCCGACTAGAGGGGGGGTGAATAGGAGGCTAACTAAATTCGCTTCTCTTGGCTTAGCTTATCAGTTTAAGTCTTAACAGATTACAAGTCATAGCTAGCAGTGTGACAGATGATCAACACAGGCAATATATGCTATGTAAATTAACACGCAGCTGTCACACAGGTATGTAACACAGGTGAGCTAACAACCTTAAGTAAATATGTTAAGACAGATAACTGTGTAACAGGTAGCTAGCACAGGTAAGAGATAAGAGATACTACAACTGAGACACAGCTAAGCTAACACAGGTATAAAGTGATCTATCACAGATAAACAATGTATATCAGAGAGCACATAAGCATGCAGATCTAATGAGTAGATAAAAGCATTGTAAGAAGTACTCAGAGAGACAAGGTGGTTTTTTTTACCGAAGTTCCCTACTCTTTTCAGAGAGGTACGTCTCCATTGGAGAGGCTACTCCGAAGAGATCACCAGCACTGAATCGTGCTTGTTCTTCGAGTACCTGAGTGATCAGGCCTCTTGCTTTATTTGTGGAAGTCATTTAGCTTTGCAGCAGGTAGACTTCAGATCACTTTCACAAACTACTGGTTCATCCCATACAAGCTCGGGTGATACCAGCAACTCCTACGCTCGTCTAGGAGTAGGCACTCCAAGAGTAACAGATTCAGCAGCAACAACTCTTGGAGGAACTAGTGCTCTTTCCTCAAAGCTCTAACTCTCTTGAACTAACTCTTAGGAAGTTTGGGTTTTGTTCAGGAGGTGAGAGGCTTGCAACGATCGAATGTGATTCACTGGATTGAGTAAGGTTGAAGTCGTGTCCCCTATTTATTGGGTTCACATGTACCTAACCGTTACACACATGCCACGTAGGATTTAGTGGGTCACCGGTGACACAGCCAATCACAACACACAACGGTAATCGGCTCAGGCAGATCGACACCTGTCTCACTGGAGGCACACACAGGTGAACCCTTAACTGACGTAGCCTAACTACTCAGCCCGATCTTGGCACATTACATGCCCTCAATGCACAACTAACTCTGATTCCTAATAAGGAGTGAACCTCCAACGGTCTTCTGACTCGGCAGACAAACTATTGCAGTGCAGGTCCTGTACCTGAGTCATAGAGCGGTAGTCCACCTGTGGTACAGCTGTGTCACACAGATGACTTTGGCTCTAGGGTTTTAGACAGCTAGCATTGCAGAGTGCTAGCACAAACCAGTTTCACAGATGTGCAAAACTGTTGTTACAGGGCTACTGACCTCAAAGCATCAGTGCCACTGTCCAACACTCTAAGCATTGAGCATAAGGAACTTCCAAAGATCATTGCTACTTCATCCCTCTTGATAGTACGGGTGTTTCCTAAGGACTCAAGAAAACTAGCAAACTTAGGCTTTACCTACCACCAACTGCAGTCACGGCTCTTGACGTATCAAGCCACCATCACCTTGCTTGCAACTACTTGTACAGCACCGGCTTCATCACAGCTGTGGCATAGCTGCCTAACACAGCTATCTCCTTATCTTGGAAACTACTTTTGTACTTTTGGGTTGTCATCCTTTCCTGGATGACTCTTCTTCCTGGAACCTATTCATCCTGCTTACACTCATTGTAAACATTATATTCTAGTTTGAGCTGCCATTAACCATCAAAACCAATTGGGGGCCTAGATGCTCTTTCAAGCGATTCACCGATCGTCGACAGATGGCGCCGACCATGGAGATCTCTCCAGCTCAAGCCATCAAGGAAGCATCAGAGTTGGCAACAAGTGTAACTACTCGCGATCAGCCCACGTCGCCGACTGCACGGCCCTCTCCGGTCCGACCTGAGGAGGAGGAAGCAGGCTTGGCAGGTGATACGATCGCTCTCACACAACGTACCGGGTACTCAGATCTGGGCTTCTGCGACAACTTCGGCCCTATAGATCCGTACCCGGTCACTGACCGCGTAGACTTTGGAGAATACGCCATTGGCGAGTACTCGGATTGCGAAACTGATCACTTAGAACCGAGTGCGCTAGGGCCTTCGAAGGGACGTTGGTATTACCCGATGATTCCCAGGCAGGAGCGACCAGCCCGATGCTAGGGCAGTCGCTAGCAACGTCTGATCGACCAATCAATCAAGATCCCAATTGCAGTATCCCTCCCAACAAGGAAGACACGATGGAGTGGGAGCACACCCCATCAGATCCAGACCCTCGGGTGGTTCTCGCGATCCAAGACGGCCGGGATGACCCCGAGGACCAAGATCAGGATGGGGGCTCACAACGTCAGAGCCCGCTGGCTATCCCCGGTAGGAACAGGAATATGCCTTCGGCAGGAGACCGAGCCCTTCAAGGGACGGGTGAATACATGTCCCAAATGGCTCGAAAGCTCGCCGAGGTGCGCAATCTGCTATCATGACCACCAGTGGCAGACTTGTCGACACCCGATAGAGCACAGTGGTTGCAACGGCTGGGGGTTGAACTAGAACAGGCCCAAGCCCAAGCCGAGCCAAAATAGGAATAAGGCTTGCTATTATTAGAAATGTCCAAAAAATATCATATTCGTGAACAGTTCGAATCTGCAACACACAACACCACCCGAGGGAAGACCCCTCTCCGACCAGAGGCATCAAGCGGAGAAGGCCGACATCCCAAGTATGTGTCTCGCCGAGAGGAACATCACGCCGACCTCCGCGACAGGATCAACGAGCGCCGATCCCAAAGGCGCCGGCAGGAGCAAACTCCTCCCCGGAGAGACAACCGGAACCACGCTAAGGACCGGGGACGATCTCCGACCCCAAATAGCGGTGAGAACGCGCCTTATCAAAGGACCATCAACAGGTGCCAGGTGCTGTCCCAAGAACTCCGACATGTGCGCTGGCTGTCTCGCTTCAAGCCTGGGGCCCTAGAGTCATATGATGGCACCACGAATCCTGTAGATCTACACTACGACGATTGAGGCCGCAGGCGGGAACGAGAAGGTTATGGCCAACTACCTCCCGACAGGAGCGGCTAGGACCTGGTTGATGAACCTAGCCCCGGGAACGATCCGCTCCTGGGGACAGCTTTGTGACATGCTTCTCGGAAACTTCCAAGGTACCTTCACACGTCTCGGCCGGGTTGACGACTTGTTCCTAGTCGTCCAACGCCCCAACGAGACCTTCCGAGAATTCACCAAGCAGTTTAGTGCTGTCCGCAACACTATTCCAGAAGTAACAGACTCGGACGTTATTTGCGTCTTTGTTTGAGGCAGCAGAAACGAGATATGCACGCACGAACTGATCATGCACCCTTCGAAGACCATGGCACAGTTAATGAACCTAGCCGAGAAGGCCGCTTGTGCGGAGGAAACCCTACGCCACATCAAGCAGCAATAGAACAGGGCGCCCAGGTCTCCCTTCCGGACCAGAGACGACTCCACGAAGACAAAACAGAAGAAGAAATCTTTGGAGGGAACAGGGAGAAGAGAGCCAAAGCCGAGGAGGTACTGGCCGATCTCCCCGAGAAGCGTACCTAGCGACCACGCGCCAAGGACAAACCGATGACTTCCTCCGACAAGACGGGAAAGCTTTGGTGCGATTTCCACCAGACCGATTCGCATGATCTCCGTCAGTGCCGCATCTTCAAGAAGTACCTCAAGGAAGAAAGAGAGAAGTTCCACGAGGAAAACCCGCAAGTCACCAACAATAGCCGTGACATAACTTTCGACGACAATGACTCCGCCCCTGAGCCATTCTAGGGGCATGTCACAATTGAGCATATATTCGGGGGCTCGGCTTCCTACGAGTCGAAGAGGCAATACAAGGCGATTGCCCGGGAAGTCCTCGCGAGTGTACCGCAAGTTCCTCGGGCAATCAAGTGATCGGAGGTCACAATCACGTTCGACCAAGCAGATTGCCCCGAAAACTGTGTTCGACCAGGACGATACCCGATCGTTGTCGAACCAACAATCAATAACTACCGAGTAGGCCGCGTGTTGATAGATGGAGGTAGCTCCCTCAACATCCTGTTCGCCAACGCCCTCGACGCCATGCAAGTGCCACGATTGTCGGTCCAGACGAGGACACAGGCGTTTCATGGTATCGTCCCAAGCTCGTCGGCTACGCCGATCGGGCAAGTTACTCTCCCTGTTACCTTTGGTACACAGGAGAATTTCCGAACAGAGAAAATCCTGTTCGACGTAGTCGACTTCGAGACAGCATACAATGCCATCTTAGGACACCCAACTCTGGCCAAATTCATGGTAGCAACGCACTACGCCTATCAGCGCATGAAGATGCCTGGTCTGAAAGGCATCCTCACAATAAAGAGCTCCCCCTAGGAAGCACTACTCTGCGACAAGCGCAGCTCGACCTCGCAGAGAAGCAACAACTCTCAAGCAGGGAGCCGGACTCCGACGTCACTACACGCACCCCCGCAACAACAAGGCCTCCACCGCAACTACGGGTGACAACGTCGGATAAAACCCCCTCCAAGTCAGAGAACAGGTCCTACGACTAGTTCAGGACCGGGGCAAAAAAGGGCATTCTCTTTAGCAGGACAACAACTCCACAGGAGAAGTTTCCCGATCCAAATCGCTCGAGTTAGCAGTAAAAAATAGTCGAGTCCCCTCAGAGAGTTCTGAGTCTAAGCACCTTCGGTAAGATCGTACAGTCATCACTCCTCCGACCGCCAGTCCGTCTTAGGTTGCGCCAGCTCCATCCTCAAGTCGTCAAGCTACGAACAAGCCGATGATAAGACGCTTCGGGCACCATCGCCCAGCACGTGCACTCGACGAACTTCTTCAAAGCGGGTCACGACAAGAGCGCAGGAGTCTCTGGAGCAAGCAACGACGACTCGAGAGGAGGGGATGATATATTTTTAAGAGTTTTTTCTTACAATAGCTTGTAAATGATACTTCAGTCAGTTCACAGATTTATAATATCAAGTTTCCTAGTTCAATATTTATTTTTTCAGACTGCCTATCCGAGAAACTTCTCGAATAAGACAGTCAGGGGCTGGATAAATATGTGGCACCAAAAAAACTGGCTTACACATAAAACCTAACCAACGACTCGACCTGCACAAAGGAAAAGGGTTCCACGCTGCAACCGTCAGGGATGCGAGGAAAACCCCTTAACGCGTCTGCAGGTGATAGGGGAAGCCACTGAGCGACCAGACCTAAGGCCTGGTCGACTAAGCTCCCTGGTTTCGTGGTAAAGGTTCCCCAACCACGAGTAAAGGAAGAAGAGGAGGTGCGAATATGACTAAGTCGATGAAATCCGCCTACGTATCCACACCCTCGACTACTTTGAACAGAAGGCATCGCAGATAGAGTGCAATGTAGTCACCAACAGGGCAAACATAGAACTTACTAACCTACGTTTGATACTCAACGACAAGGGGACGCGAGTCGCGCTACGACCACGACAGACTGTACAAAGACCCCTTATCGCATTTACTGATGGCGAGGAGCCACTGAGCCCTCCATCCGACTAAACCTAAGTCCTGGTCGATCGCAGCCCGTGGAGTACGGCACAACTCGTGAACCTAAGTCAAGGAAAGAGAATGCAAGGTTCGACTAAGTCTACGAGAACCCTCGCATTTGACGAACATTCACAGAGCAGAAGAGAACAGATTTTTAGAAAAGACAAACAAAAACACACTAGTTTTTCGCACAGTTACTAATCACATTTGGCTTACATAGTCATTCAGGCAGACCAGGTGCCTAAACCCGGTCCGCGAAGGCATCGGCAACACTTTGCACAGCGCCTAGAAGATTTTCCTCTTCGTCCTCCAGCAGGTCGGTGTCGAGGGCATCCAGGGATAGCTCCGGCTGACGGTGTCTGAGGACAGCCAGGGCGAAGGCCAAGGCGTCAGGCATCCCTTACTTGAGCTCATCATCAAGAAACTTCTCGACGGTGGGCTTCAGGCGAGAGACGGACGCCACCAGCTCCACCAGCCGAGTAGCCCCTAAAGGGCTGGGAAAGACGGCGACCCCGACTTCTACGAGCGCCCTCTCGAGCGTGCAAAGGGCGCGGTCGAGGTCTTCCTCCAGCTTCACGGCATAGGCCTGGCTCCGGCTCAGAGAAGACTCTGCCTCTGAAAGACGGGCCTTCACGTCCTGGAGCTCGGCCTCGCCCTCCGCCCGGCGCCTCTCAAAGTCCTTAAGGTGCTCCTCCAGCGCCTTCTTCTCCGCCCACCACCTCCCGGACTCTG
This sequence comes from Stipa capillata, assembly GCA_019208055.1. Lineage (NCBI taxonomy): Eukaryota > Viridiplantae > Streptophyta > Magnoliopsida > Poales > Poaceae > Stipa > Stipa capillata. The sequence continues at coordinate 670,900 of JAGXJF010005064.1, read as the reverse complement.
CGAGTCGCTTCTTTAGCTCCTCGATCTCCGCCCGGTTCGCCTCCAACTCGGCTTGCACTCTCTGGAGTGGAGGAATCTGAGGAAGGATGCGCTGTCGAAACAATAAGGTTAGTACCAAGTACATTAACATTCTACTACTAACTCAGCGGATTACCTATAGCGTGGAGTAGATGTTGTCGCCCACAGGCGCCGACACCCCCGGCGCTGGGAGCCCGGTCAGTACGATTGAGGACGGGGATTGCTCAGACCCTGCATCCCGACAACTTACTCCTGCCGTTCATGAAAACATCAAAGGGAGAGAGCAAGTCGAGTACTGTTTCATACCTGAGGTTGGGGGCTTGGTGGGGGAGAAGGAGCCCGAGTAGGAAGCTTCGCTCAGGTGGCCTCCGCCGTCCCCTCGGCCTCAGACGAAGCTGCAATCCTTGGGACCGGAGGGGTCGCGCCAGGGACCATGACCTCTTCGTCTTGAACGGGGGCGCCAGCCCGCTCAGCCTCCGGGTCAGGAGCCCCGCGGCCTACTCGCTGCGAAAGAACCCAAGTAACGTTAGAAACGCCACTCGGATGAACCACGACTAGACAAGGCCGAAAAGGTTAACTCACCGACAGAATCTCCTTTTGCTTGTCGGGGCTCAGCTTCAGGATCGGCAAGGGCACGACGGTCCGCCCGCCCTGAGGAGACTACTCGAATAGGTTGTTCAACCTATTTCGAAGCTTCTCAGGGGAAAGATCTACACGAACAAAAGGAATCTAACGAGTGAGAAGACAAGAATTTTCTGGCTGAGGTCGACACGGAGTGGTTCGGATACTCACCGGTGTCAAAGTCCCTTGTGTGGTCTCTGCCCTCCGGGACTACCCAAGCAGGCTTGACCCTCGACCGGAGAGGGCTAATCAGCGCCGAAGGAAGTCCTCAGCGACATCCCATGCCAACAGGCCTTTGCCGTCAAGGTGGGCGATGTCGCCCACGAGGGCCTTGAGCCACTTGGTTTCCTTCGGGGCCTCCGGCCAGCTCTTTGTCGGAAGAGGCGCCAGGCCACGATAGTGGATCCCCGAGGAGAGTGGGGGCTGGCAGTAGAACCATCTCGAATGCCAGCCCGACCACGAAGACTTCCAGGAGGAGGAGATGTAGGCGTCCTTCCTCCCCTCCCGAAGTCGGAAACCGGCACCGCCGACGACTCCCCCGCTGCCGACCTTCATCCGGCGGAGGTTGTAGTATTACCTCCAGAGCTCCAGGCTCGGCCTGATGCCGAGGTAGGCATTGCACAGGTGTGCGAAGACCGCCAGCATCAAGATCGAGTTCGGGTTGAGGTGAATCAACTAGAGCCCGTAGAACTGGAGGACGAGGAGGATGAAATGAGAGGACGGAAATTGGAATCCGCACCTAAAGAAGTCAGCAAAGATGACGGTCCAGGTCGTGTCTAGACTTGGGACCGTCTCTTTCAAGGCCTCCCGATGTGGTACAAACACCTCCGGGAGGATGACCTCTTCCGCCATGAGTTTCTTGAGGGCGGCGAAATCCATCACGGAGGGCTCGAACTCAGGAATGACAGATATCGGACCTCCCACAGGCTCCTCCGCCGACTTCTGAGTCTCGGGTGACTTCCTTGCAGCGCTCTTCTTCCCCATGATCGTGGACGGTGATCGGAGACGACGAGGTGGGAGGTTGAAAGCAGGGGCGCAAGGAAGAAGATGAGAATGCAAGAAGACAGAGAGCAATGCGGGCAAAACCCTAATTCTCGGTCTCTTAAAAGATTCAATTTGCGCCTGACCAGAGCGCGGTTAACGGCATGATCTGTTCCATCACATTATATGCGGAACAGTTGCTTTTCCCGCATGCGAGACGGCGTGCGCAGGAAAACATGGGTTTGACAAACCCACGACCCCGATGAGCGCGTGATGTTCAGGCTAACGTCAGCTGAACAGTAGTGCAGAAAAATGAAAGATCCTTCATCACCACGCGAAAATTCCGTCACAACGGTTCGATTTCCCAGAAATCTGCCAGGCGGACGCGTGTCTGTGATCAACAGATCAGATTAAACCAGAAATGATTCTCGGGCAAGCGAACCCAGAAAATACCTCGAATTACTCGGATGTTTACTCCGACCAAGATATCACGACTACCCGGTAGAGATAATGCCTACTCGGGGACATTGTCAGAAAAGTACTCGATTTCGCCTACTCGGAGTTGTTCCTCGACAAAGGCAGATTCCTTACAGAACAGTCATGGCCTCACTTCACGTACTGATGGGGAGCTTAATGATGGATAGTATAGTATCCCGTATATTAGGAAGTATCTGTATACGATTTCCTGGATTATTGGAGTATTGCACGTGTCCGATAAGAATCCCAGGAAGATAAGGTAGCCCCTCGTAAAGAGGGAAGGCACCCCTTAAACTAGGAAGACGATCCCAATGTTTAAGGAAGCTAGAGTCTTACCTAGTCCAAGGTCCATGACCGGTACAACTAGGAGAGCCTCCTATAAAAGGATCAGCGATCCCATAGGGGAGGATAGGTCTTTCAAGTCCCAAAAGCCCTAGCAATTCCTACGAGAAGATCCGCCACCGCGAAGGAGTCGAGCTCAGCGGATCTAGTCGGATTAGTGTACGATTAGGCCTAGGGTAGCCACTAACATACACATCCTCTGTAAGACACCTCTTTGATCAATATATACGAACAGGACGTAGGGTTATTATCCTGAGGAGGCCCAAACCTGTATAAAAAGGGTGTTTCCTTGCTGTGAGATCTCTTGGCCTTGTGCCCTAGAGGTCCCTACCCTCCAAGTATCTTCACCTCACGAATACCGTAAGATCGGCGGTTCACCGATCGTCGACAGAACCAAGGACCAAAAATGACTATTGAGGACAAGCACTAGACCATGAAGCTAAGGAATGGAGATGATGGTAGCAAGCATACAAGTAACAACTCAAGTGAAGACTTCCAGAATTTGAAGCCACCCTAAAAGACTTAGAGAAATAACTGGGCCTCCACTTTAAGGGTTTGGGCAAGTCATGTCAAAGGGTGTTGTGCAACCTCAACTAGGCCTATGGCCTTGTATCCGAATAGGTTAGGTCAGTGAGTAAAGGAGGACTCCAAGAGGGGTTCAGCCACCACTTGGCCAAACCCCTCACCCCACCCCCCAATTTAGGTTTCGGTCACCCCCTTGGCCGAACCCCCTCCTCCTTATCCTATTTAAAGTAGCTGACTCCCCTAGGTTTATATGAGTTTTGTTTAGTTAAAGAGTTTGCTACATTGCAATTTCGTGTTCTTCAATTGTGTTCTACAACCACTTGTCAAGATCGCTTTGGAAGCCCACTTATTCAGTGCTTCATCTATACCCGCAATTTTAGATTGCTATTTTCATAATTCTTGCTTGTTCTTTGATTGTTCGTAGGGATTAGAACCTCGTTTTTAGGTTGGCCGTGGTTCTGACATCATCAATAACCTACCAAAACTGGTTTAGTGATTGCTAAGGTGCATCATTGTCATATAGTGTAGTTGAATCATCAAAGTTGTGTTCACCAAATCAATCATGTGTTTCTCATCAAAACATCGGGACACCCGTAGTGCTATCAAGTGGTAGCAGAGCAAACCAGGTTGCCTGGTGCTAATTTTATAGTTATCCGTAGTAGAGATTGCATCTTTTACCTACAGTACACTTCAGCTGAAAAAAATTAAGGTTAGTTCATCCTTTCGCCCAAACCAATCTAAGCCTCGCAATTTTTAATCTAGTATTTACTTTGTTGAAATTTTGCTGCATAGATGGTTATAGGTTTACGTTGATTCGTAGTAAAAAAATTCTCAATAGAGCGTACTCCTTTTTGTGCTTCTTTTTGTTGGGACGGGTTTGATCTCCGTCATCAAGTCTCTCCCATGACAAAGTGTTGCTCAAACTCCCAGCCACCGCAAGCTTGCACCCCTATTGCACCTACTGCCTCACCAACATCCGCTGCCACGCCACCATCCACTGCTACCACAGCTTGCCATTCCACCACCACCTTGCTACCCTGCATTGCCCACCACGCCAAGCTCTGCTTGCCGAATTGCTAGTTGCTGCACACAACGCCAACTCCAACTGCATCACTGTTCGCACACGAACACGTCACCGTGTACCCCCGACGCCGAGCGCGATGCGCAAGACACGGAACCGGGGGAGCCTCGCCGGGAGCGCGATACGCAAGACACGCCGGCGAGATCTTTTAGGACCCAAAACCCCACACCCCCGGGAGAGACCACGTCAGGGAGTGTGGCGGCTATGGGCTGCTCTGATCAGCCTGACCGCCCTTAGAGCTTCGAGGTTCGCTGCCGTTGAACACGAAGAACAGCGAAGAACGAAAAGCATAAAACAAGGATGAGAAGGAAATAGTAGATGAAAAGATAATAGATTGATTGTTTCAATTGTGTGTTGTTTTCAATCGGCCACATACCCATCATACTTATAGGGTACGCCCGGTCTTAGGGCTGGAATACAATTCTGTATCGTACATGATATAGCTTTCCATATAAACAAAGATTGTTTCCCTAATCTGATAATCTTGCCTGCCATAATCAAGAATCCATCTCGCACACGAGATATCTTTCCTAATCTGATCAACTTAACCGCCGCGATCCGGACTCCGCCCTGTATACGAGATGTCCTTCCATACGATCCGAGAGTCTTTCCAAATCTCGTACTTTCCTTTAAATGTCATGATCAGCCGCTGTTCCTCGTGCCCCAAGTTAGGGTTCCTGGCACCAGAAAAGACTTCACAACAAACAACTCGGTGCCTTGACCCTCCTGCGGGATAACTCGGGAATATCACAACTCGGACGAGCCGGCACCGCTGGAACTCGGACGTGCTACTTAGAGCCCGTCTTGGATCTGCTCGAGACCGCGAGTACTCAGGGGGCACGAGTGCTCGGGAACGCGAGTACTCGGGGCACGAGTGCTCGGGAACGCCAGTACTCGGGGACACGAGTGGGAAGCTGCAGATCACTTGGGCACACTTGTTCGGGAACGCGAGTACTCGGGAACACGAGTGCTTCGGGAATGAGTACTCGGGAGTACGAAAACTCGAGATCCAGTACTGGGATATACTCGGCACCCGGGGATCGGGATACTTTGCGAGCACCTCTGTACTCGGGGGCGCCGCGGGCCACTCAGCGAGAGCCACGACTTGGTAACACTGTGAAATATGTGGCGCACCGGGCTACTCGGGGGCTGCCAAATTACGTCATCAACACATGCCCCCTGTTTTCGGTATAAAGATGTGTTTTTACCGAAAACATTGTGACAAGTTCTTAGGACGATGTCATTAACTTTGATCAGCCACTTCTCTCCGACTCAAGGCGATATAGCATATCGGCTGTAGCGCTCGTTTAAGCTTCCTGTCACACACTCGGGTGGAACTTCTTCAGATATTTGCCGTTGAGAGTTCGCGGTAGTACTGTACCCTGCACAGATTCCACCAGGTATGAATTTCCAGGAACCACCCTTGCAACTCTGAAAGGACCTTCCCAACTCGGTGACCATTTTCCAAACTTGTTATCCTTTGAGCCGACTGGTAAGATTACCTTCCATACTAAATCGCCGACTTGGAAGCTCTTCAACTTGACCTTCTTGTTGTACGCTCTTGCTACTCTCAGCTTATCCCTTTCTATAGCCTTTAATGCATCCAAGCGTTTATCGGCAACTTCATCAAGTTATGAAAATCCACTGCCAATAAATCACTTTGCTTAGCTAATCTTAAAGCACTCAGATTCACCTCTACAGGCAAAACGGCCTCTTGTCCATACACGAGCTCATATGGAGTCACCTTTGTAGCACTGTGTCTTGAAATTCTATGTGCCCACAATGCCTCTGACAACACTTCATGCCATCTCCTTGGATTATCTTCAATCTTCTTCTTGATAAGCTTAATTAGCACTTTATTGCTGGACTCGGCTTGTCCATTGGCTTGGGCGTAATATGGAGATGAATTGAGCAACTTTATTTTATAAGAGTCGGCAAATTCTTTCACTTGCCTTGATATGAACGATGTACCTTGATCTGTAGTTAGAGTTTGAGGTATACCGAATCTATGAATAATATGCTCAGTTATGAATCGAATTACCTCCACATGAGTCATATTCTTGAGAGGTACTGCTTCAGACCACTTGGTGAAATAATCAGTAGCTACTAACACGAACCAATGCCCTTTCGAGGAAGAAGGATAGATTTGCCCAATGAAGTCTAACCCCCAACCTCTGAATGGCCACGGCTTGATAATAGGGTGTAACATAGCAGCAGGAGCTAATTGAATATCACCAAACTTCTGACAAGCCTCGCACCCTTTATAGTATCTGAAACAATCACCAATCATAGTCAGCCAATAAAAACCAGCACGCCGCAACAACCACTTCATCTTGTGTGCCGACTGATGAGTGCCACAAATGCCTTCATGTACCTCTCCCATTGCAACTCTTGCTTGGTCCTCATCCAAGCAATTCAAAAGAACTTCGTCAACCATTCGGCGATACAGATCATCATCGATCAGAGTGTATTTGAAAGCAATCCGCCGAACAGTCCGATCCACCCTCTTACTCGGATCTTGCAAATAGTCAAGGATGGACTTCCTCTAGTCTTTGTTGTCACGTATACTAGGCCTTTTTCTAGCGACCGAGTTGGTGAATTCCAACTTGGCCTTACCTGCCAAGTCGGACCCAAGCATCGGCTCTCGAGAAATACAAAATACACCACGATCAACGTGGTAGCCGGATGCTTGTTGCGCCAACTCGTTCGCAACCCAATTCTCTTGTCTAGGTATATGAGCAATGCTAAAATAATCCAAGATGGAGATTATATCTAGACATTTATCAAGATAAATATTAAGTGATTCATCGAGACATTGATAAAACTTGGATATTTGCTGAACTACTAACAACGAATCACCGAAAGCCTCAATATGTGTAGCACCTATAGCAATTAGAAGTTCTAAGCCGAATAACAATGCTTCGTACTCGGCCTAATTATTCGTGCAAAAGTACTCTAAGCGGCATGAGGCTTCGCAAGTAGCACCATAAGGAGATATGTAAACAACACCAATACCTTGGCCATTGCTACAAACTGAACCATCAAAGTATAACCTCCATGGCACTAGGGACACAAGATCAATGTCAATGCTATGCTTGTCGTCAACCCGATGTTCAACAATAAAATTAGCAACGATTTGGCCCTTCATAGATTTCAAGGGTTCATAAGCCAAATCGTACTCGATCAACGCACAAGCCCACTTGCCAACTCTGCCACTAAGAATTGGTCTATGCAACATATATTTAATGACATCGGTTTGATAAGCTACTATGCAAGCACTAGATAATAAGTAATGTCTCAACTTTGTGCAAGCATAATATAGGCATAGGCATAATTTCTCGACAAAAGAGTACCTTGTTTCGGCATCCAGTAGACGCCGACTCAAGTAAGTGATAGCATGTTCTTTCCCTTCAGTCTCTTGGGTTAACACAGCTCCGATGACACCTTCCTCTGCTGCAATGTAAAGTCGGAAGAGCTCTCCATGCTTGGGTGCCTTCAATACCGGAGGGGTAGACAAATAGCTTTTGATCAACTCAAACGCCTCTTGCTGTTTTGCCCCCCAAGTAAAATCAGTGTCATTTCTTAACCGAATGATGGGAGTAAATGCATCAACCTTTCCTGACAAGTTTGCTATGAATCTTCTCAAGTAATTGACCTTGCCGAGAAAGCTTTGCATCTCTTTCTTGCATGTCGGAGCTTGTACATTTTTAATTGCTTCTATCCTCCTGGGATCAATCTCTATGCCATGCTGATGTATGATGAAGCCCAAAAACTTCCCAGCCGATACACCAAAGGTACACTTCAAAGGATTAATCTTTAAACCGTACCTTTTCATCCTCTCCAAGGCTAAGCGCAAGTCAGCTACATGGGATTCGAAAGCATCCGACTTGACGACAATATCATCAATGTAGACTTCAAGCAGAACACCCAACAAGTTGTGGAATATTAGGTTCATAGCCCTTTGATACGTGGCACTGGCATTCTTTAGTCCGAAAGTCATCACCATCCATTCAAACAAACCAAGGAACCCGGGGCAGCGGAAAGCCGTTTTGGACATGTCCTCCTTGGCCATAAAAATTTGGTTGTATCCCGCGTTGCCATCAAGAAAACTGATGACTTTGTGTCCAGAAGCATTATCAATAAGCATATTGGCTATAGGCATAGGATACTCATCTTTGGGTGACGCTCTGTTCAAGTCTCTGAAATCAACACACACCCTTAGTTTGCCGGACCATTTCTTTTCCACGGGCACAATATTAGAGATCCAGTCGGCATACCTGCAAGGTCTGATAAAATTAGCTTTGAGCAGTCGACCGATCTCCTCCTTGATCCGGTCATACATCTCAGGATTGAATCTTCTAGCCGGTTGCTTGAAAGGTCTGAAACCGGCTTTGATAGGCAACCGATGCTCCACCAGCTCTCGACTCAACCCTGGCATTTCATGATATTCCCATGCAAAGCAACAAACATACTCTTTTAGCAGGCCGACTAATTTAAGCTTACAGTCGGCTCTTAAGTTCTTGTTCACAAATGTCGGCCTAGGGATGGAACCATCCCCTATATCTATTTCTTCCAACGGGTCGGCCGATGTGAAACCTTGTCCCAACTTGTCCTTGTCATCCAACTCTTCTATCGATTCGTGCATACCGTTCTTGTTCGGACCGATATTTGGCGAGTCACTTCTGCAACCATTCCGAGTTAGGATCCATTTGACTACTTCGTGCCTTGGAGCCAACTAGTACCAACCGGCTTTAAAGAAACAGGTACTCGGCTACCCCCTGTAGCGCTAGGGAAGCCGGCTTCCGATGAACCGTCGAGTCGTTGCCGACTCACCAGCGCATCGGCCAAAGCAATGCAAGCCGAGTTGTCCCAAAGTCGGTCGCTGCCTTTAGAGAGACGGGTACGAACCCGCTCCTTGTGGCACTAAGGAAGTCGAACTCGGATAGATCTCGTCCTGTCAGACAAGTTGCATTGGGATGTTGCCAATCCATCAATGCATCGGCTAAGGCAACACAAACCGAATTGTCTGCGTGAATAACCTCGACTTCCTCATCAATCCATTGTATCAGACATTGATGCATAGTAGATGGTACACACTGGTTGGCATGAACCCAATCGCAGCCCAGTATGACATTGTAATTCCCTTGCACCTCGGCGACGAAGAACGCAGTGGCCAAAGTCTTACTTCCGATAGTAAGCTCTACGTACATCACGCCTTTGGCCTCTGTCTTCTCTTTGCCTTCAAACCCATTGAGCACCATATTGGTCTTCATCAACTCGTCATCATGTAGCCCTAACTTCTGGAAGACCGAATATGGCATAAGATTTACTACGGCACCGCCATCCACGAGCATCCTGGCCACCGGTGATCCGTTAATATGGCCCTTGACGTATAACGGCTTCAAGTGCTTCACCGGCTCTGTCGGCTTCTCGAATATGGCATTCTTGGGACCGAAGTCGAACTGGGCTGTCTCCCCATTCTCATCTACAGCACGGAACTCGGCAGGTAAGTAATACTTATATCCACACCTCCTCTAGCCGGCGTGGGCTCGTAGTCCACCATCTCTTCCTCATTGTCTTTTGGGGTAGTCGCTGCCTCTAGAATTTCTCCGGGTGGCGCAGCACATGTCGTGGGAGAACTCGGAGCTTTCCCGAGTAGCGGGGATGTGACCACGTCATCGGCAGCTGCCGTATCTTTTACTCGTTTAGGCCTCCATGCTTGCTTCGCAGGTACCATGGGCCGAGTCTCATTGAAAGATTCGTCCCTTAGCTTCTCGGCTTCCTTTTCTGCCTTTTCTTAGTTCCTCATCCGTTGTAATCTCCTCTTCTTGGTTTTGGACAATCCAGGAGGACACCACTGAGGCTGAGTGTATTTGGGATCTCTAGGCTTGCTCTTGCTCGTGCTGGCTTCATGATCGTTGGCCATGGACCCCTGCTGAATAGTAATTACGTTATCGTTAGAATTGACCAGATTACTAATAGTAATCGGTCCTTTACCGAGTTCTTTGATCTCCAATTTTGGGGTGTCAGTACTCGGCGACTTAGCACGCCACACCCTTTTGACTGACTTGTTTGGAGAAGTCGGCAGAGGCCGACTAGCATCATCACCTAATCGGTCCCGAGTAGGATATGCGAGTTTCTGCGACGGCCGACTGACATCAACACCCAGTCGGTCCCGAGTAGGATGAGTGAGCCTCTCACGAATAGGCCTTCTCAATGCCATCCATCCTGGATGAAAGGCATAGTGAGCCATTGGGTGCTGCTCCCATCTTCCGTTGAAGTCATTCATGTAAGGCATGCGCGGAGGTGGTGCTATTCCTGGAGTCGGCATCCATGGCCCATAGGGTTCTGCTTGATGCTGAAACCCTGGCCTTGGAGGTGATCTCGGACGCTTCAATCGTGGTGGCCAGTTAGAGATAATACCGGCCGCTTGATTGGCATACTTAGAAAGTAACATATCGAAAGTCGGTTTTACTCGTTTATGTTGTACTTTAGCTTCGTTAGCCTTCCACTTGCCGACTTCCGGACTCTTGGGCTTGATGAACTTGGTCCGGGTACCCTCTGGCGCTTGTGGTTGCCCCCTGAGTGCAAGACCTCTGATGGTAATTTTCAAAGTCTCCTTGCCGCTGGGTTGCTTCTCGAGTAAGACCTTTCTTCCTAAGACCTTGTCACTTTTCTTTTCCTTCCTGGGTTCACCAATAACAACATTCTTCTTGTTAGCGGATTCAGCTATATCGGGCCGAATTAGCACTTTCTTCCCTTCCAAATCCATAGCGTTCATCGAGAAGGGCTGCTTGTCTACTTGCATTTCGGTGAAGTTCAATCGTCCATCATTGATAGCCGATTGTATCTACCGCCGAAAGACATTACAGTCATTAATTGCATGGGAGAAAGAATTATGATATTTACAATAAGCCCGCCGTTTTAATTCTTCAAACGGCGGTAAAGCATGCGATATTCTGATAATTTTATCCTGTAATAAAGAGTCAAATATCTTATCGCATTTAGCCACATCAAAAGTAAACTTCATCTCCTCCTCTCGATTCCTATGAATCGGTTTAAGGGCATCACAAGTATACGGTTTGGCTTTGGGGGACCAAACGAACTCGGTAGTATATACATTACCCTCATCGCCAGAACTGTTACTATCATATTCCACCATGTGCATTTTAGGACGATCGGGTTTGGATCTATGGACATCTTTGAACCCGGTACTTTGGTTTTCTCAAGCCAAAGCCTTTTGCAAAACTTGGTTAACAATTAGGAGCTCATAACCTTCTAACCGTTCTCTAATGTGAGTTCTTAAACTGGCAAGCACCAGGTCGGCCAAGTCTCTTTCAGTTATCACCAAGCTATAGCATCGATTTTTTACGTCCCTAAACCTTTTGACATAATCGGTGACCGATTCGTCATGTTTTTGTCTAACTGATGTAAGATGTGACAACTTGAGCTCATTGTCACCACTATAAAAATGATCATGGAATTTTTGTTCCAATTGTGACCATAAAAGTATAGAGCCAGACGGTAAAGTAGAAAACCATGAGAATGCGGTGCCAGTCAAAGATAAAGGAAATAAACGTACCTTTAGCTCATTTATAGAACTCACTTCTCCTAACTGTGCTAGGTACTGACTGATGTGCTCCCAAGTAGTCTTTGTTCCTTCTCCGCTAAACTTAGCAAAGTCGGGAACCTTATAACCCGAAGGGTACAGGATTGCATCAAAGTAGTCGGGATACGGTTTTTGGTACATCCAACTTCTAAATTTCAGCTCAAGTCCGAAGGACTCTGAAAACATCTTCTTTACGTCCTCCTTGAGCTTAGCTAAAATTTCATCTGAGGTGGATGAAAGTGGCGCGGGATTGACGTGATGGCTGGCCATGGGTGTGACTTGCGATCTATTCGCCGAGTCGTGACTCGGCGCTGGCCTAATCATGTTTGTGCTTATGGGTGGTGCTATCAGGCTCTGGTTCGGCTCTACTGCCGAACCGGGTATGCTCATAATCGGACTAGGGCTTGCGGGTAGGGCTACGAGTTGGTTGGTTTGGCTAGGACGTAAATTCAATGGCACGGGAGGCACCGATGAATCTACTACCGAAATCGGATTAGGGTTTACCACACCTGCAGCCGTGCTAGCGGTACCACTAGATGATGGACACGCATTCTACTTAGCGTTGGTGTTCTCCACGAACGAGTTATATACAAGGATATTGTTCTCCGAAATATAACTTTGTATTTTGGCTATCTGTTCTGGAGAAAACATGCTGCTCACCGGGACTTGAGCCTTCTTGCCGTGTAGAGGAGGGAGCTTGATTTCTCCAACTGGAGTAATGTTTCCTTGACGATCCTTCTTGAAGTTTGAGAGGAACGCCTGCAGATTCTCCTCTTCTCGTTTCTTCTTGTATGCTTCGAAAGCTTGGCGATGTTCCTCCGATAGCTCATCGTGGCCTGGCTTGATGATGTTATCGGTGCTGATCTCGCCGAGTTGTGGAATCTGATTGTTAGACATGATGATTTCTTTTCCCCAGCGGAGTCGCCAAAAGTGTGTTCGCACACGAACACGTCACCGTGTACCCCCGACGCCGAGCGCAATGCGCAGGACACGGAACCGGGGGAGCCTCGCCGGGAGCGCGATACGCAAGACATGCCGACGAGGTCTTTTAGGACCCGAAACCCCACACCCCCGGGAGAGACCCCGTCAGGGAGTGCGGCGGTTATGGGCTGCTCTGAGTCAGCCTGACCGCCCTCAGAGCTTTGAGGTTCGCTGCCGTTGAACATGAAGAACAGCGAAGAACGAAAAGCATAAAACAAGGATGAGAAGGAAATAGTAGATGAAAAGATAATAGATTGATTGTTTCAATTGTGTATTGTTTTCAATCGGCCACATACCCTTCATATTTATAGGGTACGCCCGGTCTTAGGGCTGGAATACAATTCTGTATCGTACATGATATAGCTTTCCATATAAACAAAGATTGCTTCCCTAATCTGATAATCTTGCCTGCCATAATCAAGAATCCATCTCGCACACGAGATATCTTTCCTAATCTGATCAACTTAACCGCCGCGATCCGGACTCTGCCCTGTATACGAGATGTCCTTCCATACGATCCGGGAGTCTTTCCAAATCTCGTACTTTCCTTTAAACGTCATGATCAGCCGCTGTTCCTCGTGCCCCAAGTTAGGGTTCCTGGCACCAGAAAAGACTTCACAACAAACAACTCGGTGCCTTAACCCTTCTGCGGGATAACTCAGGAATATCACAACTCGGACGAGCCGGCACCACTGGAACTCGTACGTGCTACTTAGAACCCGTCTTGGATCTACTCGGGACCGCGAGTACTCAGGGGCACGAGTGCTTGGGAACGCGAGTACTCGGGGCACGAGTGCTCGGGAACACCAGTACTTGGGGACACGAGTACTCGGAAGCTGCAGATCACTCGGGCACACTTGTTCGGGAACGCGAGTACTCGGGAGCACGAGTGCTTCGGGAATGAGTACTCGGGAGTACGAAAACTCGAGATCCAGTACTCGGATATACTCGGCACCCGGGGCACTGCCCAGGGATCGGGATCCTTTGCGAGCACCTCTGTACTCGGGGGCGCCGCGGGCCACTCAGCGAGAGCCACGACTTGGTAACACTGTAAAATATGTGGCGCACCGGGCTACTCGGGGGCTGCCAAATTACATCATCAACAATCACCATGTGCCGTACTACTTAAATATGAATGCCCCGCACACCCACTACCCCATCCACATCCACCGCTACACCGACCTCCTCGAACAACAAGTCAATTTCATCTATGTCAAGAACAGCCCAGTAAACACCTGCAACATCAAAAAGTACACCGGTTGCCTTGGCAAAGAGTTCTTACTCCATTGCATCCACAGACAAGATGAAGGATACACAATGTCATTGCTGCAAGGGCTATAAGCACATGTAAGGAGAGTGCCCAACTAAGCATGTGATGGTCATACACGAAGATGGTGAGTATGATTCAGTAAGTGATTATGATGAAGAGAGCTATGCTCTAATTGTTGAACAAGAACAACACAACCACGAATATGAACAAGAGATGAAGTAATGGGGGCCGAAGATGTTAACTGGCACATGAGCTTGATTGCACAGTGGGTATTGAGTGTGCAAATAAGTTGTGCTGAACAAAAACAACGGCACAATCTATTTCAAACAAAAGGAGCAAGCTAAGAGTGAAATCAGATTGTAGCTAAAGACTTAGAGCAACCTAAGAGTAAGGGATAATCTGAACCACAACAATTTACTGAAATAAAATTGAAAGGTACATGTTTGCTCGCGAGTTAATATGATATTTTCTGATTTGGATGCTAGTGATATATATTTGCTATGCATTTATTTGCAAAGAGACTTTGTTTTCATTCGAGGATATGCCTCCCTCTTTGTCCCTACTGTTGCTAACATTTTGCAAGAATACTCCGGTACCACAGGAATCTTCTTCTTGAGCTCGGCAATCTCATCAAGCATCATCCTCTTCTCCATGACAAGAGCGTCGGCCTCGTACTTCAGGTTGCCGGCACGGGTCTCCAGTGCCTGAACCAGAGTAGCCATTAGGCCAATAGTCTCGTCAGCCTCTCCAACAGTGCTGCGTCCTGGACGAATCATGAAGTCGGTCCTCCGCCTCGGGAAGAAACGGTACGGGGTGCCTGCCAAGTCCAGGCGGTAGTAGTTAGCCACCGCGCCAAGAGCCTGCTGAGCCGCCTGCTCAACAACGTCTGCCCAGCTGTTTCCCTTCACTCAAAACTTGATCAGTCTCCCTACTGGCTCCTCGCGGGCTGGGATCTTGATGGTAAGCGACCAACGAAGCTCCCGGTGGGAAGGGTGTACTCGTAGCCTGAGATGTCGATCTCTGAGAGGCCCACCTGCTTCATCATCCCTCCAAGCAGCTTGCCGAAAACATTCTCCTCTTCAATGTTCACTACGGTTCGGGTAGCCATCTAAAACACCATTTTGAAAAGAAGAAGAAGTAAGTAACATTTTCAAAATTTGTATAAGAAGGAGAAGTGAGAGCAAAAGAGACTTAATAATTTTGCAAGTAATATTTTCATAACATAATCCTTAAGCCTATCCATCCTAAGATAAGGTCACGTGCCTAAGGTTAATGCATGCTCTGATACCACTTCTTGTGAGAGTCTAGTTTCAACTACTAGACCCTCCCTGTATACATCCTCGTCAGTCCAAGATCACGCTGACGGTACACAGGTGAAATGAATAACATTGCATGCATTCAAAGTTTAAAAACTTAATTTGAGTACAATACACCATATGGCTTACAAAGTACTATGTCTTAACGACATTTATTACACAGAGGAAACAGCGGAAATAAAAGCGAAGCGCCTCCATCTGTGCCACAGGCAATTGACAGAAGCCACACGACCTATTCTTCGGGATCATCATAGAAGAAGTCTTCATCGGCTCCTTCTTCAGCATACTCCTCTGCACACCACCACAAAAACATGCATGATGAGTACTTCACGTACTCAACAAGCCACCTAGTGGCAGATTGTCCTACCATACTAAATGCAAGGCTTCAAAGGAAGGCTTTAGGACTTAGTTGCGTAAAGCAAACTTTTAATTTTTGAATTACTGTAGTAGGTCTGAAGATAGCATTTTGATATAAAACAGTTTTATTAGCAGGGGTATTTTTCAGTGTGTGGTCCTCGACCAACACCTTCGAGCAGGGAACTCCTGCCTTAGCTCGACCATAGGTTTCATCAGCAAAGGGGTAGAGGGAAGTAGCAAGGGGGAGAGGGACAGGTCCTTTTCATCAAGAATGAGTCTTGTGCTGTCCATAACCGTGGACACGACTAATCGATTAGTTTATTACTCTACAGAGTTTGTACACTTTACCCACATGACACAATCTCGTCTTATTGCCACTGACCGTCGCCAGTGTAGTACGCACCCATCGGTGTACCGATAGGGAGATTGTGACGAGATCTTTTAGCTAGATCCCCCTAAGATGTGACATGCCCACCGGGTCTGGCTCGGAGTCGAGAGTACATCCCCACCCTCCGATCCCCCCATCTGTGCCGAGGGTCCTCGTAGCTACGTCCACCCTTTTTGCGATATGGCAACATCGGCACCAAAGGCTAACTAACCTACTTGACCAAGCCATTGCCCATATAGCATGTGGTTGTACTGTTGGCACAATTTCTCCAACATCAAGACTTCGGCCTTAAGCGGTACGGACGACCAATGGTTCCTTTCAACCGGCCTTCTGCGGGTAGGACAACCATATGCCCCTTCATCACATGATCCAGCTGTCGCCCGCATCATATTAGATGGTAAGTTTCACCCAGAGTAGAATAGGAAGAATAGAAAGAGAGGGAATCATCGGGCATCCGGCCCTAGCTCAGCGAGCTCAATATCAAGTTCAACAAGGATCATCGATCCGATATTCATTCCTCCGTAGAGGCAAATCAAAACAACCTAAGGATGAATTTAAGCATGCTAAGCATATCTCTACTCTATTCAGAATAAAACCTACTAATCTACTCAGGGTATGAAGTAAAAAGGGCGACAAGCAGACAGGGTAAAAGTGTGTCAATCGACACGCTAGCTACTAGATTAAAAACAGCATGCATATTTGTAAATAACAAAATATAATGACTTCAAAAATATAGGATTAAATATGATCAAGAAAAGGGGCATGCCTTCATGGTAGTACTCTCCTTCTTCAGCTGCTTCGGTCACCGGGTCGGTCTCTTCATTCCCTATTGTCGCAACGCAACGAGCAAAGCAAATAAATAACCAATTCTAAAGAAGCATTCCGAAAAACAACACGAGAGAGAAGCACAACGAAGGTGAGATGAGGTGGAATGGAACGATGGCGTGATAGCGTCATCGCGAAAAAAGATTGGGTCTTCTAGGATTGGCCATAACCATACATATATCATATTCATAGAAATAACATAGATATATCTCCTACCGGGTATTTTAATAGATATATATGCACACAACATACACCTCAACATGCTAGTAATCATGATATAAGGACAAAACAATTCACAATTAACCACAAATAAATATTTAGGTAAATCCTAAATATTTATAATGGTTAATAACAGTAAATAATAAATTAACAACATCTAACCATATTTACACGAGCTTTTCTATTATATTAAAGACTAGAAATTAAGCTAAAAGCTATTCTCTACCATTACCATGAGCTAACTAAGCATGGAACATCTTGGAATATGTTAACAGTACTGGAACAGTACCAAGAATGATTTAATAATGATTTTTCATCTGAACATTAATTAATTAAGGCAATTACTAGCATTTTTAGTGTAACAATTAAGTAGAAAAATATTAATTAACATCAATAAATCATACAATTGGATTAACATGATTTAATAGCAATTCCAGAGACATTTCATGTTTGGCAAAATTCTGGAAATGTATTTTAAACAATTAAAACTATTATTCTAAGCATGAAAACTACACTAAAAACATTGTAAAACATTAATTAATTAACCAAAAAGGGCTCTCATGACTTAACATCATTCCTAGGATATAACATGATTTATTGGGTACTGGACATGAATTTTTAAAGGCTAAAACAAATTTATAAAGGCATTAATGCCAATTCAGCATTTTAAATATACATTTTAAATCAACCTAGAGCACATCCTGATTTCTATAGCTCAAACCATTGTAGGAAAAATATTTTGGTTTACATGGTAAATTAGTTCTAGGGTTCTCTGATCCCAAACAAAAATTGAATATAAATAACAGAGATCATTTCTATTTTTAATAATTAGAACAGTGCTTAATTTAATTTTAGGAAATTCTAAACAAGCCTAAAAATTATGAAAATTTCTAGAAATACTCCTTAGTATACTAGTGATCTACAGAAAAAGAATTACTTCAAAATAATCATCCAGTACAAAGTTATCGCCAAATTAGATTAAATTTCAGCTAAATTTAAATAAATTCAAAATCTAGCGGTCGGATTAAAAATCCGATCGCACCATTGGACTCATGGGGTTCTAACGATTCCATTTTACTACTGAGATCAAAGATCAGACCTAGATTAGATAGAGCAAAAAATTGGATAGAAGGGTATGGGCAAAGTTACGGTACACATGCTACAATACCCTATGAGCTACTGTTCACGCTACAGTACAGAGAGCAAGAATGGATGATTCAAGATTAATGGTTGGATATTGGAAGGGATTAATAGATGAAATTGGTGGAGGGGAAATAATCCATGGGTTGGTGGGAGTCTACCTCGGAGGGGGATTGGAGAGAGACTCACCGTGGGTAGAGAAATCGAGGAGAGAAGGAGATCGCCGGAGTTGGAGAAGAACTCACGGTATGGTCGGTGTGGAGGAAGAAGCTCGCGGACTCTTGCGGTAGGGGATGCGCATCGTCGTGGGGAAGCTCCTAGTGGCAGCGCCTCGGATGGAGATGCATCGGTGTCGCCGAAATTGCTCGCCAGAGTTCCGCCGGAGTTGGATGCAATTTCTATTTTTAGAATAAATAAAATATAGTAAGCTACATGTATCTAAAAGTGCTAATAGAGGTATTCCTATGGTGGAAATCGAGGCATGGGTATGTAGATTCATTAGTAGCAATTCTCATATAAAAATGAGGACTATATGACGTATAAAGTTCCACTAGGAATTAATATGTTAGGCTAATATTAATATGTAAGGCTAACATTATTAGCAATAGATAGATCAATCCAACATTTGTCCAACCACCCTTTAGGCGTACATTAAGGCATGAGCTAAAGCAATATTAATAAATTCGCTAACAAAATACAAGAGAATTCCACATGGTTGGTTGTCATCCCCTGTGCTTCCTACTCATGCATCGCTCAATGTCCTACACGACAAATTCACCACACACAAATAATTAATCTATCAAAAACATAGTATGCAAACATTAATCCTAAATACATAATTGATTACACTGAAGATGGATGATAATCACAAACTTAAGATTGATGGCCCCAAATATAGATGACCATCACAATAATCATGAGAAAGCTATAAAGTTACTACCACACACCTTGTAGCCTCAACGGAACTGCTCACAAATCATGAATAACATCAAGAATAAATAGTAGATTCAACTCATAACTTGAGAAAATACTAAGGTACAAATCAATCTAATGTTGTTGTTGTTGTAGATGAAGTACAAGGGGACCTAATCTATGGGTGGTAATGGTGGAGATGAAAACTACAGATACCAGTGGTGTTTCTGATTTGTCTAGAAACTTTATGTCTTCTCCACAACGCTCTGTTCCTCCTCTGTTCGCAAAACTCCGTAGAGGGTATATGAGGGTCGAAATGGATCTACTCGCAAAGAGATTGCGATGGCCGAGGCCGTGTGGACCTAGGCGGCAGGAGCAGCCAGCACCCTCTACTGCCTGGGCCTACTGACCCACCTATGTGGCCCTCTATTGGCTGCCTCCTTTCGCACGAAGTATCCCCCTCCGGAAAGTTCCCGAATATGCTCGATTTTGATTTTTGCGGTGTTTTCCCACTTATAAAAATAGAGAGAAATAGATAGTGTTACGGTTTATTTAATAATCTAGGAAAATAATTAAAATATATAATAGAAATTTAACATAAAGATATCATTAAACTCAAAAGGCATGATACATTTTTTATGTATCATGGTCCCAAAAACCGACGCACGCGTTCCTCATCAGAGCACGAGTGCGAGCTCACCTGGCAGTGAGTTGTCGACCGAGCCACTAACGGGTGGGTCATGTCCATCAAAACGGGGTTTAAATTGGTAATGATCCTCTGACAAGTGGGCTCTATCTTTTGAAATGTTTGAACTGGTAACTTAACCCCCTGGGTCAATGACTGGTGGACACGATGTAATTAACACATGGTTAATTCACCTAAGTGACTATGAGTCACTAACAGGTGGGTCTAGTGGCTATTTTGACCAGTCAGAGGTGACCTGGTCTCTAACCCTGGGCCCCACCTGTCATTGGCTGTGGTTAGCTACCCAGTGAGTAAGAAAATTAATTGCTGTTTAATTAGATTGAAATTATTTATCTGGAATTATAGAACACATTTTTAGATGGTTTCGATTTAGAAAATCATAATTAATTCATATTAAATCAAAAAATATGAATAATATACCAAAATGTTTAGAAAAATGAATATTATCTATGTATGCTATTTTCATGCATTTTTGCATACTAGGATAAATCAAAATGACTAAAAAGGTAAATCTAGCTATTTCTCTCTCACCGGAGATTATTAAGAATGCCATATCTTAAGAATCTGACCTCCGGTTAAGTTGATTCCACTTGCATTAGTCTTTGTTTTGAAATTACTATGCCATGTCATGCATTTCATATCCTATTCATGCTGATAAATTTCCAATAGTAGTGAATGTCATTCTTTTACCTTTCGGGTATTTCTCTTTCTTCTCAGTAGACCCAGAGAACAATGTACTAGGTGACCAGGACTCTGAGCAGTACCTCGCTCTTGATCAGAAAGCCAAGAAACCCTCCTTTGACTCTGTTGTCAATGCCTACTATTTCCACAACTTATATTTTTGTTCAACTTCTATATTACATTCAATCAACTGCTGCTCTCCCAGTAGTTAGTTATATTCATATTCTGTGCAGGAACCTGCTTTGTAACCCTAATATCATGTCAATCCTTTCCAAGTTAGCATGATTAAGTGATAGTCAAGTCTTTAGCGACCATTTATGTTATTATCAAATGCTTAGTCGTGCTTAGATTTGTCGAGCCACAATCCTTGGAATAGTCCAATGAATTAGAGTTTGTTAGATTAATCAAATGTGGCATTGAATGTAGACTAGTGGGAAGTATTTAAAGAACTTTATTAATAAACATTGGGCTTAGATGAGAGTCCATGGTTGGGAACATGGTGGATTGTCTCTTTTTCTCGCAAGGCCGGTTTTCCATATAAATTGTCCCAAGATTTACTTACTTCTACACAGTTGGTATAATGACACCACTCACAACTTACTAACTTTTCTAGGCTTAGCCTATGAGCTGATTTGGTTCACCTTTTTCATTTGTAGTGTGTGTGTAAAATAATGTGATGTGGTAGCTCAATATAATGGTGGGGTGGATACACAATTTTGAAGAGGATGGGGATGTGCCGCCACCCATAACATATGATACCGTATCAAGATACCAGCTGACTAATGTACACATACTAGCTCATATGGGTGACTCGTAGATAATTAAAAGCATTGTAACGGTCTTGTTCGATCACCTTTCATGAGTACATCTCGTGAAGTGTACTAATTGCATGATATTAGGAGTCAATCGATACATGTAGTTAAAGTCATATAGCCCTGGGTTAAAACTATGCTAATAGGCGTGTCCACAGCTATAGACAACTTGGTGATTACCTATATTGAATTAGAGAACTACAATGTTAATCTAAAAATACCAAATTTGGTTTAGTGGAGTAAGTGCCTACTTCCTTATGGGTGGATCGAGGAAGAGTCAAGTTAGTCATAAGCCTTTGTGATGACAAAAGCAATAGAGTAATTTTGGAAGAATGCTTGCTTACCCTCTTATAGCTTGATCTTGTAGTCATTTTGTATCTACTAAGCTTAATTAAAGTGAAAACCTAGCTTTACGCAAAGTAGCCCACAAATAGCCCTTGTTGATACCTTGAGCATCTAATACTAGTTTAACGTAAGCCTTGTGGAGTAATTTTATACTCACCTTGCACCATTGATATTTTTGTTGTGGAGGAAATCATCCCTCTGAGGATGGTTTCTACGTAGAAATCCACACCAACATGAGTACTCGTTGGGGTCCAAGACCACTGTCGGCAACCCCTTACTTTTGCTCTGCTGCCACTTCTGGCTCTACTCCCTTACTTTTGCTCTGCTGCCACTTCTGGCTCTACTACCTTGCTGTTATCTAAGTCACATATAATACTTGTGTATTTGATACTTGGTGGTGCAATCATTGTGTAAATTAAGTTTGTAAAATTTAATCGCTTCAAAGATGTACATTATCACAATTCCTATCATAGATCTACTGTTGTGCTACCTAATTGTTATAACATACCTCATGTGTTCCGTGTATATATTAAGAGCACATGGAGTGTGTAGGGTTTTAGAATTCACTATATGAAATCTTCAAGTATGATTATCGTTGTGAAGCGACTCTCTAGCTGGGAGCTTGGGAGCTATGTCACCCTACTCTAGCGTGCATTAAGTTGTCGGGACGAGTTCGGGGTTGATACTTCGGCTCAGTTGGGAAGAGTGTGGAGACTATAACACTCCATCCAGCTGTTGCATTCATTTGCTGGCTATCGAGGTCGAGGTTGAGGTCTCGGACTGTTTGATGTCATATCACTCTACTCCTATCGAGATATAAATATCTCGATTATCAAGGGCAGGGTTGATGTCTCAACTTGTGTCCTGATTCTATTTAAGATTTTGTATTATAAATTTCAGATCCATGAATATTTTAGAAAATGA
The DNA here is from genome assembly GCA_019208055.1 of Stipa capillata. Lineage (NCBI taxonomy): Eukaryota > Viridiplantae > Streptophyta > Magnoliopsida > Poales > Poaceae > Stipa > Stipa capillata. Next base: position 648,370 of record JAGXJF010005064.1, on the reverse strand, counting down.
CACTAGAAAATGACACATGAAAAATAAAAAATATAAAGAATAAAGAATAAAATAAAAAAGTAAAGAAATGAAAAGAAAGAAAAAGAAAAACGACCATAACGCCAATAAGCCAGCCCATGGTGGCGGTGGGGATGCACGGCAGTTTCATATTTCTCGCAACCAGCGGAAAATAGAAAAGCCGACCTAACAAAGCCGGTGATCCACAACCTCGCAGGCGAGAGTACGTGTAGCTGTGCTCTCCTGATGAAGATCGAGGACCAGATCACCGGAGCCGGGACATGGGTCTTTTTCGTCATGGGTGTAGGGAGTCGAACTATGACGATCGTATCTTAACAAAGGCCGCTACCTTTCTTTTGGTGGGCCGTTTGGTTCTCAATTCCACCGAAGATTGCTTGTATGTAATATTTCGAATTAATAAAGCAGCAAAGTGATTCTAAAGGAAACATAGTAAGCACCTAGGCACCTACACCAAGAAATATGGAAGCAAAGAACCCGATAAAAAATGTAGAAGTATGATGCATGGTGGTACTTATTTGTCCGTATCCGCTCTTGTTGCACAATAAGTAAAGCTATACGGCTTTATTCAGCTCTTTATTGTATCCTTGAGCAGATAATTTTTGTCCGTTTGACCGATCGTAGACATTTGGAGCGAATATGGAAGAATGAATATGCAGCACTATCGGTTTCCAACTCCCATTTTCAGAAAAATAAATATAGAATACGACACGGGGATGAGTGATAATTGTCCATATGCGCTCCAATTGCACACCTACTTCTACCACTTCGCATTCAAAAATAGTTTCTACTTCCTCTCTGCTCCGGGTATAACACGTATGCAGTCTTGCCTTTTAAGTGGTTACATGCAGTCGCTTATCAGATGAATCCGAGATGTCATGAGAAAATTTGTTAATATTTCAGAACATCAACCCAACATGCATCTACCGCACGTGATTTTCCAAGAAATTTTACATCTTTTTGGATCTCTAGATCGCCGGATTGCACCTCCACCTAATGGATAGATTGCATACAAGTTATTCCACTCTTTTCCCCTGAAATATCTATTTCCTCTCAAGAAAAAAATCTGACATACCATCGGTTTCCTTTAAAGTGGTAAATTGCACTTCCATCACCTAATTTTACATATTCACCAAAAACAGTGGTGTCCTAATCTAGTCACGCAGGTTTTGTAAGACGATTGGTGTAGTAGGATTCATATTTGAAAAAAAATAGTTTTTTCTATAATTATGATTCGATAGTGGTTATCCGTATGTTGTAAAAGAGGCCGACGGTCAATTTTGATTTTGGAGATAACATCAAGTCAAACTGTCCTTGAAACAACGAAACTACTGCTCCCAATTTTCAGAGCACGCCAAGGGAGCAGTAAATTTTCTCAAATTGATATTGCACCTTTGTCCTCACCAATATTAGTCGGTAGGGTAAGTCGGTAACTTAAGATATGAAAAAATGGGACTTATATCTTAACCTTCTAGAATATATAGACGTGCGTTATAAGAAAATTTTAGAGAAAATCTACTGGAATTATAGTCTTACTTATTTTGAAAAAGTGAGAACCTATCTAAACTCACGAAGGAGTGACCATAGAAATTCAACGCAAGCAATCAAACAATTCAAAATCAAGGTACATGCAAGAGAGAATTAGATATTAGGTTTCTTTAGCACTAGAATTTTTATATAAGACAAGGATGTGAGTACTCTAAAAGGTGTGAGAGAGTTTTAAGAGAGCGATAATTCACTGTATTCTTTTGAGATAAAGAATTCAGGGTCGGTTTTATCAAATTTTTTCTCTAAGGATTTATTTACTTTGATCGTAATACGGTGCATTCTTGTGTAGTATTTCATAAACTCTTATCAGATCCTGGTGTTTGTGCTCGTAAGAACGTATCAGATTATAACACAATACTTCTCTAATACTAAAATTTCTTATACTTAACGTAATGTTGAACCTGAACAGGTCCAAGGAGCCAGCTGCACGAGGGCAATTAATCAACAGAAGCCACAACGCACGCCGGCCGCAAACAGACATGCTATGGAAGATCTACACGACCACACCCCTATCCTCTCACGGAGACACTGACGCGCAGCAGTGTGACAACTCAATGCATACAGATACCGTACTGGCCCACAGCTAGTCACTCCCTCCTTTCTGTCTCCCTGTTCGTTCCCAGCCTGTCTCCAGGCATCCTGCAGCGCTGCGCCAAATAATGTGGCCCTTTGCCCATGCAGAAAATTTTTAACTCACTTTTTGCAGGCTTCCTTTCGAAGGCATGGCCAGGAAAAATGTAGAGCGAGAAAGAGTGAGAGAGGGACGACTCGACGACGGTGCACTTGTTGTTGATAAACTTGATAGACGGATGATTGATAATCGGATGAAGCTAGCTGGGGGAACAGGAGGATGGGTGGCGAGGAAAATTGCAGCACATGCAGGATGAAAGATAGGACGTCATTTGTCTCGATGTCTCGCAGGGTAAGCTTGGAAAAGACATGGGGCCCAAGCACCAACCAGCAGCCATGTCAAGCTTGCTCACGAGCTCTGTCCGGTCCAGGAACACGGGGACACATGATAAAATCGATCGCATGGGATCCGTAGCCGGTGCGCACCATGGAAGGCACGATATGGGCTGGACCTGGAACATTCAAATGCACAATAGATATGCTCTTTCATGAATTATCCTAACTGAAATGCTGCTGTTTACCGTTCGAAAATAGATGATGTTTCAAAAAATATATAGTTTAAAGAATTTAACTACTAGTAAATTAAAAATTATTTAGATTACTAAAGTAAAATTAGTATTATTAAATTTATTATAAAATATTTTTAAACATAAATTTTTATTATCTTTTACTAAGATATACATATAAAAAGTAGTAGCAAAAAATATATATATTAAATACTACATCGATGTCTAAAATGACATCTATTTTTATAAACACATAGAGTACATTGTAAGTCCTCGTTTTGCGACACTTTTCCCACCAAATTAATACTCCCTAACTGGTCACACCATTACTGTACTTACTTAACATAAATGTTTTCCAAAGATATCAAAGCATCCTGATTCACCTAATTAAATAGGGTGAATTTAGGTCATTCTAGGCTCCATTTGAAACAATGAAAATTGTAGGAATTTTTTGAATTAATATCCAATGGAAAAAAATTATGTGTGCCAGTTTTGAACAAATGAATGGCTTCTAAAATTTCTATAGAAATCTTCTCTTTTGTGTGCCAGTTTGGAATAAACGAATGGCTTCCAAAATTCATATAGAAATCTCATCTTTTCTACACATTGTGGAGGAAATGAACATTTTATCAAACCTCAAGGATATTTTTCCTTGAGAAATCCAAGACAACCTTTCCTTCTGTCTCTCTCCTATCTCTCCCATTTCCTCTAAAATTTATGTGTTTTTTTACCATGTGTTCCAAATGACTTCTCTTATGTATTCCGGTGTTTTCAATTCTTTGATTTGTGAGGTCATGCCAATTAAATTCATGTGTTTTTCTTGCATTTTTTCTATCCTGTATTTTGAACGGGCCCTAAGTATAAATGAATCTCGCCAAGCGCACACGTACTAACGAGTAGAGTGGAAATCGAGCCAACTCAGCTTGCTAAGATAATGATTTCGCTCGACCCGATTTGTTATCTTAATGATCCCAAACCTAACCTGGCTCGATAGGCTCGTCAAATTCGTTAAGAATGTCAGCATGAAGCACTTGTATTTTAAATTTGAGAAAAGATAGTCGATGTATTTCACCGAAAGTACCACCACAAGCTACAAACAGATGCTCGTCGCTGCCAACGCTACTAATGATCTAATGGGCCTTTTGTCCTGCGCCGCTGCTAATGCTCTAATGGGCCTAGGTGCCAGGGTGGGACATGTGGTTCTGAGCGAGCTTAACAAGAACGTGTCACCCTCGATAAACTTGTTTTCTTAATAAGCTCAAACAGCAAAGTCGAATCGAGTTAACGAGTGCTTGTTTACGTTCGAGTATATTTCCACCCGAGCAGCGAGGTCCTAGCTAGCGAGTGTCCGCTGTAGCAGTAATTAGGGCCGTTCGTTTGTACAGCCACGAATTGCAAGTTGCAACTGCATGTGCTCAGGTCTTTAATGCACTCTCTCTCTTTCTCTCTTGCTTGCCCTTGCAGGTCTGCAGCTCAGTTATCTTTCTCCATCCTTCAGAAAAGTGATTCTCGTGTCAATATGCATGATAGCCTTACACAGAAAAGGGATCGGCATCTGCATGCTACGAAGATTTTGTTCTCTTCGATGGCGTGGCTATAGGCCTATAACCTAGCTAGTATTTAGCTGCAGGGACGAACAGCCACTACAGTAACCCTTTTCACTCTTCAGTGATGTTATGAAGCATGTAAAAGCAACAGGAAGTTTAGAAACAGGGTTTTTGGAGTGTCGATTGATCCGAGATAAGTCCTGCATCGATAGATGATCGATCTGCCCAACTTTTAATTCGTTCCTGTCAAGATCTCATGTAGGCTCGCGGTGCAGGACCGACCAGTACGTACTGGCCGTAGGTCCGTGGCCTTTTGAGTTTTGACCCGGCGATGTTGTGCATATCCTGTAGAGTATCAGGCTAGCTACCCTGTACCACTGTCTAAGCAAAGATACACATGCACACGTCGCGTGCGTGAGCAAGCAACTGTGGTTCTTCACATGTGAACGTACGCTGCCATGCATCGTATGCGTATCTAGTTCACACGGTTTTACGAGCAAACAGCGGTGGGTTTAGTACGTTTCCATATGAGTCAGTTGTTTTGTCTCGGGACTATGTAGACCAATATACTCAGTTTGAAGTTGAGTAGCTGGAAAGGAAGACATATATCTGTTGATGGTTGATTAGTCCTTATTAATACTATTATTTCTAGCATTCTTATATTTATATTGTTTTTTTTGAGATACCTCATGGATGCTCCATTGGTTATACTAAATTATACGCATCGAACCAGTTCACTCAAAAGTCTAAGTTGACAGGGAAATGAGGACAATATATTTCAATGCTCCCCCTCACGTCTAGGCTCTTCCAAGCCTTAGACATCGGATCGATATAGACCGCAAATATTTTTATAAATACTACTATAGCAGGATCTTGAACTCGAGACCTCTTGGTTTTGATACCATATTGAATTGCATGCACCGAACTAATTTACCCAAAAGCCTAAACTGATGAGGAAGGAGGACAATATATTCAACAGGTTAGATTACTTCCGATGTAGGTTTTTTGGAAGGGTGATAGCCATTGAAAGAAGTATAGATTAGCGAAGTGGACTATACTCTATAGACCTAGATCATGATGATATTGGTATCCAAGATCTAGACATAAAAAATGCATGTTTACTTAGCAAATAGTTGTTTAAGCTACTAAACGACAATGGGGTGTGCCAGAACCTCCTATGGAAAAAATAAATGGGAGGTAAAATACTTTCTCAAGTACCCGCAAAAGCGGGGCACTCTTCCTTCTGGACAGGGCTGCTGTAGGTCAAGCAGTTATTCCAATTTGGAGCTTTTGAAGTGAGAGAGGTTCTGAAACACATTTTTTGAAAGATATTTGGGTAGGATAGAGTCCCTTAAGTGCTCAATACCCTACACTCTTTAATATAGTACGGAAAAGGTTTGCTACAATTGCTGAGGTGATGACCACGGTTCCTCTGAATGTTTCCTCCAAAAGACTATTTGTGGGACCTAAACCTGTCATCTGGACTAACTTGGTATTCAGGATTTATCATATAATAGATATGGCACTCATCATCGAGATGTCGCTGTTACCAATAGGCAATTATGGAAGCTTAAGGTGCTAGTAAAGTTAAAAATATTTTTTTGGTATCTTTTCAGAGGTGTGGTTCCAACGAAAGACAATCTAGCTAAAAGAAATTGGTTGGTAGTACAAAATATTCTTTCTGTGACATAGATGAGACTATTCAACATTTATTCTTTGATTGCATTTGTCCCACTTTGCATGGTGCATTATAGATGTAGCATCCAACATTAAACCTCCTAGAAATGTTACTGATATTCTTGCTAATTCGTTGTCAGGGTTGGGAGCAAGCTTAAGGTTCAAATTTTAGTTGGGGTTGCTTCTATGTGTTGGTCAATTTTATCTAACCCTTTGTATGTTAATTATATGTGTACCTATTGGCTACGATTGTGGTCCTTGCTTCAGCATGAGAAGATGAGGGACACGGTGGTTTTGACATGTTCGAGACTGGAGGTCATAGTCAAAGAACCATTCACGAGGCATGGCTGACGACCTGATATCGTAGTCATGACTTGGTAGTACCCGTTGGCTATGTACCCTATTGGCGTAGAGGATGGGGAGCCAAAAATAATGAAAAACTTTTGAGTGACACTCATATATATGAATAAAACCTACAAAGTATGTATTACAATAGAACCTATAATATAATTGTACTATGTAGAAACTCTTTATATTCGGTCGTATAATTTTGATGCGGTGGCGAGGAAGTAAAATCATCTATTATCTAAAAAAGAATTGTACTATGTAGGGCAAAGGTATGGCAATTTGATTCACCTGCTGTACTACTGTACTGTTGAACTTGAACATCTTATTCGCAATTTCAGAAATAAAAACATCCTATTCGGCACATGAAGGCGTGGGCCCTGTGGCACGCCACGCTCAAGAGGTCGAATCATTCACGCCGTGCAAGTGTGTAACAACTAACATCTGTCTGGTCTACATGGCTGAGAAAACTGTGCAATGTCTTAATGCAGTCCACTACTAATAGTTTAGGCTACTGTGGAATTGTGGACAACACTCTTCTAATAGCTCTAGACTGTACCAAAAACCAGTAAATGAGAGTACAAGCCTATAGTGTATACATTGAGAGACAACACTCTGCAACCTGCAAGGTAGCAACGTGCTCACTGTGCTGCTTACTTTCTGCAACCGAAAAGCTTCATTTTTGTTCGAATGGAAGTCAAGTTCTCAGAGGTAGGAGGAGTGCAATTCGTTATATGCGTTGTGCACGCCTGTTTGGTCTAAAGCCATTTTTTCACAAGCTAGTTTTACTGCCCCTAGATCGGAGGTTATTCCTGCCTTTTTTTATGTAGGACGTAGTTGGATTGTGTAAATTTAAATTTTGATTTATATAATATTTTATTAATAATTATGAAATCATAGTCATAACAAAGTGTTTTTGAATACGAATCTAATAAGCATCCTACATTTCGAAATAGAGGGAGTAAAATGTAGTATTCCCTCCTTTCTTTTTGTAAGGTGTACTTGGATCAAGCATAAGATTAAGTTACCATGTTGCCCATTGAGTTAATGTCTTGGGAATAAGAGAGAGCAGTTAGCATGCATGTTTAGCCGTAAATGTTGGAGAGAGAAAGAGAGCAGATAAATGAGGGCAAATGAGGAGAAAATGTCAATAAATCTATGAATTTGGTATATTTTCAAACAAGAAATTAAGTTCCTATATGTTATGATATAATTATTTCTACAAAGGACAACCCATCAAAATTCTATGTGGCTCCCATATAGCATAAGACCAAATCAACAAGTCAACATGACCATTCATGAAGCCAAAGCACGACTAAAAAGAAGCCTAAGAAGAGATGATTTTATTACGAGGTGTATGTGAGAGCTAGTCCACCATGGACTCATGCACCACCCCTTCTTTCCTAGTCCACCATGTATATATGGCTCCCCAATCCCTCATGGGCATCATAGGTCATTTTTCAAGGGGCTCTTGCCTATGTAAGCCTTGTCATGTAGGTATGTAAAATTCATCCCATAAATGAGAAATATCATGAGGGAGGCTTAGAGCTCTAAGTCAAGAATGGAAAGCTCTAGGAGTGACCTTGAGAAGTTGCTGATGGCCAAGTCGCATAAGGGGATCCACGAGGCAACCAAACATATTCAAAGAACATCAAAGTATCTCATTTTGTTAAGTGTACAACGGCATTCTCATAAGACTGCTGCACATGGTCCAATACTATTATGAAATAATCATCGAGCTATTGATACCCCCTCTAGTGTTGTTTCTATGATGAAAACAGTGGTGCCATTCATAAGGAGCCTAGCTAACGTGAGAAGCTATTGCCCTGCTGAAGCAAACTCCCACCGAAGTCGAGGCATTGCTCGCCTAGAGAAAATGCGTGAATACTTGAGGTTCCAAAAGACAAGGGCGCACCGTGAAGACGACCGAGGACGACTACTCCGACGTGGGAAGCATCGAGGACTTAAAAAGAATCATCCAAACTTACCCTCTTGCCACCACGCTACCCATTGTACCAGAAGGCGACGAACTACTTGTAGACATCCATCTTGGAGCCTGCCGTGATGTCCCAAGGATCCCCAATGATACCTCAAGGAGGCCCGACGAGCTCATCACTAACTTGAGGGCGCTTGCGAACTCCAAGCTCCGTGACTTCGGTGCGCTCCGAGCATTGCTTGAGGTCCCTCAATCGAATGCCACAAAGACTTCTTCCACATCGTGCCTCTAGTGCCAAGTCATTTCCGTCGGCCCGCAATCTCAAACGCCTCCGTCTAATGTCATCAGCGAGAGGATCACGCAGCATCATGAGAAACTGAGTTCACACACAGAAGAGCACCCGTCCTCAACATGACCTACTTCCCACACTAACCACCGATGGTGCACGCGGCCGTCATGAGCGAAGCTCCGTGGTTCAATCCCTTCTAGGAGAAAACCTATGCCGGAGCACCCCAAGACATGGCACCACCGGCAGTGAGGCCATCTTTCCTTTGAGTGGTGAGACGAGAAGAAGCCCGCCGCCCGGAGGCCACGTCATGAGACACCCAAAATCAACCCAAGACAGAGCTTCCTCTGTGGAAATCATGCCCAAAACGCACATAATTAAAGCTGGAGCAGAGCATCGCCAAAACCCGCCAAGTCGGAAGCAGCTCCTGAGGAAGCCAAGCCCTAAGTTACCACGAACGAACGCGCGTGTACCAAGAGGATTAGGTGGTAAAGTACGTAATGGCCATGGCTTCTAGGAGGCACCAATACTGCTCAAAGGTGAGAAACCAGATTGCTTGCGCTCCAAGCACCATAGTGATTGACGCTCACATGGAAGGCTAGCTTCTTGGAGTGGTGAATTTGGCCCTCAACCCGTAACCCTCCAAGAACCACTGAAGAATTGTATTGCAAATTGTGCAGGGTGAAGATGGCGACACCACCAAGACTGGGCCATCATCACATGCCCACAATGCTCCCTCAAGCGGAAAAAGCAGAAGCTCTTTCAAGCCAATCTCCAGAAACAAGAACCACCCACACTCCCACAAGTGGAAGGTTATAGCCATCGGCAATCGGCCCTGACAAGACAACCCTAAGTTCAACAGGAACACACGGCCTTAAGATCTTGGACCCAGAAAACCGGAAAAAAGGTGATGCATCTTCCACAAAACTGGTGGTCACTAGCCTAGTGAATGCTGTGCTCGGGAAGAAGGAGTCACGGGAAAAGCCCCATGCTTCACCAAGCCAACGGTAGCACAAGGGGCTCCAACCCCAAGATCGGTTAGCTAAGCACAAGTGTTTGTGAAATGAACTAACTCTAGAGACAAATGAATTTTCCTTCCAACAATCCAACCACCTCGCCAGTATCATACTAGGGGGCTCGGCCTCTGGGAGAAGTTCCAAGAGGTAACATAAGGAGTATGCAAGAGAGGTGAATATTGTAGGAGTACTCACTCCTACCCCGCCGCCAAAATGGGCGAGTATGCCGTTGACCTTCATAGTGGAAGATGCTAAGTGGATGCGTTTCTCAGACGAAGGTGCTCAGTGACTACCCAAGGAAGATTTTTCTTCCTATGTGCAAGGCTCTAGTGGACTATTCATCTATGGCCCTAAGTGCCAAGCCGAGTTGCACTCGCGATGAAAAAGCCCTAAGCTCTTGCTTAGGCGGCTGACATACCTCTAACCCAGGTGCAGTCAGTGTGTTATCAGATTGTTGAACATCGCTCTCACACTCATATAACTTACATAACAGTGCTTCAATGGTCTGGTACCATGAATATCATCAATTACTACTTGATAACACTTCAGTGCTCTCTCTAGACTTACATAATAGTGCGTCGATTCCTAGTAACAAATCAATCACTACCTAGTAATCGTTCACCACTAACCTAGCAAATTTTCACTACTAACTTGATAACTGGTATATTATAACTTGGTAACTGTTTATGACAGAAAAAAAATTCATCCAAATATATCTAAGTGAAATCTAGTTTTGAAACCCACTCTGCGGCGAACGCAATAATGAAGACCTATACGAGACCGATAAACGGTTTGAGTGCCAAGCATTTTGAAAGTTTAGAATTGTGAGAATCTTTGTCTTTTTGGGCAATGGTGATTTTAATCCGAAGAAAATGGCGAAATAGGAAAGAGAGAGTTGTCCCATGCATGTACGCTAGTTGATGCACTCCTTTTTTTACTAGCCGACATGCGGTTGAGTTGTTGCACCGTAAGGCAACAATGGGCATAGCCACACTATAGTTCAATCCAAGATTAATTATAAGACGCATGGGGAAGGATATTCCTTAGCCTCGATAAATCATAACATAGTAGCTAGATATGAAAAACATAAATATCAATATAATCTTTTGTCGTGGTGCTATGTACCCTCTACTTTTAATGTGAGTCTATAGGGACGGAAACTGAACGAGAGGATCCATGCCCTGTCCCCTTAGACTAGTCGAGGCAACACCCAAAAGAGCCATACATCCCTTGACCCTACCCGTAACAAGGAAATTCCTTGTGGACCTTGCCATATGGGAGGATTGTCATCACACATTTGCAAAACCTTTTTTTTTGCGAGGACACTTGTAAAACATTGTGGCTTGTCTAAACAAATAGCTGGTTGTAATGCCTTGATATAAATACTTTTTTGGCGATATTCTTTTCGGTCCATCTAAAATTCAATCGAACTTAACTTTAAACTTACAAGCAATTTTTTGAAACTTCTAAAAGATGCACACAAAGTTTAAACATGTTACATCTACCTAGGATATTTCCTCAAGAACGGCCAACGTAAAGTTAGTGCCTATCTCGACCACATAATTTTTAAAAGAAACAGTTTTGCTTGAAAATAAAAAGAAGAAACTGTTTACTCTTCATAGTAACAGAAACACTCGGGGTTCCAAAAGGACATTAGACTATAGCCTCGTACAGTTTTGCTAGCTTCCCTGTACCGAGCTGACGGAGAAATAAATAGCTATGAATGCAGTACGTTGGGAGGCAAAACGCCGAGTCTCACCTATGGCAACAACTGAACAACTGGGAGAGGGAGAGGGCGAGAGAGGTCCTTGTCACTGTCCCTTGGACGCACAAATTAAACGCTCTCTTCTTGCCTCTCCACGTTAGTCAGCAGGTCTCTGCTGCCGCGCTACTTCCCCAAGTCACCACACCACAGCTTAAAGTAACCATAACTAAGGTATTTCTAGTTTTGTAGAGAATACTATGCACTGTAATAACTAAGCAAACAGTATGTTTAGTACTATCATACATATGTTAAGAAAACATATCGTGCTCTGCTATGCTCAGATTCATTCACCTTATCTTTGGGACCACGAGAAGAGAACCAATATGGTGAGGAAGTTCACCGACAGTGAGTTGAAATGCCTCCCTGGTGCATGCAGACTGCAGTGCAGTGCAGCTGCCAACACGGCAGTACCCGACATGATGCTGTGCAGAAAGTACAACTCATGCACATCAAACCACATCTTTTCAAGGACAAAAGCAGCCTGTCATCTCGTTTAACCTTATTGTACGCTACAGCAGAAAACCTTATCTGATTATGCCCTCAGTTGATATGCTACCAAGCTAGTTTGTGCCCTCATCAATTGATTTTACAAAATATAACAAGGTTGTAAGTATGGAAGGTTGAGAAAAAAGAACACGTCACCAATAATAGTAAATAACACTATCTTAATTTTGAAATAGATAACGTTTAGAAAAGATAACAACCAATTTTTTATTTTTCACAAGTAATTAATAAACACTATTTATATTAGTTTCGGCGCAAATGATAATATTTCATTTGCTTTGAAAAATCGTTTGACAATATAATTTCTTGTGACCTCTTGTTTACATAATCACAAATATAATAGTCAAAGCTTTATATTAAAATCCAACTGTGTAAAGCTAAAGGGGGAGAAGTCATTGTGCTCAGTGAGCTGAAGGAACTTCTTGTCTCCCCATTGACGAATTCCGAGGCTCCTCAAGTTGCACAACAATCATATAACTGACTCATCTCAATTGTAGGTTTGCAATTTCAAAGCAAGATATCGTCGACCTTCCATCTTATTCCCCTCACGAAGTGAGATAATGATAGCTTTATATATCACTGTCTTTGCTCTAAAATAGATTATGTTTTAGAAAATATGTAATTAAAATTTTCAAACTTTAACTACCAATGGTTTAAATAATATTTAGACGGATGAGGTGAAAATAATATCATTAGATTTATCATGAAAAATATTTTCTAAATATAAATTTTATAATCTTTTACTGACTTATACATATAAAAAGTAATAGTCAAAGATACATATTAGAGATCGTATCGACGTCTAAAACAACATCTATTTATGAACGGAAAGAGTATTTCCTTAGTTTATAGAGTTAATGAAAATATTATTGAGGCTGTCTAAGGAATATTCCAACTCATGTTTAAGGGCAAAAATTAGTGCAGTTTCCTAAGCATCAAACTGGCCCAACAAACCAAATACCTCCCCCAAAGCCATATAAAAGCCAAAGCCGTGACCCACCATCCCTTCTTTCATGTTCGTCATCGTCCCTCTTCATCGACGTAGGCGATGCCCAATGTCACTTATGTCTCTGAAAACATCCATCAGCACCAAAATGGTGCCAACATCGCCCACCTCTTCCTCTTTCATCCCTCCTTGCTATTGCCTTCCTCTGCCTCCCTATCTCTAGTGGCTTATAGCCGTCAGATCCGCTAACCCAACAACCACCCCGCACAAATGGATCCCATCACCCCTCTTCCTTGAGCTCATCGACCCCCACACCACCATCACCCACAGAGGTCTCCCTCTAAGCCCAGGGACCACAGTGCATTCAAAAATCTCCTAACTCGACAACGTGTCCATCATCACTGGTGAAGATGCCGCCGCTGTCATCTGTGTCATCCTTTTCACGGGAGACGAAGCCAAAGTCGTAGAAGGATTTGCTATTGAGGAACTCATCTGATTTTTTGAAGAAAAACTCATATTTAGCAGATCCTAATTTATTTGATACCCGGTTCAGCGCACAGATCCAATTGTAGTATATTTGTAAAATCTGGGATGTGCCGTGGTGACAACTAACATTCCATTAATTGAACTGATCAACAACTCTATTGGGGCATACTTGCGCAGGATTACAAAAAGCTAGGCTCAGGCAATTATATGCATGCTGTACAAACTGTTCACTCCTAACACCGGAAATTAGCCGCACCACGAGAACCTTTGGGGTGCATCCTCCATGTACTCTCTATGCGAAGAAAAAAGTGATCAAAACCAAAACTGCAAGACGACAGCGAATGGCCAAATAGTATCTTCAACCCCAGGACCAATGTCACCGTGCAGACAGTACAAAAGCGAAAAGCCCCACCTTACCAACATCAGTACATCTCTGTGAGTGCAAACAGTCTGGTATCAGAATTTTGCATAATACATCCAACCACTGTAAGATGTTACTATCATGCACAGCACATGATTGCTGTCCAGGAACAGTATACATGTTTCCTAAATTCGGACAGATAAGAGAATATACTACAGAAGAAAATACGCAAAATACAGTTTCTAACCAGGAGATCCAAGGTAGAAGATCAGCAGTAGAACATGAGCCTCTTCACACTATCACTGAGCTTAGGCAGTGGAGTAGTCTGCAATGGAGTGGCTCTGTACAGAGTTGTGTGGCTGGCGGCTGCTGAGTCTGACCTCTCAAGGTACAGCTTGCCTCTATATGCAGCGAGATGAGCATAATACACCGGTGGGACAAGAGAGACCGGCCTGGTGCACCGAGCAAAAGTGTAGCAAAGATTATGTATCAGCTGCTGCACTTCATCAGACTGGAAGTTGTTCTCATCTAACAGCACATGGTAGTGGGCCGGGCGGCTTGTCCCCTTTGTACCCCAGTGGCTGCACAGGTAGAAATCGAATTCCCTTGGGTGCGTGATCACTGTGTCGACGACGGTTCCTGGTGGTATGTTCTGATCAGAATAGTGCGTCGAGCTGCCATTCTTCTCCCTGTGGAAGAGCCTGGTGTGATGCCTCTTCTGAACCACGATGAACGTGATTAAGGGCTTGTAGCCTGGATACCTCGAACAGGTCATGCGCACGGCATGCATCTCCTCCTTCAGGACCTTGTTGAACTGCGTCTCGCTCACACCATCTCTGAAGAATATGATTCTACCTGGGAGCTTGCCAACTTCTTTCAGGAACTCTTCAAGTAGTTCACCAGCCATCACGTCCAGGTGTTCAATTATTTCTTTCCGGTGCGTCTGTGACCTCATCCTGGAGATGTACTTATTCGCTGAAGGCCAATTCATGCTTGCAACTACAGCGACCACTGATGGGCTCGAGTCGTCAAGTGGATGTGGGTGTGTAACATCAGCACCCATGAACATCACTGGCTCCTCATCTGAAAATATTCTAGGCATTTGGCACGGCAAGCTGTTGTAGAGGGAAACATTGCATCCACCAAGCTTAGCATTCATCTTCAGGGCTAAATTGGCCAGGAACTGCACAGTCAGCTTGCTTAAGTTGGGGTAAAGGCAACACTGTGTCACAACACCAATGGATGTTTCAGCAATCCGCTTCAGATCAGCATAGCCACGGTGCCTCCGTTCCATGACACAGATTAGCAACTGCAGGTTGCCCGATGCAGCTTCTTGAATTTTCTTGAGCTTGCTCTCCAAAACGCCCACATTGTTGAGGAGTTGAATTCGCTCAAACAATGGGCTGATTACAGTTTTTTTGTTTAGAAGAATTCCAAGCTGCTCACAACGATTTGATAACTGGTTGACAAACTTTGCAATGCAGGAGTGCTGCTCTGGGGTACCACCAAAGCTTATTAAGGCCCAGCTCTTTATCTTGGAGCCCTCAGTAACATGGCTGTCCAGCAAGCTCCATTGCCGATCAAATCGGTGTGGCGTTATATCCTTAATGCGCCCTCCACTGCCAAACTTTAGTTTTGGTGGCAAGAGAACCCTCCCAGAGAGTTGCGTCATGTCCTTTGACACTCGTAGATTGAATTGATCGGCATAAGAATTACTGCAATACAAGTAAGGTAGCTCTGATTACATTTGTATCACACGAGTAATTTTGAAAAACAATGAAGATTTCTATAGTTCACAACTGCTACAGAAACATAATAATATGAGAAGATACCTTCTTGCACCGAATGCTTCTTCGACAACGCCATTTATGATTCCCTTTCTTTCACTTGGTCTTTGGCACCCCATTTTGAGAATCTTGGAGGTTTGTTCATCTGAGAGCTTGCCAAGAAACTTCTGGCCCTCACAAACTACACAAAGCTCCATTGGCACATAACATGGCTTGCTCTTACCAATCTGCAAGCAAGGCAGGTTCCGGAATTGTATATCATGGTTGTATTGCTCCTTGAAGTAATGCACCACCATAAGATCTTTCCCACTTCGGTCCCGAAACTTGAGGTTTTCTGTTATCTCCTCGGTCAAGCTATGCACATGGTACCTTTGGTCAGTCTCACGGTGGCACACAAAAACCCGAATGTTTTTCAGTGCTTTCTCCACCTCTCTCCGCTCCTCTTCCGCCAAAGCCCTTGTTTTTTCCTGCGAAAGGTCCTTCAAGAAGTCACAGCGCTTCTGCAAGTATGCAATCATGCCTATACTCTCATGGAACGCTGTGAGTGACAGGTCAACATTAAGTGCAAGACCTTGCTTGGTTGGTCTCAGGCTCTGAAAGAAACCTCTTAATCCAACAGCCCCGCCACCAATTTCCCTTGCTTCTCCCATGGAGCGTGGATACAAAGACCGGCCTACCAGAAGGGAACTTTCCATAGCACCTTCTCGCAAGATGACATCCAACGCATGGATGTAATCTTGAGGAAGAGAAATGCCATCCTTGTCTTCGATCAAATACTTGTTCAACTCCTCACCACTTAGCTTCGAAACCAGTCGAATGTTCACCTTGAAAACCTTAAATTTCTGTTCGTAAAGCATGTGGCTATTCTTTTGAACTGCTGAACATCGTGCTGATACAACTGGTAGACTGACAAAGAACTCAACCTTGTCTTCTTGAAACTCAATAGGGCTATAAAGGTCCCTGCGGCCATCATAGGCCGGCAGGGCACCCGAGAGAAAACTTGAATTTCTCTTCGACAAGCTTGTTCTTGATAATTCTGGCTGTTTCCTTCGATGGATGTGGGGATATGTCAACATCATACTGGAAAATCTTTTGACCGGGATCGAACCGCACAAGGAAATGGTTTGCAAAAAGAGGGATCACAGACCCCTCAACTCCACCGATGTCAGGTCTCTGTGCAACGGGAGTTCCCTGTGGAGCGGTAGAAGACTTGCGATGGGTGTTTACATGATCCATTCCCACATCAGATGTTTTCTTCTCATGTATGAAGCCCCTTTTCTGCTGAAGCGCCTTGGCATCTGTTCAGTAAATTGATATTGTCATGTAAGGAACCAGAGAATCTAAACATATATACTAGTGATTGCTTAAGTAGAGGAAAAAAATCTTACTGAAAAGATTTAGTGACAAAAACTATGTCAGACAAGTGGGATAATGAAGCAAATAGATAGCACAAACACCAAGATATGGTACATCATTGTCCCAACAAAAAGGAACATAAAGGTAATGGAACATTTATTACAAAAAAGAAATCCTCCCAAAAGATAAGCATGCCATGCCCATTTTTGAGGGGGGGAAGGGGACTAACTATCAAATGAAAAAGGTATCATCCACAGTACCACAAATAGAACTTTGGCTATGTCTCAGATAAAAAATTCTTGTCTCGCCCTTTCTCACGGAATGCTGATTAATCCAAATATATGGCATAAAAGGACCATCAGAAAAGCATACAATCCAAAGTAGAAATCCATAAAATCACAAGCTTTCTAAGAAATCGTTGGACTAACTATACAGTACTGTAGCATTGACCCCAAAACACTGTACTGTGTTTATGTTTGTATGACAAGCCATTAATCACTAACTATACAGCAAGCACTTACTTCGTATTAATCTATGTATCATCATCATCAGAAAAAAAAAGCTATAGAAACTAGCACACATTGATCAAGAAGACAAGAAAGCAACACCACCTCCACCACCCGGTATTATATATGAACTAACTACTAGTAGGAAGTACAAAAACAAGGATGCGGGAAGTAACCAAGAAAAAAGGCACTTTTTACCCTGCGGGAGCGGCAGCAGCGCGGCGGTGACGGCGTGCGGTGGTGGCGGCTTCTTGGATGGCTTGTGCGTCCACATTGGCCCCCTCTGCGGCGCGCTGACCATGGGCTTCCCGTAGCACGTGGCGGCCGCGGCAGTCTTGGGGTGCAGGGGAAGCAGCGGTGGCGGCTGCAAGTACAGCAGCACCGGCGGCGGCAGAGGCAGCGCGACCGCGGCATTAATATGCGCCCGGCCGGCGTTTATCGGCAGCGGTAGGAGCGCCGGGTAGGCCTGGATGATCGGGTACTGCCTGTAGCCGCCGCCGCCGCCACCACCACCATAAAATCCCCTCCACCTCCTCCTCCCGTTCCTGCCGCCGCCACCACCATTACTACCAGCCCCACCACCACCTCCATCACCACCTCCTCCGGCCTTCCTCTCGTTCTTCGCCTCCCCCTCCCCCTCCATGGCCTAGTGAGCAGTGAGCAGCACTTCTTGGGTGGTTAACCCAGTTTAATCTGTCCGTGTGCAGCTTTTGGTAGTAGTAGTACCACAGTTTCTTGTCTCGTTCTTGGCTTGGGGTTGGGGTTTTCTTGGATGGTTGGAAGGTGCAAAAGGAAGGGAAGGAAGGGGAACTGATGCAGGGAGGAGTGAGGTGGGAGGGAGACGGGGTTGGTATTAATGGGGGTGGCAGGGGAGAGAGAGAGAGAAGGGGGTGAGCATCTGTGCTATGCTGCGGGATGCAGTGCAAACCCGGAGCGCAATGCTGTTGCTAGTGTGCAATGCTTCGCTTTGCTGTTGCCGCTTTAAAAGTTTCCTCCATTCTGCTGCTGTCCTGCTGCCCCATCTTCCGAAATTCTCAACGTGGGAGGCGGGATAATTTATGGCTGCAGTGCAGAGAGGACACAGCCTCTACCACCCCCCAGCTCGCACCCCAGCTCGCACTTCTTTAGTTTTTTTTTATCTAGGCAAAGGGTAAAATCAACTGCGAGTAAATTTCAGTTTAAGCTATTACCTCTTTGTCACGATATAGAAGGTTTCAGACATTTACACGGTATTTAATGTTATAGTTTGACCATCTATTTCTATGAAACTGTAATACTTTTAATAAAACTAGAATATTATGAAAATATATTTTATAATAGTTCAAATAACATCGATATCCTATTGTTGATACTTTTTTCTATATTAATGGTCAAACCTAAAAATGTGGTATGGTGTTAGAAGCATGGAGAAACTCTAATAAGGGTAAACCACTATGGAGCGTTGGGGCCTAAGATTCACTCCCTTCGTCAATTTTTAAGAGGGTGGGCAAAGAACACTAACGGGTTATATAAGAAAGAAAAACAGAGGTAATTGGCCTTATTGATGACTTTGTACTAGTTAGATAGGATATCCTTTGTCAACCCAAGGATTTAGGAGGACTTGGTATCCAGAATTTAGAAATTAAAAATGTATGTTTGTTAAGTAAATGACTTTTTAATTTGTTTAATGAGGAAGTGATGTGGCAAGAATTACTACAAATACTTACACAATAGGCCTTTGTCACATGTGCATGCTCAACCCACTGATTCCCATTTTTTAAAAGACAGATGAAGGTGAAAGATTGATTTTTTTTGTTTGGCTTATTTCTAGTCAATTCTGGAATGGATGTGTGATTCTGGGAGGATACTTGGTTAGATAGTACCCCTCTATGTGCACTATTTCCCCATTTATATAATATAGTCCAAAAGAAACATGCTATTGTAGCAGAAGTCATGCATTTTGGTATCGTTGAATGTCTCTTTTAGAAGAACTCTAGTAGGCCATCATTTAACGCCCTAGAATGAGTTAGTTTAGAAGGTTGCCAATATTTTGCTCAATCCAAAATGTGTTGTCTTTAGATGGAGGTTAAATTGGTCCGCTCTTTTTCTCGGTCCATTCTATGCATAGGAAGTTGATAAATTCACTGTCCCGCTCTAGGTGTAAGCATCGATATATCGAAGCTAAAGTTACCTCTTAAAATTAAGATTTTTCTTTGCTATCTTACTAGAGGGGTGATTCTAACTAAAGACAACTTGGCTAAAACACAATTGGTAGAGTGACAACCATTGTTGTTTTTACAATCAGGATGAGACAATCAAACACTTGTTTTATGATTGTCCCCTAGCAAAAGTTGTTTGGCATTATGTTCAGCTAATTTTTTTTTATCCCTCCTCCATGGAGCATTGCTCATATTTTTGCATAGGTCTTTGCTGCTTATTTATTTGGGCGTTGCGGCACTTTGTTGGCCTATTTGGCCATGCATGAATGATGTGGTTTTTGACAGGAAGAAACGATTAAATCCTCCATAGGTGGTCTTCTTATATATCAACTGACTACATCCTTGGTCTTTTCTATGACGTTTGTAAGATAGAGGACCAATGAAAGATGATGCCAGGAGATGGGAGTTGCTTATCAGAGAATTTATTTTTTAGTTTGGATGGGGAGCATATAATAGGTTGTGTAATAGTTAAATTTTTGCATTGTGTAACAGCTTTTGCAAGTCACAAGTTTTTCATCTTTTATTATTTTGTAATGGTTTTGTGATAAATTTATGGCTATGTACACCTTAGAATGCAGACGTTTGAGGTTAGGAGAGTATGCTCTTTCATTATCTAAAACAAGACCTAAAAATGTTTGAATGGTCTCTGAAACAACCCATGTTATATATGATACGGAGAGAGCGTGTATTAGGCATCTGGGGTACCTTAAAAATATATTATAGCTTGAAGTAGGTTTCGATGCCGACCATACCTTCAATCATTTAAACAAGTCGCAGTACATGGTGCAGTAAAGTGAAAAAATGCATAAAGGACGCCATGAAATAGAAAATAACAACAAAGTCCTTGGGACACTTTTGTACCACCTTCAAACTTTTTTCTTCCTTTGCTTCACCCCGATTCACGGCAATGCAGACAGAAAAGAGAGAAGCCACAACGGCCATATCAGTTGAGCATATACTCGTAAAATCATCAAATAGACATCGCCCACTCCTCCGTCTCGAAGCGCCCTGGCAAGCAAAACAACAACATTTGCACAACTTGGATAAGTGACCAGCGATGAAAGAGCATCAGCAGGGTCACCTTCACCAGGTTGCTAGAGACACCATCCAACGTTGCCATCCCAAATGGACAAGACCGGCGACCTGGAACACCAAAGCCGACGAGGTGGCGAGCAAAATCCAGGAACGAAAACAATTTGCCGATCTAAACAACGCCGATGCTGGGGGATTTCTTCACTGTGTCGGCGAAGAAGCAGGAGGAAGATTATTGCGGGTGCAGCCACCATCGCCATGACCGATATGACGGACCAACCCAAAACCCTAACTAGCCTACTGCTAACTAAGCAAAGTTGTGCAGATCAGTCCGACCAAATCAAGGGCTCCTTCCCCTCCCGATGCAGGCGAGGCCGGTGAAAGGAAAACAAGGCACTGATTCAGTGATTTGATCATAGGGAGTGTGGCACGGTGTCACCTCTCGGTCACCTCCTTTTTTCGAATTACGTACTTTGGAGTAGTGCTTCGGTACCCATGTAAGGCTGCAAGAAAAGCTCGAGACTCGTGAGGCTCTGGAGTTCGACTGGTGTTTTGGCTCAACTCGGAATTGGCTTGAAAATATATGAGCCAACTATTAGCAGTTTTTGTACTTGGGTTAAAAAATGAGTTGAGTTTTATGTGAACGGAGGCGGAGCCCAGTGGGCTTTGCCTGTGCATAAGCACCCGACCGATTTATTTTACTAGCAAGTATCTCTTAAAATTATCATATGTGCCAGGTTAGCCCTAGAGGCGTGCACTAGGCCCAAAACTTCACGCTTCAACCGGCCCATTTGCGTAGTCAGCCTACTGCTGTGCACCTAGCTCTGCCCCTGACTGAGATTTATCTGCGTACAAATATCTGGAACAGTACAAGGAATGGCATCGATTAGGCTTCACGCGGTCACACACCGACCCCGTTCCCTGATTCCGAACGTCATAAATTAGATATATGACGTGTTATGAGTGTCTTTGTCTTTTGTTACAATTGAGTAATGTCTTTCATTTCAGGATGTCTAAATAAAGATACTTTTCAGATTTAAATTATCATGGTGTTTAATTTTGTATGGCCTTTTACATTTATATTTTTTATGTGGTTATTGTCGACTAATAATTCAGAAACCTTTTACGGTGTATTATGTTGATTATCGAAATGATCATTCTTTATATTTGGTTCGAAAATGGAATGAAAATTAACTCGTAATGAGAGTCAATTCTATAGCTCGACCTTCAACTAGACTCCTTGAAATCGCTCGATTTTTAGTGCGAGCAGATCTGTAGCTCAGCTCAAACCCGGCTCGTTTGCAGACCCAGGACCCAGTATAGTCCTCGCTTCTTTCACTGCACCCACGAATATGGTGATGGGACCAGGCACCTGTGCACACCTTACTCGCCACGCTAAAGCAACTTTTTGTTGGCCGCGTCCCACCTGAAGCGTGAAGCAAATCGGGCGCTACCCTTGGCGTTAGAACTCAATCAGAGAACGTGTGACAGAGGGATGGAAAGAGACAACGACGGAGACTTAGCGTATGTTCAGTTCCTTTTAGACGTGTCATGGTTTTTTAGATGTGTATTTAGTTATGGACATTTTTATCAACTTTTATCCATATGTATATATAATCCATGTGTTATAGACTCAAACTTTTATCACATTTGTGGTTTTAATTTTATTAACCATATTTTATGACAAATCATATATTATTTTAAACTCTCTTATGGTGAGGATAGTCTCGAATCAAATAATCGATTAACTTACGGATGCCACATTCGAGCTGATGGCACTAGCAAATGAGCCGGTCATGATGGTAAATTTTTATGGTGTGTAGCGTGGTGTCGAGGAAGAGCAGTCACCAAGAGTCAGAGAATCGGATCTTGCTATGTTAAGGCTGCATCTATATGCTGCAGAGTAGTAGTAGCAGCCTTCAAACGTATTGACAGTCTCCAAACTTGTCAGGTCCCACTTGCAAGAGAAAGAAGTCAGGAATAGAAGTAAGAGAGAAAATATATTTTCTTCTAAGTTAATTGTTTTTTATCCTACCTTGGAGGCAATATAGCTTCATACGTAGATGTCCTAATAGTGACAAGCCAAATTTCGTCTTATATAATAGTAGAGACAAGAATGGGTAATAAACTCTCGAATGTTATTTTAAGTAAAATACGTCTAATCCACTGAGCTTTACGACGAAGTACGTGTAATTGTCGGGTATGCATACTTATTTTTCTGTTATGCAAAATAATCATTTATTAACTTAAATGTTAAGAGTACGACTGAACTACGACAAATCAGAGCCCGAAAAAATATTGGAAATCTACCAATCGGGGTGCTCACGTCGGTCTTGTCCATGGCCATTCATGGCGAGCAATTGATCCAACGGTTTTTGGTTTGTCTATATAATCTTGTCTCTCCATATCTATCACCATGCCACCGTCACTGTCCATCGTCTCGACTGCAGCCGCCCTGGCCAAATCCGCCTACGTCACTTCCTCTAGCCCTTCGGCCAGCGCCCTCAGATACCGTCATTGTTTCTTCTCCGAGAAAAGAAGTTGACGACCCGTAGGCCTTCCACCTCCACGCGGCATTGCTCCGTCAGGCTTTCGCCCATTGCGATCTAAGATATTCACTAGGAATAGGATCTTCTATCCTATGCAAGGAAGAATAAGTGGTTGGGTACTACCTCCTTCCATTCTGTTGTGAGGCCGCCGCCTCACCTTTCACCCATCATCTCGGCTGGAGCCGCCTCGGCCAGATCCATTGGGGCCACTCCCACCGGTGCCACCACCTCCCTCCATCCCATCGTGATGGCGCCCATTGCTGGCACAACCAGATCTGCGCAAGTCCTTCATGCCACGTCGGCAAGAACCACATGAAGGTGTGCGGGTTGGCCACCAAGCGCGGCGTCCACGATGTCACCGTGGACGGGGACTTCAACGGCTACCTTAGGTTCAGGGAAGCGCTACTGGAGGCCTCCTCCGCCGCTGCCGCCGATAGTGAGCCGCTCCCTGCTGATGAGGTTGTGCACCCCGACGACGTGGTAGCTCCCCGTACAATGATTTTGTTGTAACACCTTTCGAATCTTGTTGCGTGCCTCAACATAATTTGTTTCCACGAAATTGTCTTCGATCGAATTTGTTTCCATTATACAATGACTTGGTTGCAACAGCTTGTCGATACACAACAAAATCATAAGTTTGTTTCCCAAAAATCCAAAATTTGTATTGTATACATGCCGTTGTTATATTGGTTCGACAAATTTGATGTGCAAGTTTTAGTAAAATATTTCTCCCTCACTGTGCAAATGTTTCCACGTTGCCATAATAGAAGGAGTCCACAATGTCGAAAATCTAGCGATTTGAATCATAAGTTTGTTTCCCAATTTCTAGGACTGTGTTGTATACATGTGTATTGGTTTGACAAATTTGCTACGCAAGTTTTAGTAAAATGTTTCTTCTTACTATGCAAATGTTTCCATGTTACCATAACAGAGTCCATGATGCTAAAAATCTAACGATTTAAATCATAAGGTTGTTTCCCAAAATCCATGATTATGCTATATGTCGATGTATAGTATATGGGGTATACCGATAAGCGTACTCGTACATCACGAATTTATACGGTAGTGGGGTGATAACTCAGATCAGCTTGATCCTGCAACACCGATATACCCAGGTTCAGGCCCCCGAGTTGGGTAATAGCCCTACGTCCTGCTTCTGATTGGATTGATATATGGTATGGAGCACAAGTGGTTATAAAGAGAACTGATGAGTAGGGAACTCGGCGAGATTGGCTTACAATGAGAACTCGACGGGTGTGGAATCCGGCGAGATCGATGCTAAGGCTAAGGGATCTCGGAGGGGGCTAGTCGACTAGGGCTCCTCGATCCAATCTCACTCTCTCCCTTCTGGAGGGGTTTCGTGCCCTTTATATAGGCGGAATAAGGCGGTATCCTTGTATCGAGTCCTCGTAGTACACGAGTCTGACTCCTTCTTGATGCCATATCTTGAGTCCTCGTAGTACATGAGTTGGACTTCTTCCCGAAGGCATGTCGAGAATTGTTCTCCGATCCCGATCAGGACTCATCGACTTGAGGCCTACGCCTCCTCCTAATCGGGCCTTTGGGCCACATCTTCTTACTAGAGGCCCAGTAGGGAACTTCACGGGCCTTACCGTGGATATACGGTAGTAATACTATCCATCATCAAACCCCCCATCAGTATGCGTGATGGAGCCGAAATTCAGACTAGGTAAATCCCCAATTCGAGGTAATGCCGAGCCGGGCTGTAGAACTAGATCGGCCTAGCCTCTTTATTGTGGTCTGAACCCGTCCGGTGAAATTTACGGATGGTGATATTATGATTTTCCCATGCTGCATAATGGGTCTGTCCATGTGCCGAGACGGTTGCGTTTCTCCAGGCGTAGTGCGCTGAAACGTCGGGGCGGTTGCGATTCCTCGATCATGGTGCGCTTTCTGCGCCTCGGTCCGAGCGATTAAATAAAGTTTCCTTTCTCCTCTTCGTCTCCCATTCGCTTTTTGCTTCGAATTTTTCCACAGCGCCCCATCTTCTTGTCTTCCTTTCTTCTTCCTCGCGACGGTCAAAGATCCGGCTAGTCTCCGAGCTTTTGGGTGTTGGTACGCCAGCGCGCCACTTCCCCATGTCGGCGATGGAGTCAAGGCTGGTAGCGGAAGGGCCCATTGAGGGGGCCGCTGAGGTGCCAGCAGGTGAGGCTTCATCCACTGCTACGACGTCTAGGGATCTGGCCCGCGGCAAGGCTCTGGCGATGGAGGTTTCGGGGACGGCTGCGTTGAAGGCACCGTCGGCCGTTGCGGGGAGCGGAGTGAGCTCTGCTCCGGGAATAGCTGGGTTGCCCACCTCGCGCGTCTCCTCGAAAGACCTTTCGCGTATGGTGCGTGAGGGAGAACTGCCCGAGTCGGTGGCCTTCCAAGCTCCGGCTGACCGGACTCGGCCATTTGCTCAAGAGGAAGCCCTGGTGGTTTTCCTCGACTTCTTCAAGTGTGGGCTAAGACTACCGATGTCCGAGTTCCTGCGGGACGTCCTGTCCTTCTTCGAGATCGAGTTGGTAAACCTTCCCCCAACTCGATATTCTTCCTTGCTGTCTTCGTGCATCTATGCGAAGCCTTCGTCGGAATGACACCAGACGTCGAGTCGTTTCGGTATTTTTATACTCTCAAAGTATCGTCGGCCAGCCAAGTCTACAGCGTCTGCCGTTTCTCTCTTCGGGATGATGTCAAGGCGAGCTACATCCCTTTCTCCCCGAAGGATTCGTGGGGGAAATGGGCTTCCAATTGGGCCTTCTGCAATCAGTCAACGCATAACCTGGCAACACGATGCGAGGTTCCGGCCCTGCGGGATCTGTGGAAGGACCGCCCTCGTCTTACGCGGAGGACCCGGGCTGTGAAGGATCACATCACCGAGCTTCGTCGGGACGGTTTGACGGCCGTGCACGTGGTTGGCGACTTCATCACCCGTCGCATCGCGCCGCTAGGAGCTCGAGGACTTCCCGGATGGACGGATGAAGTCAGCCTTCTACTGGTTGGTGATGGTACGCTTCCTCGCTTCCTCCTTTGGACAACTCAAATTGCTATTGGTATTTCTTTATATATATATATATATATAGCGTCCTCATGCCCTTCTGTACTGTGACAGCAGAAGGTCCGGAGCCGAGTTGACGATCTCTTCAAGGCCGAGCGGGGTGATGATGGCGCCCGGGCTTCATCTTGGGAGTCCCGAGTTCATCCGGAGATCGAGTCGCTTGCCTGCCGGGACGAGCTGACTAGAGCCACGATCATCTCGGTAAGCATCTCCTTGCCGCATTTCTCTAGTCGCACCTTCGAGTCTTCAGGTGGATGATTATAATGGTACTAGCTCTTTTTGGCTTGTACTCAGCGTCCCTTCTTGGGGCCCGACCCGTGGGAGGGCACTGGAGTCTTTGTAGAAGAGTCGACGCACGTTGGGGTGACCCGGCCCCGGAAGGCCCCGTCGTCCAAGGGCAGGAAGTTGTCTGCGGCGCCTAGTGGAAGGGATTAGTCTACTCCGGTGAGTTTTCTCCTTGTCATTTCTGTTAAAGTGGAGCGTCGACTTGTTTGTCTCGAGTTCTTGACTTTGGGTTCTGCCGTTTGACAGCGGTATACCCTCAAGCGGCCTTCTGGCATCTCGACTTCCCAGGGACCGGCGAAGAAGCCGACGTTGCCCAGTTCGAGGTAGGGTCTCCCTTGTCTTTTGCCTGGAGTTTCTTTTTTCTTTTTGCTTCTGCTTGACTTCCGAGTTCTGGATTTTAGCCTTGCACCGGTTCCTACCGCCTCATCCTCGCGCTCCCTCTCCGAATGCCGGGAGCTCACTGTGATCCCGGAAGTGAGACCTGGTTGCGCTGCGGGACATTAGGGGGGAGGTGCCGGATCCTCCGGCGGCGGCCCCCCTGTGGGAGTATCTCGGGACTTGGTGGCTTTCGCTGCAGGTGTAAGGGAACCCGGGCTCACTGGCCCGGAGGCCATCCCGGAAGTCGACGATGGCGAGTCGAGACGTCCACTGCCTCGGAGCGAGTACCGGACGTACATCAACTATGCCTTGATATGGATGAAGGTGAGGGATATCTTTCTTGACGTCTGACTTCTTGGTTCTTGTGATTGCTTCTTTGAATGCTTCAGTCTCACTTCGTGTCTTGCGGCAGCGCGCGACTTCCGCGGCGGCCGCCAAAGAGGAAACCCTCCTTAGTCGACTCCGTGGGAGCGAAGGGGAGGTCTCGTGGCTGCGAGCAACGAACGCCGAGCTGGTGCTCCAATTGTCAGCGGCCACCAGTCGAGCGGAGTAGGCTGAAGCTCTGGCCGGGCAGGTCGGGGAACTCGAGGCATTGCGGATGGCCAACATCGAGTTGAGGGAGCAGCTTGTCTCGGTCTCGATCCGTGCGGAGACGGCTGCGGCCGCGGCGAAGTCAGAGACCGATCTTCACCAGCTTGTTGGTCGGGAGCTCGAGGCGGTGAAGAAGGATGCAGAACTCCTCCGCGAGCGGCTACAGGCGCAGACTCGAGTTGCCAGGGAGGCGTGCTCCTTTCTTGATCACGTCATGGTGAGTCTAAAGTTCGACCGCCGTCCTGACTTCGTGAAGTTTGCTCCGGATGACTTGTCGAGAGCCGTGGCCGAGTATCAGGCCTGCCGGAGCGACTTCGTTGCCTTCGTTAAGGAGGATGCGTCCGTGCGGGCGAAGAGTATGGCCAATGTTGCCATATCGTATGCCTTGGCTTTGGCCAAGGATTTAGCGCCGGAGCTTCCGTCTGATCTGCTGGAGCGGGAGCTTATTGAGTTCGTGCCCCGACAACCCGGGGCGGAAGACACGCGGATCGATGACTGGCGTGAGTCGGTGGAGAAGTTCATCGGCGAAGCCGGGTTCGAGGCGGTGGAGGACGCGCCCGCTGCTGTTGAAGATAGCAAGGGTGATTATATCTCCGGGGGTAGTGATACGGCCGGGAGGGAGGACTAGACCCGCCTCCCTTTGGTTGTCTGTCCTCGTTTTTGTGCTGTAGAGAACTCTAACTTATGCAATCTGGATCTTGTTGCGTTTTGTCGTCTTATGGTTGATGCGAGAAGCTCCTTTGCTCTTCTGTGTATCCGTATTGTCGTAAGATTGCGTAATGTACTATACGCCTCCGAGCCCCCGACTGTTCGTGCGAGTTAGCAGGAACTCGGATGAACAGTCTGAAAAACTTCGCTGTGGTAGCCCTCGACTGTTTGTGCGAGTTAGCAGGAACTCGGATGAACAGTCTAAAAAAACTTGGCTGTGGTAGGCCTCGACTGAGCCCTCGACTATTTGTACGAGTTAGCCGGAACTCGGATGAACAGTCTAAAAAACTTCGCTGTGGTAGCCCTCAACTGTTTGTGGGAGTTAGCAGGAATTTGGATGAATAGTCTGAAAAACTTTGCTCTGGTAGCCCTCGACTGTTTGTGCGAGTTAGCAGGAACTCGGATGAACAGTCTGAAAAAACTTCGCTGTGGTAGCCCTCGATTGTTTATGCAAGTTAGCAAGAACTTGGATGAACAGTCTGAAAAACTTCACTGTGGTAGCCCTCGACTGTTTGTGAGAGTTAGCAGGAACTCGGATGAACAGTCTGAAAAACATCGCTGTGGTAGCCCTCGACTGTTTGTACGAGTTAGCTGGAACTCGGATGAACAGTTTGAAAAACTTCGCTGTGGTAGCCCTCGACTGTTTGTGGGAGTTAGCAGGAACTCGGATGAATAGTTTGAAAAACTTCGCTGTGGTAGCCCTCGACTGTTTGTGGGAGTTAGCAGGAACTCGGATGAACAGTCTGAAAAACTTCGCTGTGGTAGACGTAATGCGTGGGTGGGCTTGTACTTGGGCCTCGCGGTAGGTTGCCATAGTCGGGGAGGCGAAACGAATTGAGGAATTCATGCCGTGCTTGGCCCTGCGCAGATGCAAGGTAGCTGTCCGCCGTTGCATTAGTGAAGGGGCGAACCGAGTTAAGAAACGTCGGTATACTCGCCACGCTTCGGATAGATGCAAGGTGCTGGTGCCGCTGTACCCGGGATGGGGGGTTGAGTTGAGGAACCCGTGGGGAAGCTGGCCCCTGGACATCGTCGCGAGGCTTTATGGACAGCTGACCAGACCCGGGGCGGCGAAACGGGGCACGAACCCGTGTTTGTGCCAGCCCCCGAGTACATACGAGGCAATTATATGGTGACCAGACTTGAGGAGGTGGAACGAGGCGCGAACTCGTGTTCGTGCCTTGCCTCGAGCTGCAAATGCTTGTGTGCTGTGTTCTTGTGCAAAATGAGGTATAGACTCGTGTACGTGCCGACCCCTGAGACCTAGCTAAGCATGTTAGAGGCGTGTTGAGTATCAAAAATTGCTTGATGAAGGCCGAGGAGTGTAGCGCTGGTATAGGTATTAATTCCGTGGAGTCACGGGTCATTCATAATGGAGTTACCTGGGTGGGACCCCGAAAAGTTTATACATAATATTTGAGAGTTGATCGATGTTCCAAGTGTTGGGTAGGACGGAGCCGTTGTCCGCGAGTTTGTAAGCACCCTGTCGCGGGTTAGCGACGATGGTGTAGGGGCCTTCCCACTTGGGGGATAACTTGTTTCTGTGCTTGGTGGACTGGACCAATCGCAAGATGAGGTCGCCGACTTCCAGGTGTCGGTGTTTGACATTACGCTCATAGTACCGGCGTAGATCTTGCTGATACTTGGCCGCCCGTAGGTGCGCACAGTCGCGCATTTCCTCGAGAAGATTGAGGTCGTTGCCCCGCTGTGTCGCCGCCTCGTCTTCAGAGTGTTGTTTCACGCGGGAAGACTTCATGCAGATTTCACATGGGAGGACCGCCTCTGCCCCGTACACGAGGGAAAATGGGGTTGCACCGGTTGCTCGGCTAGCTGTGGTATGAAGGGCCCAGAGGACATTGGGCAACTTGGTCACCCAAGACTTGGAGTGACGTTGCAGTGTGTCGTATACCCATTTCTTGATCCCATCGAGGATGAGGCCATTAGCGCGTTCGACTTGGCCGTTGCTTTGAGGGTGAGCGACGGAAGCATAGCAGACGTTGGCACCGTATGATTTGCAGTAAGCGATGAAGTCGGCGGCTGCAAATTGAGGTCCATTATCGGTGATAATCCTGCTGGGCACGCCGAAGCGGGTGAAAATGTTCTGTTGCATGAATTTTTGTGCCGCTGCCGTTGTTGTACCGGAGAGTGACTCTGCTTTGATCCATTTTGTAAATGTGTCGATGGCGATGATCAAAAATTTGTGACCGCCGCGTCTTGGAGGGAAGGGCCCGAGAAGATCCAGCCCCCGAGTAGAGAAAGGCCATGAGAGTGGTATTGTTTGGAGGGCTTGGGTGGGTTGGTGGACTTGTCGCTTGTGGAATTGGCAGGCCTCGCATCGTTGGACCAAGTTGGCAGCGTCACGGAGCGCCGTTGGCCAGTAGAAACCTTGTCGGAAGGCCTTACTGACCAGGGTGTGATACGCGGAGTGTGCACCACATAGTCCGCTGTGGATTTCTTCGAGTAGTTGCTTGCCTTGTTGGACAGGTACGCATTTCATGAGGACGCCGAGAGCTCCCCTGCGGTAGAGGGTATCGTTGATTATTGTGTACTACATGGCCTTGCGGGAGACTCTCTCGGTTTGTTCCTCTTCTTCTGGTCTGACTTGGTTGAGCAGGTACTGACGTATCGGGTCCCACCAGTCTGTGCTTTCATCAAGTTGGGCGATGACATCTCCAGCGATCCCTTTGGGGGTGTCGAGTTGCGAAGTCTCGCCTTGTTCGTAAGTCTCATAAGGGGCGGGGGTATTTTCGTCGTCTACCAGAATTTTGACAAATGGTTTGGAGATTTGCTCGATGAAGATGTCTGTGGGTGGGGACGCTTGACTTGAGGCAGTGCGAGCTAGGGCGTCGGCGACGTGGTTGTCGCGTCGCGGTATGTATTGGAATTTCAAGCCAGTGAATTTTTTCTCCCAATTGCGCACTTCTGCTAGGTAAGCGGCCATCGTTGGATTGATAGCCTGATAATCTTTGCTTGCTTGCCGGACGACGAGCTGCGAGTCGCCTTTCACGGTTAGGTGACGGATGCCAAGAGCTGCGGCAATGCGGAGGCCGGCGAGGAGACCTTTATATTCTGCTTCGTTGTTGGTGGCCCGGAAGCGCAGCTGGATAGCGTACTGAAGGGTTTCTCCCGTTAGTGTGGTGATGACAATGCCAGCCCCCGAGCCGATGAGGGTGAGTGATCCATCAAAATATAAAGTCCAGACTTTACTTGCGTAGTCGCTGTCCTCGGATTCGGGTGCTGGGTCCGTCCATTCGGCGATGAAGTCGGCGAGGGCCTGTGACTTAATCGCTGTTTGGGGCGTGAACTCGATGTCAAATGCGCTCAACTTGGATATGCGTCCAGTGATTTCTCTGTTCTTCGTAATGGAGCCAAGCAGGTAGATGGACGGGATAATTACCTTGTGAGCTTGGAAGTAGTGCTCTAATTTGCGGGAAGCTAGGAGCACGGTGTACATGAGCTTTTGGACGTCCGGGTACCGCTCCTTGGGTCCGTGTAATATTTCACTCACATAGTAGAATGGTTGTTGAACTTTCTCGGTGTGGCCGGCTTCTTCTCGCTCGACTACGAGTACCGCGCTGACTGCTCGAGGGCCGCAGGCGATATAAAGCAAGAGCATTTCGCCTGGCTCTGGTGGGATTAGGACTGGTGGGTTGGCGAGGTATGTCTTCAGTGCTTGAAAGGCTGTTTCGGCTTCCTCTGTCCATGTGAAGCCTTTATGGTTGCGCAGAAGTTTGAAGAAAGGAAGTCCCTTGTTGCCCAGGCGCGAGATGAACCTGCTAAGTGCAACCATGGACCCGGCAAGCTTCTGGATTTAGTTGTATTGGTCGGAGACTTCATGCTGAGAATGGCTTCGATCTTTTTCGGGTTGGCCTCAATACCTTGGTGTGATACCATAAAACCCAGGATCTTGCCAGCTTCGACGCTGAACACACACTTTTCTAGATTCAGCATGATCTTGTTGGCTT
The DNA here is from genome assembly GCA_019208055.1 of Stipa capillata. NCBI lineage: Eukaryota > Viridiplantae > Streptophyta > Magnoliopsida > Poales > Poaceae > Stipa > Stipa capillata. The sequence goes on along the minus strand of JAGXJF010005064.1, from coordinate 616,389 downwards.
GTAGGTTGTCGAAAGTTTCTGTCAAGTCGGTGATTAGGTCATGCTCTTCGTTCGACTGATTACCAAGTCGTCGATGTAAACTTCCATGTTCCTCCTGATTTGCTTTGCGAAGGTTGTCTACATAGTCCGCTGGTAGGTGCTGCCAGCTTTTTTGAGTCTGAACGGCATTGTTTTATAACAAAATGTGCCGTAAGGAGTGATAAAGCCAGTGTGAGGGACGTCGGATTCCCGCATACGAATTTGATGATAACCGGAGTAGGCGTTGAGTAGGCATAAGTAGGTGCATCCCGAAGTCGAGTCCACGATCTGATCGATCCGAGGTAATGGAAAATTGTCCTTCAGGAAAGCTTTGTTGAGATCCGTGTAGTCGATGCACATGCGCATTTGGCTGTTTCTTTCTTGGCCAGGACCGGGTTGGCCAGCCATGTCGGGTATTGGATCGGCTGGATGAAGTCGGGATCGGTGAGTTTTTTGAGTTCTGCCTCGATGACTTTTCGTTGCTCTGGGCTGAACCTTCGTAGCTTTTGTTTGACCGGTTTGACCGCCGGTTCGATATTCAGTTTGTGCTCAGCCACCTCCCTTGGGATCCCTGGCATATTAGATGCTTTCCAAGCGAAGACATCTGGGTTCGCCCGGAGGAAGGTGGTGAGTGCGAGTTCCTCTTTGGGGTTGAGGGTGGACCCGATTTTGACTGTTTTCTCGGGCTCATCCTCGCGGAGTGGAATGCGCTTGATCTCGCTGTGCGGTTGTACTGATAGTTTCGGTTTGGACTTGGTCAGCCCCGAGTTGTCCGGCGAAGAAGTCCCGGCTGCCGAGTTGTCGTTAGTGATACTGGTATTGTCTTGTCGAGCGGTAAGGCCGTAGTTCTGCATGTCGCACTCGACAGCCGTTGGAAGTGATCCTTTAACTGTGATGACTCCGTGAGCAGCAGGAATCTTCATGATAGGGTATGCGTAATGGGGAATCACCATAAACTGGACCAGTTGAGGTCGTCCGAGTATCGCGTTGTAGACCATGTCGAAGTCGATGACCTCAAAGACGCACTCCTCTGTCCGAAAATTGTCGCGAGTTCCGAATGTGAGGGGCAGCGTGATTTGTTCGATCGGGTCGTGATTTAATCCTGGAATAATCCCGTAGAAGCGTTTGACAACGGGCTTGATGGTTGAGCGGGAGACCTGCATCTTGTCGAGCGTTGAAATCGGAATGAGGCTGAAAGAGCTGCCGCCATCAACCAAAACTTTGTGTAGCATGATGTTTCGAACCCTGGGGGATACGATCAGGGGGTATCGACCCGGGTACGGGCAGTTGTCGGGGCAGTCGGTTGCGTCGAACATGATGGGGGTTCTGGCCCACTTCAACTTGGAAGGTACGGGGCGTGGATGGACGGCTAGAACATCGCGTGATATCTGCTTGGCTTGTCGCTTGGAATCATACGTGGCCGAACTGCCCCACATGTGACAGACTTGGGAGCCGACACAGCCGTCGATTTGTTCCCTGTCTTCGACTGGTTGCAGATCCGGTCGGTGTGCGAGCCAGTTGGTGTCGTTGTTTCTACGGATGTTGTTGACGTGGATGTCCTCGTCGTCAGGATAGGCGTCTTGCTTCGAATTATCGCGAACCCGAGGGTTGGTTTTGTTCGCTGCTTCAGCACTGTTTTCTTCTTGGAGCAGTTTTAGGAGTTCGCGGCACTGCGACTGGCCGTGAGACCCGCTACGGTGGTACTTACACCAGTTGTGACGGGTTCGTTCTTCCTCAGGTATCCAATTTTTATCCATGATTTCGCCTGCGGTGTTTCTCTTGGTTTTCGACTTCCATTTGGTTTGTCGTTCCTCTCGACGATCAGAAGTCTCCTTATCCTGGAAGCCAGCGAGGACTGCTTCCGTGTTATGTTTCCCCTTTTTCACTCGTCGACCATCGCGGGGGGAGCGTCGTGAGCCATTGTCTGGGGAACGCTTTCGTCTATCGCGGTCATCCGACCTATGAAGGCCTCAATTGATCTCAATGTTGTGGAGGCGTTGATCTTCATAATTTGCCCGTACTCAGAGAATTTCCATGAGCTCTGCGGTGTTACGTGGTTGAGCTGTGTAGACATGGTCCAGGCATCTTTCGTCACGAACAGCGGCTTGGAAAGTCTCGAGTACTTCAGTGAAGGAAAGTCCTGGGACGATGTTGACTTTACTCTTAAACCGGTGTGGCGTACCCGGTTTTAAGGCCGGATACTCCCTTGTGTATACTGTACCGGCCCCTGGATTAGTAGCCGGTACACACAAGTTAACCTGTGTATCATTGTCATACATGCATAGAACATAATTCAACATGTAAATGGACCGTCAAGGTCGATATTCTTATACCTGTAGCTAACGGCTAAAATCCTGTAGCGGAAATCAATCGGTGATGTAGCCCATCAATATGCCATACCCGACAGGCAACTGACTGGGGTTACGCCCTAGCTTTCGCGTACATAATCGTATCCTTGGAGCCGACGTCTCTTTCGTTTGGCTAAATCAACAAGCCAGGTGAGTACATTGAAGGTACTCGCAAGCATCCCACAGGAGGGAGTAACAGATGAATGTCATGCAAGGCTTGTTCAAGAAGTGGCTCTACACTATGTTGAATGTTGTGCGGAAAAGTAAGTTCTTAAACAAAATATGGAATAGTAGATTCAAGAGCATTTTTGAAAACAAATTTGTCTCTGTTGAGACAGTATTCAGTGCTGGACGATCCAGCTCTACAACCTCGAACAATCCTTACAACCTACCCGTGCTTCCGCCTCGCGGTCCGGGCTAGGTTTTTCTCTTCTGTAGTTCCTCACTACCAGACTCTAGCTTAAACTGCTCACTGTGGACACGTTATGCCCACGTCCTTAGTCCCATTCCCCATATTTCGAAACCAAAACTTCGTCTATCCAGTGTGTGGCCTTTCCAAGTTATGTCCATGACCGAGGATGCGGCTATTCGAATAGTTTTTAACACTTTGCAAAGGTTGTACGGCTTTACCCACAAGATGTAAGTCACCCTAGGTATACTTTGCAATGTATACTGACAGGGATATTACAACGAGACTTTTCACCCATTTTCATACTAGAGCCGGACCAGCTAGAATGGGACTCTCCACCTTTGTGTCGAAACTCTATCCACGTACTATGTGGAGCTCACTAAGAGTCTCTACCCACATAGTCCCGTGGAGATCCTCTAGGGATGCAAATCCACCTAGCACATTCCCCTTACTTCCCATGGGTCCAGGCTCTAATACTAGACATGGTAATAAGCCAAGTCCTTCCCATAAAGGACATGTGGACGTACGGGGTGAACTTGGTCGAGCGGCACTTAGGCTCGGTCCTTAACTGATTCGAGCAAGACTGCACATCGTCACCTCATAGCCATGTCACTACATGCTACAACCATTTCTCCAATCTCCACTTACTGTTCTCACCCGAATCAAAATCATCCTCCATTTTATTTGGGGTTTTGGCAAACAATACTTTCAAACAGTCACCTCGGAAGGTATACGCCTTCCCGAGGGTTTTAATCCCATAACCAAAGGGGTTTCGCATGAATCGAATAAAATTATGTTTTTCTCTATAGCAGGTCTAAGCATGGCTAATGCCTATACTCTTAATATTTTGCTGGTTGTGCGATGACCGGCCAATTATTACTAGGGCTACAAGGATCAGATTCTCGGACCTATGTCATATGCAACTATTGGGTGTAGCTAGGTCTACATAAAATACCATTGATACTCACATAGCATGCAGAGTTCGCAAACAAAATAGTTAAGTTTTCACACATATGGGATTCAACATGATCAAGGTGGGAATGCTTGCCTGGCAACGTTGAATAGCTTGAAGCTTGGTCTGGGTACGGCGACGCTCGAATCCTTCCTCGCGAAACAAGGCAACATTGTAACTACACGTCGGAGAACATCGAATAAGCAACGATGCAAGGATTAAAAACCAAAATACAATCACGTAGCACAACAACCATGTACTGAACTTAGAACAAGCTAGGTTTTTCAAGATGACGAGATGGAATTATAACACATAATGCAACGGTTTTTTTATATTAGGAAACTAGGGTTTGCATGTTTATAAACTTATGGAAAAGAATCAATTTAATCGGGTTTATACTGAGGGATGTACATATAATATACTTGAATTTGTTTGTCTGGAGCGGTTTGTTAGTTAGGGTTTCCCAAGAGACGAGAAGGACTCAACATCACATGGGTTAAGGGTCTCTACCAATTAGAAAGCAGGGTTTTATCTGTTTATCACCTCTAGGTCATCTAGACATTTTTAGCTTCCAATCCTCTAGAGGGTAGCAACGTGTTTCGAAAGTATTGACAAGGATTCGGTGAAGGTTGAGAGCAAAATGGCGAGACACTTTACCTAAAGGATATGGGGAGTTTAGGGTTTCATGTACTTAATTGTTTTGGGACATAAAATTTTAGAATGTTAATGTCCTACTGGAATTGAAAGGTTGGTTTGATTGAAGAAACCTATGAAAGGAGAATTGGTTGACTTGAAGTCAAATGGAGAGGGTACACATACGACATATATGTGAATATATTTAACTTTGAAGTTAAGATATTTTCAAAAATTTTGGAACTAGCACTGAGTGGTAGACCTTGAATTTAGGAGATTACCTCAAGGAAATTGGGGTCAAGCGGGGGTATGATGAGAAAGGTAGAAGCTTTTGAAATATTACCGGAAGGGAGAAATAAGGAGGGAAAAGTATGCTGAAGGAATAGATGACTTCGATGGCGCCTTCTGTAAATACGCTTCTGACCCTCGGTAAACAACTGGAATCAAGGAAGAGGGAAGAATGCGCTTTTCAAATTGAAAAGCGTATTCTAGGAGGGGAAAGAGGAATATGCCCTTAGGACCAGTAGGCGTATTTGAGGAATTCACTTCCCGTTAACCCCAGTCCGTGCTCGGTTTAGAGCTAAGCAAGAGATAAGGAGGGGCGGTGGTAGGCAGCCGGGCTCACCCAGCAGGCATGTCGTCGACGGCCGACTGCTCAAGTGGCTGTGAAGTTCATCGGTGCGAGCTCTGTAAGAGGATGGCCAAGCGCCGACGTCCTCGGAGTGAAGATGGCGATAGCGTGCGGCCCGGGAGGAGTAGATCTCGCTGTTGTCGTCCATGGCGGTGAGGTGTACCGGGAACGGTCGATTGTAGGAGCGGAGAACATAGTAGGGAAGGAGGGTTCTCCCACTAGGGTGGAAACCGACAGTGGCACCCGTCGAGCTGGCGTTGACGAGGCCAGACGCGGGCACTCCCGGAGGTGGCTGGTGGCTCAGCGCGGCGATGAGCTTTCGCTGCAAGGGAAGGAGGGAAAAAGTCAGGGGATTGAGGGGAAATTCCTAGCGTGGGAAGACTAGTGGTGGTGGTCGCTGGAGTGCAGTGCCCTTTGGTTGCCGTGGTGCTTCTGCGCCGTTCTTGGTGAAGGGGAGTTCTTAGGTGTTCCTTGGTTCATTGCGGGAAGGAGTAGTAAAGAAGAACTTGGGTAGAGAAGGTGGTGGAGCTAGCCGGTGCTGGTGTTGTAGATGCGCAGCGTGGAAGCCTGGTAGGGAGCTTGGGGACGGGAAGATGCTTGAGGAGGAGAGTGCTCGGCTTCTAGCTTGCCAATGGGAGGAGGAAGAGTGGCGGCAGTTGAGGTGGTGAAGTGCTTGAGCACAGCAAGAAGAGTTCGGCCATAGCTTGGCATTGGGATCTCGGGAAGAATTAGAGAAGAGCTGGAACGAATATGGAGCTAGAAGAAAGAGTGGTGGTAGTAGCTCGGTTGGGGAAGCTAGAGCTCGGGGAAGAGAAGAGGGAAGGTCTGGTTGAGGGCAGAGAGTGGAGATGGAGGGGAAGAGAGAGCTCTCGGGTGGAGCTGCTCGGTTAGAAGAGGCAATGGGGAGAGGATGTAGTTCGGGAAGAGGAGCTAGCGTAGTGAGGAAGGACTGCAGAGGAAAAGCTCAATCGTAGCTGAGTAAGAAACCAAGAAAGATGGAGTGTAGTTTGCTTGTTCTGGTATGGAAGAAAAGGAAGGAAAGTTGGTTCAGTTTTTATGGCGAAGAAGATGAACGGGGAAGGCACATGGCCGGGGCGCGTGTCAACGTCGGCACCGGTGGGAATCCGGCCAGGCCTGCTGCTGGTTTGGCACCGAATGCTGTGGAATTTTGGAGGAGTTAGCGCAATGGCATTAACCAGCAGGAGAAAGGAAAGAGACAAGAGAGGTAGATGTTGGGGCTGTTGATGAATAGCATTTGTTTGGCACTGGAATCAGGTGAGGCGAGTGGCAGCATAGAGCAGTGTAAGAGCTGACTTTGCTGCTACAGCTATACAGAATAATAGCAAAAGTTGGGCACCGATTGATGCATTGGCAGGAATAGGCACCACAGGTTCAGAGCTTGACTGCTAGAATTTTAATTCTTCTTAGGTTTGATGCAGAGATGGGACGTGCCAAGGATGAGTTTTTGAGGGAATTTGGATTTTCCTTTTTATACACATGCATCTTGTTTATAGCGTAATTTGGCTTTAGGGTTTATTCAGTTGGCCAAATTAATTTTGCTATCGGAGGTTAAGATAATGGACTAACAAGCTGTGGATTTAGTGTTAAACTTTTAATGCAGGCTTGACTATTTCAGCACCGGGCGGTTTATGCCATCAAGTAACGAACAGTACCTCCGGGCACCAAGCATTGGCGGGCCCAAGTACTCGTAGCCTGAGTACCCGTGATGCCGAGTACTGAGTACTCGTTCCCGAGTACTGGTGTTCCCGAGCACTAGCACGCCCGAGTACCGAGTACTAGCGACCTCGAGTACTGGTGTTATCGAGTACCCGAGTCCCGAAAAGGTCCAAGCCGGATTCCGAGGGGATGGAGCCGAGTTCTTCTTAGCAGAGTCAAGTCACGGCGTTACCGAGTTGATCCGCGGATGGGTTGATATGACGAGTTGTCTACTTCCAAGACTTATCCGACGCTAGAGACTTCGACTTGGAGGACAAGGAGCCACGTGAAGTTGCGAAAGGAAGCTTAATCTTGGATTCGGAAAGGAACTCGGTTTATATGGAAAGGTATCTCGCATACAAGAAGAAGTCCTGATCGTGGTGGTCAAAGCTGCTTAAAAGGGAAGAGATTAGGATCAGGATCCATTAGAAAAGGGAAATCGTATACCTGTATTTAGTTAGGATTAGGAGTCCCAATCTCCTACGGAAAGACCAGCCGCCCTATAAATATGTAAAGGGTGACGGCCGATTGAATACATCCAACAATCGACACAAATCAATCTATTACTTTACCTTTTACCTTTTCGTTCTAGTTTAGATCTTTATCGTTTTGCACTGAAAAACGATCGGTTCTTCTCCACGAAAGCGAGAAGATCTTTGCTGTTTTGCCTGGAAAGCAGTCGTCCGTCGCCACGAAAGTGCGATAGTTACCCTTTGCTGCTTTGCTTGAAAAGTAGTTGTTCGCCGCACACGAAAGTGCGACAGACAAACACAATTGGCGACTCCATTTACCTAGGTGTTCCGCGGATCCAATTTTTGCGCGAACACATCTATGCAGCTAGCATGCACGGGCACACGTGTATATTCCCAATAATTGCATGTTATTTTGGATGCTTTTTACTTAGCCGAGAATAGGTAGAAATTCGTGTCTCAGCGAATGTTTTTCCCAGACATTTTTGATTTGGAGAGATCCTAGGTTTAAATAGACCCGACAGGAATAAAGGTGCCAAGCATTCAGGATTCTCAGACAGCAAAGATAAAGTGAGGGCCAGGATATAAGAGTCCGAGCTCATCGGACTTATAGATGCAGAAGAGGGGGTTTTCCTAAAACATCAGAGGGGAATATACTTTAGGAAGGAGGAAAGGTGGTAGAGCACCCGCGGGGATGTAGTGTAGGATTTTACATGTGCCTCAGTTTTAGATTTAAATCATCTTGAAGATCTTGTGCCACCCTTCCTCACATGATTGGAAGATAGGTTTATTCCATGCATGAGATATCACCATGATTTTGTTTCGAGTTGCTCGAGAGTAAGAAGGACATGGGGTCAGGAATATGGGATCTCGGTTTAATTGTCGAGTGAGGAAAAGAATTAGGGTTTTGATCCGTACGGTCTCAGGGGTATAACAAAGGAAATCGAGAGGGAGCTAGGGTTTCGGATTTCCCTCTACTCAAAAGAAGCAATTTAGGGTTCAGAGTGTATGTGCTCATATACACGTGGGAATTTAAGTATATATAGGGTGGCGACGAAGTTAGTTTAGACATACGAGGTTGTGATGGGCTAGATTTTTGGGGAATAACACTGGTATACTCATATATACATGCATAGGATTGTGACAAAGCCGAACGATGAGTTAGAGTTTTGCGTATATGCATATATATAAAAGCAGTATATATGTGCACATACTCATGATAGGACATGGCGAAGTAGCTGGCAGAAGATCATTGCATTCGGAAGAGGTTCATGACATATATATGTTTCAATTTCGCAAAAGTTCTGTGTGGGCACTTAGCGGCAGATGTTGGTCTAGGTTGCTCAAGTTAGGCAAAAGGGGAAAGGATGCTGAAGGTGCGTCCGTGGCAGGAGTGCAAGGGCGAGCGGCCACGTATGGAGACAAGGTACAAAGCAATGTTTGTATACCTTGCCGGATAGAGCTTCGACGAAGCGGAGGTTAAGGGAATAGGAACAGAGGTAGAAGGTTTTGGCTTATTTCACTTTAAGGTTTTAGCAGAAGTATGTCTTGAATAAAAGTTTTAATCTGGTGTATTTTAACTGACATTATTAGCGAAAAAGTTTTTGTTGGCCCTAATTTTTAGGTTTTGGAAAATTAGAGTGTGACAACCGGGTGACGAAGTCACGAAGACCTTCGTCCTTTCCCTGCCGTATGCATTTGAACTCGGATCTTAAGGTCGAGGCATCACAAGTTGTGGAGAAGCTTTTATAAACATGTCTTGGAACCACGCCCAACTGTGGATGGAGCCCTCGGGTACATTCTAGATCCAGGCGGCAGCGTCCTCGACGAGGCATACGGGGAGGAGGTTGGCCATTGACGTGGAGTCTCCTCCTGTTGTTAGTATATCTTGCGTGAATCTGATCAAGAGCTCCTTCGGGACCCCTTTTCCGTTGTACTCCAGGTTCTTGCTAGAGCGTACATGCTTTGGTATTCGCGCTCCTCTTAGTCTAGGTGAGAGCGCAGGGCAGCCAGCGATTATGCCGGGGGCAAATCCTTCGTCATCTGATGAGTAGTCGTGGTGACGGCTGCGGCGGTGATGGCGATCTGGATAGTCGTGGGAGCGGCGCCTGTCGTTGTAGAAATAGTCCTCCCGATTGTGATCATCCAAGCGAGCCTTGCCTCGATCGCGATGATGGCCGTGGTTATGCCGATCTCCGCAGGTACGGTCGTAGTGACTATCGGGTGATTGCGACCGGGTTCCGTTCCTTCTCGGGGAATGCTGTGGGGTATGTTGTGTTCGAGGTGACTCTCTGTCGGGTTGATACCTGGAGTCGGTGTGCGGGTCGTGATTGCGCGTCCGGCCTTCTCCGGAGTGTCCTCGAGGCTCCCTGTTCAGATCAACATTGTTGGCATCCAGGCCCGAGTTGATCAGAACTCGAGCCTCATTATGTGCGGTCTCGGCCACGTTTTGGACGTCGGCGACTGCCTGCTCGTGTTCCTCGTAAAGTTGTCGAGTTGTGTCATCAAAGCGGCCGGATAGCGCCTGCTTGATCTGAGCGGCAAGGGCCCGGGAGTGAGCGGCTTTCTTCCCGGCCTTGGAAACCGGGGTGGCAGATGAAGAGGCGTTGACATCGGTAGGAGGTCGTGTCGCACGTGGTGTAGCGTCCGTTCCTACCATGTAAACATGTGGGAAGTTGTAGTCGAACCTCTCTGGAGTTGGGATTGAGCGGATGATCAAGCTGCTTTCGGGGAAGATGTCCTCAAGAGTATTTGATCCTTGACTGCTGCGCGGAGAATTGTTTTGGTGGAAGCTGCCTTGAATCTTGCGGTGTTGATGTCGCGTAGTGGAGCGTAGATGCTTCCTGTTCAGGTGGTGCCTGAGGTCGGCTGGATGTAACTCAATCTGAGGGCGATTGAGTCTGATAGTAGCTTGTCGAAGCGCGGTCTGGTGCCGGGTATGCCTTGCCGTAATCGTGCTCCGTAGATCGCGCGGATCAGAAGCATACGGGTTGAAGCTTGTGCGGCCGCATGGAGTAGCGATGACCTGTAGGGCCACAGGATGAGGTTGCTTGTTTACCTCCATGAATTGACGTTGAGGCCGTAGAGCACTCGCAGGAGAAGGGGCGCTGATGTAGCTATTGCGAGATCCGAGCGACACGTCGTAGAAGTCGGCGCCGTCGAAACTGTGTACACCATCTTGTCGGAGAGTACAGCTGAAGCAGGATTAAGCTGACGTAAGGGCCACACGGTGGGCGCCAGCTGTCGATGTATAGTATATGGGGGGTACCGATAAGCATACTCGTACAGCATGGATTTATATGGTAGTGGGGCAATAACTCAGATCAGCTTGATCCTGCAACACCGATAGACCCAGGTTCAGGCCCCCGAGTTGGGTAATAGCCCTACGTCCTGCTTCTGATTGGATTGATATGTGGTATGGAGCACAAGTGGTTATAAAGAGAACTCGACGAGTAGGGAACTCGGCGAGATTGGCTTACAATGAGAACTCGATGGGTGTGGAATCCGGCGAGATCGATGCTAAGGCCAAGGGATCTCGGAGGGGGCTAGTCGACTAGGACTCCTCGATCCAATCTCACTCTCTCCCTTCTGGAAGGGTTTCGTGCCCTTTATATAGGCGGAATAAGGCGGTATCCTTGTATCGAGTCCTCGTAGTACACGAGTCCGACTCCTCCTTGATGCCATATCTTGAGTCCTCGTAGTACACGAGTTGGACTTCTTCTGAAGGCATGTCGAGAATTGTTCTCCGATCCCGATCAGGACTCATCGACTTGAGGCCTACGCCTCCTCCTAATCGGGCCTTTGGGTCACATCTTCTTACCAGAGGCCCAGTAGGGAACTTCACGGGCCTTACCGTGGATATACGGTAGTAGTACTACCCATCATCACTATATACATGTCGTTGTTATATTGGTTCGACAACTTTGCTTCGCAAGTTTTAGTAAAATATTTCCCTCTCACGATGCAAACGTTTTCGCCTTACCACAACAGAAAAAGCCCACGTGCCAGCGATTTGTTGCCCATGTTTTCTAAGGTCTCCAAAGTTGTTTCCCGTAAATTTAGCGATTTGTTGCATGAAAACAATCCGTTTGTTTATTTTCAATCCTGCGGTCTATAAAAACTGCATCTGACGGCTATGAGGTATACCTATAGGTGTTAATATCGGCATTGCCAATTTGTAGCAACCACCAAAATTATTTCACGGCCAAAAGTGTGACGTTGACCATTTATTTTCGTAATTTTACATTGTCGTATCGTACGAAATAGACAAATAGAGCGATAAATAATTTTCATGTAGCTAATCTTGATAATTGTAAATATACTGATAGCTGGTCAAAATTTTGACTTAATTATTCTGAAATAAAAAGGACTATGACGGATGAACATATCCATTTTGCTATATGACACTCAATTTGTGTCATCGGTCGATTTTTCCACCGTTGGATCCTGTTTGAGCTTCGTGTCTCTTTCACCCAGGTTCTCCTTGATACTGTTCTATCCCACTTCCATATGTATGTGTGATAGCGAACAGTCATTTGATTTTCGCACCGATCAGCTCAGTTCACGGCCGGCCATGCACCTGTTCGTATGAATGGTTGATCTTGGTTGATCAAGATAGATATATTATAGATGTTCTGTATCAGCTGACGTTGAAACTAGTTTTTGTTGCATCTCCTACTCTCGGTGTTTGCTGCGGCGCTTGTTGTGCCTGTGATGTGCGCATAGGCTGCAAGCATGGCTTTCGCGAGAGCATTTGTGCCGGCACAGTAGCCTTCCAAATTTTTTTTTGCTAATTCTTTTTGTCTAAGTCTATATCATATATCTAGTCTTTTGTCTTTCTTAGGATGTGTATTTGTTTAGTTTTTTTGAAGTATTTGTCTTTTTTAGTCTATGTCTAGTCTCAATCTATTTCTATATCTTATCTTACTTAGTCTCTACTATATATGTTTAGTCTTTTGTATGTCGTAGCTAAATCTTCATGCTTTGTCATAGATAGAAAAATCATATTACCTCAAAAAATCAATATGTTGTTAGGCTCTCCACACCCTTGGCTACACTGTCGTGTTCAGTAGAGAGCTCCTCCCACAGTGTCACGCCTATGTGCTTGATGGATATATACGCACGCCCATGCTCTATGCCCAAGGTTCCGTAACCACATCTGGTCAAGCTTCTTATATCATGCTACATTTTTGTTAGAGATTTTTTAGAATGATGATTAAGTTAGTTTGCTACGAGCTTTTAGTTTAAGATACTTAGTTTACTATTTCTTTTAGAGATTTTGTACAGACGATGTGGAAAATGGATATAGGGTGCGACCTTACCACTATCATCTTCACCAACTCTTATTTATATAATAGTAAAGATTTTATTTTTTATATTTTTTTTATGCTTGATCTTTCTTAGTCTATTTCTATGTCTATTCTTAAGTATTTGTTTTCTTTATTTCTATATCCTTTTTTGTAGATTGCCCTTCTAAGTCGTAAACAAGTTGTACCACATATAATTCCGTAAGATTATCATATTAATACTTTACAATGTCTAAGGGTTTTGTGCTTTTCCTTATATTCTTTGGACCGACCCGACACAGCCAAAAAATGCCAAGGAAAGTAGGCCATACAAAAGAGATATAGAGGCCCGATCTTGATCTGGTAACAAAAGGAAAATCGGACCGTTAAGCTGCACTAGAACTTAGACACGTGTGTTGCCGCATCTGTCCTTGGATGTTAGACAATTGGAGAAGTATTAGCTGTGATGTGTATATAGGCTATGACATGGAGTGGGGATTCTGTGCACCTAGGGGCATTTACACCGATTTGACTTTCCCTGATTTTTAAAAATCATATATAAGTTTTAAAAAATTCTGAAAAAATTCATACCAGTTTACAATGGAATGAAGTATACACAGGTAAATTTTCGTAAAATAATATGCCCATTTGTGACCTGTGTAAAAAAAAATGTGTACTGTTTATGACTGTACTGTTCATGACCCCCAATGTGTGTTTTTTTAACAAAAATTTAACCGTGCATACCTCACTCCATGATATACATGTATGAATTTTTTCAGATTTTTTCGAAACATAAATATGTGATTTTTAAAATTTTAAAATAGTGGGTGCATGTGCCCCATGGTCACCTTGGCACTTCCCCTATGACATGGCCACATCTAATCTTAGTGACGTTGCTATTCATGAAACTTTGCCACAGGTTAATAAATTAAAGATCGCAGATATATACGTGCCAAGGTATTTCTAGTTCTCTAGTCGGAACGAAGACGAAGGAGGAGGCCGAACCCATAGCGCTGCTGGTGCTACCGTGCATGATCATCGTTGCGTGCATGTACAAAGGCAGGAGGATTCCTACTCAGATATAACTTGGAGAATAACAGTTGCCTATTTAATTCGGTCAAGATCACATGAGCCAGATCAAGGCAAGAAAAGTGAGAGAAGGAGCCCTGTGTTGATACAATTTGTTGGAGCTAAGACAAGCTGTGCTCTAGTTTATTCGGCCAGTGGAACAAAATCAGGGACTTGTTCCTAGTTTTGCCACGTAAGGAATATAGCAATGGTGCTACAAGGACTTTTTCTATGCGGTGTTTTCTATCTTTGTGTTCGGTGGGATGGAGCCACCTACAGGAGTAATTATGACAATGGGGCATCAAATTTAAAAATGTCCCAGATATTTAGGCAATTATTTCTTTTCAGTTTGTAAAAACTACAGCGCGTGCTAAAATATAAGGAAAATGGTATATATATATATATATATATATATATATACGGCAGCGCTAATCTGCTCGTGAGCGCAGCATAAGCTATTCTGCGCTCCGGCTGAAATGCGCCAGACCGAACCAGCCACGCGGGACAGTAATTTTATGTCTATCGAGTAGTAATTTTCGGACGGGATTTTACTGCTGAGATTTTAGTGTGACTCAGAATTACTATATTTTGCGATAGATTTTACGATATCTTATACACAACTTTACTGCCTTGCGTGCATCTCGACTGTGAAAACCTTCTGAGTTTAGCATCTTTCTACTACCTTTTATGATAGATTTTACGACATCCTATACAGAACTTTACTATCTCACGCACATCTCGACAGTAAAAAAATTCTAAGTCACGCGCAGTCCGTTTTATAATTGAATAATAAATAATGAGGTGGGGAGATTCGAACCGTGGACCTGATACAAGTTATTCTTCTCTTCTAACCAACTAGACTATGCAAATGACTGTGAATAAACAGAAGAAATATTTTCATTATAGAAGAAATATTCCCCTAATCCGTTTTAGTTGAAAAAATAAGGACGAGGCGGGATTTGAACCTTGGACCTCACGCACGTTGCTCTTCTCTACTAACCAACTAGGCTACACAAGTGATTGTGAACAAATGGAAGAAATATTTCCTTTCTAGTATAGAACGATCAGACATGCAGTAAAATGATGGTCGCGAGATCGTAATATCGTGTACATATAATCATAATTTTACGACACGCTTTATACAAAAATTACTACAGTCCTGAGTTTTACGCTGACACATGTTGTTTTACTACTCGAAAGACATAAAATTACCGTATTTTACATGTGAAGTTACGTGACTATGAGGGATCTGTTCGACAGTAATATAGTTCGATTGATTTACTATATCTACTGAATAGTTTTACGGTCAGTGGTGAAAAGGTGGGGCGTGGTGGGGGCTGGCTGGCTGGCTCGGTAGGTTGGCCGGCGCGCAGAATACTTATTCTGCTCTCAGCTGTAGATTAGGGATTCTATATATATATATATATATATATATATATATATATATATATAGGCTGATTATTGCTTTTGATATGACGAGTTTCTATTACATGAAAAAATGTTATCATTGTACGAAAAACTGTTTCGATCGTATGGAATTTGTTACATAGAAACATCTCAGAAGTTAATACTGTGGTAGTATAATTTTTATGTTACATTAGTAAAAACTTAATGTTTCCATAGTTTACTTTTTATGCTTCTACTATAGTCTGATTCTTTGTTAGGATCGAACTACAGATCCCTAATTCTTCTTAAAATATAAAGCACACGATCTAGTTTATCAGAATAGAATCAAGGAAGTTTACTTTTTATCTTTAAAACTGTAACCGAGACTTGTGATAGCAGATCAGATACGAATAGCGTGCGGCCAGCTTTAATTGCGGAAGTTTAGGGTCAGTGGGGTCGGCTATTACAAATAGCTAAGCTGCGTCTCATGTAATTTTTAGGTTGAGTTTAGACTAATATACAATGTGTGTTTTGGTGTAGATATCTATTATCTAGTTTTGGGGAGCTCCACTACCAGAATTTGCTAATTTCCCTAGTGTCGCGGACACTCGGGACACATCACCAAACACTCGGGAATATGTTTCCCGAAGGTGCACACTCGGTAAATAGCACTCGGGACATTAAAGTCGGGAAAGTTTTCCTTTTCCGAGTGCTTTATCAGTAACCTTCGGGGAGTGTCTGGTAAACACTCGGGAATATCTGACACACGGGACATAATTCGTGCACGGCTTGTCAAAAACGGTAACGGGATAGTTCCCCGAGTGTCCGACACTCGGGGAAGAGTTTAGCTGTTGCCGCACAGTATATCGTTGTGGCGCCACCTGTTATCCTTTCCCGAGTGTTATAGACACTCGGGAACGTTTTTTTTGGGGCCTGGGCCATGCATTTCATACCTAGCGATCATTCAAGCCCAATAGCACACATTCCAGCTCATCCTATTGCCATTCCACAACCTACTGCCACTCTTAAATTTACAATTGATCTCCCAAATATTTTGTACATAACATATATGGTAAACACATGTTTGATAATCCAATAATATATAAGCATATACTAAAAAAATAGAAATATTATCTAGATAACATATACAACAAATAAACATAGCAGGTTCCATAATCATAATACACAATCAGGTTCCACAATCCAAGAAGAAAACTACTCCCAAGTAATCATCTGCTACAACTGAAGATGCTCAAAAACTTTTCTCCATTCCATAACTTTCTTTCTCTGTCCACGTACTGCTCCTCCAAAATTCCATCGGCACACCCAGGGCAGCAAGGTGTTCTGATTCTTTTGTTGGGGTTGAGTTAAAGGAAGGTACTCATAAATCCAAGCCTTGCAGGAACAAGGGAAAGCTCTAATTAGTACGAAGATGGTTCAAAACTACAGATAACAGTAGAAACTTGTTCACAAAAGAGATAATACCATCAGCAGAGTTGCGCTGCCGAGGAACTGGGTAGTAGCATTCGGTGTTACTGCAACAGACAATTCTCTGTACAAATGAGCAAGGGCTGCAGCCCCCCAAGCATATATACTCACGAGTCCTTCGCACTAGGGAAATTAGCAAATTCTGGTAGTGGATATATATAATCAGTATGAAACATTACCTCAAGCTTGTTGGTCTTCCTATGCTTTCCAGTTGAACCAGCACATCAACAGGCAGGGCCTATACGACCAAAAATCAACGATGATCAACTCCAAAAATAAAACAAACAGAGATATTAGAAAAAATATTGTAGCACAAATTATCCATATTTCCTTTTTCCCCTCAAGCCAGCAAGCACTTGAAAAATATATATAGGCTATCCTACACTCTGAGAGTAAAAGAATAATTAGTTACTTCAAAAATGCACATGATTAGGTACAACTAAAATTTAAGATAATTAGTTATGCACAAACAAAGGGAAATTTCGAACTGAATAGAGCATACACAAAAAGAAGGTCATGTATGTACAAAGCTGGGTAATTAGCTCAGATATTTTTTTTCAACATATAGCACATAATATCATACAACCAATTGCAAGAACATCCTTTAAGTAGTTAAAGGAAGATAAAAGAACATCTAGTCGGGCTAAAAGAACATATTTACAAGGAAAAGGGAAGTGCTCATGTAGTCCACCATAATATAACAAATCCATATATATCTAAGATCTGTCTTCAAAAAAGTTATTACTTAAGATCAGCAGGAACAAAGCATATTACCTCAATTCCCTAGTCTTGAATCTCTGCAAAGTTTCTCGGCAGCTCGTTCATCTGTGACAGTCAAAGAAAAGTAGCATTTTCTAGATAACATATACAAGAAATAAATATAGCAGGTTCCATAATCATAATACACAATCAGGTTCCACAATCCAAGAAGTTTAATCATCTTTTACACACATACGCAATCAGGTTCCATAATCATAATTCACATAGCCCAAGGCTGTTACACACATACACAAGTTAACATGCATGTTTGACAATCCATAACTACTCCCAATGCTCCCAGTGCTCATCTGCTACTCCCAATGCTCATCTGCAAACAATAGAGATCAATTTTATTTATTCTTCTCTCAGTCATCATGTAAAGGTGGCACATATATACAGACATAGATCACAAGCTCCATAATGTGACTAGAAGAAAACTGCTATCTCTAGAAAACATCCTTTTCAGCAGTAATACCTTTTCAGCAGCTGCAAGAAAACATCCTGCCATAAAGAATGCAAAGCACAGGCAATGAGTAAGTTGATTTGGTCAGATGCTTCTACTAGCTATTTTGGAACATCAAAACAAACCATATGCTAGTAAGTGATAAGTTGCACTGAAAAACAGGGATGTAAAGTACTCATATTGTATTTATCGACTATACTCTTCATCAATAAAATGGTGTCACATTAATGTCAAAGACTTTCAATTAGAGTGAGCTCTTCCATTCTACTTAAGAAACTACATTTGAAATATTTGTTTCATCATCTTCACTAGGTAATTTGCATCCAAGAGGATCATAAGGATAAAAAATGGTAGTAATGACTTACTTTGTGTAGGTGACAAATTAAAGTGTCCTCTCGCCATTGGACTCGACACGATCTCTGACTGGGCTAGATATACTACCTCCGGCTGGACCGTCAACAACATTACGATTTGCGGTTGATCCAGCTGTTCCCTGCAATTTTAATGACATATGTGAAGTTCGCATTTATGCCCCGCAGTTGGGAAATGTCAAAGAAAGTGAAGAAAACCAACACGGAGTAGATAATGTAGTCACTAGTGGCCTTGGAGTCGTGCCATTCACTAAGCCCTGCTGTTTGGAAAATATTTCATTAAACAACTCCCTACAAATTGGGCATGGCATCTTCCCATGCACGCACCACCCACAGAATATACCATATGTTGGTAGGTCATGCATTGATGTGTGGTATGAGACCCGCATGACAAAGTTTTGCTTCAATGCCTGATCAAACGTTACCATGCCCCGCTCCCATGCATCCATTAGTTCATCCACTAGGGCTTCATAAATACATTCATGTTCTTCCCTGGGTATTCAGGTCCAGGAACTATCAAGGAAAGAAATATATTGTGCTTCTGCATGCAAACGCCGGGTGGGAGGTTTAGGGAATGAGAAACACAGGCCAACAACTGTACGGGGCAGCCCCATACCAAATGGATTGAACCCATCTGTTGCTATAGCAATTCGAACATTCCGAGCCTCGGTAGAAAACTCTGGAAAATCCTGATCAAACTGCTTCCATGCTTCACCATCGGACGGGTGGACCATCTTCTCAGGATGGTATCGACGTCCATGTTTGTGCCATGTCATTTGTTTGGCAGAATCCTCAGACATGTAGAGCCGTTGGAGTCTTGGTATAAATGGAAGGTACCGAAGAATTTTTCTAGCCACTTTGAGCTGCCTCTTCTGACCGTCACTGCCTTCAACCTCAACATACCTAGACTCCCCACACTTAACACATGTACTTTTGTCTGCATGTTCTTTCCTAAATAACATACAATGCTTCGGGCAAACATCTATCTGCTCATATGGCATCTTAAGAGCACCAAGCAATTTCTTGGCCTCATACAAGTTAGGTGGCAGTTTATGACCTTCAGGGAGAAGGGTGCCAAATGCGCCCAAGAATGCATCAAAGCAAGAAATGCTTGTGCTGAACTGGGACTTCACAGCATGGCATCAAGCTGGGACACCTCAGTGGAACTGTGTAATGGTTTGCTTGCTGCAGACAACATATCAAAGAAAGCCTTTGTGGTAGGCTCTGGCTCTTCCTCTAAAGGTGGCACATATCCGTCATGCATGTCATCTAACATGTCTTGCATCCTAGTCGCATAGCCATCATCGGTGCACTGTCATACCACCTCTGATCTGCTGTGTTCGGACTCGCCATGGTAGATCCACAAGGTGTACCCTTGCCTAAATCCATACTTGTACAAGTGAGCGATCATGGTTCCCCTAAGTTGCGGCCGAGTGTTATTGCATTGGCTACAGGGGCACAACACACCACTAGGTCCCGTGCTCCTAGCAAAGGCTTGATCCAAAAATTCATTTGTTTTATCCATCCATTCTTGGCTAATGTCATTTATGTTTCTATACCCATTATACATCCAACCACGATCCTCAGCCATCCTGATGTGCAAAATATATGTGCAACAATTAAAAATGATACTCTCACACTCTATTGAACGATCAACAACTCCACGATCTACCACAAAATTCTTGTACTACACAATGTTCTATTTCATTTGTAAACAAAATGTTCTACCACAAAGTTCTTGTACCAACATTTTTCCTTGTTGGTTATGTTCAAAGGATCAAAGACAAACTTGACTAGATTTCCCAAATGATGCATAGAAAGAAAAAGGAGGCAAATACTAACTATTACGGCAGGCCCTCACATTAAACAAGCTAAAGCATAGAAGGGACTGGATGTTCACCAAATCTCCAGATTTCTAGCATTTATATTAGAAAACATAACTTCATAATCTAGTCAGTGGAAAATATTCTAGGACAAGCAAAATTTGAGATGTCTCATCTAACCTTATTTGAATCAATTTAACCTAGGAAAGCTATATGCTAATTGATCAAAGTTGATTGGAATAACGAATAAGCAACTAGATTAAGCCACGAAAACCTTATATGACACATGCAGCATTGGAATTAACTAATACTTCGGATGAGAAAAAAAAACATTTGGTTACAAGAATGCAAATACATGCATACTTAATTTTCATGTTTTACATGATCAATCAAACTAGGTTCACGATTTGTCACTGTTCTGTACTTCCCAATAAACCATGTTTGTCCATTTCTATGATGATAACTGGATAAGTTACAAGTTTTGCCAAAAAAACACATGTTCCTTTTACTAAAAGAGTAAGCTCGGTGATACATTAATGCATGATTCAGTTCATCAGTATCTTTGATTTCACGCTGCCATAGAACACAGTAGCATTGCACTGCACAAATGGGCAAATCTAATAGCAATGACCTATCCATCCATTCCACAAACGGGCACTAACAAAAAGAAGAGAGGGAATGGCCAAATAGACAGATTAATGAGGCACTAACCAGTTGCAGCTTCTTGGCTCGAAGGCAATGCAGCTTCCACGATGATGCACGGTCAGGAAAACAGAACGACGTAGTGAGTGCTGCAGCATCACTAGGGCAGCAGCTTCCAAGCTCCACGGCTAAGCTTCGGCTTCAGCAGAGACAGGCAATTCATCACAGAGAGGATGGCTTGAGGGGACAGCGGCAGACGGACAGACGGGTCGATGGCGAGGCAACGTGGAAGGTGGGGATTCGGCCGGTGTGGGGGACGGCGACGTGGGGAACGTGAAGGATTCACGGGGAGGCGGCCAATGTGGGGGAGGGCGACGTGAGAAAGAAGGACGCCATGGGGGGCGACGGCATTAGAGAGGCAGCCTGCGTGGGGGAGGGCGACATGAGGAAAGCGAAGGATTCAAGGGGAGGCGGCCAGTATGGGGGACGGCGGCGTGGGGAAGGCGGACGGCATGTGGGGCGACGGCATTAGAGAGACGACCGGCGTGGGGAGGGCGACGTGGGGAAGGCGGACGGCGTGAAAGCCGAAGGCATTAGGGTGGCGGCCTGGGGGAGGACGGCGCCGTGGTGACGTGGGGGGCTGGCGCTGTGGTGGCGATGGCGTTAGAGAGGCGGCCGGCGAAGTGGAGTGGGCGTGGGGAAGACGGACGGCCTGGGGAGACGACGGTGGAGCAGCCGGGACGAAGGGGATTTGGGGGAGATGAGCTGCGTGGGAGGGGATTCCCAAATCTCTGCTTTCCCCGCGAGATGTAGAAAACTGTCCCGCGCAAATTGGTATTTCCCGAGTGTCATTTATATCTCCCGTGTGTGAGCGCGATGACACTCGGGAAAGTAACAAAAAAACCGTTCGCGTGCCGTTCCCTCCGACCAAAAACGTCGTTCAGTCCTCTATCTACCGAGTGTCCAGAATCTACCGAGTGTTTCAACGAGACACTCGGTAAATTATTTATGTGCCGAGTGTTTCACTCCTTTGCCTAGTGTTTACATATGCACTCGGGAAAGAAATAAAGTGTGCCGAGTGTCCGTGTGCTAACACTCGGTAAAATTTCAGACACTCGGTAGATTAACATATTCTGGTAGTGCTCGATAAAAATTTCTGAATTTTGGAGAAAGCTCTAGAAAATATCCATAATGCGTGTAGATTTCTACCATGTGTAGAAGATTACTCATAGAATCTATACGATTCACCACGTTATTACTCTATCTGATAGAAGGGTTGATGTGTTCTATTACTATACTAAAGGTAAAGTGCTGTGAAGATCAGGCCGCAACAACAGATCAAACCTCACCTTGAGGTTTGGTCCTCATCGGTGGTCTAAGAGCATGGAGTTGCTCACGGCACTACGAGGAGATGGCCAGCATGTCATCATTAAAGAAGCTAGGTGATGACTTTCTGCTGGAGGAGGAAGGCTATAGCGCAAAGATTTTTCACACTCATGTTGGGGTGAGAGAGAGATCTTGTCCCATGACGATTGACTACCGAAGCTTGAACTGCGCTGCAAATATCGAGATGGTGGAGAAGCTAGAGCTACTCGATCACAACGCCACATCCGCAACCCTACTTGTTGAGTTGGTATGGCAACGAAGTCACCATCACACACCAGACCAAGGTACTATTTTTGTTGGGCAAATTCACTTGCAAGGTTTTATGTGACGTTATTCCAGTGCATATGGTTTTACATAATCTGCTTCTGGAAAGACCATAGCACAAGGAGAAAGGTGTCATTTATTATATGGACAACACATACATCTTTTGTACATACATTGTTACACGCGGCAAGAAGGAGTATGTTGTGATGTCAATGGATGTGATTCTATACAAGGCTTGGAGAGATGACCAGTTGCTCGAAAGGTGAGAAGCGCAAGAAGAAGCAAAGAAAAGGGAGCTCAAAGCTACATAATTTTTGTGGCTGTAACAATAGACAGTACCTCCCCTCGAGGTTTGGTCTTTCATCATATTATTTATACTAGAATACATAATCTTATTGTACTACAAAACTAATTTATGCAAATTATTTCATAGGAAAATTATATGTTCACTGAAAGCTCAGTTGAGAAATAAGTTATTTCCAGCTTGACCAGACATAAGCAGTCATACCATCCAATTTAGGACATTAAAACAGGGCGTTCTCCGCACGCTCTCAGGCCATCAGCTATGGGATTATGCTTGTTTTTAGGCAGATGACAGTGATCGGTGCTAGGCGAGCGCGTGGGTGGGGCGGCCACATCGTGTGCCTGGGCTGGCCTACATTCCGTTTAGCAGCGTTATTTCATGAGCTCATTGTCCTATGGGCCGCTGCTCTGCAGGAAAATTTGGTGGCCCGTGGTTCACCGAGCTTGTTGGTCAGTTTGCTCGGTTGGGCTATGGGCGGGTAGCGGCTTGTCTGAACGAATGGTCCGTATGGTGGGCCGCTCTGTTGCTAGGTTCGGTCTTCGGCTCTGCTAGATTGTTCTAGGTTGTGGTGAGGGAGTTGCCGAGGTGGGTTTAGTGCGCCGTTCCTCTATCTGTCCTACGCAGTGGTGGGTTTGCCAATGCTGTGGCCGATGTGCCCTCTCTATCCATTTGCCGGTGCAGGGCCCGATGCCATGGAAGACACTGTCCAGTCCAGTGGTCACGGATGTTGCCTCGTGCTGTGTTTTTGTGCGTACGTGGCTACCCGTTTTTCGTTCCGGGTGCATCTCTTACGTTCTTGGTCTTGGCGTCTCCATCACGGCCATTGCCATGGCCTCGATTGCGGTGGCGTTCGTGGGTGCGCGGTTGCTGCCTCCTAGCTTCCCCGTTCCTTGCTTTTTGGGTATATATAGAGCCCCTCATTTATGTTTTGCTGTTTTCGCTTCCCTTTTGTTTCCTTGAACGTTCGGTGTGATGTCTATTTTGTAGGTGAGGGCCTCTTTCATTGATTTGGATTTGATTTCCTGTCTATGTGTTTCTTGTGTTCCATAGCATTTGTCCATTTATTAGTGGAAATGCTTTTCCTGTCCTCTTCGTTTGTTGTTGTCTTGCTGGGAAATGTCGATGTGTTCGTCTTTTCCTTTTTATCCAGCTCGGATAACAGATTAGGCTTGGTTTTTCCTTTTCCCAGGTCTTCGAGTAGCTCTTTCATTTCTTATTTTTTTGGTTTTGCTTGCCGTGTCGGTGGTCGGTAGTTATGGATGTTACCGTGTGCTTATTAGAGCGTTCCTGCATTTTTATTTGGTGTGCTTATCTGATCTGCTGTGTCTATGCTTATTTGTTTTCGGCTTCAGGTTTGTTCGCTTCCTTCCATGTGTTCTTTGCTGCTTTCATGCTCACTGGTAGGAGGGTACGTGGCTATGTTAGTACGTTATTCCGATTGCAAGATTTGCTCCTTCTGCACTCGTATTTCACCTCCTATTGCTTGCAGGGACTTGGACGTGCACCATTCCAGTTGTGCCTTGCAAGGTCTAGCTGGATAGGGTCTTGCCATACTTGAATTCTTTGATGGCTTCCAGTCAGGTTAGTTTTTTAGGCTGTCCCTTTTCATTGTTAGTTGCTTATATGTTATCACATATAGTAGTATTTATAATTAGTTATATATATATATATATACACACACACTTCCGCTGTGGTTGGTTTGTGTTCCATATGGTTGATTTGTTTTACATGTGCTAATTATGCCATTCCTGATTGTCTTGTTTGCTGTCTGAATTCTTGTCTGTTGCGTGCTCTTCTTATGTTCTCTCATTTGCTTTGCATGGCACATTGTACTGGTTAGTGATGGGTAGATGTCGATGCATAGCTTTGGAGGGACTTGGCCCTTCAAGTTCAGGGCCTGACAGGTCATGTTCAAAGCGGAAATGGACAGGTCTTGCCACCTTACCTCCAGGCTCTACTAGAGTTTTCGATGTATTTTCCTTGTTGTGCAAGAGAGTGAGAATCGGTTGGGATCCCCTCTCTTTCTCTTTTATTTTCCGTGTTTTCTTGTGTATAGGTTTGCTTAGTGCATGTCAATTAATGTGCTTATATCTATTTATGTTGCTGGTTTGTTGTTCTGCGCTAAATTGGCGGCTAGACGATGGTTTCTTTCTGTTCTAAGCTATCTCCCATGCTAGGGAAAATCGAAGGGCCTGTATTGGAATGAAAAGACAGAGACAATTAGTTGGTTCTGGTCTGCCTTGTGATGGTGATGGTCAGCCCCTTTTGCTGTTACCTCAAGAATATATGGACACTTTGAAAGGTGCCGTGGTTGTGGTCCCTATTTCTATTCTTCTAGAGTTTTCTTTTCTGTATGGTGATTGCATTTTCTGGTTTTTTATTTACTCATCTTCTTTTTCAATATGTTTTTTCTGGTTTTTTATTTACTCATCTTCTTTTTCAATATATTCAGCCACGTATCCTGGCTGGTCCCGTCTTGGAGGGCCTTGCTATAGATGTAGACATTGTGGTGCTGCATTCTGGTAGGCTTAACGTGTCCATAAAGATTCAAGCTAGGTCAAAAGACGCATCACATTTAATCGCTGCTGCAGCACTGGCAGAATTTTCCTTGCCCCATTCAAACCACGTCCTGCACCGCCTGCACAACTTATGACTTTTAGTGGTGATCGTCTGAGCCGTAGATTTATGGAACACATACGCCAGTATAACTGCCTGTTCAATTTCATGTCGCTTGGTGCTAAGGTGGATAAGTCTATTAATGATGGAAACGGACCTTACATATTTTGTATAAGTGGTCAGGTTCATCATAAGATAGGGACATTGATTCCTGCTGATCATGAGAGGCCTAAATTTGCTCAGTTATATATCTATGATACTGGCCATGAAATTAAAAATAGAATACGTGCTTTGTCGGATGATGGTGATCTTGATGGTGATTTGGATAGGCACATTATCAAGCAGCTTATGACTATGTTAGATCAGGTGAACCCTCTTGTCAAACAATTTAGAGTTGCTAGAGATTGAATAAAGGATTATCCTGATCAGCATCTAGCTATAAGAATTCTTGCTCTAGAAAAGAAAGGTGGTGTGCAGTATAACTTGCCTACATCTAATGACCTTGCTATGTTGATTGTCGATGATTTTTTAGTTGATACCTATAAACGTGATATTACTAGTACATTATAAGGACCATGGCCTCCAATTTGTATCTAATTTACATCCTTCACTTATGGCACTACAGTATCCGTTACTATTTCCACGTGGTGAGGTTGGCTTCCACCTAGGTATCCAATACACTGGTGCTCATTTGCTACCAGCCAAAGTGCGTAAAACTATTACAATGTTAGATTATTATGCACATTGTTGCCATTATAGACCTGAGTAGTAAATCCCTATACATGCCGTGGTAGGGTTACTTTCCAGATTCAGGTCGATTGCTATGCGTGTTTAGAAGAACATCGCATATGGTTCATTCTTCTTAAATAGGATGAGCTGAGATCTGAACAATTTCAGAGTATAAGTGATGCTGTAGGCCAGGATTGCATAGAGGTTGACAACGTAGGTAGAAAAACTGTATCAGGAACCTTCACAGGTTGTAAGAGGTACTATGTGCAGCACTACCAGAATGCAATGGCTATCTGTCGTGTTCATGGCGGGCCTGATGCTTTCGTTACGTTCACTTGCAATCCAAAGTGGCAGGAGATCACTGAGGCTCTTCGGTACGAACCAGGATAGCTCCCATCAGATCGCCCTGATATTGTTAATAGAGTCTATAACATGAAGCAGGATGAGTTTATTTCCGATATTAAGAGTGGTGTTGTTTTTGGTCCTGTGGTGGCAGGTACCATTGCGTCTCTGCTTCATCTAACTTCTTTCTTTGCTGCCTTCTGTTCAAGTTTAAGTAGTTGAGTTCCTTTTCTCTTTGCAGTGCTGCACAACACTGAATTCCAGAAGAGAGGTTTACCACACGCACATATCCTTGTCTGGTTGACGAACAAGCATAAAAATGAAATGCTGCCCACCATCGATTCTATGATTAGCACTAAAATACCTGATGTCTTTACCAATCCATTAGGATATGCACTTGTAGAGGAACTCATGATGCATGGACCTTGATGTGACCTGAATAAAAAATGTCCTTGCATGAAGAAGGGTGTTTGCTAAAAACATTATCCTAAATCTTTTCAGAATGAGACTACAATTAATAATCAAGGTTTTCTAGTTTATGGACGTCGTGATGATGGACGTTGCATTTACAAAAATGGTGTTAGACTTGATAATAGGTCGGTAGTACCATACAATATGTTCCTTCTTAAGAAGTTTTAGGCTCACATTAATGTTCAATGGTGCAACAAAACTAGAGTGATTAAGTATCTTTTCAAATATGTGCATAAAGGCAAAGATAGATCACGTATTATCTTTGAAAGTGTCAAAGGGTGTGACCTTCATAGTGATGTTAAGAAAACAGAAAAGATCGATGAAATCCAAGATTACTTAGATTGTAGACATTTAGCTCCACATGAGGCATTTAGATTGCAAGATGCCTAATGTAGAGCGATTGGGCATTCGTTTACCTAGCGTGAATACAGTCACTTATAAAACAGGCAGAAATTTGCATAACATTGTACCGAATGCTGACTTTTATAAGAAAATGATGCTAACTGAATGGTTTGTTGCAAATTAGAAATTTCCTGAAGCTCGTGAACTAACATACTGTAATTTCCCGACTGACTAGAACTGGGAAAAATTGATAAATTATGGAAGAAAAAACCAGCTCATGGTGATAAAATAGGCCTTATTTATTACATCCATCCATCACGTGGTGAGCGCTTCTATCTAAGGATACTTCTTATGATTGTGAAAGGAGCATGTATTTTTGAAAATTTGCGTACACATAACCATACTATTTACGAAACATTTAAAGAACCGTGTGCAGCTCGTGGTTTATTAGGTGATGATAGTGAATGGTATGCTGCTTTTGATGAGGCTGCATTATGGGCAACCTCGTCTCAGCTTAGGCACCTTTTTGTGACAATTCTTTTGTTTTGTCATGTAAATGATGAGCGTGTTTTCTTTTATAAATGTTCACTGTATCTGTGTGATGATATTCAACAAAGATATCGCCTTTTGGTTAATGATCCTGGTTTTTCACTCCTGTCTGGTCAGTTACAGGATTTGTTGGTCGATGAATTAAGTGAAGTATTTTCCCGTAATGGTTCTTCAAATACCAATTCCAATCTCCCACAACAATGCAATAGACTTATTTAGGATGAGCTATCTTATGACCTAGAAGATCTTTTACAGACCTCAGTTGCTCTATTGTCCAAACTAAATATGGATCAAAAAAAGGCCTATAATGAAATTATTGATTGTGTTATGGGTGGAAAGCATGGCTTTTTTTTTCCTGTCAGGTCACGGTGGAATTAGGAAAACATTTCTTTGGTTCTATGAAAAATAGTTCTAGCTGTAGCATCATCTGGTGTTGCATCTCTCCTGTTCCTAGGTAGTAGAACTGCACATCAGGATTTAAAATTCTAATTGACATCAATGAAATAGACTTATGTGACATTAAGAGAGGATCTCATTTGGCTGATTTGATTATTGAGCGATCTCTCATAATTAGGGATGAAGCACCAATGACGCATAGGCACTGTTTTGAAATGCTAGACAGAACTTTGCATTTTAGGTCCACATAATCTTGCTGCACGAGAACTTCCATTTGGTGGCATGCCTGTTGTTTTAGGTGGTTTTAGGTAGATCTTACCTGTTATTGAAGATGGTTCATATTATGATATTATCAGTGCAACAATAACAAACTCTCATCTTTAGAAATCGGTTCGTGACATAAAATTACATGTTAACATGAGCTTGTCAAATCCAAATCTACCTACTGTACAGCAACATGAATTAAGTGAGTTCAACAAACGGGGTGCTAGCTACTGGTGACGGTAGCATATGTGAAAACGGTAGTGATGGTGCTGCTATGATAGATAGGATTAAAATACTTGCAGATCTCCTTGTTCAAGGCAATGATGATAAGATCCTTGCAGTTATCAATTCTATGTACACTGATCTTCTTACTATTCTAATGAAACATACTTGAAATGTCGTGCAGTAGTTTGTCCTAATAATAAAACGTTTGATGCCATAAACTTGCGTGTTTTATCCATGGTACCTGTTGATTCATTTGAACATTTAAGTTACGATTCTATCTCAAAAATGAATGATACCTTAGGTGACTTTGATGAATTATATCCTGTTGATTTTTCAAATTCACTTGTTATTAGCAATTTCCCGCACCATAGGCTTGTCCTTAAAGTTGGTTGCCCTGTGATACTACTAAGAAATATTGATCAAAGTATTGGCCTATATAATGGAATGAGATTGATTGTAACTAGGTTGGCGAGTTGAATTGTTGAGGCTACCATAGTGACTGGATGAATATTGGCAGTACTGTTTATATTCCTCGAATAACATTGACATCTAAGAAATCAAAATATCCATTTGTTCTTCAAAGGAGACAATATCCCATAAGACTGTGATATGCAATGACAATAAACAAAAGTTAGGGACAGGCCTTGGAATCTGTTGGTGTCCATCTAGAACGCACAACCAATTTTATATTGCAATTTCTAGAGTGACGTCACGAGCCGGTCTGAAGATTCTTATTGATGATGATGATGATCCGTCCAATGACACCACCCATAATGTTGTCTACCATGACATTTATTGAAAAGGTATGTTACTGCTTCCTTTATTGCCCTTGTTTACTTCCTTTTTGTACGGTGCATAACATGTTCCTTGTTAGTCTTTGCTATAGGGTAACAAGATGTGTGCTGAAATAGCAGTGGTTCATGCACCTAAATATAAAGAGCTCCTCCAAGAAGGAAATGTCTATTATCTAAGGGATTTATTTGTCTATTCAGTAAAGAATAAGTTCAGAGTTGTTGATGGAAAGTTCGTGATAAAAGTAACACCGTGGACAAAAATTGAACAAAGGCATGATGTGTCACCAATATTTCCTTACTATGCATGCTCCCTGACAGGCTTTGAACAGTTGCCTGGTCTTGTTGGCAGGAAGGAGTGTTTCATAGGTTGATATATTTTTCTTTCTTTGTTCATAACTTGCCTGTGTTGGTGATTCATTTATTGCCTATATGAACTGCTGGACACATGTATCAACCTATCATTTTTACTGCAGATACTATTGGCATTATCGCAGCAATTTCTGACTTGATACATGTGCATTCGCTAGGACAATCTTCTGACTCTTTCAAAGGAAATCTATAAATCATGGACATAGACTAGGTTTTGGATTTTTTTTAAGAACTAGCGCATCAATTATGCTTGCCATTTTTCCATCTATATAGGCAGATGTTATTTCCTCCTGCTCTATCAACTATTTTTTCCAATGTTTGTTCATGCTCTGCTACTAGTCTTACTATACTACTAGAATTTACTTATGTCCTCTCTTTCTCTTCAATTACCTTGAATTGCCAGTGGAAGAACCATGGATGTTGCTCTATGGGGACATAATGCAACGGACTTTGATGGTAAAGCTTTGTATGAAGCCACCCAAACAAAAGTTATCATCATACTTCTTGTTAGGACATTAATGAAAAGCTATCGAGGCATATTGTTTTACAGTTTTGGTTCCATTAATTGTCCATGTACTTGCATATTTCTTCCTTGCATTGATGGCCTGATCTAAATAGTGCAGTTCCTGATATTATAAGCTACGGTGAGGCTAGAAAGTTCTATATCAACGCTGATATTTCTGAGAAGGACAATTACTGTGAAAGGTTCTTATCTTCTCCTTCCTATCTCAAAAACCCTGATTAGTTCGTATGCATGCTCCTTAGATGCGACATGCTATTTGTGCTGCTTTTCATAGGCTTGCACAGCAGCTGCCAATCATCCGCTGGATGGCCGCAGAGGATGACCATTATCAGGAAGGGATTCAAAAATCTAAACCCAAAGAAATCACGATTGATTACCTCCTACCAACTGATCCTAATGAGTATCTTGTATGTTTCCTCACTTTTACATGGACCTTTCCATTCCTACCTTGCTTCATTATACTTATATATATGTATGTGCATGCTTTCCATTGAATATGTATTCAGATGGAAAACATGACTTGCACAGTGATAGTTACAAGATTGAAGTCGACTTCTTGGTGGTTTCTAGCATGTGCAAAATGCCATAGAGCAGCTTATCCAGCAGGAACTGAATTTACCTGCAGTGATGAAACTTGTCCTTGTGTGCAAGTTGGTCCACAGTATACAGACTATCTTCAGTTTGACTTGTACTACAAACTCTTTATATAACTGTTAAAAGCAGGAGAGGCAGGATTTTTGTTCTTTGCTGGGGTACCCGAGCAGATAATTGGAAAAAAAGCTGATATTCTTACCCGGCTGTAACACGCAAGCTAGATGCTATTCCTACTGAAATATCAGCTTTTGTCTCCTAGAAATTTACTCTAAACATTATCCTTAATGAAAAGGGACTTCAATTTGGAGTGTTATCATTCCAAGTTAATAGCATAATTACAGTCCATTCAAAATCAAATGTCTTGCAATTCAAAGCTCTTGCTTCTGGTTCACAAGATCAAGGTGGCACATCTTCATCAGCTCTCTGCAATCAGTTTTAACTCATCATACAGTATTTCTTTGATCTTACTACTACATTATTTCCTAAAAAAGCATCCCTCACTTATTAACAGTTTCTAAGCTACTTAATTAAATACCTGTTCATGGAATACACTCGAAAGATCTAATGCACTTGTTAATAACCATGTCAAAGAAGTCTGTTTAGCATACTGCATTGTATCTATATTGCACGTTCCACTTATCTTCACTTACCTGTCAGACATTTGATTTTACTTGATCCATTTTTAGACCGATCTTGGAGGATCTTTCTGTGTCGTTTCTCCACCTCAAGTAATTAGTGGTCCTGAAACTGGCACAGATTCGTCGACTTTTGCTTTGGTAAGCTACATTATTTTTTCTTTTTCTACACATTAAATGTACCCTGACCTGCTCTGCATATGTCTAATATCAAGACATTATCTTATTAACTTAGAATTATGTTGATGGATTTTCTTAAATAATCTGCAGCTGTAGCTGATCATCCAGTTGCCGATTCCACTAAAAGCGGAAAGGATTCATCAACCTCGGTTGCCATAAGTTACATTGTATTTTCCTTCTACGAATTTTACCTAGTGTCGTTACATTCCTTGATACTTTTCTACTCTATCAATGCTCCATTATTATACTGCTACTTCTTGTTTACCGCATATGACGCCGTACTATCTTTGGGTGTTGTTTACCACACTGTGCAATAATAGCTTTGGGTCTTATTTACCACACTTTGTGCCCTAGTAGCCTTGGATCTTGTTTACCGCACTTTATGTTGTAGTAGCTTTGGTTCTCATTTACCGTACTTTGTGCCACAATGGCCATGGGTCTTGTTTACCGTACTTTGTGTCATATAGCAATGTGTATCTCGACCTGTTGACCAATTCCACAACACGTATATTAAACTCTTAGTAGAATTGACATAGTGTAGGATCGCTAACCGAGTATTTGCGTCGCTTTGGGGTAGGGCGGTGATCCATCCTATAATAGTAGCCATTTGTCATTCCAGACGGTCGAGAAGCGTCCGTCTTGATCGGTTCTTTAATCCATTGGAGTTGAGGCGCCATCCGGATTGTCACATCCTTGGAACAGTTTTGACTTTCTTGTTCTTACTTGCAGAAATTTTTTACAGAGATACATATGGTAGGGAAGAACAGCGGTAATAGCTTGCCATGACCCAAAAACTTCCTTTCTTGGTTGGAACAGCAACAAATCACCTATTGCTCGGCTTCTTAATACATGTCATTGTCAAAGAACTGGGATTCAAGCAAACCATGGCCCATGTTTGTAAAACAACACTACATGAGAAATTCTATGGGGAAATCGCTTTTGAAGTGAACTTTCCCCCTTCTCTATTCTTTGGATCCCCCAGTTACTCCTCAGGGCTGAATCAGTAGTGGAAGAGAGAGATCACTCCTTTCCTCTTTCCTCAAGAAAGATTTCTGAGTTTTTACTTTTAATTGATGATGAAGGGAAATCTAACTAATACATGCATTTTTATTCAATTATTTAGGGTTTCTATTTTTGGGAGGATAAGGGTGTAAATAACCCTGTAACTCACCCAACCTCCACTCCTTGCCCCCACCTTCCTCATCCACAACAGGAGGGAGATCTCGGTGCAGCAAGGATCACTAGGGTAAACGGCGTAGCAGCTGTTGTATGATAGGGGGTGGTCAGGCCATGGTGGTGCCATCTCACTCCAACAATTCATGGGATGTAGTGGGCTGCCGAGATGGCTTGGAAGTGAAGGGTCCACCTCACCCTTGTAGATTGTGAGACACTACCCCAGAAAACACTTTCTCTGCACCATCATCACTGACGGGCACAAAGAGACCCGTTGCTGATTAAATAAATCCCTGACGGGCGCACACGGCCCCGTCAGAGATGGTCGCGCTCTGGAGGAGGCGACGAACTTCTACTGACGGGCACAAACAAGCCCCGTCAGTAAAAGTGGGCACGGAATGCCAACCTGGACTCTCCACTGACGCGACGCTTCACTGACGGGCACTTTACAAAGTACCCGTGCGTAATGGTACCAATATCGCTGACGGGCAACCTTACGCCCGTCAGTAGAAGTCAGAAGGGTGGTCCACCCTGTCTTTTCCCCTGACACGTAATGTCACTGACGAGTCTTATTACTTCGCCCGTCAGTGAATATCTTGACATCAGAAAAAAAATTTAGCGCACGAGCCTGTCGCGAGCACAGCGCCCACGCCCACGGGCCCCACGAAATGCCACCTCACAATCCCTTTGCCTGGCGTGAAGAAGACGGTTGCACACGGCCTTGTCTTCCCAACGGCGGAGGGCGCGACATGCCACAATGTTGCAGTACCTCCCCACATGGCGAGGGTGCAGGTGGACCGCGTCGTCGTCGAGTTCAGTGACGTCACAGTCCCTGTCGCCCCTGAAGAGGATGTCACGAAGCTGGGAGACTGCAAAGGGTACTACATCCTGTGGCCGAAGAGCCAGATAACTATCCTCGGGGTGTCATCTCCTGGTACGTCAACGATCCCCTCTCCATCAGCCGTAGCCGGCCCGTCTCCGCTCGGCGTGTGCAGGACGCCGCCTGAGTTCGATGAAGCACACGACGTCGATCTTGGCGGGCAGCAGCACACGACGATCCTTCCGTCCGAGGAGGAGGAGCCGCCCCGTGAGAAGCACACCAAGCATCGCCATGATCCGAGCGCAGCGGAAAAGAAGATCTTATCTCCAAGCACGCTCAATGCAGCGGTGGGCGAAGCGTTGACGGGAGGCAAGAGGGCCTCCTCTCCGGATCCGGAGAGGAAAAGAAAAAGACCACACAGGCGGGGCGGCACCGCTGCGAAGGAGGCAAGCAAGGACAGCAAGAAGAAGGCCTTATCCTTCCAGACATCTGCCGAAGCCAAGAAAATGCCTCGACGAATAGTGTACGAGGCAGGTGAGCCCTTGCTCCCAGATGATGAGGTGCAGAGGTTGCCCACGCAGATGAAAATGCTCCATGACACGATCGTGATGAGGGCACGGAATCGGGATGATTATGTGCAACACTTTAAGGTCGAGGTGCCTAAAGATTATGGTTTCTTCCTCGACAGACACCACGACACCTTCGACATCAATTTTGAAGATATCTTTATGTTGTTCAACCTCTTCCGGCTCGACACCATGCTCGTCAGGCTATGGGCGCTTTACCAAGCTCAAGAGTCGAGGCGTCTGCGCAGCTGCGCTTTTGGAATAATCGATCTGGTACTCATGAACGAGTACTATATAGCAGAAGCGAAGCAGGTCCTAACAGATTATATCACCGCCTCATTGATATACCATAAGGATAAGGACTACTTGCTCATGCCATACAACCCCCCGTAAGTTACTTACTAGCGTTCCTAGTTTGCTGTTCTTAATCACGTATCCCCGTCTGTTTATATTCCTTTGTTACCTTTTACGCAGCGACCACTGGATCCTCATCATCATCGACAAGTCTTCCAGATTCATATACTATTTTGATTCCCAAAGAAGTGCCAACCGGGACTTCTCAGGAATTAAGCAAGTTCTGGAAGACGCCTTTTGGGAATACAACTTGCGGGGGGGAGGAGCAGAGAGCAAGAGCAAGAAGCTGACCCACAAATTCAACTTTCCTTGCAGGCAACAGCCGGAAAATAGTGTTACATGTGGGTATTACGTCTGCGCTCACATGGACTCCTTCGTCATGTCCCAGAACCCTCAGTGGAGCCGGGACCAGTTCAATAACTTCATACACGACCTGGCGGAGGAAAAGTACGACTGGAGGAAGGACTTTGCCCGCATCCAGAAGACTTTCGCGTACGTCATCAACAACGACGTCATCCGGCCAAGCGGAGATTTCTACGCGGGAGTCCAATTACCCCCTTCCCGCCGCCCTGCAAGTACTAGCGAAGCGTCGTAGACGTAGATTAGTAGGGCTACTGAGAATAAACATTGTTAAATGCAATTGTTTGTCGTTTTAATTCGTTGTAAACTTGTTTTTATATGTGTATTTACTATTTGTGATATTAATTTGGTATATGTGATTCGTATTTCTGATATTAAATGTTACATATGCTTAATATTTGACATATTAATTGCTGTATAATATTCATATTGCGTTTCCAGAAAATAATTTAAAAAAAAGTGTGATCATACTTTCACTGACGGGCACATAAACGTGCACGTCAGTGGAAATATATCATCGCTGACGGGCGAGGTACCACTGCCCGTCAGTGAAAGGTGTTGTCAGGATGTTTCTGCGCGCCCTGAACTACCTCTCTGCTGACGGGCAAGTCGGGCCTGTCAGTAAAAGTTCACAACTACTGACGGGCACATAAACGTGCACGTCAGTAAAATTGTATCATCGCTGACGGGCCTAGTAAAATTGCCCGTCAGTGAAAGTAACAGTCAGGACGCCCTGAACCACATCTCTGCTGACGGGCTAGTTGGGCCTGTCAGTAATTGTTGACATCTACTGACGGGCTTCGTGCCCGTCAGTGAACGTTGGACTTCCACTGACGCGACGTTAGTGACGGGCCGGAAACCCGTCAGTGAAGGGGTTTTAGTGCCCGTCAGTGAAGGCGTTTCCTGAGGTAGTGAGATGTGGAGGGAGGGGAGATCACCAGGTTGGTGGGGTGGTGACCTCAACCTGTGAGGTTCCATGAGGCCAGCGGGATGGTCACATGCTGCAAACAGGGCCGGCGGGAAGGCCACGCGCTGTGTTGATGGCCACGAGGTGACCAACTCACCTGATGATCCACGCACGCCAAGACGGGCCCAGCGAGGTGGCCACCTCGCCCGACGAGCCGCGCACTCCATGATGAGGCTGGTGGGATGGTCCTCTTACCCGATGGGCTGTGTGTGCCTTGAAAGGGGCTAGGATGGCCAATTGCATCGCAAAGGGGCCAGCAGGGTGACCAACTCGCCTGGCGAACCGGACAGGCCACGACGGGGCCAGCAATGTGGCGTGGGGTGTGTGGCACATGTTGCGAAGGGGGCCAGCTAGGTTTCCAAGGCGACGGTGTGGTGACCTTGCGGCGAGGTACCCAAGTCGTGGCTAGCCCACGAGGTGCTACACTGCATGCTGCAAATGGGGCCAAAAAGTTTGCCAGTCCGGCAGGGTGGTAACCTGCCCAGTGAGTACCCAGGGCATGGCTGGGGTGCTTTGAGGTGTGCTGCATGCACTGCAAATGGGGCCGATGGGATGGCCACGTGTGCTGCGTTGAGGGCCGATGAGGTGACCAACTCGCTCGAGGACTCGCAGAAGCCATGATGGGGCCAGCAAGGTGGTGACCTCACCCGAGGAGCCGCGAATGCCATGATGAGGCTGGGACCATCT
Source organism: Stipa capillata (assembly GCA_019208055.1). Classification (NCBI taxonomy): domain Eukaryota; kingdom Viridiplantae; phylum Streptophyta; class Magnoliopsida; order Poales; family Poaceae; genus Stipa; species Stipa capillata. The sequence goes on along the minus strand of JAGXJF010005064.1, from coordinate 580,017 downwards.
CACCCAACAGACCGTATAGACCACAAAGGGGATTGGCGGGGTGCTCGATCAAGAGAGATAACCGCCTTGACTAACGAGATCCTGGGCCGACAGGGTGTTTGGCCAACATGGCAGGGTGTTCAGGTTTGCAACGAGGTACTACACTACCCCGCAAACAAGGTAACATGAGAGGATCAAGGCAGCACGTGATACAAGGTAGCGGTAAGGTACCCCTCTGCCCCACGGGCGTCGCAACGTGTTGTACTGATCAAGGTAGCCTATGGGGCAAGGTAGCGGCGAGGTACCCCTCTCCGCGCAGATGAGGTGCCACTCGGCCCCACTTGGGTGAGGTAGCGCATTGCATGGATGACGGCAGTGCACAGGGCGCATTGTGCTGTTATACATGGTGAGAAGGACCGATATGTGGCTTCGCCAATGGCACCCCTTGCAGTGGTGGGCAAATGGAGTGGCGCATAATGCGGGTGAGGTGTCGAGGTTTTGTATGGCCTTCGTGTCTATGTTGATACGATAGATCGAATGGGATGTGTCGATGTATAGTATATGAGGGGTACCGATAAGCGTACTCGTACAGCACGGATTTATACGGTAGCGGGGCGATAACTCAGGTCAACTTGATCATGCAACACTGATATACCCAGGTTCAAGCCCCCGAGTTGGGTAACAGCCCTACGTCCTGCTTTGACTGGATTGATATGCGGTACAGTGTACTGGTGATTACAAAGGGGAACTCGGCGAGTAGGGAACCCGGTGAGATTGGTTCTAGGGCTATGGGATCTCGGAGATGGCTAGTCGACTAGGGCTCCTCGATCCAATCGAACTTGTCCCCTCCTTGAGGGGTGGGTGCTCCTTATATAGGCGGAGTAAGGCGGTAACCTCGTCGTGAGTCCTCGTAGTACACGAGTCAGACTCCTTGATACCGTATCCTGAGTCCTCGTAGTACACGAGTTGGACTTCTCCCGAGGGCATGTCGAGAGTTGTTCTCCGATTCTGATCAGGACACACCGACTTAGGCACAAATACATGGTAGTAGTACTACCCATCATCAAGCCCCCCATCAGTATGCGTGATGGAGCCGAAATTCAGACTAGGTAAATCCCTAATTCGAGGTAATGCCGAGCCGGGCCGTAGAACTAGATGGGCCTAGCCTTTTCATTGTGGTCTGAACCCTACTGCATAATGGGTATGTCCATGTGTCGAGACGGTTGCGTTTTGTCATCTTATGGTTGATGCAAAAAGCTCCTTTGCTCTTCAAACTGTGTTGTCGTGGGATTGCGTAATGTGTTATATGCCTCTGAGCCCCCGACTGGTTTGTGCGAGTTGGCGGGAACTCGGATGAACAGTCTGAAAAACTTCGCTGTGGTAGCCCTCGACTGTTTGTGAGACTTAGTAGGAACTCAGATGAACAATCCGAAAAAACTTCGCTGTAGTAGCCCTCGACTATTTGTGCGAGTTAGCAGGAACTCGAATGAACAGTCTGAAAAATCTCTTCTTGAGTAGATTCAATGTTTGAGTAGGTGGTACTCGGGCCTCGGGGTAGGTTGCCCTAGTCGGGGAGGCGAAACGAGTTGTGAAACTCGTGCCGTGCCTGGCCCCGCGCAGATGCAAGGTAGCTGTCCATCGTTGCATTCGTGAAGAGGCAAAACGAGTTAAGAAACGTCGCTTACTCGCCAGTCTTTGGATAGATGCAAGGCGCTGATGCCGCCGTACCCGGGGCGGTGGAGTTGAGTTGTGGAACTCATGCTCTACCTAGCCCCCGGGCGAATGCTAGGCGTGATGCCTGTGTGCTGGTGTCGGGGGAACAACATAGAGTTGAGGAACCCAAGGGGAGGTTGGCCCCAGGACGTCGCGGCGAGGCTTGTGGACAGCTGGTCGGACTCGGGGCGGCGAAACGGGGCACGAACCCGTGTACGTGCCTGCCCCCGAGTGCATACGAGGCGGTTATACGGCGACCAAATTCAAGGAGGCGGAACGAGGCGTGAACTCGTGTTCGTGCCTTGCCTCGAGCTGCCGAATGCTTGTGTGCTGCAATCTGGGAGGGTGAAACGAGGTATAGGCTCGTGTGCGTGCCGATCTCCGAGTCTTAGCGAAGCATGTTAGAGGCGTTTGAGTATCATTTGCTTGATGGAGGTCGCAGAATGCGATACTGGTAAGTTATAGATGTCCGTGGAGGCACGGGTTATCAGTAAGGAAGTCATCCGGGGTGAAGCCCCCGGAAAGCTATACATAGTACTTGGAGAGTTGATCAATGTTCCACGTGTTGGGTAGTACGAAGCCGTTGTCGGTGATTTTGAAAGCGCCCAGTTGTGGGTTGGTGATGATGGTGTAGGGTCCTTCCCGATTGGGAGATAATTTGTTTGCACTGGTACCGTGATGACGACACCAGCCCCCGAGCCTGTGAGGGTAAGTGATCCATCGAAACATAAAGTTCAGACCTTACCTACGTAGTCGTTGTCTTACCGTTCATGAGTCATAGTGGAACTGTTGTAGAGTTGGGATTGAGCGAGTGCTTGAGCGATTCGCAAGGAAGACATCTTCGAGAGTATTTGATCCTTGACTGCTGTGTGGGGAGTCGTTCTGGTAGAAACTATTTTGAATGTCGCGGTGGTGACGTCGCGTGGCGGGGCAGAGACGCTTCCTGTTCAGATGGTGCCTGAGGTTGACTGGATGCAACTCGATCTGATGGCGATCGAGTTCGGTAGCAGCTTGTCGGGGCGCAATCTGGCACCAGTTGTGCCTTGAGGCAATTGTGCTCCGTAAATCACATGGATCAGAAGCGATTGAAGCTTGCGCGGCCGTGCGGAGTAGCGATGACTCGTAGGGCCACAGGATGAGGTTGCTTGTCTGCATTCGTGAGTCGGTGTTGAAGCCGTAGAGCCTTTGCAGGGTAAGGGGCGTTGATGTAGCTATTGTGAGATCCGAGTGACACATCGTAGAAGTCCGCGTCGTTGAAGCTTGTGTATACCATCTTGTCAGAGAGTGCCGTTGAAGCAGAATTAAGCTAACGTAAGGGCCCCACGGTGGGCGCCAGTTGTCGATGTATAGTATATGGGGGGTATCAATAAGCGTACTCGTACAGCACGGATTTATACGGTAGCGGGGCGATAACTCAGGTCAACTTGATCCTGCAACACCGATATACCTAGGTTCAGGCCCCCCGAGTTGGGTAACAGCCCTATGTCCTGCTTTGACTGGATTGATATGCGATACAGTGTACTGGTGATTACAAAGGGGAACTCGGTGAGATCGATTTACACGAGGAACTCGATGGGTAGGGAACCCGGCGAGATTGGTTCTAGGGCTATGGGATCCCGGAGATGGCTAGTCGACTAGGGCTCCTCGATCCAATTGAATTTGTCCCCTCCTTGAGGGGTGGGTGCTCCTTATATAGGCGGAGTAAGGCGGTAATCTCGTCGTGAGTCCTCGTAGTACACGAGTCGGACTTCTTCTTGATACCGTATCCTGAGTCCTCGTAGTACACGAGTTGGACTTCTCCCGAGGGTATGTCGAGAGTTGTTCTCCGATTCTGATCAGGACACACCGACTTAGGCACGAACACACGGTAGTAGTACTACCCATCATCGGGATGGATTTCGGGAGCCATCCAGTGTGCTAGATGTAGCCACTTAGAACTCATGGGAAGGTGGGTTTGAGTTTCACGCCACCCTCCATGTAATTGATGATGGGAATCCAACCATATATAGTAGAGCGTTGGTGTCAGTTCGGTCACATTTAGTGAACATGCTCGTGAGGCCGTAATGCACGTCCTTGAGAACTTGCGGATATATATGGCTCTCATATTTCTTTTCTACATTTTTCCATGTTCCATTGTGCTTTACTTACCTTATATTGTATTCGGGCGCAAGCATAGCCATTCAGCTAGTAGGCTCTCCGACTCGCACTGTGCTCGCCCTTTGGTTCGTCAAGATTCAGCGGCATATCACCGTCTTCATCGCATAGTTCAATGGGGGCAGGTGTCACACGCTTGTCGTGGGTGAGGTTTGGCGCACGAGAAAAGTTTCCACGCTCGAGTTCGCACACGGGCGAGTTGTCGCAAGCTCGAGTTCACACGTAGAGCTCGTTGACACCGAGCAAGGTGATTGCACTAGGTGGAACATGTCAAAACTAGGCCAGATCGGATTGTTGACACTGGGCATGGTGACAATGTTGGATGAGAATGATGATGTCCGGTGAAGCGTGACACGACGACAGGTTTTGCATTGTCGTACTGCAGCGAGGTGGCACCATGAGCGAGTTTTACATTGCCACGGGCGAGTTGGTCGCACGCGGACGATCTGTCACGTGCCGGAGAGTTACGCACGCGGTCGACGTGCCGCGCGCTCTCGAGTTGTCGTTGCATATATGTGATCTGCCTCGTTCAGGAGAGTTAACGTGTGTGGGCAAGTTATCGCCATGGGTTTTTTTATCGCGTGCATGAGAGACGAGAATTGTCACGTGTGGGCGAGTTGATCGCACGCAGGAGAGTTGTGGCAGGCGAGCGATCTTCTACGCACGGGCAATACAATGCAAGACTGATCATGTCGATGCTTGTTGGCAGGTATGTCGAGGTTGAGCAAGGTGGTCACACTGGGCGGAGCATTTTGATATTGTGTCACTGCCCATCATTGAGTTAAACTGACGTGCCCATTGAGTTTGCACACTTTGGTGTGCGAAGATTCTGGGCAAGCCCTTAGCCGACGGTGAGCCCTATGCTGAGAGGACGCCAAGTTTGGTGTTTGCAGGCTGTGCGTAGATGCATCTAGTGCAGACATTATAAATTTTTTTTGAGTTAATATCTGCGATATATTAAGATAAGGAAATGAGAGGGAGAGCTGTCCCTGAAATTACAAACAAGCCCCCAAAGGAAAGAAAATTACAAGGACACCCCTGGGGCAAAAAGCACCCTCCGCTTCGCCGCCCAACGTCTCCTCGCCGCCCTACACCGAGGTGGCCGAAAGACGACGAAGGCTGGAGCTGCAGCTGCAACGCCACCTACAAAAACCAAAAGAGGACAAAGCCTCGTTGAAATGCCGCAGTTATCGTCCATCGCGAACGGCGGATCCTTGCCTCGGCGGAAACCACATCGATGGGGGTGAAGCCCCGATCCGTGCAGGCAAACGAGCTGGTTCCGCGAACCGATGGCCGCGGCCCAGCTCGCTACAGCTTGAAGAGGGGGAGTAGCAAACGACCTCGGGGCCACCACCACCGCTGCCGAAGCCACTGCGATGGAAATCACCAAGATCCACCTCGTCAACCTACAAAAAAAACAAGACGAAAAGGAAAACGAGACATCCACGAGCTCCTCAACATCATCGGCGAAGGCAGCGTTGAGCCGAGGTTGGAGCCGGGACGACAAATCTCCTACCGCCACTGGGGACCCCGACGAACCAACGGCGGAGCAGAGACGCAAAAGGGGACCTACTCATGCCCTGTCTGTCGATGTATAGTATATGGGGGGTACCGATAAGCGTACTCGTATAGCACGGATTTATACGGTAGCGGGGCGATAACTCAGATCAACCTAATCCTGCAACACCGATATACCTAGGTTCAGGCCCCCGAGTTGGATAATAGCCCTATGTCCTGCTTTGACTGGATTGATATGCGGTAGAGTGTACTGGTGATTACAAGGGGGAACTCGGCGAGTAGGAAACTCGGCGAGATCGGTTTACATGGGGAACTCGACGGGTAGGGAACCCGGCAAGATTGATTCTAAGGCTAGGGGATCTCAAAGGGGGCTAGTCGACTAGGGCTTCTCTGATTCAATCTAGCTTGTCCGCTCCTTGAGGGGTGGAGGGGTGGGTGCTCCTTATATAGGCGGAGTAAGGCGGTAACCTCGTCGTGAGTCCTCGTAGTACACGAGTCGGACTCCTTCTTGATACCGTATCCTGAGTCCTCGTCGTACACGAGTTAGACTTCTTCCCGAAGATATGTCAAGAGTTGTTCTCTGATTCTGGTTGGAACCTTCCGGGTTGGTGCCCACGGCTCTTCCTGACCGGCCTTTGGGCCGTGTCTCCTCTCTAGGGGCCCATTAGAAGATTCACAGGCCTTTAATACACGGTAGTAATACTACCCATCATCACTATCTACATGACCGGCGGAGGCCGTGTTCGCTTCGCGGTGCCCGTAGGCGACCGGAGGCGAGGAGAAACGGCGGTCTCGCCGGGGGAGAGAAACGGATCTAGGAGTGCCAGCTTTTCCGCCTCTCTCGACTGTAGCAGGAGAAAGGGGAAAAGGGAGAACTCCTCCCCTACAATGTGTTTGATCAGACATTATAATTTTGGTGTCACTTCTAGCATGACGTCCTCCGACTGTGCAATCAATTGTATCTGCCTAAGATGTAAGTGTGTCGTGCCGATAATGTTTGTGGGGTACAGGGTCCTCCGCCTCCCAACGAAAGAACTTAGTGCTCGATGGCGCAACTGAGTGCACTTATGGTGTGTCCTGTTCGACAACCTTGAGTGCATGAAGGCATTAATATAAAATGGGCGCCGATGCTTCCCTTAGCTCAGCTAGCCAGTACGCCAAGTGTGACGATTTACTCGGCTCATGTTGGTGGGTACCACCCGTTTGCATGATCACGAATGGCACTTGGTTGTGTAGCAATAATGATATTTGGGCATGTGATTACAACCAACAATCCACGCTTGAAGGCGGTCCGCAGTTGACGTGTGAGTGCGACAAATCCGTATTGGGTGACGTATTAGACATGCTTTGCTTAGTACATGGTTAAGTCCAACATGTGGTGCACGATAGTGATCTTCTCTAGCAATAGCTTCTATCACATGGACACATAATAAAGCACTATAGAAATCATCTGTACAGATGGTTCGGAAACCCCGTGCGGGATGGTTTTTCGAACCGTCTGTGGTGTTATAAAAAAAATATGACCCATCACGCTATGTGCCTAGTCTTTAGCCGCGTTTCATCCCGCCGTCTGCGTCGTCCCATCCAACGACCACTCAAATCGAAGCTAACGACGAGGCGCATCCGATAAAAATACACGTGTATACACCTATACCCATCTTGACCCTCAAAATTCGGCTTCTAAGTGGGACCTTTTCGCTCCGAAAGTTTTTCCGTTACTTTTTTTTATCTTGCGGAGGGCATATCTCCTCCACCCGGACTCCGAATTGGGTGATTCTTATTTCACTGGTTAGCTTGAGTCGAGGACTTGCTTTTCACCTTGATCTCAGCTTCTGCCGAGCATTTTTGTCAAGGTGCCGTTTTCAAAATCTTCGATTTCGGGCCGGGATTTTCACTAGTCGTTTCGTTGACTTTCTCGAAATTGGCTCAAACTTTCTAGAGACGTAGAGTTTGGCCTCCTGCTCACAGCCGTGAAAACCGTTCGATAATCGAAGCTGTCAAACTCCCTCCCAACGCTGCCACTTGATGGGATTCGTAGCATAGAAAACAAAAATTTTCCTACGAGATGCAAACGAAAACCTAGATCCAATCTAGAAAACCAAGATCCAATCTAGAAGAAGCTTGTAACGAGAGACAGATCATATTTACATACCCTCGACGAACACGTCAACGCAGCGGAGAATTTGACCGTTGTCGATGAAGCCCGCAGCCTCCCGCAGCTAGGTTATACCTCCCAGCCGCGAGAGGGATCTTCTCGTGTTCCAATCCGATCAAGCACCGCAACGAGCGGCACCTCTGAGATGTGCACACGTATGGCTCGATGACGTCTCCTCCTTCTTGATCTAGCAAGGTGAGGTGGAGAGGTAGATGAGATCTCCAGCAGCACGACGGTGTGGCGGTGGATGTGGTGGAGAAATTCCTGTAGGGCTTCGCCTAAGCAGCTGCGGGAGAGGAGTAGATGGGAGAGAGGGAGGGGCTGGCGGCTAGGGTTCAAGGGGGGCTGCGCCCAGCCCCCCTCTTTATATAGGCTCGGTACTGTTCACGTGAACAGTACGTGAACAGTAACTTGCCTCCCAAGTTCCCCTTTTTCCTTTATCTTATCTCTCCTATTTTAAGGGATATCGATCTTATCCATCTAGGAAGGGGGGTTACTGTTCACGTGACACTATTCACGTGTGTACTGTTCATGCAGTACCCTTGGTCCATGTGGACCCCTCCGGGATAAGTGGGCCCTACTCTAGAATCCTCCGGAACCTTCTAGAACTTCTCCGGAACTCTGCCGGAAAAATCCCGAACCTTTCCGAAACCCTAAAAATACTTTCCCATATATGAAATTGTATCTCCAGACCATTCCGGAGCTCCTCGTGACGTCCTGGATCCCATCCGAGACTCCGAACAAAATTTTGGTCTCACCATATTAATATCTCATTCTCTACCTTAGCATCAACGAACCTTAAGTGTGTGACCCTACGGGTTCGGGAATATGCGGACATGATCGAGACACCTCTCCGATCAATAATCAATAGCGGGACCATGGATGTCCATATTGATTCCCACATATTCAACGAATATCATTTATCGGTTGAACCACGATGTCGAATGTTCCATTCCTTTGGCTCACGATATTTTACTTGCCCGAGATTTGATCGTCGGTATCACCATACCTAGTTCAATCTCGTTTCCTGGTAAGTACTCTTTACTCGTTCCGTAATACAACATCCTCTGTGACTAACTCCTTAGTCCCTTGCTTGCAAGCGATATCGAATGTGCATTACCGAGTGGGCCCAGAGAATATCTCTCCGTCACGTGGATGGACAAATCCCACTCTTGATACATGCAACCCAACAAGTACTTTCCGAGATACCTGAAAGACACCTTTATGATCACCCTGTTACGGCGTGATGGTTGATGCCCTCAAAGCATTCTTCCGGTACTAGGGAGTGGCATTATCTCATGGTCGAAGGACTAGAACATTTAACATATGATAGCTGAAGCAAATAAAACTTAGTGACACGATCAAATTGCTACGCTCAACTTGGGTCTATCCATCACATCATTCTCCTAATGATATGACCTTGTTATTAATTAACAACTCATGTTCATGGTTAGGAAACCTTAACCATCAATTAATCAACAAGCTAGTGTTAGAGGATCACTAGGGACACGGTGTTGTTTATATAACCACACAAGTAATAATGTTTCCAATTAATACAATTATAGCATGGAGAATAAACTTTATCATGAACTTGAAATATGACAAATAACAACTTTATTTATTGCCTCTAGGGCATATTTCCAACACCACTTTCCTGCCGCAGCAAGAAAATCTGCAGTTTTTGCTGCCGCGGCAGCAGAGTATCAACCAGCCTTGCTTCGTCTATTGTACAGACGGTTTCAAATTTAGAACCGTCTATACTATTTGATTTGTACAGACGGTTCTAACTGTTAGAACCATCTGTACTATTACAGATGATTCTAAACTTAGAACCGTCTGTACTGTTCGATTTGTACAGACGGTTCCAAGTTCAGAACCGTCTGCACTATTTACAGATTTGTACAGACGGTTCCATACTTAGAACCGTCTGTACTGTTCAATTTGTACAGACGGTTTGACTGTCTTTACTGTTCGATTTGTGCAGACCATTCCAAGTTTAGAACCGTCTGTACTGTTTACAGATTTGTACAGACGGTTCTAAACTTAGAACCATCTGTACTGTTCGATTTGTACAGACGGTTCCAGTTTGGACCCGTTTGTGTTATTTGTACAGACGGTTCTAATTTGACACCGTCTGTACTGTATCGTCCCGCTTGTTGGGAACCGTTCGTACTCATTTTCTCAGACAGTTTTCTTTTGGAACCGTCTGTGATACTATTTGTACAGATGGCTTCAAAAAACCGTCTGTACAGGGGCGTCCCATTAAATGAATTCTGTAGTAGTGAAGGTGAGGTCAGTCACACCCTGAGCACTGATAATTGGCTGTGATAGTGACGGATATTTGATAATGGTACATCTTACCATATCACCCATCGCAAAAAACCCAGTATCCGCAGCATAGCAAAGGATGCTTGATGTAAAAATGTTGCGATTGCTTATTCATATATTTTCATGAATTTTTGGCATGAAGTTTGGCTCCATTATTTGTGTTTTTAAATGGTTTGCTTGCGAACCGCATGCTACTGCCCAAAATTTTTGGCATTACAACAGCTACATTTCTTCATTTCTGTGACGCGCATGGAATCATTGGTTTTACAATTGGTAAGTTTTCCGCATTGTGGCACTATCATGTGTTGGGAATTCAAAGTCATCACGTGCTTCGCCGGAAACTTTGCCATTAAGACATCCATATTTTTTTATTTTTCACGTTGCACGTAAAATTATGCTATTGGCCCTTGGCCGGTTTCGCACATTTTGGCGATATCATGCCTTAATGATTCAAAGTCATCTCATGGTTCGCTAACAAATTTAGTATTACGACAACTGTATTTTTTATTTATTTTTTGCATCGCGCGTATAATCGTTCACTTAGCCCTTGGCCATTTTTGCACATTTTTGTGATATCATGCCATAAAGATTCAAAGTCATTTCATGGTTTGTCATAAATTTTGGCATCATGACAGGTGTATTTTTTTTTCACGTCACACGTAGGATCGTGCTCTTGGCCCTTGGCCATTTTCACATATTTTGGCAATATCATGCATTAAAATTCGAAGTCATCACATGGTTCGTCGAAAATTTTGGCATCACGACAACTGTATTTGTTTTCACGTTGCTTATAGAATCGCACTCGCTGTAGCTAGCCTTCATTGATCATATGCTTGTGATCTACAAGACTTCACATTTTCCAATTGTATCAAAATCACCTTGATGATGAGTAGTCCTACTACCATGTATTCGTGCCCAAGTTGGTGTGTCCTAACCAGAATCAGAGAACAACTCTCGACACGCCTTTTGGAAGGAGTCCAACTCATGTACTACGAGGACTCAAGATATGGCATAAAGAAGGAGTCCGACTCGTGTACTACGAGGACTCATGACGAGGTTACCACCTTACTCCGCCTATATAAGGAGCACCCACCCCTCAAGGAGGGGACAAGTTTAATTAGATTGGAGAGCCAGAAGCAACGCTTGATCTCATAGCATTAGTCGACTAGCCACCTCTAAGGTCCTTGAGCCTCAAAACCGATCTCGCCGAGTTCCCTACCCGTCGAGTTCTCTCTGTAAGCCAGATCTCGTCGAGTTCCCTACTCGTCGAGTTCTCCCTGTACCTTATACTACATATCAATCCAATCAAAGCAAGACGTAGGGCTATTACCCAACTCGGAGGCCTGAACCTGGGTATATCGGTGTCGAAGTACCAAGCTGACCTGAGTCTCCGCCCCACTATCGTACAAATACATGTTGTACGAGTACCCCCGTATACCATACATCAACAGCTGGCGCCCACCGTGGGGCTCCTTACGTCAGCTTGGATCTACTCCGACAACTCTCACCGACAAGATGGTGTACACAGGCTTCGACGACAAAGACTTCTATGATGTCTCATCTGGATCCCGCAACAGCTGCACCAACCCTCCTGATCAAGCAGAAGCTCGCCACCTTCAGCGTCGTCCCGCTATGGCGAGCAGTCAACCTCTTTCTACCACTCTACGTGTAGTCGCCACTTCACGTGGCCGAACAAGCTCCAACCCATACGCTTCTGATCCACGAGATCTACGAAGCACAATTGTCTCCAGGCACACCTGGCGCCAGACCGCGCCCCAACAAGTTGCTACCGAACTCGGTCACCATCGGATCGAGTTGCATCCAGCCAACCTCAGGCACCATCTGAACAGGAAGTGTCTCCACCCCACTACACAATGTCACCGCCGCAAAAACCGGGAAGAAAGCCGCCACTCGCGGACCCTGGCCGCCCGGATCAAGCAAACGCCACCCGATCGCTTCAATGATACGGATAACGACTAAACAAGTAAGATCTAGACTTTCTATTTCGATATAGATAAATTACCTTCACAGGCTCGGGGGGTTGGTGTCGTCATCACTGCACCAATGAGAACAAATTATCTCCCTAGTGGGAAGGACCCTACACCATCGTCGCCAACCCGCAACCCGGCGCTTTTAGACTCACCTACCACGGCTCCGCGCTACCCAACACGTGGAACATTGATCAACTCTCCAAATATTATAGCTTCCCGGGGGCTTCACCCCGGATGACTTCCTTACTGATAACCCGTGCTTCCACGGACATCTATACCGTACCAGTACCAAATTCTTCGGCCTCCATCAAGCAAATACTCAAAACGCCTCTAACATGCTTCGCTAAGACTTGGAGATCGGCACGTACACGAGTCTATACCTCGATTCGCCCTCCCAGTCCATAGCACACAAGCATCTGACAGCTCGAGGCTAGGCACGAACACGAGTTCGCGCCTCGTTCCGCCTCCTCGAGTTTTGTCGCCGTATAACCGCCTCGTATGCGCTCGGGGGCTGGCATGTACACGGGTTCGCGCCCCGTTTCGCCACCCCGAGTCATGTCAGCTGTCCATAAGCCTTGCCGCAACGTCATGGGACAAGTTTCCCTTTGGGTTCCTCAACTTTACGTTGTTCCCCCGACACCGGCACACAGGCCTCACGCCCAGAATCTGCCCGGGGGCTAAATAAGAGCACGAGTTCCTCAACTCAAATCCTCTACCCCGGGTCCGACGGCACCAGCGCCTTACAAAGAATGAGCGAGTAAACCGACGTTTCTTAACTCGGTTCGCCTCTTCTATGCAACGGCGGATAGCTGTCTCGCATCTCCGCGGGGCCAGGCATGGTACGAGTTCCTCAATTCGTTTCGCCTCCCCGACTATGTCACCTACCCCGAGGCACGAGTACAGAGCTTCTCACAGCGAAGTTTTTTTGACTATTCATCCGAGTTCCTGCTAACTCACACAAACAGTCGAGGGCTACCACAGCGAAGTTTTTCAGACTATTCATCCGAGTTCCTGCTAACTCGCACAAACAGTCGAGGGCTACCACAGCGAATTTTTTTAGACTGTTCATCCGAGTTCCTGCTAACTCGCACAAACAGTCGAGGGCTACCACAGCGAAGTTTTTCAGACTGTCCATCTGAGTTCCTGCTAACTCGCACAAACAGTCGAGGGCTACCACAGCGAAGTTTTTTCAGACTGTCCATCCGAGTTACTACCAACTCACACTGACAGTCGGGGGCTCGGAGGCATATAACACATTACGCGATCCTATGGCAATACGGATGCGCAGAAGAACAAAAGAATTTGTCACATCAAACACACAAAGACAAACACAAAGACAAACACAAAGACAAAAACACACTATACCCAAGGAATCGCAAACCGCCCCGACGCTTCAGCGCACTACACCTGGGGAAACGCAACCGTCCCGAGGCACGAATAAAACCATTATGACGCAAAAGAGTAATCATGACATCACCATCCGTGAATCTCGCTGAACGGGTTCAGAGCGTGATAAAGGGGTTAGGCCCATCTAGTTCTGCAGCCCAGCTTGGCGTCACCTCAAATCAGGGTTTACCTAATTTGAATTTCGGCTCCATCACGCATACTGATGGGGGGCTTGATGATGGGTAGTCCTACTACCATGTATTCGTGCCCAGGTTGGTGTGTCCTAACCAGAATCGGAGAACAACTCTCGACACGCCTTTTGGAAGGAGTCCAACTCATGTACTACGAGGACTCAAGATATGGCATAAAGAAGGAGTCCGACTCGTGTACTACAAGGACTCATGACGAGGTTACCGCCTTACTCCGCCTATATAAGGAGCACCTACCCCTCAAGGAGGGGACAAGTTCAATTAGATTGGAGAGCCAGAAGCAACGCTTGATCTCATAGCATTAGTCGACTAGCCACCTCTAAGGTCCTTGAGCCCCAAAACTAATCTCGCCGGGTTCCCTACCCGTCGAGTTCTCTCTGTAAGCCAGATCTCGTCGAGTTCCCTACTCGCCGAGTTCTCCCTGTACCTCATACTACATATCAATCCAATCAAAGCAGGACGTAGGGCTATTACCCAACTCGGGGGCCTGAACCTGGGTATATCGGTGTCGAAGTACCAAGCTGACCTGAGTCTCCGCCCCGCTACTGTACAAATACATGCTGTACAAGTACCCCCATATACCATACATCGACAGCTGGCGCCCACCGTGGGGCTCCTTACGTCAGCTTGGATCTACTCCGACAGCTCTCACCGACAAGATGGTGTGCACGGGCTTCGACGACAAAGACTTCTACGATGTCTCATCCGGATCCCGCAACAGCTGCACCAACCCTCCTGATCAAGCAGAAGCTCGCCACCTTCAGCGTCGTCCTGCTATGGCGAGCAGTCAACCTCTTCCTACCGCTCTACGTGTAATCACCACTTCACATGGCCGAACAAGCTCCAACCCATACGCTTCTGATCCACGGGATCTACAAAGCACAATTGTCTCCAGGCACACCCGGCGCCAGACCGTCACGGAGTGAAAAAAATGCAAATATTTAGTTCGTCTTCATGCCGTGAGGATGCATCGGGCTACCTCAAAATTTTATGCTATGAGGACGTAGCGGACTACCTCAAAAACATCATTCATGAGGATGCGGCGGACTAGCTTAAAAAACTTCATTGGCCCCGTAAGGAAGGATGTTGGTTGCACTCGACCCCTTGTGGGAGGAATATGTTTGCACTCGACCCCGTCGGGGAGGGTGGTTACACTTGAACTCGTAGGGAGGAACATTGCACTACTCTTCATAGGGGAGGAGGGTTGCACTCGACCTCGTAACGGAGGATGGTTGCACTCGACCCCATAGGGCAAGATGGTTAGTGCACTTTCAAATTCATGGATGGTGCCATGGTGCAATCATAACCAATTAGATAGTAACTAAAATAGTATTGCACATCAAGCTTTAGTCCACTGCATAACATCGACTAATAGAAGGGTCATTTGCAAAAAATAAATGTAGTGAAATAAAGGATTGACATAGCGGTGTGTATCATAAAGTAAGCATAACTATAAAATGGTAACTTGATGACTTGTGTGATAGGTATAGGTTATAGTGGCCTTACTAGATGAGAAAAGTCTTGTGTGTTGATGTACACTTACTCATTGTACCTATGAAGGTTGTAGGTAATGATGTCGAAGGTGTTCGCAATGGGAGCGACATTGTTCTCGGTGGTGGCATTCACTAGTGGAGTTCTGCTTCTGAACTTTCTTCTCTTGCGTGTCATGGTGTTGACGGAGGCATTTTGACTTGGACAGATGTAGATCATGATGTACGTGCGTGAAGCACAGAGTCACTAGATGCGGACACCTCTGATATAGCGGTGCTAGTTGTTGACCCATCCTAACACTTCAGGATGTTGGGGCGGTCAGAGTAATGTACCCTATGAGCCCCTAGAGTTGTAGCCTCGATGCATTGCAAGGCACCATGCTCCACTGTGGAATGGAAGGTCAAACCATGAAGTGAGGAATCGACCATGCCAGTGATTGTCTTTCCTAAGTTTCCTCTTGCACTTGTCAGCATTGCTATGGTCATAGTCCTGGTCGTAGCATCGGCCTTCATCTCGTGGGGGAGCTCGCGCCTTGTCATGCATTTGGTAGGGGTATTCATCGTGACCAACACGGGACATTTGCACAAGATCTGTCACGCGTCATGTATCCTGGTTGCAGCATCGACGCTTGTCAACAACCTCATAGTTTGGATCATATCTTGTGGTCATTGCAAGAACTCGCGAAGCAAAAAAGACGAGCATAGTCTAGCGTCACTACACCTCGCCTCTTGCAAGCGGGTGTGGAGCTCGTCCACCAGGCACGTTGCATCTTTTGTCTACTAATGCAATGCCTTGAACTCTCCTCGCTGAAGTCGTGTACTTGCACGCTTGGAGCCAGGCCATTCACTTGGGCTTGGATTCAAACAGTGTACCTGGGCACTTGAAGCCAAATTGTTCACTTGGACACTCGGATATGGAATTCTACTTGGGCACTTGGAATCGAGTTGTTTGCTTGGTCATTTGGATGGATGTCAGCCCCTTGGTCCTCCACACGAGCAACACAGCGTGTGGTCACCCTCCAGACAATGTTCATGAAGTTCTCTGCCACCGCGGCTATGTTCTTGCCGTCCGCAGGTACGTCATTGTCCGCTTCGACATCTTGCACGACGCTTGGACCCACAGCTTTCTTCCACCGCCTTCTTCTTGGCACCTTTCTTCGTCTTGGATGCCATTGCTCTTGCTCCACAACCTTCACTCATGTGTCATGGAGGATCTTGTCGACGACGCTCCCATGCCTTCATGCAAATGATGTCGATGTCATCGACGGTTGTTCAATGCGACTTGTTGTCTAACATCCCCACGGTAGGCATCAACTGTTGACGAGTGCTCCCTCGAACAGTAAACTTTGTGCACCCCCTTTAGGCTACGGCGACCGACGACGATGCATGGGGAACCAAACTGCATGACCTACCATCTATGGCACCGACATATGTACTGACATGATAGCCTGCGAGGATGTGGATGGTAGAAAATCATTAATATATTGTTCTATCTTCCAAGAGGCCAGCCCCCCAAATGAGAGGAGAGGTGGTGCCTCCATATTTATAGGGATGAGGGAGGGGTAGTGTGCATTTACATTCTACCTCTAGGTAGTTTAAGATTTTACCCTTGGGAACATCACACCATCAAGGGCACTTTGGTCTTTTCCTTCCAACCTCTATGGAATATTCTTTAGCATATTCCTTGAGCTTTCACGTAGACGGATGTCCTTCTTCTGCATCTTGTGCTGTAGCACAACCTACCATCACGATGCGCGCTTTGTCATACTCTAGCTTTGCTTTTCAGCACTTGACGATGTAACAGCTTGGGTCTCGTTTACTGCTCTTGACACTATAGTAGCTTGGGCCTTATTTACCGCACTTGATGCCATAGTAACTTGGGCCTGTTTACCGCACTTGATGTCATAGCAACCTTGGGTCTTGTTTACCGCATTTGTGTCATAGTAGCCTTTGGACTTGTTTACCATACTTTGTGCCATAGTAGCCTTGGATCTTGTTTACCGCACTTTGTGTCATAGTAGCTTTGAGCCTTGTTTACCGCACTTTGTGTCATAGTGGCCTTAGGTCTGGTTTACCACACTTTGTGCCATAGTGGCCTTAGGTCTTTTTTACTGCACTTTGTGCCATATAACAATGTGTATCTTGACCTGTCGACCAATCTCACAACACGGATATTAAACTCTTAGTAGAATTGACATAGGGTAGTATCGTTATCTGGGTATTTGCATCGGTTTAGGATGGCGGGTGACCTTTCCTACAACAATGGGACTACTCACAAATTATGAACGACATTAAGAACGAATAATATATTGAACTCATAACTTGAAAAAATTCCAAGTACAAACCAATCCAATGTTGTAGATGAAGTACAAGGAGATCTAATCTATGGGTGGTGATGGTGGAGATGAAAATTATGGATCTCGGCGGTGTTTTTGGTATGTCCCGAAGCCTTCTCTCTTCTCCGCAATGCTCTATTCCCTCTTCGTTCGTGAGACTCCCTCGGGGCTATATGAGGGTTGAAACGGATCTACCCGAGAAAAGGCAGTGGCGGCCAAGCGTTGGTACGCCTAGACGGCAGAGGGAGACGGCAAGGGGTGTTGCCGCCTTTTGTCACCTTACCTATGGGTGACCCCACTGCTCGAATCCTTAAGCACGAAGTATTCCTCCTCTGGAAGGTTCCCAATATGCTCGATTTTCTAATTTTTGTGGTGTTTTCCTATGTAAAGAAAATAGAGAGAGAAACAGATAGTCTGGTAGTTTATTTAATATCTAGAAAATTAATTAAAATATATGATGCAAATATAAGAAAAGACATCATTAAAGTCAGAAAGACACGATGTTGGGGGTTTGTGCGGTGTTCAACTCACAAGACTTCTGTATGTGATAGATCGTCCGCCAAAGCCATGCACATTCTCATGAGGCCTCGTATAGTGGCATGATTTCCGAGTGGTTCGTCAAAGTCGATACAAGATTTTGCCTAAACAATTTCCAGGAAACTACATTTCCACCACATAAGAAAACATATCCAGTCTAAGACTTGGCTGTATGTGGGCCCAAAAGGTACTCAGCATTGGCATAGCCTATCATGGACATGTCTTGGTTCTTTATGTAGAACAAGCTAAGATCAATCCTTGGTTTCTTGGAGGTATGAAGTATATCTCTAATATCTTTCCAATGCCGTTTGGTAGGTTTAGAACTATACCTTGCTAAGAAATTCACGGCGAATGCAATGTCCGGCCTCATATAATTTGCTAGGTACATTAGTGCTCTTATTGAATTCAAGTATGAGAATTCTGATCCCAAAACCTCCTCTCTCTTTTCTCTAGGTCTATGGGTCCTAGTCTTGCTGTAAGGACCTTTCAATCATACGGACCTTTGCAGGGTATGCCTTTTTGTCGACGATTGGTGAACCGCCGATCTTACGGTAGTCGTGAGACAGAGATACTTGTTGTTGGGTAGGGACCCCTAGGGCACAAGGCCAAGCGATCTGACGACAAGTAAACGCCCTTTTTATACAGGTTCGGGCCTCCCTCAGGATAACAACCCTACGTCCTATTCGTATATATTGATCAGAGAATATCTTACAAAGGATGTATATGTTAGTGGCTACCCTAGACCTAATCGGAGGCTACTTCGACTAGTTCCGTGGGGCTTGACTCCTTCGAGGTGGTGGGTCTTCTCGTGGGAATCGCTAGGGCTTCTGGATGGCTTCAGGCTTTAGGCTTCTTGGATCTAACTTGACCTCTTGGGACTTAAAAGACTTGTCCTCCCCAATGGGATTGCTGATCCTTTTATAGGGGGCTCTCCGAGTCATACTGGACATGAACTTATGCCCGAGTAGAACTCTGGCTTCCTTAAACGTCAGGATTGACTTCCTAGTTTAAGGGGTGTCCTTCCTCCTTACGGGGGGTTACCTTATCTCTTGGGGATCCTTACCGGATACGTATTCTTATTCCAATAGTCCAGAGAATCGTATACGAGTATCTCCTCATATACGGGATACTATACTATTCATCGTCAAGCCCCCCATCATTATGTGAAGTGAGGTCATGACTGTTCTGTAGGAAATCTGCCCTTTTCGGGAAGCAACTTCGAGTAGGCGAAATCGAGTACTTTGTTGACAACATCCCCGAGTAGGCACTATCTCTACCGGGTATTCGCGATATCCTTGTCGGGATAAACCTCCGAGTAGTCCAAGGCATTTTCTGGGCTAGCTTGCCCGAAAAGCATCTTTGATTTAATCTGATCCGTCGATCACGGACACGCGTTCGCCTAGTAGATTTCTGGGAAATCGAACCGTCGTGGCGGAATTTTCGCGTGGTGATGAACAATCTTTCCTTTTTCACCGCTACTATTCGGCTAACGTTAGCTAAAACGTAACGCGCTCGTCGGGATCGTGGGTTTGCCAGACCCTCATTTTCCCTTTCCCGCACATGCTGTCTCGCATGCGGGAAAGCAACTGTCCGCATTTAATGCGATGGAACAGATCGTGCCGTTAACTGTTCTCCGGTCAGGCGAAAATTGAATCTCTTAAGAGACCGAGAGTTGGTTGGGGTTTTGCCTGCATTGCTCTCTGTCTCCTAGCATCCCCATCTTCTTCTTTGTGCCCCTGTCTCCAATCCTTGCTCCGCCGTCGCCGACCACCGTCAGCGACAATCGGAAAGAAAATGCAGCGAAGAAGTCCCCCGAGACCAAGAAATCGACGGAGGATCCTTCAGGAGAACCGATCGTTGTCATCCCCGAGTTTGAGCGCTCGGTGATGGACTCCGCCGCTCTCAAGAACTTTGCCTAAATAACTTTGTAATACACTATGATTAGTAACTGTGCTTTAATCAGTGTGTTTTTGTTTTTTGAAAACCTAAACTCTACTGCTCTACAAATGTTTGTCGGATGCAAGGGTTCTCGTAGACTTATTTGAACTTTGCATCCACTTTCCTTGACTCAGGCTTACGAGTTGTGCCGTATGCCGCTGACTGCGATCGACCAGGCCTTAGGTTTGGTCAGATGGAGGTCTCATTGGCTCCTCGTCATCAGTAAATGCAATAAGGGGTCTTCGTATAGTCTATCATGGCCATAGCAGCAACTCGCGTTCCCTTGTCGCAGGGATATTGGACACTAGTTAGTAAGTTCCACGTTTGCCCTGTTGGTGACAACATTGCACTCTATCCATGACGCCTTCTATTCAAAGTAGTCGGGGATGCGGATAAGCAAGCGGGTTCTGTTGGCCTAGTCATATTCGCACCTTCTCTTCTTCCTTTACTCGTGGTCGGGGAACGTTACTACGAAAACCGGGGAGCTTAGTCGACCAGGCCTTAGGGTTGGTCAGGTGGGAGAGTGGCTTCCCCTGTCACCTGCAGACACGTTAAGGGGTTTTCCTCGCATCCCTGACAGTTGCAGCGCGGAACCCTTTCCCCTTGTGCAGGTTGAATCATTGGTACGCGCATGTATACGCTAGTACCTGAGACCACATACTTATCCAGCCCCCGACTGTCTTATTCAAGAAGTTTCTGGATAGGCAGTCTGAAAAAATAAATATCAAACTAGGAAACTTGATATTTAAAAAACTATGAACTGACTGAAGTATCATTTACAAGCTACTGTAAGAAAAAACTGCTTGGAAAAACTAGAAATAAAACATCATCCCCTCCTCTCGAGTTTGTCGTTGGTTGCTCCAGAGACTCTCGTGCTCTTGTCTTGACCTGCTGAAAAAGCTCGTTGAGTGCACGTGCTGGGCGCTGGCACCCGGAGCGTCTTACCATCGGCTTATTCATAGCTTGACGACTTGAGACTGGAGCTGACGCAACCTGAGACGGACTGGCTTTCGGAGAGGTGATGACTGTGCAATCTTACCGAAGGTGTTTGCACGAGGAACTCTCTAAGAGGACTCGACTATCTCTTTACTGCTAACTCGAGCGACCTGGATCGGGCGACTTCTCCCGTGGAGCCGTTGTCCTGCTAAGGAGAAAGCCCTTTTTGCCCCGGTTCCGAACTAGTCGTAGAACCTGTTCTCTGACTTGGATGGGGTGTTTTTCAAAGTCGTTGCTCGTAGTTGCGGTGGAGGTCTTACTGACGCAGGGGTGCATACAGCGGCGTTGGAGTCTGCTTCCCTACTCGAGAGTTGATGCTTTTCTGCGAGGTCGAGGCTACGTTTGTCGCAGAGTAATGCTTCCTAAGGGGAGCTCTTTATTGTGAGGACACCCTTTGGGCCGGGCATCTTCATGCACTAGTAGGCATAGTGCGTTGCTGCCATGAACTTGGCCAGAGTTGGGCGCCCTAAGATGGCATTATCAAACAGGATCTTCTCTGTTTGGAAGTCGTCCGGTGTTCCGAAGGTAACCGGTAGTGTGACTTGCCCGATCGGCATAGCCGACAAGCCTGGGACGATACCGTGGAATGCCTGTGTCACTGTTTGGACCGATGACTGTGGTACTTGCATCGCATCGAGGGCTTTTGCGAATATGATGTTGAGGGAGCTCCCTCCGTCTATGAGCACCCGGGCCACTCAGTAGTTATTGATTGTTGGTTCAACAATGATCGGGTATCGTCCTACTCGAACACAGTTCTCAGGGCAATCGGTTTGGTCAAAAGTGATCGTGATCTCCGATCACTTGACTACCCGAGGGACTCGCGGTATACTCGTGAGAACTTCTTGGGCAATCGCCTTGTACTGCCTCTTCGACTCGTAGGAAGCCGAGCCCCCGAATATATGCTCGATCGCTCTGATATGCCCCTGGAATGGCTCAAGGGCGGAGTCATCGTCGGAAGTCGTGTCCCGGCTGTTGTTTGCGACCTGCAGGCTCTCCCCGCGGAACTTCTCCTTTTCTTCCTTGAGGTACTTCTTGAAGATGCAGTACTGACGGAGATCATGCGAATCGGTCTAGTGAAAATCGCACTAGAGTTTTCCTGTCTTGTCGGAGGAAGTCGTCTGCTTATCCTTGGTGTGCGGCCGCTAGGTACGCTTCTCGGGGAGATCGGCCAACACCTCATCGGCTTTAGATATCTTCTCCCTGTTCCCTCCGGAGGATTCCATCTTGCGCTTCATCTTCGTTGAGTCATCTCTGGTCCGGAGGGGAGACCTGGACAACCTGTTCTGTTGCTGCTTGATGTAATGTAGGGTTTCCTCAGCACAGGCAGCCTTTTTGGCTAGGTCCATCAGCTATGCCATTGTCTTTGGAGGATGCATGATCAGGTTGTGCGTGCACATCTCGTTCCTACTGCCTCGAACAAAGGCGCAGATGACGTCCGAGTCTGTTATTTCAGGGATAGTGTTGCGAACAGCACTAAACCGCTTGGTGAACTCTCGGAGGGTCTCGTATGGGCATTGGACGACTAGGAATAAGTCATCGACCCAGCTGGGACGCGTGAAGGTACCTTGGAAGTTTTCGAGAAGCATGTTGCAAAGCTGTCCCCAGGAGCGGATCGTTCCCGGGGTAGGTTCGTCAACTAGGTCCTGGCTGCTCCTCTGAGAGCGGTCAAGAGGTAGTTGGCCATGACCTTCTCGTTCCCGCCTGTGGCCTCGATTGTCGTAGTGTAGATCTGCAGGAACTCTGCAGGGTTCGTGGTGCCATCGTACGACTCTAGGGCCCCAGGTTTGAAGCGAGACGGCCAGCGCACATGTCGGAGCTCTTGGGACAAGCGCTTGGCATCCGTTGATGGTTCTCCGATAAGGCGCGTTCTCACCGCTGTTCGGAATCGGAGATTGTCCCTGACTATTAGCACGGTGCATGTGGTCTCTCCGGGGAGGAGATTGCTCTCGCTGGCGCCTTGTTGGAAATATGCCCTAGAGGCAATAATAAAGTTGTTATTATTCTATTTTCATGTTCATGATTAAGTTTATGTTCTATGCTAAAATTGCATTGGTTCTTGAATATGAGATTCAGAGGAAAACCTAATTGCATGTGTGGAATAATAAACACCATTCAGATCCCTAGTCAGGCCTCTGGACTAGCTCATGTATTGTTGATGATCTTGTTTTCCTGATCATGGGCATTGTTAATGTAACAAGGATGCCGGCAATAATGGGAACACATTGTTAGGGTAACAATGGTGTTGGATAGACCCCTTATGAGATACTGCGAGATCACTTCGTCAATATGTTGTCAGTATCTTCTCATGATGTGTTAACGTTTACTTGCGTCCTTAGACCATGAGAATATCATAGACCCGGATACCGGATGGTTGCTTTGGGGTCATCAAACGTTACGCCGTAACTGGGTAATTATAAAGGTGACTTCCAGGTACACCAGAAAGTATATCGTGGTTCTAGATATGTCAAGACTGGGATTTGCCCATCCGGCGATGGAGAGATACACTCTGGGCCCACTCGGTATTACGGTGTCCAGCATCGCCTGGCCAGGTATTGTGACTAAAAGGTTAATCACGGGGATACCGGAATACGGAAACGAGAAAAGAGTACAAACCGGTAACGAGGATAACTAGGTATGGTGATCAAGGAGTTGATCACAGGGATACCGTCAAAGTCTCGCCTCGGGTTGTGTAATGTATCGTGAGGCAAAAGGAATTGTATGCGACAATACAAGGTTTGCTCGATAAAGATCTTCGATGATATGTGGGAGTCGTTATGGGTGTCCAGATCCCGCTGACGATTATTGACCGGAAGGTATTCCGGACATGTCCACATATACTCGAACCTATAGGGTCACACGCTTAACGTTTTAGCGACATTTAGGAATGCTACGATTTATAGAGAACGAGAGAGAAGGGTTCCGAAAGTGTTTCGGATGATCTCGAAAGTGTTCCGGGAGGTCCCGGATGGTTCCGGTGATGTCCGGAAGTGTTCCGGAAAGTATTGGAAGGTTCTAGAAGGTTCTAGAAGGTTCTAGAAGGTTCTGGAAGGTTCTAGAAATTCTAGAAGGTTCTGGAAGGTTCTAGAAATTCTAGAAGGTTCTAGTGGAGTTGGACTCCAACTCCAACAGGGTGTCCCTGCTGGAGTAGGACTCCACCTGCCTAGGGAGAGCTGCCCCAACCCCTATAAATAGAGGGGCAGGGCACCTCAAAGGGTATCCCAAACAGCCCCAGAGGCAGCCCTAGTCCCTTGGACTAAACCCTAGGCCGGCCATCTCTAGATTGGCCACAGCCTTCTTTTTCTCTCTCTTCTAGATTGGATCTAGTACAGCTGCCGGCGCGCTGCTGCTTCTCCTTCTCGTAGATCCCCGCTGTTTTTGTGTGCTGGTCCACACATTATCGCGGTGTCGCTGATCCGGTACGCGTGGATCCCTCGGAGACGTCGTATACTTCGGCGTTTGATCGGGCGAACTATTCACGAGGAGATCACTCTCGCGGCTGGGAGGTATAACCTAGCTGCAGGAGTCTGCGGACTTCATCGACATCGGTCAACTTCTCCGCTGCATTGACGTGATCGTCGAAGGTATGATATCGTTACCTACACCTCGATAGTGTTTCTTGTTTGGTTCGTGCACGAAAAATTTTGTTTTTCGTAGCGCGTTCCCCAACAGTGGTATCAGAGCGGTTCTATGCGTAGTTGTAGGTACGACTAGAGCATATGTGATATGCGGCATTGCACATATGATGTGCGGGGTGTTAGATGAGATCTACCACCAGATTTTCTTGTTGTTTCCCTCTCATTGCAAAATTTGATCTCGGCGGCATCGTGAAATTTTCAGAGGTCCGGCGAACCTTACGATCTTCAGATCGAGACATGCTAAGGATGACTTTGGTTTCACTTTAGTTGAGAAAGATAAATTTGCAATGAGCGGGCTTGTAGATGTGATCTACACAGGGGTCATGCGTATGACGAAGTTTAGTATGGGGTTCGAGATTTCCGAGTCTCCAATTCCAGACACCCCGACAGTTAATTAACTGCAAGAGCAATCATGCTTATGGTAACGTAGGTAGCAAACGGTTTGCAACGTAGCCATAAAGCCACGTATTGTAGCATAAACGTTAGAGGCGTCTAACTTGTTTTTGCAGGGTATGCATGTGATGTGGTATAGCCTATGTGATGCAATGTGATTGTATGAGATGCAAAGTGTTTGTAATTTTAATTTTGTCATGACCTGCGTGTCATGAGTACGGCAATCGGCAGGAGCCAATACGATTGTCATTATTTATTATATTGACCTACGCGTCAACTAGAAAGCCATGTAATGCATTTATTTTATTAGCTATGTGATAGCAAATAGTTGTAATTGCAAGGACATGGTGGTGACAATCTTACATCGATGGACCTCGACGCTACGTCGTACGCGAAGAAGGAGTTCTCCGCCAAAAGATGTTGAAGAAGTCTTCTTCAACAAAAGGGGCTATACCATATCACAATAATTTAATTGCATGTGATGTTAATCCCTTTTATGCACCTTGTTTGATGCGTGGTAGACGTTGTTAAATAGGGTGATCCCTCACACAAATATCAAAGTAGTTAGTGTTCTTCCAAGTGTAGCACCGTCTGGAGTATTTGCCATTCTGAGGTGCGCCATGTCACATGGGTACGATAGGTTTGACATATATGAGGCGGGCGCGAACCGTTCGCGCAGCAGAGCACTCGGTTGTCTTGACGAGCTTTGCAAGATCGTCTTGGCTCGGAACACACCCATCGAAAGATGAACAAGAGTCATATGGGATATGATTGGCATGTTGACCTACCGGTCTCGTTATTCCATCATCAGTGATGTCACATCAATGGTGGAGTAAGTGAGTCGTGGATCTTGAATCACTAATAATCAATTATGAGGGATATTGGTTTAGTGGGAGCTTACTCTAATTAAGTGTTAATTTGAGTTGCTTTAATCATGAACAATGTCTAAAGTGTATTTGTTTTTAAGTTGTAGATCTATGGCACCCGTAACCACCTTTCCACTATGCGCGTTGCTTGAGAAAGAAAAACTGAATTCATCTGGGAACAACTTTACGGACTGGTACCGTAATGTGAGGATTGTCCTCAAGAGTGCCAAGAAGGACTATGTCCTATCGCAAACTCTCGGTGAACTCCCCGCTAACGCTACGGATGATGAGACTCGTATCTATCAATCTAAGAGCGATGATTCCATTGCAGTACAGTGTATCATGCTTGCCTCCATGGAACCTGATCTTCAAAAGCGTTTTGAGAATTGGGCTGCTTATGAGTTAATCCAGGAGCTGAAGCTTTGTTTCAGAAGCAAGCAAGGACTGAAAGATATGAGATATCCAAAGCCTTGTTTGAATGCAAGATGGCTGAGGGCAGCTCAGTGAGTCAGCACGTACTTAGATTGTCTGGGTACGCGCAAAGGTTGGATGCGCTAGGTTTTCCAATCTCCCAAGA
Organism: Stipa capillata; assembly: GCA_019208055.1. Classification (NCBI taxonomy): domain Eukaryota; kingdom Viridiplantae; phylum Streptophyta; class Magnoliopsida; order Poales; family Poaceae; genus Stipa; species Stipa capillata. The sequence continues at coordinate 553,816 of JAGXJF010005064.1, read as the reverse complement.
GTTGGGCACTGATCTTGTTCTTGCTTCCCTCCCTCCGAGCTATAGTAGCTTCATCATGAACTACAACATGAATGGGATGGAAAAGAGTATGGGTGAATTATTCACTATGCTTAAAACTGCTGAGAGTGGAATCCAGAAGGACGCCAATCATGTGATGATGGTGAATAAAACAACCAACTTCAAGAAGAAGGGCAAGTCTAAGAAAAAGGGCAAATCCAAGGGTGCTAGTATGACTGACACGCCTAAGAAGTCCAAGACTGGCGCCACTTCTGATGTTGAGTGCTTCTTCTGTAAAGAGAAGGGACACTGGAAGAGGAACTGCAAGAAATATCTGGCAGAAAAGAAGAAGTCCTGGAAAGTCCAGCTCAGGTATGAGTGTCATACATGTTATTGATGTATTCCTTGCTGGTCCGCAATGTAATTCTTGGGTATTGGATACCGGATCGGTTGCTCATATTTGCAACTCGATGCAGGAACTACAGAGGCCTAAGCGACTGGCAAAGGATGAGGTGACGATGCGCGTCGGGAACGGAGTAAAAGTTGCTGTGCTCGCCGTCGGTGTCCTACCTCTACATTTATCTTCAGGATTTATATTAGAGCTTAGTAATTGTTACTATGTTCCGGCCTTGAGCAAAAACATTATTTCTGGATCATGTTTGTTGCAAGACGGTTATTCGTTTAAGTCTGAGAACAATGGTTGTTCGATTTATATGGATAATATGTTTTATGGCCATGCTCCCGTTGTGAATGGGTTATTTATTATGAATCTTGATGGTAATACACACATCCATAACACTGACGCTAAACGTCGCAAGATAATCGATTCGAATTCCACTTTTTGGTGGCACTGCCGTTTGGGTCATATTGGAAAGAAGCGCATGAAGAAACTCCATTGTGATGAACTTTTGGAGTCATTTGATTATGAATCATTTGACACTTGCGAGCCTTGTCTAATGGGTAAAATGACTAAAACGCCGTTCACAGGCCACGTAGAACGGGCGACTGACTTATTGGAGATCATACATACGGATGTATGTGGTCCAATGAGTATAGCTGCACGCGGTGGATTCCTCTACTCATTACCTTCACGGATGATTTGAGTAGATATGGGTATATCTATTTGATGAGACATAAGTCTGAAACCTTTGAAAAGTTCAAAGAATTTCAGCATGAAGTAGAAAATCATCGTAACAAGAAAATCAAGTTTCTGCGATCAGATCGCGGAGGGGAGTATTTGAGTTACGAGTTTAGCGAACATCTGAAGAGCTGCGGAATTGTTCCACAGCTTACACCTCCCGGAACGCCACAGAGGAATGGAGTGTTCGAGAGACGTAATCGAACCTTGTTGGACATGGTAAGATCGATGATGTCATTAACTGAACTGCCATTGTCTTTTTGGGGTTATGCTTTAGAGACTGCCGCTTTTACACTAAATAGAGCACCATCTAAATCCGTTGAAACGACACCATATGAGATATGGCATGGGAAGAAACCCAACTTGTCTTTTCTTAAAATTTGGGGATGCGATGCATATGTAAAGCGTTTACAACCAAATAAGCTCGATCCCAAAATCGGATAAATGCTTCTTTGTTGGTTATCCCAAAGGAACTGTTGGGTATTCCTTCTATCACCGCACCGAAGGAAAAGTGTTTGTCGCAAAGAACGGTGTGTTTCTCGAGAAAGAGTTTCTTGCGAAAGGGGTGAGTGGGAGGATAGTGCAACTCGACGAGATTGGTGAATCTTCGTCATTAGGTCAAAGTGATGCAACGCCGGAAGTGGTTCCGGAGTTTCCCACAATGACTGATACGGAAGCCCCTACATGTGATGTAGAGACTTCAGTCGAGCCAGCAGCTGAACCACGAATGTCTGGTAGGATTCGCACGAAACCACAGTGGTTTTTTCGGACGAGGTATTGTTGTTAGACAACGATGAGCCTACGACCTATACGGAAGCAATGATGGGCCCTGACTCCGTTAAATGGCTAGACGCCATGAAATCCGAGATAGAATCCATGTACGAGAACCAAGTTTGGAGCTTGGTGGACCCTCCTGAAGGCGTGAGGCCTATCGAATGTAAATGGATCTATAAAAAGAAAACAGACGCGGATGGGAATGTATACATCTATAAAGCTCGACTTGTCGCAAAGGGTTTCCGACAAGTTCAAGGAGTTGACTACGACGAGACATTCTCTCCCGTAGCGATGCTTAAGTCTGTTCGGATTCTTCTAGCGATTGCTGCATATTTCGATTACGAGATATGGCAAATGGATGTCAAAACAGCGTTCCTGAATGGGAAGCTAACCGAGGACGTGTATATGATACAGCCCGAGGGTTTTGTCAATCCAAAGGATGCTGGAAAGGTATACAAACTTCAGAGATCCATCTATGGACTGAAGCAAGCATCACGGAGTTGGAATCTTCGCTTTGATGAAGTGGTCAAAGGGTTTGGCTTCATCAGGAACTGCGAAGAGGCTTGTGTTTACAAGAAAGTAAGTGGGAGCGCAATAGCATTTCTAATACTCTATGTGGATGACATATTGTTGATTGGGAATGATGTATCTTTTCTTGACAATATTAAGACTTCGTTGAAAAATAGTTTTTCAATGAAAGATTTAGGCGAGGCAGCATACATATTAGGTATAAAGATCTATAGAGATAGATCAAAGCGCCTAATAGGGCTAAGCCAGAGTACATATATAGATAAAGTACTGAAGAGGTTCAGTATGGAAAACGCCAAGAAGGGGTTCTTGCCGATGTCGCATGGGAAAAGTTTGAGCAAGAATCAGTGTCCTTCGACAACTGATGAGCGAGAACGCATGAGTAAGATTCCATACGCATCCGCGATTGGGTCAATCATGTACGCCATGATATGTACACGACCAGATGTGTCCTATGCTCTAAGTGTTACGAGCAGATACCAGAGTGATCCAGGTCATGATCATTGGACAGCAGTGAAGAATATCCTAAAGTACCTGAAGAGGACTAAGGGATATGTTTCTCGTATACGGTGGTGACGAAGAGCTCGTTGTAAAGGGTTACACCGACGCCAGCTTTGTCACAGATCCGGACGATTTTCGATCTCAATCAGGCTTAGTGTATACACTGAACGTGGCGCAGTGAGCTGGAAGAGTTCCAAGCAGGACACTGTGGCGGATTCTACAACGGAGGCTGAGTATATCGCCGCTTCAGAAGCGGCAAAGGAGGGCGTTTGGATTAAGAAGTTCGTCACCGAGCTTGGTGTGGTTCCGAGCGCGCTGGATCCTATGGAGCTCTATTGTGACAATAGTGGCGCCATAGCTCAGGCCAAGGAGCCAAGGTCCATCCACCAGAAGTCCAAACATATACAACGCCGATTCCACATCATTCGTGAATTGGTGGAGCGTGGAGACGTAAAGATATGCAAAATACACACGGATCTGAATGTGTCAGATCCGCTGACGAAGCCTCTACCACAAGCAAAGCATGAGCAACACCGGAATGCCATAGGTGTTAGGAGCTTAAGCATTGGCTAGATTATTGACTCTAGTACAAGTGGGAGACTGTTGGAAATATGCCCTAGAGGCAATAATAAAGTTGTTATTATTCTATTTTCATGTTCATGATTAAGTTTATGTTCTATGCTAAAATTGCATTGGTTCTTGAATATGAGATTCAGAGGAAAACCTAATTGCATGTGTGGAATAATAACACACCATTCAGATCCTAGTCAGGCCTCTGGACTAGCTCATGTATTGTTGATGATCTTGTTTTCCTGATCATGGGCATTGTTAATGTAACAAGGATGCCGGCAATAATGGGAAACACATTGTTAGGGTAACAATGGTGTTGGATAGACCCCTTATGAGATACTGCGAGATCACTTCGTCAATATGTTGTCAGTATCTTCTCATGATGTGTTAACGTTTTACTTGCGTCCTTAGACCATGAGAATATCATAGACCCGGATACCGGATGGTTGCTTTGGGGTCATCAAACGTTACGCCGTAACTGGGTAATTATAAAGGTGACTTCCAGGTACACCAAAAAGTATATCGTGGTTCTAGATATGTCAAGACTGGGATTTGCCCATCCGGCGATGGAGAGATACACTCTGGGCCACTCGGTATTACGGTGTCCAGCATCGCCTGGCCAGGTATTGTGACTAAAAGGTTAGTCACGGGGATACCGGAATACGGAAACGAGAAAAGAGTACAAACCGGTAACGAGGATAACTAGGTATGGTGATCAAGGAGTTGATCACAGGGATACCGTCAAAGTCTCGCCTCGGGTTGTGTAATGTATCGTGAGGCAAAAGGAATTGTATGCGACAATACAAGGTTTGCTCGATAAAGATCTTCGATGATATGTGGGAGTCGTTATGGGTGTCCAGATCCCGCTGACGATTATTGACCGGAAGGTATTCCGGACATGTCCACATATACTCGAACCTATAGGGTCACACGCTTAACGTTTTAGCGACATTTAGGAATGCTACGATTTATAGAGAACGAGAGAGAAGGGTTCCGAAAGTGTTTCGGATGATCTCGAAAGTGTTCCGGGAGGTCCCGGATGGTTCCGGTGATGTCCGGAAGTGTTCCGGAAAGTATTGGAAGGTTCTAGAAGGTTCTAGAAGGTTCTGGAAGGTTCTGGAAGGTTCTAGAAATTCTAGAAGGTTCTGGAAGGTTCTAGAAATTCTAGAAGGTTCTAGTGGAGTTGGACTCCAACAGGGTGTCCCTGCTGGAGTAGGACTCCACCTGCCTAGGGAGAGCTGCCCCAACCCCTATAAATAGAGGGGCAGGACACCTCAAAGGGTATCCCAAGCAGCCCCAGAGGCAGCCCTAGTCCCTTGGACTAACCCTAGGCCGGCCATCTCTAGATTGGCCACAGCCTTCTTTTTCTCTCTCTTCTAGATTGGATCTAGTACAGCTGCCGGGCGCGCTGCTGCTTCTCCTTCTCGTAGATCCCCGCTGTTCTTGTGTGCTGGTCTACACATTATCACGGTGTCGCTGATCCGGTACGCGTGGATACCTCGGAGACATCGTATACTTCGGCGTTTGATCGGGCGAACTATTCACGAGGAGATCACTCTCGCGGCTGGGAGGTATAACCTAGCTGCGGGAGTCTGCGGATTTCATCGACATCGGTCAACTTCTCCGCTGCATTGACGTGATCGTCGAAGGTATGATATCGTTACCTACACCTCGATAGTGTTTCTTGGTTTGGTTCTGTGCGCGGAAAAATTTTGTTTTTCGATAGCGCGTTCCCCAACACGCCTTTGGGATCGGCGCTCGTTGAGCGTGTCACGGAGGTCGACGTGTTGTTCCTCCCGGTGAGACCTGGTCTTGGGATGTCGTCCTTCTCCATCTAATTCCTCTTGTCGGAGAGGGGTCCTCCCTCAATTGGAGCTGTGTGTCACCAACTGGAGTCGAGAAGACTCGGCTTAGGCTTGGGTCTGCTGTAGTTCAGCCCCCAGCCGTTATAGCCACTATACTCCATCGAATGTCATCAAATCTGCCACCGGTGGTCGTGACAGTAGATTGTGTACCTCGGCGAGTCTTCGAGCAGTTCGGGACACATATACCCCCATCCCTTGAGGGGTTCCGTCTGCTGCCATAGGCATATTCCCGTTCCCGCGGGGAGTAGCCGTCGGGCTTCGATGTTGTGAGCCCCCATGTTGGTCCAGGTCCTCGAGATCTTCCCGACCGTCATGGATCGCGAGAACCACTCGAGGGTCTGGATTAGATGAGGTGTAGTTCCACTCCATCGTGTCTTCCTCATCGGGAGGGATACTGTGATTGAGATCTTGATCGTTTGGTCGATCAGAAGTTGCAGGCAACAGTCCAGACATCAGGCTGGTAGCTCCTGCCTAGGAATCATCAGTCAGCACCAACGTTCCCCCGAAGGCCCTGGCGCACTTGGTCCTAAAGTGATCAGCCTCGCAATCCAAGTACTCGCCAGTGGCGTATTCCCCAAGATCTACGCGGTCAGTTGCCGGGTACAGATCTATCTGGCCGAAATTGTCGTAGAAACCCAGATCTGAGTACCTGGTACGTCACGTGAGAGCGATCGGATCCCCCGCCAAACCTGCTTCTTCCTCCTCGGGTCGAACCGGGGAGGGCCATGCGGTCGGCGTCATGGGCTGATCGCGACTAGTTGCACATCTTGTCGACTCCGATACTTCCTTGACGGCTTGAGCCGGAGAGGTTCCCATGGTCGGTGCCATCTGTCGACGATTGGTGAACCGCCGATCTTACGGTAGTCGTGAGACAGAGATACTTGTTGTTGGGTAGGGACCCCTAGGGCACAAGGCCAAGCGATCTGACGACAAGGAAACGCCCTTTTTATACAGGTTCGGGCCTCCCTCAGGATACCAACCCTACGTCATGTTTGTATATATTGATCAGAGAATATCTTACAAAGGATGTGTATGTTAGTGGCTACCCTAGACCTAATCGGAGGCTACTTCGACTAGTTCCGCGAGGGCTCAACTCCTTCGAGGCGGCGGGTCTTCTCGTGGGAATCGTTGGGCTTCTAGATGGCTTCAGGCTTCAGGCTTCTCGGATCTAATTTGACCTCTTGGGACTTGAAAGACTTGTCCTCCCCCATGGGATTGCTGATCCTTTTATAGGGGGCTCCCCGAGTCGTACCGGACATGGACTTATGCCCGAGTAGGACTCTGGCTTCTTTAATTGTCGGGATTGACTTCCTAGTTTAAGGGGTGTCCTTCCTCCTTACGGGGGGTTACCTTATCTCCTGGGGATCCTTACCGGATACGTATTCTTATTCCAATAGTCCAGGAAATCATATACGGGTACCTCCTCGTATACGGGATACTATGCTATTCATCGTCACTTTTCGAAGCCAAACTTTCTAACACTTTCTGGGTGTAAGTTGACTGGTGTAATAATATCCATTCTAGGACTAGCTCAAGTTGCTAACCTAAGAAATATTTGGTTTTACCCAAATATTCATTACATTGTAGGCAAGAGAGTCTTAGCTAAATCATAAGACCCGGTTCAGAGAAAAAAGTGGGGAGAAAGAGGAAAGAAGGGACCACATGTCAGCGAGTCGAAAAGGAGAGAGAGGGAGTGAGATGTGAGAAAAATGTGATCTATTTAGATGTGAGTCCCCCTAACCAGTTTTGCATACTAAAGCAATTTTGCAAGTTTAGATCTCTTCCTACATGGCAAAGTTTACACCCCTTTAGAGGGTCTAAACATTGAGGATACTCTTATAGCATCCAGAATGTGTGAATTGAGGGGCGTCTTAAGAAGAGAGAGAAGATATAAGAACTAGGTCTACATACTATAGAGAAAACTGGAAGAGGATCTTAAATAAGGACTAGGTCTTAGTGGAAAAGGTGTACATAGGGCCAACCTGACAAATTGCAATAAACAGAGAATGAGTGGATATAATTTTCTTCACGTGGGATCCACCGAGTTGAGAGAACTAGGTCTACACGCTGTGGCATTTCTCGGTAGCTTAGACCCTCTCATGTGTGTCACAATGTGTCACCTTTAGGGGGTTCCTAATTTATGAACGATTCCGACTAGCCTTCCTATCGTTTCCCTTCCTCATCTAGGAAGGTTGTCTCCTATCTATGCGCATCCCCTTCCCTCCCGCTTATCCTTTCCACCTTGGATATTGCTGGTGAGTGGCAGCACTGTCATCACCAGAGCCGAAGAAGACCACCAAAATCAAGAAAAAAATAGCTTTCAACCGAACGTAGATCCAACTCCCAACTAAATTTTGACCAAAATCAAATTTAAACCCATAGGTAAATGAGCTTTGAACCCCCCAAATTTGAGCTTTCAAATTGCGGAACACAAACTTTCCACTCAAAAAATCCAAGCTTCAACTACACAAACAACTACTCCAACTTCCCACCCCCGGGATCGAAGCTTTCAACAACACCAACACATACTTCCAACCACAGAAAAAAAATTAAAAAAAAACTAGATCTGGCCGCTCCCACCTCGTAGCGGCTCACCTCCTCCTCCTATGGTTGCCGATGACCATGGTGGAGGCTCTAGTGGGCTTGAGCAGCCATGCATCGTCACGGTGGCTTGGCGATGCGCAACCCTGCCAGGCATGCGGCGGAGCACGGGGAGAGGTGGCAAGCACGAGACATGGTGGACATCAGGAGCAGCGACTGGCTGGTGAACGTAGTGGAGGCTGTTGGTGGGGCACCAGTTAGGCTTGGATAGGGAGGAAGAAGAAAGGGATACATATGCAGAGCACCTATTGAAGCTACGGGATGGGGGGATGGAGATTAGAATTGGGAGAGATGGGTTGGTGAGAAGATAAGTCTAGTGGTGAGGCTATTCGTGTGCAAGTGGGAATAAAATAGTGGGCATGGTGCCGTTGAAATCACTCGTTGGAACGATCAATCACAGACTAGACTTTTCACACATTTATACCCTCTTAAGGGGGTCTATATATTATAGATGCGCTAGATATATAATTTTTTTTCTTTTTCTAGAAAAGCCGCACTCTCCTCGATTCTCACATGTATATATTGTTGATGTTGTTAAGCACAGGCTGGTGCTCAAGTTCCTTTCCTGCACATATTCTCTCGTTGATTGCGAGCTCTCAGATAAAAGCTAATATTTGATCACGCTTAAACCAAAAACTATAAGGATATGTTTTGGTTAGTGCCCCAAATTTACCGTACCAAAATTTGATAGTCTATGATATTTTGGTTGTTGCTTGATTGGTTGTCAAAATTATAATTGTCCATGAGAACTTACCCATCCTCCTCGCATTTCATTCATAATTCTTGACGAACAAAGAGTCAAGGAATCTCTTGCCAATTTTTTGGCTAGCCAATGGTTAACAAAAATTAGTAGGACATCCTATGAATCAACCAAATATACCCTAAGATCCTCACTAACTCACACGATAGTTTCCCACCCATCCTTTATCCTGAGCTTCATACTCTCGATCAGACAACTTGTGATGAGCCAAAACATGATTTCCCTTTCTTGCAGTAAAACTCTGGTAAAATGGAGGACAGAAGTAAAATGGGAGCACCAATATAATTAGGTTTGCCTTCAGGTCACACATTTTCCAGTCCTTTCCCCTCGAGTCACTTCTTTGCCTCAACTTACAAACTATCCTACAAGGCATGCTACATGTACGACTTGAAAATTGCTACCCCATCAGCCGAGTGCGGTGATCTGCACCGGGTGCTTATGCACCCGATATTTTTCAAAAGTTAAAAAGTCCATTTCAATATTTCAAATCTTGAAAAAAAATCATAGATATAATTGTTGTCCATTTGGATGAAAGGTAAACCCGTAAAGTTTTGGGGAAAATTATGTTCACTTTTGGCCTCTCACAAAGACAAGAGGAAGGGTCTAAAACAACAATAGTGAGGATATGTTAGGTTTATGTTCAAATCCACTCTACCAATTCTTTCGGCCGTGTCCAAAAGTTCATTTGTTTCGGCATGTCCATGCATCTGTGCTGTCTTACAATGTAGTTTTGGCTTCGGCACCAACCAAATACATCCTGGCTGCATTTTTGTTTGTCGAGCCCCAAATAGGCATATTTTGGACCCAAATTTGCAGGCTCACACATCATCCAACAGTATAGATATAAGATTTTTCTTAATTTTTTCAAAAGCTGGAAGTGGATTTTCTGACCGAACTGCATATACGCCTAAGTTCATCTGACTTCGTACATGCTTAACAACCCAAGCATAAATGCAAACAATAGTACAATATGATGTTCTACAACCATTGAATATAGGAGTTTCGAGTCCACGGGAGCTCGCGTCCCCTTTGGGAATAAAGCATGATAGAATGTTCCAAAAATTCCAACAAAATTCACAGATGTAGTACACATAAAGTAATGCAAACCTGTAAGCTTTCATATTCAAATTCGTCCCTTATCAGAAAAAAAAAGCAGTATAGAAGAAAGTGGATGCACTATTTCATGACTAGCTGCTTATCTTTTTTTTATCTCGATAACATCCAGGAGTTCTAAAGAATTTTTGGAACAACGTTTCATGCTCACTCCCAATCCCGCTACAAGAACACAACATTGTTCTGCCGAATCTCAAATGGTTTTATGAGAGTAAGAACTATTACAAAAATTATATACTTGGTTATAAATAATTAGGAAAAAGAGAATATACAAAATCATAAATTTTTCAACATTGCTAATAAATGCACCTTTTGATGATATGGGATAAATGAAGATGACAAATCTACGTTGTTAATAAATGCACCTTTTGATGAATAAATTGACTCTATAACCTATAATGCTTGTGCAACAAATATAATCTGTTACTGTACACGGCAACCTTGTTCTGCATCACCCAGCAATCTAAGGCTACGAGAAATTCTCTGCAGGGGCAAAAAATAATGAAACATTAAAACATGATCTCTTATGTAGGTTCAAATGTAAATTTACCCTTATAGCTTACCTCTCGGGTATCACGGAGGCGTAATAGATCTAACTTGTCTGATGGCCTCAGATTTATCAAGTTGACAAGCTGCAGAAAAGAAATAAGTATATTTCACCAACAGATATTATATCCTTTAACCTAAGCAACTACAGGAATGAGGCTTACCCAAAAACTAAATTTTTCAGGATCCTGTGGTCCAGGCATGCTCTCAAGATCCAAATGTCTTGTTCGCCTCACTGCATTCAGTAAAACAAGTCAAAATAGAATACTGTGGGCATCTTTTGAGCACCAAATAACAAACAAAGCTTCCCCGTTCAGTGGTTTAATAAAGGCCAGATACTGGACTGGACTTCCAGAAGTCTAACATTTCTCTGTTACTCTATAATCAATATATAGATAAGGACATTTATACATAATATATTTGAAAATATGCATGCTGACGGTGGTGGACACATCCAAGCTGTGGGCCTAAAACCCCAGCCTATTGTGAAGAGAAACAAAATATAGTGGAATTAGAAAGATTTCCAAATATGGAAAGTTTGAGCAAATAGACCCTTTGTATTCATACATTAGGCCCTACAGGTTCCAAATCCTGGCTTCACCTGTGCATACTTGGTCTTATGGTTTCTCTTACATGCCTGAAATGCATCCTACCCAGTTCTCAAGCTACTTGATCTTCACTCCATAGAATCACTTTCACTATATCAAGGACATTCATCTAATGTATTTAAAATATCCATACCAGGCCTTATGGTTTCTCTAGCACGTCTAATGTATGTCCTGGCCAGTTCTGAAGCTCCATTGGCCCTTTCAATTAGCTGCAAAGAATAAGTCAATATAAAAACTCAATACAATTGATAGAGAAAGAATTACCAAATTACCATTACATTGGGATAGAAGATGCTATTTCTTTTCCATTTAAGTGGAGATATACATGCGGAACTTTCACAAGCAAGGAGAGAACAAATAAACCACAAACAAAGTATTAACTTAGTAATGGAACACGAAATGCCACACCGATGTACAAAAAAAAAGAATTTGGATGCCAACCATGGGGTATGCACAAGCTTTACTGGGAAAAAGTAATACTACAGCAATTTTCACAGTACTTGTGATTTTCTGCAGTATTTATGCGTCACAAAAAAACTTGACTAAGAACAATTATCATCTGTCATATACCATGTATGCCCATAACTTTGCAGTGTACTAGGAAAGAAACATCTCTAAGACACCGTTATTTGTTGCCTTTTGCTCAGGGACACTAAAAAAATTGTTCTTTGCTCAATACAATTACAAGATCATGTCCATCTGCTACAACACACTGCACCAATTAAAATATAATTATTTCAAAAATAGACATGTAAAATGTCATTTGCGCCCATTGGGCCTATCCTCTCTTCTCTCTTCCTTCTCTCAATATCCTGTGGGACCCACCTGTAAGATTCATCTTCAAGTTCTCTCCCTTCTCTCACTCAGTCACTCTCATCCAATTTGACCCAAAATCTGAACAAGAAACAAGCATTTATCCATCCTTATCCCTAGCTCATCCTTGTTCCACACATGCACTTCCCAACCCAGGAAGTGTGACCAAGAAAATAATAGATCCTAAAGTGGCAATGCAGTGGGGCAATTGACATGGAGATGGATTTAGGTGAAGGGTGAGAAGCAGCAAAGGCGTGTCCCTCGTTGACGTCCTCGTCATGCTGCACATCCGCGCACCTAGCGCCTCATTGTGGAAGTTCGTCGGCACGCGCGACCACCGCCGCCTCCTCAATCTTGTGGTGCTCTGTGACCGCGCGGCGAACTTCTCCATGCCAGCTGCCACAACATGGTGAATTAGCGGATACCTTGATCCCCTCTCTCTCTCTGCTCATTGACCCACGTCTAAATCCGTTTCTTCAACCTTGCTCCCTCCTTTCTTTCGCTTCTTCATGAAAGTGATAATCTGGGAGAGCGTAATGTGAGGAGGAAGAAGAGGCAAGGGCATTTTGGGTTTTCTTGAGTATTCTCTCTCTGCTAATTTGGAAAATAATATTTTAATCTCTAAAGTTGTAGCAAATATTCTCAGTTTTGTAATGGTACTAAGCTATGAGCAAAAAGTCATAGTAGCCCTAAGCAAAAGGCAACAAATAACGGTGTCCTAGAGCCAATTTCACCTAAAATAAATAGTACAGCTGATTTTTTTTATCTTTCTGAGATGCAATCATATGTTGCAAGGATTAATGTGCCAAAGTTTGTTCATTTTCACCCAAGATGCTAACTTCACAGATAAAAATGCCATCATTTGGAAGGATTTTTGTGTCCTTCACCAATTACAATTAACAAGAGTTTTAGCAGCAGATATGGCACTTGTACTAGCAATTGTTAGCAAGAGATATCAATAAAAATCGTGATAAGGTGACGAGAATTAAAAATATGACCTAAGGGGCCAAAATCAACAACCTAGCAAAGTTTAGGGGGGTATTGGGGTAACCAATTGCAATTTTACCAATGCACATTAACCTAACTACATTTAATTGTGGTGAGGAGATGCAATAGGAAGAAGGCAGGCTTGCAAAGCTAAAGGCACAAACACTCCCACAACATTCAAACATACTATTCCAAAGTGTTAGATCAAAAACAATCAAAGAAATTAGTTTCCAGATATTAAGAAAAAACATTGGATGTATCCATCTAAAAAAGGGATCAATTCGGATAAACATGCATATAATATGTGTAAATTGCATTGGGGTCATCAAGCTTGTCCTAATGATTCAAATAGGTTACCGAAATTTGAAAATGCATACATAGGTCATCAAACTTGTGTAAGTGGCTCAAGTTAAAGAACTATACATTGACCTGTCGTACATGTGGCAGCTCCTTTCTACGCCCTCTCGACCCTATAAAACCAGCCCCACATGGCAGCTCCTTCTACCCCCTCTGTTTGTTGCCTCACCCCTTCCGACGCTATGCCTTGCCTCGAGATGCCGCCTCTACCACTCCACTCCTTCTGTTCCCCAGCATTTCCTCTCTCCTCACCTTTTCTTTCTCATCCATGTCGCCAAAAAGGTTGAGCTGGCTTACCGGCGATTGCTGCTAACCTCCATGCCTCCCTTCCGCACCAGATCCAAATCAATTCTCTCAGCCGTTACAGCACCGCCACCCATGCTGTCCATGTGTTTTCTCCTATGCCCTCACTTTGATCTTGCTGCCACCCCAGCGACCAGACTATGGCCACCCTCATCTTCTTCCCCAATTCCTCACCAGCTCGGGTGACGTAGCTTTGCTCACCAGCTTGGGTGGTGTAGCAATGAGGGAAAGCGATGTGGTGGCCAAAGGGAGAAAAAGAGAGACAGGAGCTTCCACGTGGATGACACATCAGCGTGTTGTTCTATGTCAGCCCCATGTAAGCCAGCAAAGCCACACAGCGATCCATTCGAACTACTTACACGAGTTTGATAACCTAAATATGAACTTTCAAAGTTCAGTGACCTATCTGAACCATTGGGAGAAGTTTGATGACCCACGATGCAATTTACTCTTGTACAAACAAGAACTTACAGTTCTCCAGTAAAACATGATAGTTCTTTTGAGATATATTGCATTGGTTTCTGGTAATATTTCCAAGTACCATTGCAAGGATTACTGAGTTGGAAAATACCATCCAATAGGTCAGTGATATGTGGCCCAAGCCCCAGACGCCAGCCTCACGTGGATGGTATTTTCCAATTTATACGTCTTAGTGATGGTACTTTGTTATATGTATCTCAACTTTATGAAGGTAAGTTTTGCTTGCAAAACATCATGTCGCTGTTACTTTTTCTTCTTAATATTTTTGTCATAGATTATGCTACTTTTACGATGTCTAAGCACCTCTGGTAACAAAAAGAGCTAAGACTTAGGAAGGTATAAAGTTTTTACATCTTTTCTCTCTTGTGATCCTTCTGGTAGAGAAACATCTTGGAACCACTCAATTTCAGCAACTCGATACCTGCAATAAGAAACAACAGAAGTAAGAAAATATAGAAGAGGTTGAGCCCACAGGTTCTTCCAGATAAATTATCTATCAGATAAACTTCTAAAGAGCATTCCAGACTCACCCATCTTCATCCATGATCGCAAGATATGAAACCGCCGTGAACCTTCCACCTATGACCAAAGAATTATTTTCCCTCGGATAATATCTTCATAGTTCAACTTTAATTGTTTGTGATGAGTCAGTAAGAAAAGGGGCCAAACCCTCAAACTGATCAACATCTGTCTCCTTAGCAAACAGACATTCATACAATTCACAAGAACAGTGCCATAGAGAATAAACTTTCAATTTTAGGCAGACAGGGAACATGAGATTATGCAAGGTTATCTTTCAGCAGCTAGGTGAAAAAGAAAATCGTCTTCCGGAATGACAAGATTAAACTTCTATCTGGGAACATAAAAAATTAAAATTTCTTAGGATGTTGGAAAACAGCAAATGCAAGGGGATTAGAAAAGAACAGCCTTAGATTTTTTTTTCAATCCTCCTGGTCATACTCACCACAGTTTAGGAACCCCACAAATTTATCAGATAGATTCAATTTTAACTTTACCTGAACAGCAGATTCCCTAAGAATCAGTTGAGTCAAATCTCTCCAGTCCCTTGAGGTGAGTCGCTTGTTACCCAACAAATGTCAATAGTCTAAGTGGAAACGTATGAGTGATCTAGGTCTTACTAAAAGGAGCGGAAAAAACGTTAAAACATCAGCTACATGATCCATAACTCCATAATCAAAGTATCACTTTGATGTTGAGTGGGCCGATCTTTGTAGTTATTATGATTTAGCCCACAAATATCTGTAAGAAAATGCCTTCAAGCTTCGAGCAATAATAACCCAGTCTCTCACTGGTTTCCATTGTAACGATTTTTTTAAGACCATACTCTATGAGGCTATGACTTGCGACAAGATTGGATTCAGGAAATGAACAGTTTGCAATTTAGCACCATTTATTTACACATAGTAACTGACTGCATACTCTCACCAATAATATGAAAAGAGAAGCAACCTCAGATGTTCAAGACCTGACCATGGACCGCAGGTGCGTATTTTAGATAAAGTATCAGACAAGCAACCAGTAACTAAGTAATCTCAAAGAACTCTAGTGAGCTGGGGACTACAAGGATGTTGGACCATGCTCCGCACAAGCCCATGTAATCCTTCACTCATCACCAATAGAACTACAGCTTCACCAATCTATCTGGAAAATATAATCTACTGACTAACCATATGCCACCTTAACCATGAATCCATGCTCAAAAGGGTATCATTTAAAGTCAACTACTAGAAACATATCTCTGCATAAGAGTGATCCAAATAATTAAAAAATGCTAGTTCAAACCATAACCAGATGGCACATCATCATGAGGAACAAACTACCATATCTAATCTTCATTTAAACTACTCCAGATCAGAAAATACAAATTTAGCAAATCAATAACCATCATTCCATCCAGCACTGCCTACATGCCATCTACCAAGCCCCATCCACCCCTTTATTATGACAATGAGAGCACCAACTGCAACCAAGGCACCAATCCACCTGTGTTTAGGGGTCCTACCTGTGTTGGATACCCATACATACTGGTCATTGGTCAACAAGATGCCACTCACCTTACATGTCAATCTAATGGGTATTGTTGAATTTCATGCACCAATTGATTAGCACGAAAGCTTAACTTGGTTACAGAAAGATTGATAGTCTACTCATACTTCAACACTCTCACTCATTTCTAGGTTCAACTAGACTTAAACATGAACATGGAATTGGTATGGGGCAGGACCTACTCCACCCTGGGGACCATTAGGTCTCACCATCAGACACTTCAAGCACCATATTTTTCATCCAAAATTGCAGCAACCAGATCCTGAATGGTGACTCCCCACAGTTATGTCGAAGCAAATATCCCATACATAACATTTGGTCAGGAACGTGGCCTCTAGCCAGTGAAGCAAATCTGCAAGCAGCCACATTTCCTAATTTACCCCAGCATATGTTCGCAAGCATAGCGTAACAGTGGACCCTCTGGTAATGGCACGTGTCAAGGTGCTGAGTATGCTGAAGGCATTGGCAACTCAGACACTTGCCATGCATACTTTCACGCTGGTTCAGCTGGGTGATATGTCACCTGTGGTTTTGATATTGCCAGTTGCATATGCAATACCTCCCTCTGGGGCACTACATGTCAGAACTTAGCATGTCAGCCTCATTTTGGTTTGGCAAGGCTAGTCAAAGTAATCGCAGCTAACTGTTGAAACTGGTACTGAGGAATCAAAATGGTGGCAAGGATGCTAAGTTTTTACATGCAACTCCACCATCCGAATTGTTGCTGGATAGCAGGTCAGCCTGACCTGGCATGGGTCCAAGTTCTAAATCCTTCAGCTGTGGCATTATCCATGGAAATGAAACAACTCAGTTGGCGGTATTGTGTCAAATGTCCATTTTTTATATTATATCAATAGAAATTATTACTCTCTCAGTTCATAAATAGATGACATTTTATACGTGGGTACAGTCTCTAACATGCAACTTCAACATTACTTTGTGTATGAATATGTTAGTAAAAAATATAATTATAATCTTATGAAAATATTTTTCATGAACAGATCTAATGATTATAATCTTCACCTCACAAGTCTAAATAATTTTTAAAATATTATGAGTCAAAGTAACATAAGTTTGACTGCACGCATTCTAGGACGTCATTTGTTTACGGTAAACAAAAAAGTACCATAACTTCTTCCTAGGCAGTCGATGCATCTAATATATTTTTACAGCGACAAAACTCAAGGTTGTGTGGTAATCTAGCACGCACTCACAAAGCAGTCTAAACGCAAACCTTGAACAAAAGGCATGCAAGCAAAATGGTTACAAAATCTTGCAAACAGAGCATGGATTTTACCTCTAGATAAAACCGTCCATCGGGAAGTGGCTCACACCTACACGTTTATGAAGACAGATCAGACTGAAAGTGTTACCAGAATTTGGAGATAAATAAGGAACCAACCAAACTTACTCGAGAATTTCCACCTCACAACCACAGTCAGCTATAGTACCCGTCGCAGAATCAATAGCAACCTACAATATTGAAACAAAAAAATCAATAAATGAACCCTTTAAAACAAAGAGAATATCATAGAATAGACACTGACCATTCCCATTCGATGATTCCCTTCCATTATCCTCCTTACCTGTTCCAAATGGGGAAAAACAAAGTTGTGAATATATTGCAAAAACACATCCTATCAATGTTTTGAAGACATAGCAAATAAGCTAAGATGCATGTCGTTTTTCCTGTAGAAAAAAGATTGCATGTCTTCCCCATGTTAATTACATCTACATGAAAATGGATGTATAATAATATGAGTCAGGTTGCATACAAAGAAATACCCAACTGGAAATACACTTGTCGACATGCAGATTACAAACGGTGATGGATAGAAGATATTTTTATTGCTTTTCTATTTGCAGTACAAGTCCACAACCAGGATTTCGGGAAAAGATCATGTTCTGGTTATTCAACCCAAGAATTTTGTGTAGCAAGCTTTCTCGGAAAATATGGTGAAACTTGCTTAACTACACGGCTACACCTGCAAGCTACATATCAACATGCTACTATGCACTGAAACATTTTGGACAAAATCAAAAGATGCATAGTCGTCAACAAATGCATCTGACAGAAAACATATCTAAATTTGTGATAGTTGTACCATCAGCCTGTAGCGGGGTTCAAATATGTTCAGTGCCATCTTTTGGCAGGGTAACACAACATCCATTACAAAGAGAGGCATCAAATCAACGCCTGCATATGTCGTAGTCTCATGTTCCAACCTCCTCTCAGCATATTCTTCAGGGAAATTTTTCTGAATTATGTTGCTCAATGTTACACTGAGGCATTTAAACATAATTGTCATCAGAGAAATCAAGAGAAAATTGAATGCCTAAAAGGAAACAAAATCTTGAAGCAAACGAGTAAATCTAACTTCATAAGGCAACATAGGTTACCTTATCGGATAGGTTCTTGGACCAATAAATAGAACTGTCCGACACATGGGGCACTTATTGCCTATAGAGAATAGCATATAATGTGAAGTTCAAACTAAACAAAAGCAGCTAATCAGGTATATGAATATTTGCTGAGCTCACCGTGATCCATTGACTGATGTAAACAAGAGCGGCAAAATGAGTGCCCACATGGAGTGTGACTGGTTCAAACAATAGCTTAAAACAACAGTGTGCACTCAAAATCATCAGTCCTATCTAACCTCGGGCGTCTTGCTCCAGCTGCAATATTTGTACTTCTATCCAGATCACTGAGACAGGTTTGCAGGATACGGCTATACATGTGGCAAAAGAATGTTACACAACGTGCCAGAGGATTATTATCGAGTTAAGATATCTGCTTGCTATGCAGTGAAATATGAATATCCACATGCAACAACAATCGTACCTGAGGGGATCAACTTGAAGACCAGCAAGAAGGGTCTCACGTGCCTCGTGATATCGCTCCAGCTGCATATCAAGGTTGTTATCAGAATAGATAAACAAGTATGTGAGGCAAATTGATCTCCAATTTAAAATGACCAAATATGCAACATTGATTACCAACAGATGATAATAACAGAAGACCTGAGAGATACTATGAATTTATGTCGAACTAATCTCAGTTCAGCTAGTGGTTCTCTTAAAGGTGTCATGTGTATAATAAAAGGATAAGCAATATGATAGTACAAAAGCTTATTGCTGATAAGAGTACTGGATCTTTTTCTTTTTGACAAACAAGTATATATTATCAGTTTTAAAATATGCAAAAGTTTATAAGAAAGCATATAATTACAAAAACAAATCTATAGAACAAAATACCATAGTAACATCAGATATTTAGGATAAAGTTGGACCAATGCTACGTGGGTACTGGTACCTCTTTTTTTTCTTCACAAATTCCCACCAGTATTTTTGAAATTTGGCAGTTTGCCACATGTACTTACAATTTTTGGCATATAGTTACCACCTTAGATTCTGGGATCAGGTCGACAGGTCTTAAACTCAAGTCATGTGAAAGAATGAAAATACAGGTGCTAAAAGCCTAAAATACATCGTTTGAAAGTACTTGTGGGAATCTGCAAGATCACGAAATTAGAGGACAGTGCATGAAACGATTTAAATGAGTCCTAGACAGTGTGAGGCTAAATAAACAGAATGTCAAACAAAGTAATGCTCTTGCAAATCTCAATGCTTAATCCTAGTTAGTGGAATTTCCTTGTTAAATTGAATTCTCTTATCCAGGAGTGAACATTACAAATGTTGGCCCCCATAAAACAATATTGAAGCTAAGATATAACTAAAGAACAAAAGTGAAGCTTCAGGGTGTTACCAGAATAAGCGCATATGCCTTGAGAAGATATGGTTTGGGAGAATTACTGTGGATAGCTACGACCTTCTCCGCATCCTTCAGACCTAACTGCAACAACATTTTACTTCAAAATTAGAACTAATTCACATCAGGTGATAAATTCCTTTTCAATTACTCATACCTCCGCATGTGTTGTAGGATCAAGGCCATTCAATGGCTGATACTCTGAGTCAGCTGCTGATCTCTCCCTCAATACTTGACTTATCCTGCCATAAAGGCAGCCACGAGACGAACATGAATACATATCAAATATGTCCATATAGAATTGCTGAACAGCAGCGTGATTGGCTACTATATTGTATATGACTGGCACTGATGAAGAGTTAGATGGCGTAAAAACACTGTCAAGGAACTTACAAACAGAAAGCAGAACTTCGATTGCTAAGGATAACGGATCTCCTGATCTCAAATTTTGAGCTTTAGAGTAAAAGGAAATTGCCTGAAACAGAACCATATCAAATATCATAAACAATGATGTCAGCAGATACAGGAATCAAGTTTGTACAAGTGTCTCAGGCAAAGGAAAAGAAATAATGCCAAATAGTGCTAAATATCCAAAGGCTCTCTCTGCATAAAAAGTACATTGAAATGATCAAATGAAAAGAAAAAAAAAGAACTCAAAGAAGAAATTTCAAGATAACAAAATATTTATGTAGACTCGACAAGGTGACAAGGTGCACTTTCATTGTAGGTTTATTATGTTACACAGTTCTATAGTAACTCAATAAGGTGAGAATTTTATCATTGAAAAGGTATTCAATTAGGAAACATCCATCACCTCTGTCTTGAACTATTAAATAAATAGTTTTTTATGCATTAGCAGTAGTCGGTGGTATGATAAAATAATAACTCCCAAGAAAAAATGACTTACTTAGAAAATACATGAGAATTTTACTTTGAAATTGAAGGATCCGTATATTAAACAGCTTCAAAATAAATAAATACGCAAACAGCATTAATCAATAAACGAACAAAACATCAGAAAATAAACAATAAAAGAGTAGCAATAAACTTAGAAAATCAAAAATCTTAGAAAATATAGTTCAAAATTAATAAAAATAAATCTAAATTGACATTTCAATAAACAAGTTACATAAGTTTGAAATAGTTAAGATAAAATATAAAGCATTCAAGAAAATATCAATAATAGAAAATACTTCTAAAATATTCAGAATAAAAACAAGTAACCGAAAATAAAATCCATAAATAAATCAACTATACAACAGAGATAAAATTATCACAGAACACAAAATTCAGGAAAGATAAAAGGAAGGCCAAAATTTTCTTCTAACTACAAACCAAAGTGAAAGGGGGAAATGAACTAACATTTTACAAATTGGAAAATAACATCCAATGTGAGGCTAACAAGTGGGTCATGAGGCCACTTGTTAGTGACACACTGACGTTATTTCAAACTCTCATGATCTTTCTAGTGTCATTACACAATTTTCCCAAATAAAAATGTCCTTATCGTCTAAAAAAGGGTTCCTTACTTCACATAGATATCATATCTATAGGTAGCTCAAGGAGAATTTGACAGTTGGAGAGAATTAGATATAATTTTTACATTTGAACACTAAATTTCTTTTAAGATTACAGATCTTGTTTCCAGCATATAATAAACAAAACTGAGAATAGAGGGTCCACGTTGATAGGTTGGAAAAATGAGGCCTGCAAGTAACGTTATTCAAATATTTATGCACTGGTGCAACAATAATCAAAACATTTCTGCTAGTTTTCGTAAGTGTTACTTCCTTCTAATACTCCCTAGTTACAGAAAGCTATATAAGGTAGTGTGCTACCAGCATGACTACAAGATGCCCAAAATAGCAGGACTAGAACATGTTAGACCACAAACATCTAATTATTCAACGAGACAAGCCTCATTAGTTACTAATAAATCATCCCCATAATTAAGGAAAATAGGACATATCAGAAAACATCGTACACAGAAGTGAAATTCCAATCACTGAAGGGTGAAACTGAGTAACTAACACGAACATATTATTTCCTTTCCACTGCTGGTACAAAAGATATTTCAGCATGCCACACTAACAGTATCGTGCCATGTTAACTGTACGCGCTAGTTTCACCAACCATACTGTGAAGGGCAGGGCCATGGAAAACAATGGCTCCCTAGTTGATAGTTTGATACAACATCTGGCTCTTCTCTGTGCTGAAAGTCGTACTGAGATCGCAGTTGCTGGCACCAAGCACTAGCTCCAGTTACTGGAGAATTACTTTGGGAGCACCCATTCCCATGGGCAAGTACAACATCAACAATTCAGCACCAATGGTACAGGTGCATCAACATACAACACTAACCCACCCTAGCCCTGTTGCAATCACTTGCCCAAGCCCCAGCCCCTATCAGATTCCCATCATGTTCCGATTACTTAAGCGCCAGGATCAATCACCATTGGGTTCGATTGGGCAACACCCGCAGAACGAACAGAGTGGGTAAGGGGAAGCTTAGTTAGCAATTACCTCGTCGAACCGGCGCTCCCGGAAGGCATGGGCGCCGCGCTGCGCGAGGTCGAACACCTCGCGGTACTTGTCCGGCGCCATCCCCATCTCCTCCTCCCTCTCCACCTGCGGGGCCACCACGAGCACGAGAAGGAAAAATCCAGTTCAAAACACGCGTGCGCGGTTCAAGCAGACATAAAAGGGTAAACCATCTCAATTGGAGGGAGGCGAATCGGACGGCGCACCCATGGGAAGTCCTCGACGACGAGCGCGGAGGAGAAGGAGGCGGCGCCGGGGGTCGCCATTGGGGTTAGCGCGCGGGTCGGAGTAGGGATTGGATTGGGGGGAATTGGGGTTGTGGAGAGCGGGGGGGTACTGAGCTTTGGACTTGGAGAGGGGGAGGTGGTGGCGGGTGGGGGAGGTGGTGGTGGGGGAGCATGCGGCGTTCGTGCGCCGATACCCAGTGCTTTTTGCGCGGCTGCGGCCGCACAGACGTGTCCCCGTGCGGATTCGGTTAACCACCCGCATTCCCAAACCAGTACGAAATTTCGCGTTAAACCCTATTCTCCGCACAAGAATTTAAAGTAGATCCGTATGACCGTATCCCCTCCAGGCCCTCAAGGCTCAGCTTCCATCTACCCGAGAAATTAACTGCTAACCACTCTTGGTGCCTTAGGAACTATCTTGCTTTCACGCTTTTGACAACAACGTAAATAGTTATGAAAAATAGTTGTGAACAATATCTTCCGTAATTTCCTTTCATTTATCTCTATTGTTTTTGCTAAGAATCTGTCTTTCTTTTCTTAATGTATAGTTTGAGATTGGATTTAAAATTTTGTGACATGATACATTGATTTTGTATCATTACCGTCAACAAATTTCAATTTCTTATGATTAGTTACGAATTTTTCCAGATGGTGGGAGCACTTTAGCACCCTAAAAGGTGAGGCACATTATATTGTGTTCTGAGTAGCTAAGAAAATGTGTGGTGCTACCACTCTTTAGACGCTATTGATGTTTTCAACTTTAAAAAATGATGCAAATGTCTAAAAAAATCTACAAACATTTTAGCGGGACTAATATAAAGTAAACCAATTATGTCAAAAAAATCAAATTCATATTTGATTTACACACTGCGAAACAAATTCTGTTAAACAATAATCCAAAATAAAATGGAAAGGGATAAAGGTACTATTCACTAGAATTTTTCATTTGTTTTTTACGTGTGCATCTCGGTTTTAGTTGAATTTTCAAGGATGCTTGAATATTCCATACGCTATCTATCTATTCATAATTTTCTCATGATCATTTGCGGCATTTTTCCAATGTTGAGAGAACCAGTACAACCTAAAGATCGGTTGTAAGGGCAAACTAGAAGTATCAACCACATTTCGCAGTGGATTCAATTTCTTCTGCTATCAGCATGTAAAAGATTCTCGTAAGGGGCATGAAAGTGTAACGTTTTTTCAAACAACTCTTAGCAATTTATGGTCGGATATTGATATTAATAATTAAGTTAGCTCTGACTACTAATACTATATTAAAGTTCGTGTGGCTCCGCATGTACGTTGCATGAGTAGTCAATTCTAAAAGTAAAGAAGGATACGGAGGCGAAAACAAAACTTTGACTTTGAAGGGAAACTGGCACGCGCATTATTCAGCAAAAGAAAGCCTGAGAAAGAAACGAGGACGAAACTAAATTTTAGGTGGATTACAAGGACCTCTACCCGAAGATCACTCATCCTAATCCAAATCCCCAGCTTCCCAGCTGCTATCCACTCCATTTATGAGTTCTCCGTCGGGGACCTGCAGGAGCTGTCCTCCCTGCTATATGCTCCACGCGGTGTGTGCCGCGGCTGGTAGCTCCCATCGCCCTCGTGACGACCGCGGAAGCAGCGTCGCAGATGCTTGGCTCCAGGGCTGAAACCGTGGCTGCGCTGCTGCAGCCCACAAGCGTCCAGCTCTGCCAATCATTTTCCCGTTGCGAGTTTTAGCCAACAATGTTATTATGTCCTTACCTCCCTTTCCACCGTGTTTTCCAGCTGGAATGACAACTGTGGCATGGCATTAGCTACTTGTGCTTCGTGTTTGGATTCTTACGCCTTGCCTGCACGGCTGCACACCAGGGAATAGCCAAGTGGTGTCTCTGTTTGTACGTATCTGGTGCTTACATTTGTTGTGACTGGACCTCTGGCTTGGGCCGGCCTTTACAAGGCTGGCTCGCAACCTTTCATGGCAAGTATGACAAGGCCCGGGCTGAGCTGGGCTGCACATGCCAATCGCAGGCATTGACCCAATTACTCGCCGCCACCCTGGGGCCCTGTTTGGGAGTTTAGTAAAACTTTACACTTGTAAAAGTTTTACACTGGTAATATACTTGTCCCCATAAAAACTCTTGTAATTTAATTCACCTCCTTCCCAAGACACCTGCCGCTGCCGGTATTTCCCTCCCCACCATCCGTCTCGCTCCGTTGGATCACGCCAGCTGAAGCTCCTACTGACCCGAGCTCCTTCCACCGCCTCGGTTGCTCCGCCACCGCCAGCGACCACTGCCGACGCGCCTCCACCATCTGTCCTCAGCGAGCCACCGGCTGCAGCTCCTCCTCCGCCGCTCGCCCCGCCACCAGGTCGCTGTCGTCCCCGCTGTTCGTCCGCTGCCTCGGTTCGTCGCTGCCGTTTCAAGCTCGGCTCCAGCACCTCACACGCCGCCCCGACCGCATCGCTGGCGCCGCTTCAATCCGAGCGCCGCAACGGGTCCGCCTCCGCCTCCTCCCTCCTCAGGCGAGTCCCCACCGAGCTCGTCTCCACCGGCCACCATCTCCGCTGCTCGGCATCAAATCCGCCGCCTGGATCCTCCCCTCAGGAGCTCGCCACCGAGTGTGAGGGAAGCACCTCCACCGCCCCAGCCGGGAGCTCGACAACTCCGGCATCTCCAACTCCGCCATCGCCGAGCTTGGGTTCTCCCACTCCCGCGCCGGGTTCTCCAGATCTGGCGGTACGGAGTTGCCTCGGGACCGGCGGATGAGCCGAATCTCCAGCGCGGGGCAGGCTCGGGGCGTAGGAGCGGCCTCCGCCGGGTGCACCATGTCGCTCCGAGGAGCTCGTCCGGGCAGCGGGGAGAGGCAGTGGGGAGAGGCGGCGGAGGAGAGTCGGGAGGAAAAGAGAGGCGACGCCGGCGGGGAAAACGGAGGTGCGGTGGCTCGCCGGCGGGTCCGCGCGGAGAGAGGCGGCGCCGGAGTGGGGAGAACTCCTTCGGTGGCCGGCGTCGCCTTCCTATCGAGCGCGGGCGGCGTCGCCTTCCACGAGCAGCCCGATATCTGTCGGAAGAAAAAACGGAGCGCTGGAGGCCTGAGTAATTTTACGGATGTAAATGAGAAAACGACGGATTGGGCCGGCCCAATACTGGCAATCCAAACAGTGTTTTGTGGCCCGGTCGTTTTTTCTTCGTGGGCTGTAAATTACAGAGGTATTTGGGCTAAAACCGGGTATCCAAACAGGGCCTGGGTCTGTTCAGTTTCCGACCACTATTTATCACGTCTAATCTGAAGTGTATCTTTTTTAGACATGTTTCATTTACATCACAGTTACGACTTATCACACTTTTTAATTGATGTGGTCCACATGTCATAGAATCAACTTGTTACTAAAGTTTACCACACTTATAGTTTGGATTTTATTAGCCACACTTATGGCAAGTCACTCTTTGTCTAATCATATTTGCCTAATTAGAGCATGTTTGGTTCCTACTCTAAGCTTATCAAGCCTAACCTTAGTCATGCTATAGTTTTCTAGACGTATATTTGATTCATTCTCATAATTGTGGCTTGCCATACTTTGTTAGCCTCATGGTCCATATGTCATAGACTTAGTTTTTTTGCCAAAGTTTGCCACAGTTGTAGCGGCTATTTTGTTTGACACATTTTTGTGGCAGCTAGAATTTGACTAAGGTTAATCGTGGTAATGTTAGACATCAACCAAAACATACCTATTAGATTTTGCATATTTCATCACTTGGCTAACCAGTTTCTTCCTATTTTTATGGCTATTTTTTTACCACATATTATAAAATAATTTTAAATAAATTCAGCTCAATTCAACAACCCTAGACTAAGCTATAATTTGTAGCTACCATGTCCTTTGTTTCGTGTCATCAAACGACAACACTAAATATGGCTAACATAACTAAAGGTAGAGATAATATTAATTTTTGTATTTAATGGTTATGTCTCTTCTACCACTCGAGTCTCGCGTTAAAATCATATGTTAACATCTCTTGGTGTGGCAATATTCTCTCACTTCTATGTCACCAAAAGTCTTATGTGGAAGAACAAAAAGGTGGTCCATGAGAAACATGTCTTACATGCCCTAACATTACTTTTGATTTGTACACTTAAATGTCTTGAGTATCTACGGAATTTAGTCCAAAGAGCTACCATAAGTTATCTAAACAACTACTATTCTAAAAGGCTTTGCTAGACTTTTACCACAAACGTAGTACCACTACTACAGAACGGCTCATCCTGGACGGCACATCGCAGACGGGTTCATGCGCCCGTCTAGGATAGAAGCCATTCCAGACGGGCCCACGAACTACCACGTCTGTGATGACTTTTGCCCGGGACCTAGTGTCTTGGATGATATGTCATCCAAGACGGGTCGTAGCCGACCGTCTGGAAAGAGACATCACAGACGGTTCATCTTGCAACCCGTCTGCGAAGGAACACGTTATCGCAGACGGCTCGAGGTTGAACCGTCTACGATGACATATCAGAGACGCACATGTTATGAACCGTATGCTATGTGTCAACACATCGCAGACAGCCTTGTGTTCACGTGTCTGTGATATGTCATTAAAGGCGGTTCAAGTGGCTAAAACCGTCTGGAATAATTTCTCCACCTTTATAACGACCAGTGCTCCCAATCTATTAGGGTTTCCTAGGTCTGTCGGGCTGGTGGCGGCGGCTGAGGCAATTTTGAGGCGATTTTGGGGGAGGAGAAGAAGATTGGAAGGAGATAATTGATTTGGTGTGCCAATAGGTTAGTACATTTGGTTACTTAGTTAGTTTAATTGCTATCTAACCCTAGATGTAGTGCAATTATGTTCTATTAGAAGGTAATTTTGGTTTAATAGATTTGTAGGCATTGATGAATAGTTTATTAATTGTGGTTTAGATGTAATATATACGCATGCTTGAACCCGATAGGTCTAGGTTGGATGGTTTTGCGCATAATTGTAGAAGTGAGAGAGAGCGATGAGTTTAATATTTATTTTAACTCAAATAGATAATTAATAAATCAACATATGTTTATAAGTATGTCATAGTGCCGATGGATCGAAAATGGATGTATGATGCGAACCGTGTGAGCCCTGAGTATATCAGTGGTATGAACGAATTTTTAAGAGCGGCTGAGGATGTTATGTCGAGTAGGAAGTCTGGTTATATGTGTTGTCCATGCTATGACTGCAAGAACGAAAAGATGTTCAAGAACACGGCTCAGTTACAAGATCATTTGATCTGTAGGGGATTCGTAGCTGGCTATACAAATTGGATCCATCACGGCGAACACACGGAGGGGAGCGATGAAGGAATGAGTGGCGAAGAGTTGAATCCGGAGGCTGATGATGATTCTGAGTCTGATGAAGAGGATGCCGAGATGCGTACCAATGACAACGATCTTGAGCAAATGATGCGCGATGCTGAAAGTAATGACCTTGGTGGCAGGTAATATGACAAATTTCTGGGTCTAATGGATGACTCGGAGAGACAATTGTACCATGGTTGCAAGGAGAAATATACCCGGCTGTCAGCTGTTCTGGAACTGCTCAAATTGAAGGCAAGCGGAGGTTGGTCTGACAAAAGATTTAGTGCACTTTTACAAATCTTGGCAGACATGCTTCCCGACGGGAACGAGTTGCCAAAAAGCACATACAAAGCTAAGAAGATTCTCTGTCCGCTAGGAATGGATGTACGAAGAATACATGCTTGCAAAAACGACTGCATCCTCTTCCGTAAAGAGTACGAGAATCTACATGTATGTCCGGTTTGTAAGATTTCCTGATACAAGAAGCAGAACAATGCTACGGATGATAACATCGAGGGCAATGAGGAGACGAACGGCATTCCGGTCAAGGTTGTATGGTATCTTTCTATCATTCTCAACTAAAGCGTTTGTTTGCAAATGCTGAACATGCAAAGAAAATGCGGTGGCACGCGGAGGGGCGGAAAGTTGATGATTTGATTAGACACCCAGCGGACTCCATCCAGTGGAGAAACATCGACAGGAAATTCCCAAATTTTGGTGTGGATTCTAGAAATGTACGGTTCGGGATGAGTATGGATGGAATAAATCCCTTTGGTAACATGAGCAGTCGTCACAGCACTTGGCCTGTGGCTCTTTGTATGTACAACCTCTCACCTTGGTTATGCATGAAGAGGAAGTATATCATGTTGGCCATGCTCATCGAAGGCCCGAAGCAACCCGAAATGACATAGGTACGTACCTGTCTTTGCTGAAGGAGGATCTGGAAAACATTGTGGCACGAGGGCGTGGAGACGTGGGATGCAGACAAGAGAGAGAACTTCAACCTACGAGGATTGCTATTTTGCACCATTAATGACTATTCTGCGTACGGTAACCTATCCGGCCAGAGTACTAAAGGAGCAATAGCCTGTGTTCAATGCATGGAAGATACGGCCAGTTTGTACCTCGAGAAATCGCGCAAAACCGTATACATGCGGCACCGCAGGTTTTTGCGTCGAAATCATCCTTACCGCAAGTTGGCTGCTGAGTTCGACAGAACCATCGAAGAGGGATCGGCTCCACCTCTTTTAACCAGGGAGACAGGTATACGGAATGGTTAAAGATGCTGATGTTCTTCTTGGAAAGGGGCGTAAATTAATGAAATGTTTGTGGAAAAAGAAATCACTATTTTGGGGTTTGCCTTACTGGAAAGAGCTAGATGTTCGCCACTGTATCGACGTCATGCACGTAGAGAAGAACGTCTTTGACAGCCTAATTGGCCTCTTGCTGAATATCCCTGATAAAACAAAGGACAGCGTGAAGGCACGTCAAGACTACGTGAAACTAGGCATCAGGCCTGAGTTAGCTCCGATAGAAACCGACAAAGAGAACCTTCCTCCCACCTGCATGTTACACACTCTCTAAAGCCGAGAAAATTGAGCTATGCCAGTGCTTGCACGATGTGAAAGTTTCAAGCGGGTACTGCGCCAATATCAAGAAGCTAGTTTCAATGTAGGAATTGAAATTATTTGGCATGAAGTCTCATGATTGTCACGTTTTGATGACGCAGATACTTCCTATTGCTATTAGAGGGATTTTGCCTGGTGATGTCAGAGATACAATCATAATGCTATGTCAATTCTTCGACAGATTATCACAGAAGGCGATAAGTATACCTGAACTGGATGCTCTAGAGGCAAGGCTCGTGGTTGTCCTATGTCGTCTTGAGATGTACTTCCCCCCGTCATTTTTTGATATCATGCCGCACCTCATGACTCACCTAGTTAGAGAGATAAATGTGCAGTCCTGTGTTCCTACAAAGCATGTACCCGTTCGAGAGATATATGGGAATTCTGAAGGGCTATGTACGAAATCGCTCGCAGCCTGAGGGAAGCATTGTGGAAGGTTATGCCACCGAAGAGGTCGTTGAGTTCTATTTGGACTACATGCCGCATGTCAACCCGATAGGTCTACCTGAATCACGACACGTGGGCAGGCTCCATGATACCGGGGTCCTCGGAGCGAAATCCATCACTCCTGATCGTGACGATCATGCTCGAGCTCATTTCATGGTCTTGCAGCACATCTCGGTGCTTCGCCATACATCGACGAACATATGGAAATGCTACAACATCAAAATCCAAGAAAAAGCAAAGCGTGGATCAAGAAACAACATATGTCCTATTCAACCAATGGTTCTAAGACCGGATCACCACCACGTCGTCATCTGATGAAATGCTGACATGGTTGTCAAAGAAACCGTACTTCACAGTCCGGACATACCAAGGATATGACATAAATGGATACACATTTTATACGAAGGCTTAAGATGCAAAAGGCACATATCAGAACAGTAGTGTGCGGGTCGATGCTATCGATTCCGCCGGTCATAAGCATTGTTACTACGGGTTCATCGAGGAGATTTGGGAGCTCGATTACTTCAAGTTCAAAATCCCAATATTTCGGTGTCGTTGGGCCCACCTCTCGCACATTAAGACCGACGAATACGATGTGACTACTGTTGACCTAGCCGTGTTGGCTACGGTACTGAACCATTCGTCCTCACGAAGCATGTTCATCAGGTATTCTATATGATCGATCGTCAAGCAAGAGGCGGCATGTCGTTAGAAATGGAAAAAGAAGCATCATAGGAGTCGACAACGTTGTTGACGAGGATGATTACAACGAATTCACCGAGAATTATTCCAGAGATTTGAGTTTTGAGGCTGAAGCCATAGAGGGAGCTAGGTCATACTACCGCAACGATCATCGTGAAGGGCTCACTTTCAAAGGGAAGAAGCAAGTATTGTAACTAATTGATATTATTTTTATTTGGATATTTACTTTCATTGTCTTCCATCTATATATGTACTTAGCAGTCTCTTGCGATTGTTGGCAGCGAGCAAATGTGAATGTATATATCATTTCCAAGTATGTGATTGTTTCAGTGTGAATATGTTGTGCAATATATATCTGCTGTTTCAGAGGGCATGGCTAGCAATTCCTGAGGCTAGCTCCCAAAACAGACAGAGTTATGCCCTCTGTAAACACCTATCCCAGACAGGTCAACAGTTAAAACTGTCTGCGATAGAAGTCATCCAAGACGGGTCAAAGATATTAACCGTCTGGGATTAAAAGTTATCGCAGACGGTTTCGTCTGTTGACCCATCTAGGAAGAAAGTTATCGCAGACGGTTGGCCCTAGACCCGTCTGTGATGATGGTCATCGCAGACGGGTGGCTCACTTAACCCATCTGGGATGACCTTACTACATATACGACAACTTAGAAAAATTTCGGCACCCCGCGCCATTTCGCATTCCAAATCCCTAATTCCCCTCCCGCGCCGCCTGTTCCCCGCGCCGCCCCTGCCCGAGCCCGCGCCGCCACCCATTCAGCGCCGCCGCTGGAGAAGGAGCCGAGCCCGCGCCGCCACCCATTCCACGCCGCCACTGACGTCGCCCTAGCCGGTGCCACCGTCGCCTGCGCTAGAGCCTCCGTCACCCGCGCCACAGCCACCTTCCCCCAGTCCAGGACGCAAGGTACGTTGAGACTTAGGGTTATTTTTGGATGAGACTTAGGGATTCAATTTAGGTGAGTGAGAGCAATTTTAGGTTATTTGCTAGTACTTTTAGGTTAATTTGCTACTATTTTGTGTTATGTACTTGTAATGCTCATGGTGGTGCGCAGCATGATGTGGACATGTAAATTGTAATGCACATTTTGAAATATTAGTTAATGTGTGTTTGTCTTGAATTTGATGCTTGTAGAACTAATTACTAATCTATATGTCTAATTGCTAAATAGTATTAACAAGATTCCAGCATCCTCTAAGTTAATTTGCCTCATATAGGTTAATTTTGCTACTGTTTTTAGGTTAATTTCCTCATATAGGTTAATACTGGAATAATTTAGTTGATCTCAATTTTGTTGATCATCGCTAGGTTAATACTGGAATAATTTAGTTGATCTCAATTTTGTTGATCGTCGTTAATATGCTTGCCAAAGATGTCAATGGTGCTTGTCCTGTAAATGCTTAGGTCCTGGTGGCATAGGGATGATATAGTTGTCCTTTACTAGTAGCTGTACCTTGCTTGCCATGTGCATGCTTCACTCCCTTCAAAATTATGTTAACTAGTTATGAGATTTGTAATACAACTAAGGTCACCTCGATTTGTAATCAGACTCGAAGCATATGCTAATAAGGGTTAGAAACTTGAAAGCACAGAGAATTAAACTTTTAGTTTAGGTCTACTTTCCAGTTGTTTCATCATGAACTCTGTATCATTTCCTTGGATGATTCATGAACTCTATAATGATTCCAGTTGTTTCTATCTTGCTGTCTCATATAAACTGACTTCTCAATTGCATTGAGCTACCCTCTCATACTTAACTACTACTATAGACCTATGCCTTGCTTTGTTAGTTTACACAGATATGTCAGACGCCCATTCTTCTTCTAATTCCTCGTCGGGGCACTCATCGTTGCCGAACCCTACTTCGGGCAACGATGAAGGAAGTAGGCAAAAAGGCAGTCGGAAGCCCCAAACAATGTCGAAGCCCCCTAGTAGACGTATGGTCATCACGCAAGTGTCTACGAAGTCTGGTGTGCCGACGAAACCCAATGACGTAGCGAACAAATTCCGCACTTTCTGCGGGATACTTGGGCGGGAGAGGGTCAACATAACCATTGCCACTGGAAGGATATTACTGCCGCGAAGGAGGAGGAGTTAATGGCTGAAGTAAAAAGGTGGTTCGAGATCCCTGCTAGAACACGATGAACGTGTCAGAGCGGCTGCAATGAAGACCATGGGCAAGGCGTGGAGGTTGTTCAAGAGCATCTTGACGACAAAGTTCGTATGGACGGGTGAGAGCCCGTTTCAGAAGTACGGCTTCTTGGACGAGCAAGTGTACAACAGATTTGTGGAGATGAAGACCACGCCAGAAGAAGTGGCGAAGAGTGAACGGCAGAAGGCCCTTCAAGCAAGAAACAAGCACCCGCATAGGCTTGGAAGCACATGATATGAAGGTGCATCGGCGAGATGGGAGATGCAGGATCGGCTGGCAATGGAGAAGAATCTACCCCCTCCATTTCCCAGCGTGGTTTCTGGCCGTGCCGCCTCCTGGTGCAGAGCACGTGCCAAGCCAGATCCGCAGAGTGGTTCGGCTACATTTCCAAACCCTGCTGACCAGGAAGTGGTCGATCGCATGGTAATATACCTGACTGTGTACACACAATTCTTCGGAACCATACGAGTATCATTTGTAATGTAACTCTCGCGCGTGGTCGTTGCAGGTGCAGATAGCTTCGCATGGGTCACTAGATGATGACGAAGAAGCACAATCATCTAGGACCAAAGACCTCCTAACCGTAGCGTTGGAAAACCCGGAGCACCCAGGTAACACAAGAGGTGTTGGAGTTGCAGTTCCCTGGAGAGAGGGATTCCCTGAGATGGAGGAGCAGTACGAGAGGGGAAGGCCGCTAAGAGGAGTCGAACTCAGTCAACAACGACTACGAGAGACTCCGAAGATTTGGAGAGGCGTATTCAGGAGGAAGTCAGGAGGCAGGTTGAGGCATTTAAGGAGGAGTTCAGAGCTCAACTTGCACTCTCTAACGTAGCTATGGCGAGCCCTGGAAATATTCGGAGTAGCTGCGCATCCGCCGAAGAACAGGGTGAAACATATCCCTGCGATACCATCTCGGGGGCCATTTATAGGGTTTTTATAATAGCAAGTACATAACTTTGGACTTAATCAACAAGGTACTCAATAATTTTGTAGGAGATGACTCCTTGCACGTTGTTGGCAAGGGTAGCCGGAGATGTCGCCCTCATTCCTGCATTTGGGATGGCATATCCCAAGGAGGCGGGGACTCTACTGCATGGTCGCCCCATAGCACCGAACTTTCAGAAGGTGCATATGGACGACGTGGTTGAAGGTTTCAAGGAGCTCCCGCTTCCCATGCCACCAAACAACGAGATCACGGTGCTGCGTCAGACGGTTGGCACATTTATCCAGTGCCGAAGAGGGACATCAGAATACAAGTGCGGCCTACCTCTCAGAGCGCATCACACACTGAGCCAGCTAGGATACCCGAGGTTAACCCTACCCTCATGGAGCTGGTAGCGGCAGCGCAACGGGCTGATGAGCCAGCTTCATCTCCGGTCAAGCCGGCAGAGCCAGCAGCCGCTACCTCCATGGGGACGGTGCTACAGATGAGAGCAGTTCCTTCACCGGTGAAGCACACCTATTCTAAGGGGACTAGCAGAACCGGCAAGGGCAGGAGTCGCAGTAGTGGCCCCAAGACTTCCAAGGGCAGCAAAAAATCGAAGGCAGCTCTAGTGGCAGAACTTGGGTTTGATCCGGACAGAGTGGATGATCTCCCTTTCGCGCCTCTTGCTCGTTGATTTGTGAATGGACAAGTCTTGGTCACGCCGGAAGACATATCGAGCTCACTGGCATGCCAGAGGTTGCATGATTGGTATATGAAGGCGACGAACAACCTAGAGCCTGACCAAACCATGCCACGAGGCGTCAGGGTCGCTTTCAAGGAGGAACACCTTTTCCACCAGGACATGGGCAGGTTGTTCTACCTGTACTTTCAAGACCTGTTCGAACTCTTCAACCTCGACGCCCTGGAGCAGACCCTGTTGAGATGCTGGACATTGTAAGTCTACAACTTCTCAGTCAATCAGTTTTCTCCATACCTATGCAACTTAATTAAGCCGTGACATGATTTTCCATTTTGCATAGATACATGCACACCGAAGCCAGACTTACCAACGAACCTATCGGGTTCATTGACCCGGCAAGGGTGACTTGGGCAAACATTACAGACAACAAAGATGCAGTTCTGGAGTATGTTAAGCATGCACTATTGTCCCAAAAGGATAAAGAGTACATCGATTTCCCTTCAACCCTGAGTAAGTGTTGCATCGCATCCAATACTTATAATTTCACCATTACACATATATCACAAAGCTGATTTGGTAGTATGTCTATATATATGCAGCTTCCATTGGGTTTTGGTCGTATTTATACCAAAATGGAACAGGGTTGTATACCTTGATTCCTCGCGAAATCCTTCACGCGACTTTGGGCCGATTCGCGACATACTTGACGAAGCGTTCATCGATTACAAAGCTCGTGGAGGGATAAGTGGCAAAGGGCCCAAGCTGCGACATAAATTTGACTTTCCGGTACATATATATCCATTACTATGTTAATATAGCATATTGACATGCTTCATAATAGATTCTTCTTAGCTAACGTATATTTGTTTGTTGTTTTAGTGCAAACAACAACCCAAGGGGACAAACCTATGTGGATTCTACGTTTGCTACCACATGGAGGTTGTTGCGGGTTTTCGTTAGGTGAAGACTAGCTGAGGAGGTATACCCAAATGCAAGCATTATTTTGAGTTTGTTTATATTTTGTAATTTTCTAGTCCTTATTGAATTTATGACAGCAACAGGCATGGAAGGTTGAAGATGCCACACTTGATGAAGCTGAACTCAAGCGCATTCGAGGGATTTTTGCCTTCTTCATCAATACACAAATCATCAATCCCGATTGCGAGTTCTATGGTGGCGGCTTAGCAGACTAGCATTGTCTTTCATCTTTGTTCTAAGCACTCTATTGCAACTTTTCTTTCAAACACTGAAGTATGCGATTGCGAACTCTAATTTCTGAACGGTGTGACTCATTTCTAGTTAGCAATTGTGAATATATGTAGCTAGCAATTGTGAATGTATAAATATGTGATTGTTTCAGTGTATCACTGTCTGTGAATGTATAAACATGTGAATATTCTGTCAAATATATATCTGCTATTTCAGAGGGCATGGCTAGCAATTCCTGAGGCTAGCCACAAAACAGGCAGTATTATGCCCTCTGTTCACACCCATCCCAGATGGGTCAACACTTAAACCCGTCCATGATATCAGTCATCGCAGACGGATGATTAACTTACACCCGTCTGGGATGAGTTGTTATCGCAGACGACTCGTTGGTCGGCCCGTCTGGGATGAATGATTATCGCAGACGGTCGGCCCACCCGTCTGCGATGACCTGTGTCATCACTGACCACCAATTTCGGACGGACCGGCCAACCGTCTGGGATGGTTGTTTCAGCCCGTCTCGGAAGGTCTGTACTGTAGTAGTGTACTACCTCAATTATTAAGTAGATTATGCTCTAGAAAGCTTTTAAAGAGATTTGGCATCATTTACTTGTTTACTTCTTCTTGGTCATATTTAGTTTCTCTTATACTTGGATGTTTCCCTTCGGAATATGCTTATGTGTCAAATAAATCATATGCACATAAAGCTAAATCTAATGAAATTTCATCATACTTAGGTTCAAAGCCAACCGATGGTCTCCACTTTATTCATTATGTATTACTACAATTATATATTTCAGTTACATTTTGGGAGTTTGGGTAGTTATGTGTGTTTGAGTTACAACACTTGGCTCATATTTGATTATTCTTGTATGCTTACTAAACTCTAATCTTCGATGATGTAGATGTTTAATTTTTGCTACATTTGACATGGTTGTGTTTTTCTTTATCATAATTGATGATGAATAGTACGGTATCCCACGTATTAGGGGTATCCGAATACTGAATCCCAGGACTTTAGGAAGGTACAGCGTACCCGGGAAGGGTCCCTGGACGATAAGGTAACCCCTCTCGGGAAGGGAAGACTCTCCCTTAAACTAGGAAGTTAATCCCGACGTTTAAGGAGACCAGAGTCCTATTCGGGTGTAAGTCCACGTCCAGTACGATCCTGGGAACCCCCTATATAAGGATCAGCAATCCCATAGGGGAGGACAGGTCGAATTAGGTCAAGAGAGGTTCAGCAGATCAATCTAGTCGCAGCACCCGGAGGCGAAGCCCTAGAAGACCCGCTACCTCGAAGGAGTCGAGCCCGGCGGTTTAGGATAGATTAGTCTACGATTAGGCCTAGGGTAGCCACTAACATACATCCCCCATTGTAAGCGTGTTCTTCATCAATATATAGCAACAGGACGTAGGGTTATTATCCTGAGGGAGGCCCGAACCTGTATAAAAACGGTTGTCCCCTGTTGTCAGATCTCCTGGCACTTGGGCCCTAGAGGTCCCTACCCCCCAGCAATCCTCATTCCACGAATACCGTAAGATCGCCGATTCACCAATCGTCGACAGATGGCGCCGACCGTGGGGACCTCTCCGGACCAAGCCGTGCAGGAAAGATCAGAGTCGGCAGGACGTGCAACTAAGTGCGATCAGATCCCAGTGCCGTTTGCACAGCCCTCACCGGTCCTGACCGAGGAGGAGGAAGCAAACTCGGCAGGAAAACCGATCGCACCCTCGCCCCGTACTGGGTACTCGGACCAGGGTTTCTACGACAACTTTGGCCCTATGGATCCGCACCCGGTTACGGACCGAGTGGATTTCGGAGAATACGCCCCTGAAGAAGACTCGGATGGCGAAGCAGATCACTTCAGAACCGAGTGCGCCAGGGCCTTCAGCGGGAAACTGGTCTTGAACGACGACTTCCCGGCAGGAACGACCAGCCCCATGGTTGGAGTCTCTCCTGCAAACTCTGATCGTGAGAACGATCAAGACCCTATCCGCGTCACGTCCGATGAGGACAACGTGATGGAATACGAGTACACCTCGTCCAGCCAAGGATCTCGGATGGTACTCGCGATCGACGACGGTCGAGAAGACCTCGAAGATCACAATCTGCCCGGGGGCTCGCACATAGATGCCTCCCACATGAACAGGGGCTTACCCGCCGCCGGGGAAAGAACTCCCCGCCGGAACAAAGACTTGCCTGCCGCTGGGGAGAGATCTCCCCCGGGAACGAGGGAGTACGTGTCCCGAACTGCTCGAAGACTTGCGGAAGTGCGCAATCTGCTGTCACAGCCTCCCGTGGCGGACTTATCGACACCCGCGGGTGTGCAGTGGCTGCAACGGCTGGGGGCTGACCTCCAAAAGGCTCAGAACCAGGCCGAGTCTTCCCGAGCCCAGTCGGTGGCCCGTAGCTCTACTCGGGTGGACACCCCTCCTCCGCCAGAAGAGCGCGATCGGGAGGGACGACACCCCAGGAACAGGCCTCCTCAGGAGGAGCCACCTGTCGATCTCCGAGAACAGCTCGAAAGCGCCGCTGCCAAAGGCGTCAGCAAGAGCAGCCATCTTCTCGGAGAGACCACGCACAAAACGCCAATGCTCGGGGCCGATCTTCGACCTCGAATAGCGGCGAGACTGCACCTTATCGGGGTTCCTTCAGCGGATGCCAGGCGCTATCCCAGAAACTCCGACAGGTACGGTGGCCTTCTCGTTTCAAGCCCGGCTCGCTAGAATCATACGACGGAACCACGAACCCCGTGGAATTCCTTCAGATCTACACCACCGCGATCGAGGCAGCCGGAGGGGACGAGAAGGTATGGCCAACTATCTTCCTACCGCTCTCAGAGGAGCCGCTCAGGACATGGTTGACGAATCTACCCCCAGGAACGATCCATTCGTGGGGACAGCTATGCGACATGCTACTCGGGAACTTCTAGGGTACCTTCCCAAGGCCTGGTCGGGTCGACGATCTATTCCTTGTCGTCCAACGACCAGACGAGACTTTCCGAGAGTTCACCAAAAGGTTTAGTGCTGTCCGCAACACTATCCCAGAGATAACCGACTCGGACGTCATCCGCGCCTTCACTCGAGGCAGCCGAAACGAGATGTGCACGCACGATCTGATCATGCGGCCACCGAGAACCACCAGGCAACTCATGGATCTGGCCGAGAAGGCCGCCTGTGCGGAGGAAAACCCCTGCGCTATATCAAACAACAGCGGGTGAGTCGACCAGTTCTCCCCTCCGGTCGAGGAGCGAGTCGCGCAAGGCCAAGCGCAAGAAGAAGCCCTCCGGAGGAACAAGGAGAAAAGGATCAGATCCGACGAGGTAATGGCCGAGGTCTCCCGAGAAGCGCACCTGGCGGCCACGCTCCAAGGATAAACCTACCACGTCCTCCGACAAGTCATCAAGCCCTGGTGCGACTTTCACCAGACCGACTCGCATGATCTGCGACAGTGTCGCATCTTCAAGAAGTACCTTCGGGAAGAAAGAGAGAGGTTCCGCGAGGAGAACCCTCAGGTCGCAAATAACAGTCGGGAAACGACTTCCGACGATGATGATTCCACTCTGAGCCTTTCCAGGGGCATGTTAGAGCAATCGAGCACATATTCGGGGGCTCAACCTCTTACGAATCCAAGAGGCAGTATAAGGCGATCGCCCGAGAAGTTCTCGCGAGTGTCCCGCAGGGTCCCTCGAGCGGTCAAGTGGTCTGAGGTCACGATCTCTTTCGACCAGACCGATTGCCCCGAAAATTGCGCTCGACCGGGACGGTACCCTATTGTGGTCGAGCCAACGATCAACAACTGCCGAGTGGGCCGCGTGCTGATAGACGGAGGGAGCTCCCTCAATATCCTATTCGCTAACGCCCTCGACGCCATGCAAGTGCCCCGATCGTCTGTTCAGACGGTGACGCACGCCTTCCATGGTATCGTCCCGGGCTCATCGGCCACGCCGATCGGGACAAGTCACGCTCCCGGTTACCTTCGGTACACCGGAGAACTTCCGAACAGAGAAAATCCTGTTCGACGTAGTCGATTTCGAGACAGCCTACAATGCTATCTTGGGACGCCCTACTCTGGCCAAGTTCATGGCAGCTACGCACTACGCCTACCAGTGCATAAAGATGCCCGGCCCAAAAGGTGTCCTCGCGATAAGGAGTTCCCCCCAGAGAAGCACTCCTCTGCGACAAGAGCAGTCTCGACCACGTGCGGGTACCCCTGGGGGACGGGGGACATATGCCCTCAAAAACCAGTACGGCCGTGAAAACCCACGGCGAGATAAAAGTAATTCCTCTGAATACGGCAGAGCCCACCAAGACAGTCCGGATCGGGTCAACGCTTGATCCAGACTTGGAATCATCGCTCGTCACTTTCCTCCGGGGCAACTCGGACGTCTTCGCGTGGCAACCATCCGACATGCCGGGAATCCCTAGGGAAGTAATTGAGCACAGGTTAGCCGTCCGTCAGGACGCCGTACCAGTGAAACAAAAACTACGGCGATTCGCCCCAGATCGGAAGGAAGCCATCAAGGTGGAAATCGAAAAACTCCTGAAGGCCGGCTTTATCCGAGAAGTCGAGCACCCTGAATGGCTCGCCAACCCAGTTATGGTTAAGAAAGCCAACGGGAAGTGGCGAATGTGCGTCGATTTCACGGATCTCAATAAGGCTTGCCCAAAGGACGCTTTCCCCTTACCCAGAATAGATCAGATAGTGGATTCAACATCAGGATGCGACTATCTAAGCCTCCTCGACGCCTATTCGGGCTATCACCAAATAAGCATGTGTCGGGAGGACGAGGAGAAAACTTCCTTCGTGACTCCGTTCGGGGTATTCTGCTATTCAAAGATGCCCTTCGGACTAAAAAACGCGGGAGCAACGTACCAACGCGGAATGCAGCTTGCCCTCCACAGCCAAATTGGTCGAAACGTTGAAGCATATGTCGACGACCTTGTCGTGAAAACAAAGAAGAAAGAAGACCTGCTCTCGGACCTACTGGAAACATTCACCAACCTCCGGAGAAACAGAATAATGCTGAACCCGGAGAAATGTACCTTCGGGGTCAGCGCCGGAAAATTACTCGGTTTCCTGGTATCACACCGGGGAATTGAGGCAAATCCCGATAAGATACGGGCGATCGCAGAGATGAGGTCCCCAAAAACGGTCCGAGACGTCCAAAGACTCACGGGTTGCATGGCGGCCATGAGCCGATTCATATCCCGACTAGGAGACCGTGGAATTCCTTTCTTCAAACATTTGCGACAACACGACGGCTTCGAATGGACAGCGGAGTCAGAAGCGGCATTCCAAGAGCTCAAAGAATACTTAACCTCCCCCCCGGTACTGGTCGCGCCTAACCCCGAGGAAGGGCTACTGCTTTACATCGCG
Organism: Stipa capillata; assembly: GCA_019208055.1. NCBI lineage: Eukaryota > Viridiplantae > Streptophyta > Magnoliopsida > Poales > Poaceae > Stipa > Stipa capillata. The sequence goes on along the minus strand of JAGXJF010005064.1, from coordinate 512,795 downwards.
GCCGGGCCGTCCGCGGTCAGCGGAGTGTTGACGGTGGAACGCGGAACCCCCGAGCACCATGAGAAGATCCAAAAACCAGTGTACTACATCAGCGAGATCCTGCACGGACCCAAAGAGCGTTACCCCCAAGTTCAAAAACTCCTATACGCGGTCCTCACCACGTCTCGCAAGCTCCGACACTATTTCCAAGCTCACACGGTCACGGTCCCGACCACCTACCCTTTGGGAGAAATCCTCCGCAATCGCGAGGCCATAGGTCGAATCGCCAAGTGGGCTGTCGAGCTCGGAGAGTTCGACCTCCACTTCGTTCGGCGCACGGCGGTCAAGTCACAAGTCCTCGCTGACTTCGTCAATGAATGGACGGAGCCCGACTGTTCAGCGTCACCAGCGGTAAAGGACGACATCTGGACACTACACTTCGACGGTTCCCTAACCATCGAAGGCGCGGGGGCTGGGGTAATCTTGACCTCTCCAACCGGAGAACGCCTGCAGTATGTACTACAGATTGACTTCCCGGCCACGAACAACGTAGCCGAGTACGAAGGGTTGCTAGCCGGTCTCAGAGTCACTTCGGCACTCGGAATCCGCCGCCTTCTCGTGAACGGAGACTCACAGTTGGTAGCAAGACAAGTGTCCAAGGAGTATCAGACTACAGACCCGAATATGGTGGCTTACCTTGCGGAGGTGAGAAAGCTAGAGAAGAAGTTCGTCGGTTTTGAAGTACGGTATATCCCTCGAAAGGATAACTGCCAAGCCGACAGTCTTGCCCGCCTAGCCTCCTCACGATCTCCATGCCCACCCGGGGCCTTTGTAGAAAGGATCTCGACGCCGTCCGTGGCTTCCCGTGAACCCGGGGACGAAGGAGAGGTGGTTAAGCACCACTCAAGGGTGTCACCAGGTATTGACGCTCCGAGGGGAGTGGCGGGATGCCTCGTCGCTCCTCTCGATCTTGAAGAGTCGTGGATAGAGCCCATCCGCAAGTACCTTCTCGATCGAACTACACCTGAGGACGATACGCTTTCCGAGCAAATTGCCCGGCGCGCCAGGATGTACTCCCTGGTCAATGGGGCCCTCTACCGACGAGGGGCCCACGGAGTGCTCATGCGGTGTATCCCTCAGACGCAGGGTATAAGATTACTCGAAGAGATCCATGGAGGGGTGTGCGGGGCACATGCATCTTTCCGAACCCTGGTCGGAAAGGCCTTTAGACAAGGATTCTATTGGCCGACAGCCCTCCATGACGCGAGCGAGTTAGTGAAGCGATGCCGTCAGTGTCAATTTCACCGCAGACGCATTCACCAGCCCGCCCAGGCATTACAGACGATCCCCTTGTCATGGCCATTCGCCGCATGGGGCCTCGATATCCTAGGGCCCGTTCCCGGTGGCACCCGGGGGCTATAAGTTCCTCTTCGTCGCGATCGATACATTCACCAAATGGATCGAAGCCGAACCTGTCTCGCAGATCACGTCGGAAGCAGCCAAGCGGTTCATAATGAGAAACGTTATGACCAGGTTTGGCGTCCCGAGCAGAATCATAACCGACAACGGTACTCAATTCTCCAGCTCCGACTTCATCGAATACTGCACCGAGCTCGGCACCACGATATGCTATGCCTCGGTTGCACACCCACAGAGCAACGGACAGGTCGAACGCGCCAACGGACTCATACTCCAGGGGATGAAAACTCGCGTCTTCGATAGACTCTCCGCCCACGCCAAGGCTTGGGTACGCGAGCTGCCCTCCGTCCTCTGGGCTCTACGGACAACCTCCAATCGGGCTACCGGAGAAACACCGTTCAGCTTAGTATATGGAGCCGAGGCCATGCTACCATGTGAACTTGCCCTGAAATCCCCACGGGTGGAACTGTACACCGACAAGGAAGAAATCCCTCGAAGAGAGGACGACCTCAACTTCATTGAGGAAAAGCGGACCCAGGCTCTTCTCCGGGCTACCCGCTACCAGCAGAACCTCCGTCGTTACTATGACAGACATGTTCGACAACGCTCACTGCAAGTCGGAGACCTTGTCCTACGACTCGTGCAAAATAAAAGCAATAGCAATAAGCTGTCTCCCAAATGGGAGGGTCCTTATACAATAGTCGAGGTTACTCGACCGGGATCCTTCCGACTAGCGATGGAAGACGGCCGAGTCCTAACTAATTCCTGGAACATCGATCAGCTCCAGAAGTTTTACGTGTAAAGCTAATCGACTGACTACTCGAGAGCATCCCTCGAGTAGACAGTCGGGGGCTGGTCCAAAGACTTAAATTCAGGAGTCATTCATTAGATGAAACAGAAAGTTCTATACATGTCTGACGTACATACGAAGGCTATGCGTTTACAAGTCGGGCAAGCGCAAACGCCCAGAGAAATCTTGAGCGGCTCGGTCCAATTCCGCCAGGCGATCAGGAAGGTTCTCCGTGGCTCGGATGGACACACCGACCGTGGTAAGCACCAGCTCTAGGCGGTCCGCCATCTTTAACAGATTCTCCTCGGCGGACGAGGCTCGCGCTTTCTCTCGCGAAAGGGCATCTTTCTCCCGAGAAAGGGCATCGGAAAGCCACGCCGATTGGTCCCGGAGTGACTGGACCTCGCCGCGAACGGCGTTCCACCTGTCATGAGCACGCTGAGAAGAAAAACGACAAGGTCAGATAGGCTGGCAATATCATCTAACAAAACCTATGACGGGCAGGAACCTTCCCTACCTCCACCAAAGGTTTGAGTAGCGCTATGGGATCATCTTCGACTGAGGCTTCCTCGCCCTGGAGATTTGGCTCCGGCTGGTCCTTGACGGGTGAGGAGGGGGGTACCACGCCAACCGGGCTCCGACTAGGAAGCAGTCTGATAAACCGCTTCCTCCGTGGAGCAGCAAGAGGGGCAGGTTTCGGTGGAGAAGCGTCCCTGCAGGTCGCATTCAGAATCCAGAACTAGGAGCGTAAGCTCGACAAAGCAAGAAGCGGAAGGATGGTACCTCGCCCTCTTCAGCGAAATGGAGCGCCCCCGTCGGACCGAAGGATTTCCCGCTCCTCGAAGACAGGGCGGTGATTCGGATTTCGATTCGCTCCGCACAACCTCTTCTACCTTCTCGGTGGGCTTGGTGTCCCCATCGTGCTGATCCTCGGCCGCGGTCGAGCATCGACTAGGACTAGAAGGCCCAGCTTCGGGGTCATCTATTCCCCGTCCTTCTCTCTGCAGAAAGGGCCCATTCCACGAAACCAGTGTAAGGTGGGCCTGAAGGACCTAGGATCCTAAAAAAGAAAAGATTACCGCTAGAACCTCTTTCCCGCTCGTGCCAAGGTCGAAGAGGTAGCGACGTGGGGACGACTTGGCGATTGGGTGGAGGTACTCGCTTGAAGATAGCTTTTACCTTCTCGGACACCTCCGCTTCCGAGAGGGCTGTTCGAGACAAAGAAAAATTCAGAACACCCCGATAAGTCCTTCTTACGGGATTGAGAGGGAAAAACTTACCCATTTTTCTCCACCGTTGGTATGGATCGCTTGTCGAGTCCCAAGCACCTGTCTCCCTGTACCGTAAGGGGCAAATTCCGCGCCTGACGAAGTCGGCGACAACGTCAGCCGAGGACAGGCCTCGGGTCCGCAGAGCCTTGATCTCCCCGACCAGGTGCTGGAGACGGGAGTCGAGCAGGGTCTCGTCGGTCCAAGTGGATGCCGCGTCGGGCTGAGTTCCCCAGTACCTTATGCTCAAGGGGATCGATGGATGGCAATAGCACCACTCATACTCCCATCCTGCGAAGGAACGGATTCCGGTGGCGTCGATATACTCCGCGGTCCTATCTTCTCGAAGGCGGACACTCGCGCCCCCCTACTACCTTCTTCTTGGTCCTCTCCATCTTGTGGAAATATCTGAATAAATCCAACGGTGGCCGCACTCCGAGGAATGCTTCGCACAGATGAGCGAACACACTCAGGAGGATGTACGAGGCCGGGTCAAGATTCACCACCTCCACTCGATAGAACAGGAAGATCGAATGTAGGAAGGTGGAAGGAGGCAAGAAGAATCCGCATCGGAAGAAGTCGGGGAAGACGACCAGCCAGCCAGATTCGGGTTCAGGAACTTTCTCGCCCCGGACATGGCGGAACTCGGCTTGGCGGGTTGATTGGATAAGAGTCAGCTCTATGGAAGATGCGAGTTTCGCCTCGGTCATCACTGAGCGCGGCCATGGTTCGTCAACCAACGGGCGCCCAGCCATGGCGCGGAGAGGAAGGAGATGAGGGGAACAAGAAGGCTAGGAGGCAGGGGATCAATGTGGGCAAAACCCCAATTCCTGGACTCCTAAAGATTTAAACGTTCGCCGGGGCTCGAGCGCGGTTTTCGGCACGATCAGTTCCATCGCATTTAATGCGGACAGTTGCTTTTTCCGCATACAAGGCATGTCGCGGGAAAAAGAGGGTCTGACAACCCACGACCCAAACGAGTGCGCGGCACAATAGCGCAGAGAGAGAAAAGATTCTTCATCACCACGCGAAATTTCCGCCACGATGGTTCGGTTTCCTAAAAATATGCCAGGCGGACGCGTGTCCGTGATCAACGGATCAGATCGGATCAGAAAGCATTCTGGGTTTTACCCGAGGATTATTCCGATAAGGCTTTCACGACTACTCGGTAGGAGTCGAGCCTACTCGGGGAAGTCGTCGACAAGAACTACTCGGATCGCCTACTCGAGAGTTTCGTCCCCGACAAGGGCAGATTTCTAACAGAACCATCATGACCTCACTTCGCGTACTGATGGGGGGCTTGATGATGAATAGTACGGTATCCCACGTATTAGGGGTATCCGAATACCGAATCCCAGGACTTTAGGAAGGTACAGCGTACCCGGGAAGGGTCCCTGGACGATAAGGTAACCCCTCTCGGGAAGGGAAGACTCTCCTTAAACTAGGAAGTCAATCCCGACGTTTAAGGAGACCAGAGTCCTACTCGGGTGTAAGTCCACGTCCAGTACGACCCTGGGAAACCCCCTATATAAGGATCAGCAATCCCATAGGGGAGGACAGGTCGAATTAGGTCAAGACAGGTTCAGCAGATCAATCTAGTCGCAGCACCCGGAGGCGAAGCCCTAGAAGACCCGCTGCCTCGAAGGAGTCGAGCCCGGCGGTTTAGGATAGATTAGTCTACGATTAGGCCTAGGGTAGCCACTAACGTACATCCCCCATTGTAAGCGTGTTCTTCATCAATATATAGCAACAGGACGTAGGGTTATTATCCTGAGGGAGGCCCGAACCTGTATAAAAACGGCTGTCCCCTGCTGTCAGATCTCCTGGCACTTGGGCCCTAGAGGTCCCTACCCCCCAGCAATCCTCATTCTCACGAATACCGTAAGATCGCCGATTCACCAATCGTCGACAATAATATTCATATGTCATGCCATGATTATGTCATAATCACCTCATCGTGATAGTTCTTTACCTCATATGCCAAATTGTACACTACGCATGTCCATGGATTCTAAGAGATAAGGAAGCTCTTCACACTTTCACCTCAATATGTGCATTTGCATATAAACACAAATTCAAATAATACATATTTTTAGCGGGAGCTCATTCCATATCATAGGACCCAAAACAACACTCTTTATATTCAACATTGAAACTCTAATCGGTTTGCCATCAATCACCAAAAGGGGGAGATTAAAAGTGCATATTGGCCTCTAAAGTGGGTTTTAAAGATTAATGACAAAATAGTTTAAGGGCTAATGTGTGCATCAAGTGTGATAAGGTGTTTAGTACCAAAAGCTCAGATAAAATCAGCGTTGATGACCACTAAAAGGTTCTAAGGAAAGAAGACTCGAAGAAACAAAGATTAAGGACACTTTCTAGGTCTTTTAGTGGTGTGAGGAATCACATTAAGTTTAGATAAAGTCATACTATTATGGGTGATTAAAATTTGAAAGCTATTGAGAGTGACCTGCTAATGCTCAGTTAGGAATCATTTTCTAAACGCGAAGAGGCCCTTGAAAAACTCTTGATACACACTTTTCTAGAAATGTCGGAACATCCATGTTTTACCTCTGTGTGAAGAGTCAGGGAACTCGGAGCTACCTAGTTGCCCTTCTGTCTGTTTTTCTAGATGTCCAAGATCTCCTGGAACCTCAGAGTTCTATTCCTGGAAATGCCAAAGTTCTTCTACCTTTAATGTCGAAGCTGCCAGAAATTTTCTGGAGCCTCCAAGAAGCTGTTCTGGACTTATCCTTGAAATGTTAGAATATCCGAGTCAGAATGTCGAAACCTCGAAAGTGAAGTATGTGTATCCTCTGTTGAGGTCCTTTGACACCTGGAAGCACTGAGTGCAAAGTTAGAACCTCCAGAAATCGGTTCTACTGATGTCTCTCTGAGGCCTTTCGAAATCCCAGAGAGTCTAGGTTCCAAGTCGGAACCCCCGACTTTCACTTCTGTCAGCTGTGCTCTGAAAATCAGAACCTCCGAGTTCATGTCAAATTTTTTAGATCCTTTTCTAGATATTCATAGTCATTGTTTTGAAATGTCGGAACCTTCATGTTCTATGTCAAAAGCTCTTAGTTCTTCCACTTTTACTCTAATAGCTAGTTTTTGAGGGGTTGGCTATATAAAACCCACGTCTCTTTGCACGAGTAACTATTTGTCATTCCAATTCTCTGCTCTACTGGGAGCCATCCCACACTTCCTCAGGCCTAAGATCCCATCTTTGTGAGAAAATCTTTGAGAGAGAGATGGCTAGGAGTCACTTGAGAGCCTTGTGAAGCACCTCAAGAGTTTGTGAAGATCCGGAGCTTGTCTACCATAAGGTGAAGGAGCTGCCAAGTGAGAGGTTGGCTTCACAATCGTTGGACCAAGCTTCCTCGACGGAGACATAGGATATTGCCAAAAATCCGAACTTCGACAACAAATCATTGTGTCTCTCGTGTGTGCATCTCCTTCCCTATACTTGTTGTTATTGCTAAATTTACTTGTTACAATCTTGCCTTGCCACTAGCATACTACGTCATGTCATACATAATTAGGATTAATTTGGAACTAGTCTATTCACCCCTTTCTAAACTACATCATTGATCTTTCACTCCTTTTTTCTCATGCTATTAGGAGGTGTGACACATCCCACTTTATACGTTAGTGTCTTTAATCTTCATAGCAATATGGGACTAAAACTTTTACACATGTCTTATCATTAATGAGTTTGAAGACTTATCTAGAAATTATTATTTATATGGGCTTCTAGAGTGATATGTTCGCATACAACATATACATTGTCTACTTGGGGATATATTTTTGATTTTCCTTTGATGAATTAAATTCTTATGTGGTTCTTGGCATTTTGGTAAATATCCCTTCTCATACTTCTTAAAAATTACATATCGAGATTTCTATTTTCCGAAGATGGTTTTATCTAAATGGATTGTGTACTTAGTCATCATTATTGCGCCTCTCTTGCTTTCCATGATGTATCATATTTGAAGGCTTGAAGAAAGCACACAGATGAGCTGCCATCTTCACTTGCCACGATTAGAAGTGAATTGCATTTTATCTCTTTTGTCCAACTTCAGTAAAACATATTATTTGTAACGTCTCGTGCTCTTAGTTCCATGGCATATGAAGATATTAAAATAATGTTTTGTTAAAATTACACACTTTTATATTACAATTTGTGCTAAATAATATATGCTTTTAGATAACTAAGATTTACACAAATTTGAGACGACGGAGAATTAACGAATGGATAAATAGGTGCGCCCATACTAGGCACATACACCGGTCTGTTTTTCTAATAGCAATCATAATTGTTTATATTTAATTTTGTTATTTTGTTAATCCTTTTAGGAGAGTTAATCTGCACAGCAAAACAACCATTCCTGACGAGACTTTCTGCAGCAACACGCGGGTATTAGCCGTCTCATTAAGCCCACTAGGGAGCTCTCCATTAAGAAAACCCAACGCCGCCGGAGATCCATGTATGCTGTATACGTGTGCTAATGCAATCACTCGAAGAGTTTGGTAAATATCTATCATTTCCATAAATCAGGAAACAAGAGGAGGAAGAGAAGAGAAGTTATCGGAGAGCGAAAAGATAGTCTCCTTCACATTTCAGAGCAATACGAATTCATAACTCAGCATTTCACTATTTCAGTCATTTCCACCCGATACATGCTTACATATATATACAAGATCCAGTCGCTCTATACCTAGTTACCTACTCCGTCTGTGTTGAAGTGGCACCGGGAAGTTAAATCCTTAGCTTAGCTCTCGCCGCCATTAGCAGCGACCAGCGGCAGCTCGACCTCGTGAGCCCACTCGACGCACCTCGTCTCGAAGTGGCGGCTCCTCACCTCGTTGGGCAGGTAGCTCACCCAGGCCTTGAGCCCCATCCGCCACCGCGTCGTCCTCCCCTCCGCCTCCCTCCCCAGCCTCCACGTCACCTCCTCCGGCAGCTCGTCGCTGGCCACCACCAGCCCCCGCATCTTGCTGAATGCGCGGCCGGGACCGCCGTACCGCCGCCTCATTCCGTTGCGCGGGTCAGCCTCTCCCGTCCCGCTGCTGCCCGGACGCCACGACGACACCTCCGTCCCGGTGACCGGGTCGCAGAGCACGCCCTCGAACACGCCGGCGCTGCCCTCCGCCTCCTGCTCCCACCGCCAGCTCCGGTTGCGTGTCCGCGCCGACGAGCGCATCTTGGCTTTCATCCTTGGAGGGGCACCGCCGTTGCTGCTGGCTAGTTTGGTGGCGCCGGAGAAGGCGCCCTTGACGGTCCGCGTCATCTCGACGTCCCGTTCCGGGTTCCCCGTCGAGCGGCCCAGGCTCGGACCTGTCGCGTAGGAAGCGCCGTACCTAGGGCCGATCCAGAGGCGGATGCGGCACGGGAAATGGCGCTCGCCGTCCATGACATCGTCGTCGGCGTCTTCGTCGGCCGCTTCCGCGTCGTCCTTCCGGAACCCGAGCCGCACGACACGTACCCGGATGTTATCGACGCGCACACGAACGCTTATGAACCTCTTGTCTCGCACGCTCACCGTGTACTCCAGCTGCGCCACGGCCTCCAGCTGCTGGTGCACCAGGCCGTACCGCAGCGCCGGCTCCTCCGGGACCTCATGCGGCAAGGCCGTGATGGACGTCGATAAAGCGCCGGTGACGCAGGCCATGGCGAGCACCGGCGCGTACCCTTTCAAGACCCAGAGGCCATGCACCTCGGTGGCGTAAGACAAGCACGCGATCGGGTGCGCACGACGCAATAGTTCCGGCTTCGCCGACGGCTTGGGTGCTCCGGCCTGCATCTGCCGCAGCAGGCACCACTTGGCGAGCATGTAGCCGAGCGACCGCATGAACCGCTCCTCGACGTCGGGGCCAACCGAGAGCAGGAACACGCTCAGCGCCGGTGTGCAGTCGCCGAGGGCGCGCTCGATCTCTGCGCCAAGGGCTTGGAAGAAGAGGAACCCAAAGTCCGCGGGGGCCTCGAGTGCGCACAGCCAGAAGAGGCGCAGAAGCAGGGCCAGCGAGAAGAAGGCAGCGCCGTCGGTGTCTGTCGTCACTTCGACGACGGCGGAGACACCCTCCGCGTTCAACTTGGATTCGGAAGCGTCCCGGAGGTTTCTACTCAAGGAAGGAATGGACGGCGAGAGCGTGGTCACCTCATCGAGGAGCTGAGCCCAGCAGCTGCAGCCGCGAGTCCACCGGCGAGGAGGCGCCGAATGTTTCGGACGTCCACAGCGCGCGCGACACGCCGTTGGCACTGTTTATGGCCAGGGAGAAAGCCACGAGCGCCGAGGGCTCGGCAGTGCCGCGGTCGGCGGTAGTGCAGTCGGCCTGCAAGACGATAGAGGCGCCGTCCGGGGAGGCGGCGAGGGGAAGGGACCGCGGCGGCGCGGTGTCGGTGCCGGGAGGAGGGAGGGAGGCCAGCCACGGCCACACGTCGTCCATGGGTTGTGGCTAGGAGGAGGAGCGGGTGCGTGGTGGTGAACTCGTGATGGCGCGGTGTATGGCTTGTATGGGTTCTGTTGTGCAGTGTTTGGTGTGGTTTATGGCGCGGAATGGAGGTTTGGAATGTGGAGGCGTGTTGGCCACAGAGGATATGATGTGGATATGGTGTGGGTCTCGTTGTCGATCGGTGCAAACTTCAGAAATTACAACTGCTACCTAAGCTCGTCTATGGATGTGGTCAGAACTTACAACTGCTCGAAACCAGCATGGGCCAATGCAACAAATTTTACTTTATTCTCTTCCTGTAATGTTGTCAACGGCTCAACGCCAATTCCACTAGGATTTTGCAGCTTGTACCATAAACCTGGCGCTTCTGTAACTTGCTAAACAATGTTCTTCTAGAATGTAACTCGGATCGCATCAGTATATGTTAGCTTCAGCTTGCACACATACTCAATTTGAATATATGCACAAATTAATGCTCAGTCCGTGATATAGGAATACTTTTCTTTTTTTCTTAGATTTTATTGATTATTCGGTCTCTATACTTCTGTTTTCGTCTTTTTGTGACGGACGCATACATATGCAGACCTAACTGGAATCCATATATACATGCCATTATATGTGATGCATATATGTACATGAGACCTAAGACATAGGTAGTCAGTAATCTATAGTATATATATGAGATAGATGTCTTGGGTATTTTTTCAATTAGTTTGAAATTCTAATTTGCGAACAAGATATTTGATTTCATATTTAGTTAGCACAAATTATATTGACATATATCGTGAAAAATAATTAAGTTACAGCCAGTGCTATTACTTTTTTTAATAATATTGATGTTATATATGTACTGGTCAGATCAAGGAGAATGTACAACACGAAAGAAACCCACATTGTTTGATTTGAAACGGCAGGTTGGAAGTGTAAATTCTCGCTTGAAATAGGAATACTACGTGTAACTATTATCACCCCAAAAAAAAACAACATTTAACTTCCACACTGCATTGAACAACACGTCATGTGCGTCTGGGTGGTGTAGTTGGTTATCACGTTAGTCTCACACACTAAAGGTCCCCAGTTCGAACCTGGGCTCAGACATGATATTTTTGTCCACTTTTAACAAATCTGTATATATTCGGGTTCAACTAGAACAGTTCTGCTTTGTTTATAGCCAAAAATATAAATATCTGCTTCCGGATTTATATCTTTTATATAGAGAATCATGACATTCCATTAACAAGATGAACTAGTCAAATCACTAGCCACCAGATCGACAACAAACAAAGTGAAACCATCGAGCTGCACATGATCGCTCTCTAGCCACTTGCATTGCCACTTGCATGGCAACTATTCACATGTGCGTGGCCCTATTCACGTGGATCTAGCCACTCATCACCTCCCCTCAAATCTCTCGGTTGTTGCTAGATCCTAGGCTTTTAGTTGCCACATGTTCGGCTGCACATATGAGCTTGTATATACCCTTTGATGTCAATTAATAAAAATGTGCTGCATCTCTCCAGCCTCTCTGAAATTCTACTCCTTTAACTGCAATGAAATCAAGCAAAAGCATGCTCCTGGTATCACGAACGACCATGGCATTAATCCCTCCATCCAACTCTTCTTCGGTGAGAGCAGCGACTAGATTCTGAGCATCTAACTCAAGCACCGTCTTGACGACACAAAGATCACGAGCCATCCTCAAGCCGCGGGCGCATGGGATCGCTTCAGCATGTAGCACGTTCTGTAGGTCTGTCAGCTTCCCTGCATCCATTGCTGGCATTCTCCCTGATCATCACGAAGCAGTGCCTTCAGAATTCTCGCGCATAAAGACTCGGGATAGCAGAGAAACCTCCACCGTTGTCTAGCGAGCATAGTGACACTAGACGCATTTAAATCTCTAAAGCCCAAGCCACCAAAGCTAATTTGGTTCCATTTTGCTTCTCCTAATCTATAACTATATGTTTGTTTAGGCTTCGAATTTTCTTTTTCCACAGAAAGAAAAAAACAAGGCCAGACAAACAGGTTCCCAATACATGAGATCTTTTGCTAGGACCCGCAGGCAATCGACTCAGCTGGGCCGCAGCCTGCAACAAGCGCTTCTTTACCACCGTCCGTGCTGAGCCCCTTGGTCCAGTAAGCCGAAAACGTAGATATCTCAGGCCCAAAATTTTTTTAATTTTTCTCAACAAAGAGCTCGCATCTGTAAGAGCACTTCGATCCATCCTCTCGAAGAATAATAGCTAGGGGTGCTGCTAATTCCTGATCAACCCTTGGGACGGTGGATTAGTATATTTTATCCCCACGGTCGGAAGGATCATCACCCTTTGGTGTTTTAGTCTAATCTTCTTCTCATTTTACAGTTCATCTTTCCATCCTCAGTGATGAGGACATGATCTCCATAGATACATCCGCTGCTCAAGCCATAAAGAACAAAAGGAGGTCCGTCAAGATTCCATCCTCTCGAAGAGCAATAGCTAGGGGTGCTGCTAATTCCTGATCAACAGTTGGGATGGTGGATTAGTATATTTTATCCCCACGGTCGGAAGGACCATCACCATTTGGTGTTTTAGGTCTAACCTTCTTCTCACCTTACAGTTCATCTTTCCATCCTCGTTGATGAGGACATGACCCCCATAGATACATCCGCTGCTCAGCCATAAAGAACAAAAGGAGGTCCATCAAGATCTTGAAGAACATGCGATGATTCAAGTTCAAATTCTCAAGAGGAGGAGGGAATAAAGTTTATGTGACTATGGCCATTTCCCACATGAATTTGTACTGTATAAGAAGTCTTCCCACGTCACTTTTGGTCCAAGAAGAGCTAGAGATAGAGTCCCACAAGATCTAGACTCTGATTCGGATTACTGAGACAGTCCTGACTTCAAACGACTATATCTCGGGCATACAGACTCCAATTTGGATGATCTTGGACTCTTTGAAAAGCTTATCTCGTTCTCTTTCCAACTTATCCAACCTCATCTCCAAATTCCTTACGAGAAAACCGCAACTGCCAAAACAATCCGAGACTGCCTCTGTAACAGATCACCTCTTGTCTTTTTATAGCCCCTAGAATTCTCTCTTTAGATTTTGGGTTTCATTGAGTTTTTTAACTACTGCTACATTATCACATCTATAAGTCGTGTAGGACTACCGCCTTGTTTAGATCGCTAGTGAAATCCCAATACACTTTCTTCTATCGCTTCTGCTAATTTAATACTCGCAATTTCAGATTGCAATTTATCATAGTTCTTGCTGGTTCTTCGGTTGCTTGCAGGAACTCAAACTTTGTTGTTCAGGTTGATTGTGCCTACGGCAAGGTCAATAACCATCGGAGATTGGTTTAGCGATTGGTAAGGCGTATCGTCGCGTATGGTATAGTCGGATCGTCAAGGTCAAACTCCACCAAATCATTAGTTACCTTCGTCTCACCGAAAGATTGGACCACTGTGTCATCACTTGCTGTTTCCTTGTTTCTCTCTTCCCCTTCCACCTCTTGTGATGGTGCAGCCACTGACATCGATGAAGGCGGCGCCAGAGCTGAGGAAGAGAACAGAAAAATAAAAAAAGAGCAGCTTTCAACTATTTTCGATGAGGTTTTAACAAATAATCATCAAGCTTTCAACTATTTACAATGAGGTTTCAACAGAAAATCATCAAGATTTCAACTATTTTTGATGAGCTTTCAACAAAAAATCATCAAGCTTTTCAAACATTTTTTGTGAGCTTTCAACTAAAATCATGAAACTTCCCACTATTTTCAGAGAGCTTTCAACCAAAAATCATCAAGCTCCCTGCTATTTTCAATGAGCTTCCAAACAAAAATCATCAAGCTTTGAATAAAAAATCATAAAAGCTTCAAACCAAAAAAAAACCTAGTGTACCACCCCCTACCTCCTCCCACATCGGCGGCGAGCCATGACAGAAGTGCGGTGGCCAACCATGGCGGCCGCAGCAGCGCGTCGAGGTCCCCTGAGAGGAGAAGAACGGGAAAGGAGCGAAGGTGCCCTGCGACGCCCAACCCTAGGGCAAGGAAAAGTGGCGGTGCACAACAAGAGAGGCAAGGCGCACGAAGAGAGAGGTGGGAACTTCCAATAGTGAGGGGCAAGAGCCGTCTCAACCTTGGATGTGCTTGCGGTGAAGCAGAGAAAAAGGAAACTCGGGAGGGATGGGAAAGAGCGGATAAGGGAGTGGAGAGAAGGGGAAAGGATAAGGGAGAGGGTGGTTGGGTGGGTGGGTGGTCCCACGCGCTATTGTTGGAGTGCGTGATCGCGGGGACAATCACCCTCTAAGGAGTGATTTCGCAATAGCTAGATCAACAAGGTGGTCGTCATTGTATATACATGGATGGATGACCCTCGCCCCTTCTCGATCCCCTGATTTGCTTGTACTCTTATGGTTGATGATGTAACAATACTTGCTAGCTAACGAGGTTGAGGACTCATCTTTCCACTCACATCACACGGATGTAGGATACTCACCTTTCTCAGCACCTAGTATACAATATAGTATTCCTTTGTTCATAAATAGATGATATTTTAGATTTTTTTTTCTTAGTCAAGAATATGCTTAATTTAGTGTTGCATGCATGCAAGCTTGCTAGACCCGAGAAGACTACTGCTCACGAAAGTGCTATATGAGGTACTACTTGAACAATTGCTTGCGCTAATATTGTCATTTCATCACTCTTCTTAATTCCTGCGCCATTTGCTAAAACGTCAGGTCGAATTGAACTTCTTTTCTTAGAAATGCATGCAGTATACTCCGCACAACCCACAAATCATGGGTCGCGAGTTTGCGATCGGAAATTCTGAACAGCGTGGACCAAACCCCTGCTACACGAGAAGCACGAGTATGTATCAGCATGGGACTTTAGGTGCATCACATACTCTTGCTAGGTTGTATGAGCATCCTGCAAGTTCTTTTTACCGTAATGTTGCACCGGAGTGTATTTGGGAAACTCTTTTAAACTAAAGTGTCAACATTCTTTCTCAAAAAAATGGCAAAAACCCATTTGAAAGTCGTGATTTTTTTAAACTAGTAATTTTATGTGCAACGCATGTTTAACCCTATATATGTCACACTAAATATGTCATACATTCTAAATATAGAGATAACTCATTTCCTATCTATAGACCGGTATACATTTCATATCAATAAATAAGATCAATCATGGCATGGAGTGAGGGGGTAGAGAGGAGAATTAGGAGGAGAAAATTATTTCATCAGTTACATGGGTTGATTAGAGGAGTAATTGTGTCTTGTAGTTAAGAGATAGTTTTTAGTGATCAACTTAAATTGTGAACCATGAGATGAGTGGATGGATGGCTAGGATTGGTTGCGTCAAAATCAAATCTTACTTTTTATAGTAGCATCAATAATAGATAATTTGTTTCTTATCTTTAGTACTTGAATATATTATGTATCAATAAATAAAATCTACCATGACATGGAGCGGGTGAGAGAGAGAAGAATTAAGAGCCAGGAGCAAACTAATACGGGAGTTAAGAGAGGTTGATTAGGGGAATAATTGTGCCTTGCAGTGAAGAGGTAATCTTTAGTAATTAACTTAAATTGTAAACCGTCAGATGAGTAGATGGACTGTTAGGATTGGTTGCATCAAATCCAAGTCGTGCTTTGCATAGTAGTAAAAAAAAATTAATGACATAAACATAGCATGAATTTGCACCACAAAATTTTAAATCTAAATCTGAGAAACAAAAAACCAAATCTAACCCCGTGTTAAGTTTCGATTACTCATATTCTAACCTATTAAGATTGGAAGATGTATGCTGTAAAGAAATAATAGAGAAAACCTACTATGATTTAGAAGACTCCTTGTTATGGAAAAGGCAAGTGAGAACTTTTATAAACCTAAGAGGGGTGGCTGTAGGAACTCAACTTAGACAATCAAGAAATTCAAGAGCAAAGTGCAAGCAAGAGAGGGTTAGAGGCTAGATTTCTCTAACACTAGATTCTTATATCGGATAAAAATTTGAATGCTCTTATATGTGTAAAAGAGATGTGAGAGAGCGACAATCTCTTATACTCTTTTGAGGTCGTGCTTAAAGAATTCGCGGTCGGCTTCGCCAAATCTTTTCTCTTTTGCTGTGATTGTTTGTCGTCATTAATTTGTATTCTCTACAGGATTCATTCACTTCGTTCTTGATACTAGACGCATTCATTGTCACGGTAGATGCAAAAAATTCTAAAATTTTGAGGATGTTAGAGGGGGTTTATAGGCTCGGGTGCACCACCAGCGTAAGTGCACGGATACGCCCTCTAAGAGTTTTTCAAAAATCAGTCATTTAAATCAGTTTTAATACGATCCTATTATTAAGAATCATGTTTGGTTACTCTAACTAGCTAGTTTTTAGCATGTCTTCGAGCTCCTACACCTCCAACCTAGTATATTAGAATCATAGAAGTGGAGGGAGGGAAACTGCTCTTTCCCAGACACACACAAAAATCTGTATGTACTATATATTACCAGCCTCTAAATATAATTACTTTAAAGGTTTATCGAAAATTAATTTATCTTATATTCATACTGCCGCACAACTTGGATTCTTTGAGGAATAGCAGATAGCAAGTTCAGAAAATATTTGAAAATGGCAAAAATTAGGAGAATTGAAGTTATTAAAAACTAGCCTGATGGCAGTCTCTTTCAAAGTAAGATGACTTGATTATATTCCCCATCCATAACGATCTGGGACCACCAAAAGCTAAAGTACGTAAAGGGACTTGTATAACTAAGCAGATTGGAAAGATAAAGACGTGATTCAGTTACTCATGCATGTTAGTCCCGGAGAACTCGATCGTTACACTGCCAGCTTCTTTTTCAATCTCAGCTTTAGACAACCCTGCAGATTATATATATTCTTCACGACAAAACTCAGACCCAGGCTGGACCGAACACAAAGCTTGGATGGTATATATAGGAGCCGGCAACTTGACAATGGTGTCGGGAAGTGATAATGAGCTGCGAGAAAACAAAACCTAATGTACAGCACCAGTACGTGATGGCAGAAAGCGTTCTTGCATGTGGCGTGTCGATCTCATGTTATTATTGCTTGCTATGCTTGCCCAACCTAACTTTCTGCATGCATGCATGCATGCATGCACGCACACACGCGAGTTCTCTCGTTCACGTGTGTGTTCAGTCGAAAAGTCACGCACGTAGTTTTCCACTCATACTCTAAAGCTAGTCGCGGATCTGTTTTCAGTACATCGGGAAATGAAATTGTGGTATTGTTTAATTCACATTGGGGTATGGACGGCAACTCTATCATGGACAGTAGTATACACTAGCTACCACTCGTGCATGTTGCAAATTTTCCTTTCAAGCTAGGATGCAACGGAGATTTCTATATGTACCCTGATAGATTAGTTGGGAAAGTATATATTAGATAATAGCTCTTTTCCAAGAACGTTGACGAAAACCGCTAATTAACTTACACCTGCTACCTAACTTCTCTAGAAATAGCTATCCACGTAAGACCTATAACGATGTGTAACTTTCTTTAATTGAAAAAAATATATACCGTCCTTATTTACATTAAATGTCATGATGATGATAACACTATTAAGGTCTTATTTGTTTGGACATGTGCTTTACCTTGTGGTGCTTCTAGCCATATAGAAGCACAAACCACTATTGCAAAGATTCTCATCACAGACTGGTGAAAAATATCATCACGGATGGTTTTCTCACCTGTCTATGAGAAAGGATCGGTGATAACCAATTTCCATCACAGACGGTTTGCTCTTAGTCGTCTGCGATATCGAATTGCAAAAATAAAATAAAGTTGGCCCCGAGCTCGGCCAGCAATGGGGTGTCGACGGCGGCCCTCAAGCCGGACGACTGGGGTAGGTAGAGGGGTAGGCAGACCTGGGAGCTGCCCTTGCTCCGGCTTGTCAACCTCGGCAACCACCGCTTGCTGCATCTCCTCCCATGAGGCACTACCTCCGGACTCGAAGAGCTCGCCATCCTCCACTACTACAAACAACATCATCCAGGATCGGTATCACTGACGGGTAGGAAAATAACCCGTCAGTGATGAATATGCGAAGAGCCTCAAGGCTATTATCAAAGATATCATCACTGATGGGTGGGAAAACAACCCGTCAGTGATGACTTTCAGTGACGGGTAGATTTTGCGCCCGTCAGTGATGACATCATTTATCACAGACGGGTAGGAAAACTGACCCGTCAGTGCTGACCTGCAGTGTCAGCACGGACGGGTAGAAAACTGACCCGTCAACGATGACCAAAGTAGCACTGGCGGGCATAATTTTGGCCCATCCGTGATGACTTCTTCTATCTATAAATGCGGGACGGCCTAGTCATTTTCGCCGTGTTGAAACCCTAACTTTCTTTCACACCGCGTTGTGGCCGCCGCCTCCTCCCTGAGCCCCCCGAGCGTAGATGCGGTCGCCGCCTCTTCCTCGAGCCCGGATCCGACCGCTGCCTCCTCCCCGAGCCCCTCCGAGCCCGGATCTGGTCGCCGCCTCTTCCCAGATGCGGTCGCCACCTCTTCCTCGAGCCCGGATCTGACCGCTGCCTCCTCTCCGAGCCCCCCGAGCCCGGATCCGGTCACCGCCTCTTCCTCGAGGCCGGCGACCGCTCCTCCGCCTTGCAGCGGCGCCGGCCCCTGCGGAGGCCGCCGTTCTTCCCTCTCCGTCGTGTTTGTGACACTGCGCTGCACTGTCTTGTGCAGTGTAACCGCAATGTCACAATGGTGACAATGCTCTATTGCGGTTACACTGCACAAGAAAACTACATACTGATATCGCAGTCCAATGCGTCTATCACATTCTAATGCATCCATTTGTAGTCAGTGTGTAAACACTCTAGCTAGCACTCTAGATAGTTCGTTTCTATATGAAAGTGAGATGTGCAAAATTCTTTAGCAACTTGTGTGATGTCGAATATATTGTACATATATATATTTGAGATGTTAACTTATCAAATTTGCGATGTGGAATTGAGATGCAGAAAATAGATTAATTTGTATATATTGTCCTGCGCATGCTGGGGCTGTGCAAAGGCTGTACATGCAGCTGGGATGTTATTCTGTTTTTCAGAGGTAGCAAGCAAAATGAGGTGATGAGGCCAGGAAATTCATGCACAGAAAACATCTCATCACTGACGGGTGAAAATAGAACCCGTCTGTGATGACTAGAATCACTGACGTGTTATTTTTAGGTCCGTCAGTGATGACCGGATCATCACAGACGGGTCGGTATTCGGCCCGTCAGTGATGATGGCCCTCTAGATCACAGACGGGTCTTTTCTTTACCCGTCAGTGATGAGTTATCTGCTCTAGGCGAACGACTAAGACTGTCATCACAGACGGGTCGTACTTCTATCCGTTAGTGATAAAAAGTGTGATGGGCAAATCGAACGAACAACTCACGACTTTCAGGACAACTACAATAAATCATAATAGCATATATACAGACCATCAGAAATGATTAAGATATACATAGACTGTTGTCTTACATACATAATTTATAAAATAAAAATAGATAACTAAAAGTTCTCAAGCGGCAGATCTTCATCGACGGGCTCCAGCACCAGAGCGAGCACCTTATGGACCATGAAGAAACTCACTCGGTCGACACCCCACTTGATGTACTTCGCGTGGAGGCGGCGGCCGATGATGCTGCGAGTGGTGCGCTCTGACCCACTAGAAGTATAGTAGATGAGGAATCGTCCCGTCTCGTGGTGTGCTTCCACGATGAACTTTGCTCGTGGGTACTTCTTGGCCAACACACAGCGGACGACGAAGGCGCCGGAGTAGCGTACTCCTTCAATGTATGCACAGAGGAGGGTGCCCTGTGTGTTTCCATAGCCGCACCCGATGGCTTGAACCGTCTCGCGGGAGAGGTGCATCGTGAACTCGGTGCTGCTCTGGTTGATCGGGGATGGAGGAGGGGACGGAGGCGGGGACGGAGGAGAGGATGGAGGAGGGGACGGAGGCGGGGACGGAGAAGGGGACACCCTCTTGCGCTTCCCGGCCATGTGGGAGGAGGTACCCGTAGACTCCATTGCAAAGCAGGTGGTGATGAATATTTGGACGACGAAGAAGAGGAGGACGTTATATAGAGGTCCTCGCCTCCCGCCGTATCGACACGACCCCTCGTCTCTCGCCACTACGTGTACCGGCGCGACCCCTCGTCTCCCGCCGCTACGTGTATTGGCGCGAAATAGAGAACATCTTTGGGCGCGAACATGGATCAGCACTGACGGGTTACTTTCCGGTCCATCAGTGATGATATACCATACACGGGTGAAAATACAACCCTCTCGATCATAGACGGGTCATTTGTGTACCCGTCAGTGATGACTTATCACAGACGGGTTAAAATATAACCCGTCTGTGATGATTACTATCATCACTGACGGCTCTGCATAGTGAAGTCCTTGACATGGCGGGAAACTCATCACTGACGGGTTTTGATTTGGCCCGTCCGTGATGAATTGTTCTATATAAGTTTCTAACCATGCGACTTGTCATTTTCGCCGTGCGTTGAACCTGAGTTTTTGCTCGTAAGTTCCGACCAGCAACGGCGCCTCCTCGCGTCCAGAGCAACGTTGTGGCCGCCCAAAAGCGTGATTTGGGTCGCATTTGGAAGGGGACAGTGCTATATATATTTTGAGTTGGAGACCAGAGGTTAGTAATTGTGCTCTCTCTATATCATTTATTAAGTGCGTACATCCCCTAAAGGACGTAGATTAAAGCCTTCGTGCTATCATTTAATACTATAGGATCGATGGATCGAAGTTGGATGTATGGGGATCGTGCTACCAGAGAGTACATAGATGCTTTATCTGGGTTTCTTAGAGCTGCCCGAGAAGATATGTTGAGGAAGAGAAAGAATGAAATGTGTTGTCCATGTCGTAATTGCAATAACATGGAAATAGTGCAGATGGCAAAGGACTTCCAATTACACTTGCTTATAAAGGGTTTCATGGATGGTTATACCTGTTGGACAAGTCACGGCGAGGAGGAAGAAGTTGCCACTGGCGAAGAGGCAGAAGTCGTCCCAAGTGGCGAAGAGGTAGGAGTGGGGGTTGGCGAAGGGGTAGAAGTCAAGGCTGGACATGTTGCGTCGCTCGACGAACCGGTGGAAGAAGCCAATTCGGAATCCTCAAATGAGGATATGGTTGACGTACACAACGATTTGGACCAAATGTTGCGTGACGCGGAAGGGATGAACCTTGGTGGAAGAGAGTACGATGAGTTCTTAGGCTTGTTGGGAGACTCGGAAATACCCTTGTTTCCGGGATGCAAACCGAAGCACACGCGATTGGCTGTCGCGCTAGAACTGTTGAAGATCAAGACAAGCAATAACTGGTCGGATAGAAGTTTCACAAAGCTGTTGGTGCTCCTGGAGGACATTCTTCCAAAAGGGAACGTGTTGCCAACAACAACTTACAAGGCGAAGAAGGTTATATGCCCTCTCGGATTAGAAGTAAAAAAAATACATGTATGTCCGAATGACTGTATTCTGTACCGCAAAGAGTACGCCAACCTGCATAGATGTCCGTCATGCAAGACATCCCGCTACAAGCGTATTACAAATGAAGACAACTGTCATGATGAAGGTGGGGGTGTGGTGAAGGGGCCCCCCGCAAAGGTGGCTTGGTATCTTCCGATCGTTCCCCGTTTGAAACGTTTGTTCGCTAATAAGAAGAAGGCAAAGATGATGCGTTGGCACTCAGAGGAGCGTAAGGAAGATGGAATAATGAGACACACTGCCGACGCATGCCAGTGGAGGACTG
This sequence comes from Stipa capillata, assembly GCA_019208055.1. Taxonomy (NCBI): domain Eukaryota; kingdom Viridiplantae; phylum Streptophyta; class Magnoliopsida; order Poales; family Poaceae; genus Stipa; species Stipa capillata. The sequence goes on along the minus strand of JAGXJF010005064.1, from coordinate 491,098 downwards.
TCGATAGGGTATTTCCGGAATTCGGTAAGGAGCCGAGGAACATAAGGTTTGGGATGAGTACCGACTGAATCAATCCATTCGGTAACATGAGCAGCTGACACAGCACATGGCCCGTCCTCCTCAGTATTTACAACCTTCCTCCATGGCTGTGCATGAAGCGTAAGTACACACATCTCTCCGTACTCATTCAAGGGCCTAAGCAACCTGGAAATGATATTGATGTGTACGTACAACTACTGAAGGAAGATTTAGCGGCACTTTGGCACGACGGGGTGGAAGTCTGGGACGTAGATAAACAAGAGAACTTCAGCCTACGCGCCTTGTTGTTCACAACCGTGAATGATTATCCTGCTTATGGAAAATCGTCCGGCCAGACTGTGAAAGGACACGAAGCATGTGTTGTGTGCTAAGAACAAACAGTGAGTCAGTTCTTGACACACTCGCGTAAAATCGTATATATGGGTCACCGTCGGTTCCTTCCGAATGGTCACCTTTGGAGGAAGTGGAAAAAATAGTTCAACGGAGAAGTCGAGATACGGGAGCGCCCCACACAAAAAAAGGGTGAAGAAATCTATGAAATTGTGAAAGATATCGATGTTGCGTTTGGAAAGCAACAGAAGCTGAGGCCGGGCATCTGGAAAAAGAAATCCGTATTTTGGGACTTGCCGTACTGGAATGTGCTAAATATCCGTCACAACATTGATGTCATGCACGTCAAAAAAATATGTGCGACAACTTGATTGGTCTCTTGCTCAACATTCCTGAGAAGACAAAAGATGGTGTGAAGGCACGCCTTGACATGCAAGAAATGGATATCAGACCAGAGCTGGGACCACAACTGACGAAGAAAGACAAAACATACATCCCCCCTGCTTGCTACACTCTTAGCAAGGCTGAGAGACGGGAATTATGCCAGTGCCTCTTTGGGGTGAAAGTTCCATCTAGTTACTTGGCAAACATAAAGAAACTTGTTCCAATGAAAGACTTGAGATTAATAGGCATGAAGTCTCATGACTGTCATGTGATGATGACACAGATCGATCTTACCTGTTGCAATAAGAGGTATCTTGGAGCCCGGAGTCCGTGAGACAATCACAAACCTGTGTAGCTTTCTCAACACGATCTCTCAGAAGTCAATCGATCTGCAGCGACTACCTAAACTGCAGTACGAGATAACGGTTATAATATGCCAACTAGAGATGTATTTCCCTCCGTCATTTTTTGATATCATGATCCATCTGATGATCCATGTTGTGCACGAGATACAGATGTTGGGACCCATGTTCCTACATAGCATGTACCCGTTCGAGAGTACATGGGTATTCTGAAGCGATATGTTCGCAACAGATACAGGCCGGAAGGGAGCATCATTGAAGGTTATGCTGCCGAAGAGGTCGTCGAGTTTTGCACGGATTACATGGCTGAACACCGTCCCATAGGTGTGCCCCGTTCTTGGCACGAGGGTAGGCTCGCTGGCGTCGGGACAATCGAAAGGAAAGATTACCAGCCTTCAGATATAACAGAGTTCGACAGAGCTCATTTCACAGTCTTGCAACACATGTCAGTGGTGGATCCGTATATCGAAATTCACAAGCAAGTGTTACGCCAACAGAATCTTAAAAGTCCGAATTTTGGATCACGAAAACACACAACATCGGGTTCAACCAATGGTTGAAGAACTATTTTTATGATAAAAACCCTTCAACTAAAGAAGAAAATGTAGCCGGATGGTTGGCAAGAGGACCCATCGCCAACGTCTTGACATGGCAAGGGTACAAGATCAACGGATATACATTTTACACAGACGCCCAAGACCAAAAAAGCACATATCAGAACAATGGGGTTCGGGTAGAAGCCCGTAGTCCCCGAGGGATTAAGTGCAACTACTACGGCATAATCAAAGAAATTTGAGAACTTGACTACATAGTCACCAAGATCCCCTTGTTTCGATGCCGATGGGTGAATCTCAAAGATGTGCACGTCGAAGATCAGAACTTCACTACCGTGGATCTAGAGAGTTTTGGGTCAATAGAAGAGCCTTTTATCTTCGCTAAACAGGTTGCCCAAGTCTTCTACATAGTCGACCCATCAAATAAGAAGCACCACGTTGTGAGGAATGGAAAAAGGAGTATCGTTGGAGTTGACGGTGTAGTTGATGAAGAAGACTACAACCAGTTCGACGATCTGGAGCCCGATTGTGAAGACGAAAAATCAAGTGAAGACGAAGAACCAAGTGATGATGTGCCAACGTACATACGTCGAGATCATAATGAAGGACTAACATATAATGGAAAAAACCTAGTCGACAACGACGATGACTAAAATTGTCAAATTAGGTACCTTGATGTGCATATTGTCAATACCTAGTTGTATTTTGTTCCATATGGTCGAAATTTTTTATTGTTGGATATTTAATTCAATTAAATCATCAAGTACTCTACTTTTTTGTATTTACAGTGCTATATTAGTCTGAACATACTGAATCTCGACACTGAAATGTAGATTCAGTAAGTTCACTAAGTTGAAACTGCCCTTACTGAATCTGCGTTTCAGTATGCAGATCGATTCAGTGTGATAAAATTGTTATCACGGACGGGCGAAAAAACTGGGCCGTCCGTGATGAAAGTCATCACTGACAGGCGTGGGTGTGGCCCGTCCGTGATAACTTCTTCATCACGGACGGGTAGCATCTAAGCCCGTCAGTGATGAAGTTCTTATCACGGACGGGTCGCATCTAAGCCCGTCCGTGATGACTTCTTCTACTTATATACCTGTGCCTGAGAGACTTGAAATTTGTCACCGCGCGTCGAACCCTAGACTTGCTCTTCTATTCTGACCAGCAGCGGCACCTCGTCGACATAAGAGCATCGTTGCGGCCGCCTCCCACCGTGAACCCTAGTGGCCCCGCCGCCGCCGCAATGGATGCCTCCCCGACTGCCCCCGTCGCCGTGGACGCTCCTCTCGTCCCAATAACTGCCACCGTGGACGCTCCTCTCATCCCAACAACCGCCACCGCCGTGGACGCTTCTCTCATCCCAACAACCGCCGCTACCGTGGACGCTTCCCTCCTCCCAACAACCTTCGCCGCGGGTTCTCCTCCACACAGGTACCCCTATAACCACATGGAAATCTACCGGTTTGTGTGTTGTTAATTTGCTAGGGCATGAGTCTATTCCATATGCTTTTCATGATGCTGGTTCTCCTTCCCACAGGTACCCCTATAACTTGTTGTGTTGTGTGCAGAAATACTCACACTAGGAGTGGTGGTTTGCTTATTTTTGTTGGCTGCAATTATAGTTTTCTCGTTAACCTGAGACCTACTATATATGAGGATAAGATCTACTATGGTTTGCTCAGAAATGTTTACGTTACAGTTAGTAGTTTGCTTTTTTTCCTCAAATAGTTGTTAGTTTGCTAATACATGCACTTGTTGGTTAACTGGCTGCAATGATGGTAGTAGTTGACCTTTCTTGTTCAGAAATGTTCACATTACAGTTAGTAGTTTGCTTTTTATTTTCTCAACAGTTGATAGTTTACTCATATGTTAGTTTACTTAGCACAATCATCTAATTGGGCTGCAGGCATAATTTTCCAGATTCTTTATATAGGCTCTTATCATATATGGTAGGGTTAGGACACTCAAGTTTCAATTTTCAAAAAGATTACATATTCAATATATATGAATAATATATAAAAGATCAAAGTAATTAGTTAGTTGTTTTTTTTGCAATAAAGATCGATGGCGGGCGATGAAACTACTGGTTCATCGGAGCCCCCAGCGGCAACGAAAAGAGTTAGGAAACCGAGAACCGGTAATAAGATGCCTACGCAAAGGCGGGTCATCACGGAGGTAGACCAGATAACAGGGTACCCTTCCCAACCCCAGAAGACGGCATCTAAGTTCAACAGCACGTGTGGTTACCTGGCACGTCAACATATAAATATCACAATACAAGATTGGACTGATGTGTCCGAGGCCCAGATTGGACGAATCATGCAGGAGCTGTGGAGCAAGTTCGAGATCCCTGAAGGTGACAGGGAGAAAGTAGAACGGGCGGCGAAGGTGACGATGGCTAATTCCCTCCGGAACTTCAGGAGCACGCTGAACAAAGAATATGTTCAGAAAAACCGCTCGCCGTTACAGAGATATCACCAAATAATAGAGGAGGTTTGGGAAGAGTTCGTTCGAATGAAGTCTATGGAAGAGTTCAAGGTGAAGAGTTTAAAGAGCAAAGAACTCCGCTCGAAGAATAAACACCCCCACCGTCTGGGTAGTCGTGGCTATGTTAGGAAGATGGCGGACTGGGGAATAGAGGACGCCGCACTACGAGAGGCTGGAAAACCAGTTCCTTTTGACGACATCGAGGGTCGCGGGCGTGCATGGATCATGGGCCACACGAAGACCGACTTGACTATGGGGGCTGTTTCCTTCTCGACCCCCAAAGTTGAGGACGTGTCCAATCGTCTGGTACGAACTTAACCCACCGTGTCGATTTCATAAGTATAACAAATCGCTCAATACTATATCTCGCACTGCTTCTATTGCAGAGGGAGTTGAGCCAGCAGGAATCTTCCTCATAGTCCATCGGGAGCGAGAGGTGGCTAGACCCTCTCGCGAAAGCTCTGGGGAACCCTGAGAAATCTGGTCGCGTGCAAGGGCTCGGGGTTGCCGCTACATGGAGCGTAGCTTTCCCCCAAACCCAAAAGGATGCCAGGCAAAGGAAGAGAAGCAGGAAGGAAACGCTTATTGAAGAGATAACAAGGAAGGTACAAGACAACATGGCCATAAGGAGGAAGGATACCCTTAAACTAGGAAGTCAATCCCGACGTTTAATGAAGCCAGAGTTCTACTCGGGCATAAGTCCATGTCCAGTACGACTAGATGAACACCCTATAAAAGGATGAGCAATCCCATAAGGGAGGACAAGTCTAACAGGTCAAATTAGATCCAAGGGAGGTTAGATCTAAGGAAGGCCCGCCACCTCGAAGGAGTCGAGCCTAGCAGAATTAGTCAGCTTAATCTACGATTAGGGCTAGGATAGCCACTAACCTTAATACCCCTTGTAAGACATTCTCTAGTTAATATATACGAACATGACGTAGGGTTGTTATCCTGAGGGAGGCCCGAACCTGTATAAAAAGGGTGTTTGCCTGGCCGTTATACCTCTTGCCTTGTGCCCTAGCAGTCCTTACCCCTCATACATACACATTCCACGAATACCGTAAGATCGGTGGTTTACCGATCGTCGATAAGTGTAGTATCCCGTATATGAGGAAGTATCCGGTAAGGATTCCCAGGAGATAAGGTAACCCTCCGAAAGGAGGAAGGACACCCCTTAAACTAGAAAGTCAATCCCGACGTTTAAGGAAGTCAGAGTTCTACTCGGGCATAAGTCCATGTCCGGTACGACTCGAGAAGCCCCCTATAAAAGGATCAGCAATCCCATAGGGGAGGAGGGGTCTTTCAAGTCCCAGAAGGTCTTTCAGGTTCTCCAAAACTTAAGAGTCAAGTTAGATCCAGGAGCCCTAGCGATCTCCCATGAGAAGACCCGCCGCCTCGAAGGAGTCGAGCCCCACGGAACTGATCGTATTAGTCTCCAATTAGGCCTAGGGTAGCCACTAACAGACACATCCCTTGTAAGACACTTCTTTGATCAATATATACGAACAGGACGTAGGGTTATTATCCTGAGGGAGGCCCGAACCTGTATAAAAAGGGCGTTTCCTTTCTGTCAGATCTCTTGGCCTTGTGCCCTAGAGGTCCCTACCCCCCAAGTATCTTCACCTCACGAATACCGTAAGATCGGTGGTTTACCGATCGTCGACATTATTGTATTTGGAAATTGGGAAGTTTAGCGGATGGTCGAAAGAGGCGATTTTTTGTTCGGAGGCCCAGAAGTGTGTCTTAGAGGGCGATTTTGGAGTTCAAAAAATGTATAAGTCTAAAGACTAGTAGATTTTTATGTGCATCTTGTCAATAGCTTTATTTTGAGTGATCGTGAAGCTAAGACAGGCGCCTATGCAAAAGTTACGGTCTTTCTAGTGAAACCTTATCTGGCACCGCCGGTAGGGTTTTTTTTCCGGTCCTGCAAAAGTCATCAGTGACGGGTTGTGCTAGAACCTATCACTGATAAGTCAGTTATCAATGAATACCCGCCGTTGATGACTTGATGACGACCAACGATCAACAACAGGCCCCAAATCCATCATCTATTGAGGATTTGGCCCGTCGTTGATATGCTATTCTGTAGTAGTGCGGGGTTGCGAGGGCACTTAGGCATACTTCAGCCAGGGAGCTAGGGTTAGAGGTGGGGCGTCGGCTTTATATACCAATTACATGTTGGGTCTAATGGGCCAGATGAACCACGTACATGCTTTTAGAAAAAATAGAAGACCTCTATGATGTGTTGGTTGACATCATAGATGGTTTTAAAAAACTTGTTTAAGACATCTTTTCTAATAAAACTCGTGTGTGATTAGGTTTATTACAGACGATTTTGGTGAACTGTCTGTGATGAAGTGTCTAGGATGAACATTTCTATAGTAGTAAACCCAAACAAACGTCTTACTTCTCATGAGTGGTTGCGAGAGATAGTTGAAAAACTACAATGAGATGGAGAAGCACCTAATTTGGTGCTCTCCGCAGCTTCCCTCAACCCTCCAAACCAGACTGCTCTTCAATTCTTTCAATTCTTGTTTATTTACATGTAATGTCACCGTCTATATAACTGAAAGCCTTTTCAAAAATTTCTCTCTTTTCTCATCTCACCTCATCTACGCGACCGCGTTTGGCAGGAGAGACGCAACTAAAGTCGCAAAGAGCGTATCACGGGCCTCTGCGACCACGCTGCCGGCCAGTACCTCCCTCTACCTCCCTCATCGACGTCGTACCTAACTCTTCTGATGCATGTACGCGAACTGGCCGGTAGAGGTGGCCACTGAAATTAGCTTGTATAATAGACTGACTGTGACGTACTTCCTCCATTTTAAAAATATAATGCGTATTTTGTTTCAATACGTAGAACAAAAAGATATGAAACCAAGAGAATGCTTAAGCTAAATGACCATACTATCTATGGCATCAATGCCTTGGAAACAAGAGCGAGAGAGCTAAGTTAGTCATAAATGCTGGGAAAAGAGAAGATAAATGAGGAAAAGACAGAAGACGTGGTTAAATACACATATATGCCTTATAATTTTGAATGAAATTCTCGAAATTATAAGATATATATTTGACAGACGGAGTACACATCTATAGTTTTTCTCACGTGGATAGGCGCATGCGTGCAACATGTCTCAAAAAAAAATTAGGTTTTTTAAAAAAAATATTACGTGCTGGAGTGACTTTCTTGCCAAACTGACACATTATCCATACCGAATTTGCCATTCCCCTGCGGTGAGAAATCTGATTAGTTGATAGAGCCGTACATCATAATTTAAATTCGTATTAAAAATTTAAATATAATTTTAATTTTCAAAATATACAACCATTTATTTATATATTTTTAAATCTAAAGATATATCATTCTAAAAATAAGTAGAACTAGGATGTACGATGCACTATCTGAGGCTCACAATGCCGCCTGAGCCATACATCCTTCCTGCATTTGTAGTCATCGACAGGGGGAGGGTAATTTACAGTGGACCGCGCAGAGTGGCCAGGGCGGTCAATTCTAACACTTCTGTTTCGTTTTATAGATATGGTCTAGTTCCCGTTTATTTCCCTTTTTGTCTATCAAGATGTATTTGGTTTTAGCTTATCATTTTTTATTTTGAAGTCAGCTTATCGTGCTGTACGTGCTTTTGGTCAATTTGCTTTTCTATGAGCTAGATTACCTCATGTGGGTTCTATATGACGCTTCTTTTGTACGTCAGATGGACAGAGAAAAAATTACACCATAAGTGAAGAAATGTTTCTTGGTTTTGTACTCTGTAGACATAAAAGAAATTTGTTAGTTCTGTTTGGGAATTTTTTTAAAAATAATTGTTAATTTATATTGTCAAGCCTTGGAATTAGGACTATAAGCTTTCTACTTACATACTACGCACTTTTAACTAGGACAATTTCGAATGTTAAAAGATTTTGAGCACATTACGAGCTTTCTACTGACAATACAAGTTTTGGCCTATAGTAGTATAAACTTGGTATTTTGACTAGAACACTACGAACTTCTTACTCGAACTCAACTAGATACTATGAACTTTCTACTTGGACCATGCAAGCTTTCGACTTTGACACTACGAGCTTCTTACTCGAACTTAACTAGATACTATGAGATTTCTACTTAGACCATACAAGCTTTCGACTATAACACCACGAGCTTCTTACTCAAACTCGACTAGATACTATGAGTTTTCTACTCGGACCATACAAGCTTTTGACTATGACACTACGAACCTATTACTCATACACTATGAGTTTTCTACTCGAAAATATTAATTTCCTTTTGGTTCCAGCAGTATGCGAACGCGCGTGTACTCACGTCGCTACACATGCACAAAGCACGCACATACTGACACGATCACCTACTAACTCTACTTTAACTTAGAAGTTTCGAATAATCTTATCAGCTCAAAGCTTTCAAACATTTAACTGAAAATAAATAAAACAAAAATGTGAATATAAAACTAATTCGTTAGTTACCAATGGAGAGTTTCTTTCAAAGCTAGCTCATTACCACATGACACCTACTGTCATACACAAGAAATAGAAAATGGCTAGCACTGTTGTGGGCCTCCAAATGTCTCTTTAATCTGCATGGGGCGTAGCACATATAGGAGATGGGGTCAAAACAAGCTAGACCCCACGTGACGCTGTCTGATGCTCTCTACTACAGAAACATACACTTGTGATGGTCGGATCGACCGCTCTCGTGGTTGTCCACGTATAATGATTTTCGTCATCGATATGGTCTTTTCTATGCGTGGTACTCACATGTGCAGACATTTAATCGTAGCTCTTCTTTGAGCTATATGGGCCAAACCCAAGGCTCGTGCTTAATCCAGTTTGCGTGATCTTTAATTAGTGTGTTGCGGCATGATGTGTATAGAGATGAATGTACAAAATGTTGGCATCGTCCATGCTGCAGTAAGTCGGGAGGAAGACATCAATAATGTCTTTTAGCTGCCTCGAAGGTCAAGCTAGTACAAGCATATTTTCCACGTATATGTACATCAGCTTGAAAATAGTAAGGAAAGCGACTTATATTTAAACCTATCAGGATTTAAAAGATGTATTATAAATAAATTAGAGTAAACACAGTAGGATTTAAAATCCTCTTTATTTTAAAAGAGGCTATATGAGAATCTATATAAATCTATGAGGAGGTAGCCATAGAAACACAACCCAATAAATCAAGCGACCTAATAGCAAGGTGCAAATAGGAGAAGATTAGAAGCTAGCTCTCTTTACTACCAGATTCTTATATAGGGTAAGAATCTGAGAGTCCTAAAATATGTGAGGATTATGAGAGTGTGATAATCCCTTGTACTCTTTTGAAGTCGTGCTTAAATAATTCACGGTCGGCTTCGTCAAATCTTTTCTCTTTCGTCATGATTGTTAGTCATCACTATTTTGGTACTTTCTACGGAGTTCATCTATCTCGTCTTGATATCATGCATGCCTGCACCGTATCTCACAAATTCTGATCGAATCCGAGGGCTGCAGCAGCATAACAAGGGGTATCAGAGTTTAACAAGGAGGGAGATAAGATATGTTTGGTTCATGGCCAAAGTTTATAATACCAACTTTTTAGTCATAAACCAAAATATGTCCTTGTGTTTGAATGGTTGTCAAAAAAATTTACATGTCGATGCACGCTTTCTTATTCTAGTTTATTAATCTTGTCAAATCATGGACAAACAAACTCGCGACGATCGGTAAACCGCCGATCTTACGGTATTCATGGAATGTGTATGTATGAGGGGTAGGGACCGCTAGGGCACAAGGCCAGAGGTATAATGGCAAGAAAAACGCCCTTTTTATACAGGTTCGGGCCTCTCTTAGGATAACAACCCTACGTCATGTTCGTATATATTCAATGGAGAAACGTCTTACAAGGGAATCTGGAAGTTAGTGGCTATCCTAGGCCTAATCGTAGACTAATCCGGCTAATTCCGCTACTCTCGACTCCTTCGAGGTGATGGGGCTTCAGGATCTAGATTGGCCTTCTGGATCTAACCTCCCTTGTCGATCTAACTTGACTTGTCCTCCCCTATGGGACTGCTGACCCTTTTTGTAGGGGGTTCATCTAGTCATACCGTACATGGACTTACGTCCGAGTAGGACCCTGGCTTTCTTAAACATCGGGTTGAACTTCCTAGTTTAAGGGATATATTTTCTCCTTCTTAGAGGTTACCTTATCGTCCTGGGATCCTTACCGGATACGGGGTATACTTTGGTAATCCAGAGAAGCATATATCAGATACTTCCTAATATACGAGATACTGTACTATTCATCGTCAAGTCCCCCATCAGTATGTGAAGTGAGGTCATGACTGTTCGGCAGAAAATCCACCCTTCTCGGGAAGCAGCTCCGAGTAGGTGAACCGAGTAATCTTTATCGATGACTTTTCCGAGTAGGTACGATCTCTACCGAGTAGTCTCAATAGCCTTATCGGAATGGCCTGTTTGAAAATCAAAGCTTTTCCGATTCGGTCTGATCCGTCAATCACGAATACGTGTATGTCTGGCGGACTTCTGAGAAATCGAATCATTGTGGCGGAAATTTCGCGTGGTGATGAAGAATCTTTTTTTTCTGCGCTACTGTTTCGGCTGACGTTAGCCGTAACGCAGCGCGCTTGCCGGAGTCGTGGATTTGTTAGACCCTCTTTTTCTCGCGCAACATCTCGTATGCGGGAAAAGCAACCGTCCGCATTAAATGCGATGGAATATATCGTGCCGTTAGCCGTGCTCGGTTAGGTGCAAATTGAAACCTATAAGAAACCAAGAGTTGGGGTTTTTGCCTGTATCCTTCTATGTTCCTTTAGCTTTCCCACCATCTTCTTCCTTGCGATATGGCGGGGCGCTCATCGGCTGGAAACCCATGGCCGCGTTCAGAGCTAACCTAGGCAAGGCTCGCGTCTTCTCTAGAATTGACTTTAATTCAGTCAGCCTTTCAAGCCGAATTTCGCCCTGTTCTAAACGAGAGGGTTCCCATGCCTGATCCTGGTTGGCTGGTCATTTTTTCTGATTTCTTTCGGTGCGCGTTCTTTTTTCCCCCGTCTACCTTCCTGTCCTCTGTTTTCCAGTTCTACCGGGTTGAGATGATCAATCTCGATCCGGCTTCCTACACCATCCTGAGCGTATTCGCCCATCTGTGCGAAGCATTCCTTGGAGTTCGTCCTCCTTTGGACCTCTTTAGATATTATCATAAACTGGAAAGGACGAAGAAGGAGATTGTGGGAGGTGCAAGTTTCTGCCTCCGAGAAGAAAGAATCACAGAATACGTAGACGTTACTGGGATCTGATCTTTCCCGAGGTGGGAGAACGAATGGTGTTACTGCCGTCCATCGTCCACCTTGGGTATCAAACACTAGGGATCTCCACCGGAAGTTGTACCCTCGTGGTCTGATGAGACAGCGCTGGATTCCCGCCTGAGGGGTCTGATGGATGAGATCAAAATCCTCCGGGCGCGTGGCCTGTCTTCCTTCGACGTTGCCACTGATTTCGTTAGGCGCGGGATATGCCCCTTACGGTTGAGGGAGACGGGTGCATGGGATTCCTCGAGTGACCCTTATCAGAGGCGGAAGAAAATGGGTAAGCTTCGTACCCTTTCTAAGATTGAAAGAAAACTTCTCGGGCTGCTCTGACTTCCCCTTTTTTTATCAACTCTCTCGGAATCGGAGGTGTTCGAGAAGGTGAAGAAAACTTCTCGGGCTGCTCTGACTTCCCCTTTTTTTTATCAGCTCTCTCGAAATCGGAGGTGTTCGAGAAGGTGAAGACTCTTTTCAAAAAGATGCCTTCACCGGGTCGTCAAGATACCCCTTCATCGCTGCCCCTTTGGCCTCAACATGAGCGGGAAGAGGTCCTCGCAGTAATCTTTTGTTTTCAAGACATCCGGTTTTTCTAGTCCAAATAGCACTGACTCCAGGTGTTATTTGATGGACCTCTTCAGCGAGAAGGACGTGGGGTCTCAGATCCTGAAGCGGGGCCCTCCCTTCCTAGTCGGGACCCAACCATCACTGAGAGTCGGCGCGATGAAGACGTCGGATGCCTCGGGTGTGGCTCAGAACAGACGAAGGAGAACGAGCCGCCTTTCCAAGCTTCACCCCTTTCTCCTCAGGAAGCAAGTGCTCCTCTGGGTCGAAGAATACGCTCTGTCTCCTTAAAGAGAGCGAGGTACTCTCCCTTTATCTCCTCCTGATCGGGCTTTTTGTATGTCGATCTGAGTGCTGAGCGTGACCTGTAGGGACCTATCTCCACCGAGGTCCGACAAGCCGGCTGTCAGGAGGAGGCGCTTTCCTGTCTCCAGATTCCTGCCTAGTCGAGGTCCGACTAGCGGGATGGATATGCTTTTCCCTGATATGCGTCAGCCGACTTCTAGCCAGCAGGGCAGGGAGACTTCGGTCGAGGATGATCCAGTGGCGCTACTCAGACCGTTGGTGGAGGTAAAAAGCGTCTCCACTTGTCCTTTACCTTCTCTGTAAAATGTTCTGACCTTGGTGTTCCTCTCAGCAGGTCCAGGATAAATGGGATCCCGTTTGCGACGAGGTCCGGGGACTTCGGGATCGATCGACTCAGCTTTCCGATGCTCTTTCCCAAGAGAAGGTAAGAGCTTCTTCTCTCGAGGAGAAACTTGCAATGGTGACGGATCGCCTTGAGTCAGTACTTCAAACGGCCGGCATGTTCCTCCGGGTCACTGAGAGTTTTCCAGATCGGTTGGCAGAGTTGGATCGGGCAGCTTAAGATTTTGCTGGTCATTCGCTTGCGGCCGAGAAGGGGATCCCGGAGGCGTGAGTGTCTAGTCGATCTTGTATTTTCTACGTGCCAGACTTTGTTTATGGGGATTTTTGAGTATGTCTATTTTGGGATCTCATGTACTTTTTGATAATTTTTTAATGTCGATCTGATCACCTTATTCAGCCCCCGACTGCGCACTCGAGGAATTTTCTCAAGTGGACAGTAAAGCAGTCTTACACATAGAACTTCTGGAGCTGGTCGATGTTCCAGGAATTCGCTAAGACTCGGCCATCCTCCATTGCTAGTTGGAACAACCCTGGTCGAGTAACTTCGGCTACTGTGTCAGGACCTTCCCACTTGGGGGAGAGTTTATTGTTGTTACTCTTGTTTTGAACAAGTCGTAAAACGAGGTCCCCGACCTAGAGGGAGCGTCTTCGGACGTGCCTGTCGTAATAACGACGGAGGTGCTGCTGATATCCGGTAGCGCGGAGTAAGGCTTGAGTTCATTTTTCCTCGATGAAGTCGAGGTCGTCCTCTCATCGAGGGGTTTCATCCTTGTCGGCATAGAGCTCTACCCGTGGTGATTTTAGTGTGATCTCGCAGGGGAGCATGGCCTCTGTTCCGTATACTAAGCAGAATGGTGTTTCACCCGTGGCACGACTTGCGGTTGTTCGTAGCGCCCAGGGGACTGAATATAGCTCTCGTACCCACGCCTTTGCATGTGCGGAGAGTCTGTCGAAGACGCGAGTCTTCATTCCCTGGAGTATAAGCCGGTTGGTGCGTTCGACTTGGCCGTTACTTTGTGGATAGGTGACCGAGGCGTAGTAGATAGTGGTGCCCAGTCCGGCGCAGTACTCGATGAATTCTACGCTGGAAAATTGGGTACCATTGTCGGTTATGATCCTACTCGGGACACCGAATCTGGTCATAACATTTTTCATTATGAATCGTTTAGCTGCTTCTGATGTGATCTGTACGACTGGTTCGGCCTCGATCCATTTAGGAAATGTGTCGATTGCGACGAATAGGAACTTATAGCCCCCGGGCGCCACCAGGAAAGGTCCTAGGATATCCAGGCCCCACGTGACGAATGACCATGACAAGGGAATTGTTTGTAATGCTTGGGTGGACTGGTGAATGCGTCTGCGGTGGAATTGGCACTGATGGCATCGCTTCACTAACTCGCTCGCGTCACGGAGGGCTGTCGGCCAATAGAATCCTTGTCTAAAAGCCTTTCCAACTAGGGTTCAGAAAGATGCATGTGCTCCGCACACCCCTCCATGGATCTCTTTGAGTAATCTCATACCTTGCGTCTGGGGTATACACCGCATGAACACTCCGTGAGCTCCTCTGCGGTAGAGGGTTCCGTCGACCAGGGAATACATCCTAGCACGTCGGGCAATCTGCTCGGAGAGTGTATCATCCTCGGGTGTAGTTCGATCGAGAAGGTACCTGCGGATGGGCTCCATCCACGAATCTTCAAGATCAAGGGTAGCGACAAGTTGCCCCGCCACTCCCTTTGGAGCGTCCATGCCTGGTGACATCCTTGAATGGTGCTCGGTGTTGAGCGTGACTATTCCTTCGTCCACGGGTTCGTGAGAAGCGATGGACAGCGTCGAGATCCTTTCTACAAAGGCTCCGGGTGGGCATGGAGATCGGGAGGAAGCTAGGCGGGCAAGACTGTCGGCTTGGCAGTTGTCCTTTCGGGGGATATACCATACTTCGAGGCCGACGAACTTCTTCTCCACCTTTCTCACCTCTGCTAGATAGGCTACCATGTTTGGGTCTGTAGTCTGATATTCCTTGGACACTTGTCTCGCTACCAGCTGTGAGTCCCCACTCACAAGGAGGTGACGGATACCAAGTGCGGAAGTGACTCTGAGACCAGCTAGCAGGCCCTCGTACTCAGCCACGTTATTTGTGGCTAGAAAGTCGATCTACAGTATATACTGCAGGCATTCTTCGATTGGGGAAGTTAAGATAATCCCAGCCCCCGCGCCTTCGATGGTCAGGGAACCGTCGAAGTGTAGAGTCCAAATTTCTTCTTTCGCCGCTGGTGACTCGCTGACATGGGCAGGTTCTGTCCATTCAGTGACAAAGTCAGCGAGTACCCGAGACTTGATGGCGGTGTGTCGCACGAAGTGGATGTCGAATTCTCTGAGTTCGACGGCCCATTTGGCGATCCGACCAATAGCATCGTGGTTGCGGAGGATGTCTCCTAGAGGGTAGGTGGTTGGGACCTTGATGGTATAAGCCTGGAAGTAATGTCGAAGTTTACGAGATGTAGTGAGCACCGTGTACAGGAGTTTTTGAACCTGAGGGTAACGCTCCTTAGGTCCGTGTAGGATCTTGCTGATGTAGTAAACTGGCTGCTGAATTTTTCCTCGTTGTTCTGAAGTCCCACGTTCCACCGTCAATACTCCACTGACCGCTGCTGGTCCAGCAGCGATGTAGAGAAATAAGTCTTCGTCTGGGTTGGGCGCGACTAGCACAGGGGGGTAGTTAAATATTCTTTGAGCTTTTGAAATGCCTTTTCTGATTCCTCTGTCCACTCGAAGCCGTCATGTCGTCGTAGGTGTTTGAAGAAAGAAATTCTGCGATTTCCTAATCGGGATAGGAAACGACTCATGGCCGCCATGCAACCTGTGAGTCTTTGGACGTCTCGGATTGACTTTGGAGACCTCATTTCTGTAATTGTTCGTATCTTGTCGGGATTTGCTTCTATTCCTCGGTGTGATACTAGGAATCCCAACAATTTTCTGGTGTCGACTCCGAAGGTACACTTCTCTGGATTCAGCATTATCCTACTTCTTCGAAGGTTGGTGAAGGTTTACAGCAAGTCTGAAAGTAGATTTTCTTTCTTTTTTGTTTTTATGACAAGGTCATCGACGTATGCTTCGACATTTCGGTCGAGTTGATTGTGAAGGGCGAGCTGCATTCCGCGTTGATACGTTGTGCTCGTATTTTTTAATCCAAAAGACATTTTTGAGTAGCAGAATACCCCAAACGGAGTTATAAAAGATGTTTTTTCCTCATCTTCTCGACACATGCTTATCTGGTGATAACCTGAATAGGCATCGAGAAGGCTTAGATAGTCGCATCCGGACGTGGAGTCCACTATCTGATCTATTCTGGGTAATGGGAAGGCGTCCTTAGGGCAGGCCTTGTTGAGGTCTGTGAAGTCGACACACATTCTCCATTTCCCATTGGTTTTTTGCACCATGACAGGGTTGGCAAGCCATTCGGGATGTTCGACTTCCCGGATAAATCCAGCCTTCAAGAGTTTCTCAATTTCTAACTTGATGGCCTCTTTCCAATCTGGAGCAAATCATTGGAGCTTCTGTTTTACAGGAGTGGCGTCCTGGCGGATAGCCAGTTTGTGCTCGATCACTTCCCTGGGGATTCCGGGCATATCGGATGGTTGCCACGCGAAAACATCCGAGTTGCTCTGGAGGAAACTGATGAGCGATGACTCCAGGTCTGGATCAAGGGTTGAACCAATCCGGGCTGTCTTGGAGGGCTCCGCTGGGTCCAAGGGAATGACTTTCACCTCGCTGTGAGTTTTTACGGTTGTTTTGGCTTTGGAAGGAGCGTGCTCTTCATCCCCTTGAAGCGGTCGTACATGGTTGAGGCTACGTTTGTCGCAATGTAGCGCTTCTTGAGGAGAGCTCTTTATCGTCAGAACGCCCTTTGGACCAGACATCTTCATGCACTGGTAAGCATAGTGCGTTGCTGCCATGAATTTGGCCAAAGTCGGGCGTCCTAAGATAGCATTGTATGCTTTCTTGAAATCGACTACGTCGAACAGGATTCTCTCTGTTCGAAAGTTCTCAGGCGTTCCAAAGGCCACCGATAGCGTGACCTACCCAACCGACGAGCCTGGCACGATGCTGTGAAACGCCTGTGTCACCGTCTGGATCGATGACCATGGTATTTGCATTGCGTCGAGGGCTTTGGTAAATAGGATATTGAGGTAATTCCCTCCATCTATCAGCACCCGAGCCACTCGGTAGTTATTGATCGTTGGTTCGACCATGATCGGATATCGTCCTGGTCGAGCACAGTTTTCGGGGCAGTCGGTTTGGTCGAACTTGATCTCGACTTCCGACCACTTGATGGCCCGAGGTACCTGCGGTATGCTCGCAAGAACTTCTCGGGCGATCGCCTTGTATTGCCTTTTCGATTCATAGGAGGACGAGCCCCCGAATATGTGCTCGATCGCTCGGACGTGCCCCTGGAAAGGCTCAGGGGAGGAGTCATCGTCGTCCAGAGTCGTGTCCCTGCTATTGTTCGCGACCTGTGGGTTCTCCCCGCGGAGCTTCTCTTTCTCCTCCTTAAGGTACTTCTTGAAGATGCGACATTGGCGCAGATCATGCGAGTCGGTCTGGTGGAAATCGCACTAGAGTTTGGACGGCTTGTCGGAGGAATTCGTTTGCTTGTCCTTGGGGCGTGGTCGCCAGGTACGCTTCTCGAGGAGGTCGGCGAAGACTTTCTCGTTTTTAGCTCTTTTCTCTCTATTCCCACCGGATGACTTCTTCTTGAGTTTCGACTTCTTAGAGTCGTCTCTGGTCCGGAGGGGAGAGCTGGTCGGCCTACCCTGCTGCTGTTTGATGTAGCACAAGGTTTCCTCTGCACAAGTAGCTTTTTCAGCTAAGTCCATGAGCTGAGCCATGGTCTTAGGAAGATGCATGATCAAGTCGTGTGTGCACATCTCATTTCGACTGCCCCGAGTAAAGGCGCGGATGACGTCTGAGTTGGTGATCTCAGGTATAGTGTTGTGGACAGCACTAAACCTTTTGGTAAATTCACGGAGCATCTCATCTGACCTCTGGATGACTAGAAATAGGTCGTCCACTCGGCCAGGGCGAGGGTAGGTACCTTGGAAGTTGCTGAGAAGCATGTCGCAGAGTTGTCCCCAAGAGCGGATCGTTCCCGGGGATAGATTCGTCAACCACGTCCTGGCGGCTCTTCTGAGGGCTGTCGGGAGGTAGTTGGCCATTACCTTCTCGTTTTCGCCTGCGGCCTCAATAGTCGTAGTGTAGATGGCTAGGAATTCTGAAGGGTTTGTAGAGCCATCGTACGATTCCAAGGCTCCAGGCTTGAAGCGAGCGGGCCAGCGCACATGTCGGAGTTCTTGGGATAGCGCTTGGCATCCGTGGAAGGTTCTCTGATAAGGCGCGACCTCGCTGCTATTCGGGGTCAAAGACCGTCCTCGAGTGTTGGCGTGAGGTCGTTGATCTCGTCGTGGGGGAGACCGATCTTGCTGGTGTCTCTGGCTCCGGCGTTTGTTGAGCTTGTCGCGCAGGTCGATGCGTGGTTTCCCCTGTCGAGACTGGTTCCTGGGGTGACGTCTTTCCCCATCCGACTCCTCCTGTGGGCGAGGGATGCTCCTCTCGATGGAGCTATGCGCCACGGATCGTGCCCGAGAAGATTCGGCTTGAGCTTGGGCCTGCTGTATTTCAGCCCCCAGCTGTTGCAGCCACTGCCGTTCTTCTGGCGTCTATAGGTCTGCTACCAGTGGTCTTGATAGAAGATTACGCACCTCGGCGAGTCTTCGAGCGATTTGGGACACGTATTCCTCTGTCCCTGGAGGTGTTCTTTCTGCTCCCTTTGGCCTAATCGCGTTCCCCTGGGGAGTAGCCGTCGGGCTACGACGTCGAGGACTCCCATCTTGATCTTGTCTCTCGAGCTCTTCGTGATCACCTTCGATCGCGAGAACTACTCGAGAGTTTGGATTAGATGGGGTTTGGCTCCACTCCATCGCGTCGTCCTTATTGGGTACGATGTGAGCGGGTTCTTGATCGTATGGTCGATCAGAAAGTGCAGGTGATAAGCCAGACATTGGGCTGGCCGCTCCCGCCTGGAGATTGTCGATTGATACCAATCTCCCTTCGAAGGCCCTAGCGCACTCGGTCTGGAAGCGATCTGCATCGCTATCCGAGTTTTCGTCAGGGGCGTATTCTCCATAATCTACACGATCCGTTACCGGGTATGGGTCCATTGGGCCGAAGTTGTCGTAGAAGCCCTAATCCGAATACCCGGTATGGTGCGTGACGGCGATCGTATTTCCTGCTGAACTTGCTTCTTCCTCCTTGGGTTGCACCTGGGAGGGCTGTGCAATCGGGATTGCGGACTGATCGCGAGAAGTTGCACGTCTTGTCGACGTTGATTCTTCCTGGACGGCTTGAGCCGGAGAGGTCCCCACGGTCGGCGCCATCTGTCGACGATCGGTAGACCGCCGATCTTACGATATTCGTGGAATGTGTATGTATGAGGGGTAGGGACCGCTAGGGCACAAGGCCAGAGGTATAATGGCAAGAAAAACGTCCTTTTTATACAGGTTCGGGCCTCCCTCAGGATAACAACCATACGTCATGTTCATATATATTCAATGAAAAACGTCTTACAAGGGAATCTGGAAGTTGGTGGCTATCCTAGGTCTAATCGTAGACTAATCCGGCTAATTCCGCTACTTTCGACTCCTTCGAGGTGATGGGGCTTCAGGATCTGGATTGGCCTTCTGGATCTAACATCCCTTGTCGACTAACTTGACTTGTCCTCTCCTATGGGACTGCTGACCCTTTTTATAGGGGGTTCATCTAGTCGTACCGTACATGGACTTACGTCTAAGTAGGACTCTAATTTCCTTAAACATCGGGATGAACTTCCTAGTTTAAGGGATATATTTCATCCTTCTTAGAGGTTGCCTTATCGTCCTGGGATCCTTACCGGATATGGGGTATACTTTGGTAATCCAGAGAATTGTATATCAGATACTTCCTAATATACGGGATACTGTACTATTCATCGTCACAAATTTTGGTCAAAATTTTGATTAGTTAAATTATGATAGGATAAATTAGGCTCAAACATGGTGGCTTTCTTGGTAACACCGCGTGGTCAGGATGCTTCCCTTTCATCGAGGCATTCTCCACAGTTAAAAGAAAAATGTGTTCCCTAAACTGGGCTATGCATGCAGGTACATATGTGTATTAAGAACTTTCGGTGCAAAGGCTTGTCTTTATTCTAAGATGCTATTCCTAGAAAATCGACAAGTATATATATATATCAGATGCAGCTATATGATTCTCTTACGCTCTCTCATGTTAATTATATGGATACAGAATAATATTATTTTGTAGGAACCATGGTATATATATTCCTTGTTATCTGTTCTTAATATATTCCTATCCCTGAAAATCCATTCTTGACGCATTACAAAGTTCTCCAAAGATCTGAACCAAATCAAATCTTGAACGGAGAATCTATTCCTCGATCACTGTAGCTAGTTGACTATCAACGCTCGTACGTGGCAGATCTAGTGAGAACAAAAACAGGAGAAAGATCAGCTTACAAATCCCATATGACGATCGGGATGTATAAAGTGGAATTGTAGAAGCCAACAAAGACAAATTAATTAGTAAGGGTGTCACTACCACGTATTCCCTCTATTCATTTTTACATGTCGTATTTTGATCCAACACGGAGATTAAAGAACGTGTGAAACCAAGAGAATACTAGAGACATCACCATATTGTCCCTGGTATTAATATCTTAGGAGCAAGAAGAGGTAAATTAGTGTGGGTATTTAGTCATAAATGTTAAAGAGAGAGGAAAGATAAGTAAGAAAGAAATAGAGAAAATATCATTAAATACATATGCAAGTCTTGTATTATCGAACAAAATCTTAAAAAGTATATACCTTATAATTTTAGATTAGATAAAGGGTACTAAGAGTCGGATATTTATCTCCAAGCTTATCTATAGCGGAAAACCTTCTAAAAATGCCATGATAGAGTTCCCAAAAAATCCGAAAACAATATGGGTTTAACACATGTCATGTGCTATAGACCTGCAAAAGTTTATGATCGTATTCATCGCTGTTATCGAGAAAAAAGTTAATTTCAAATATACTTTCACTATTTATCCTTCTTTTCTGTTTCTTCGTAAAGATGATAAATATGATCATCGAAATTTGTTGATTTGTAGCACATGATGTGTACTACATCCATAAGGCTCTCCTGTGAACCTACCTAGGGTCTGTTTGGTTGGGTTGTGGCTGTTGACAAAACTGTTGTTGGCTGGCTATTTGAAAAAACTGCTGTGGCTGTGGAAAAGTGACCATATGGTTTTTGGTTGATCCAAACCATCTATAGTATTTTGGAAAATGAGCACTAAAACTTCAGCACATTGCAAAAAGCTGGCAGAAAGCAGTTTTTCCAAATAGTTGAATTTGCACTACAAAGCCCACAGCTACCGTTGGTAAAAGCTAATGAAAAGCTGGCCGTTTGGTTGGGCTGCAACTTTTTCCAGTAAAAAGCTGTTAAAAGTCCAACTAAACACCCCTTAGAAATATAAAAACTGTAGAATCAGAATATTTTGTCTTGTTGAGTCTCACCGGGAAAAACAAGATGAATTGTTCAAAAGCGATTAAAGAAGTGCTACTCATCCAGTGACCATGAGTATTATCTAAAAAAAGTGACCATGAGTATTTACGACTTGGACGTTCGGTTAAAGAAGTGCTACTCTTCCGGTGACACATGTGTGGTCCTCCATATCACCAGCTCGATCGACAAATCGACAGGATAGACAAAGTAGGGTAAAAAGTAGCGGCGGAACACGTGAGGCAGAAGCGTAGCTTTTAGCTTTACAGAGTTCGTAAGCCACGACTAATGACTGCCATGATTCTGCAAATCGAGTGTTGTGTTGGACGAAACAAAAGTCTTTACTACCTAGTAGCTAGCTAGTACTCCAGTAGCACTAACCAAAAGTATTGGTGAAATCTTCTTTTGACTTTGCCTTTAGTTCACGTGGTCAGGGGGAGCATGCTTTCTGTCCCAAAGTCAGGAGCAAAGGGAGAGAGAAGCTTCCCGGCACGTACTACGTTATCTGCACGTTGCAGGTTCCCATGGCGCAAACTCTCAAGCTGCACTTACTACTTACGCTGGTTAACCCGGCAAAACGATGCACAGAATGCTGTGGTTTAGTTGGCTCGAACGTTGGTAGTACGTGCGGCTCCGTGTTTTGGACCGCAGAGGAGGGAGGTAGGTGCTGATTGTCACGCGCGCTAGGGTGAGGGGGCACGGCTCCGCTAATACTGCTGTCGGCGTCTGCGTGTGCACGGCACGCCGGCGCGGCCCCGCAGCGGCAGCTGCACCTTGGTTTGCTGGTTCATGTTCATGTACGGTTGTCACACACTGGAGTGCATGTGGCTTGTCTTCAGTGGTTTTAGCGTTTTTCTTCGATTATTACTAGTCGGCATGTGCAGTCACGAGTTGATCAAGCTATGTACGACATAAAGGTAAAGTAGAACAGGGCTCTTCTTCCTCGTCTCCCCGTGCCCCGCTCCTCCTCCCCTCAGAAGTTTGCTCCCCTTACTTAGTTGCTAAGATCTACCTGTTGAAGTATACCCATTGCATTTTCTTATCGGTTTAAACTTTTAGTTAAAATAAATCGTTACATACAACTCAATATGGTATGAAAGCAAGAGACGCTTAAGTTTGACATCTACCTCACGCAGTATTTAACAAAGAAAAATTGTGGCAAACTCAAAGCAAAGCAGGATTAAGAGTGCATTGCAGAGCAGTGGCGCTCCTGAAGTCCACGGTTGGCTCAACTATGTCGACCGCTTGCCTAGTGCAGATGCAGAAGTGCCGGTTGTGGGTGACGAGCTTTGCTGCCATCTCGCACTCTATCCTTGGCCTTGGGCCATGCATGTTGACGCCTCCAGTTCGGTCCCTCTAGGAACTTTGCTCTTGTCGTTGTCTAGGCTATGTCCTTGTTTCCTCTCACTAGGTAGTGGCACAATCAGTTTAGTCAGCTCTATTCCTTGCTATAACCACAAGGTCGAGCACCCATAGAAGAGAAGTTCATGTATGGAAACACTAGGTGATCTACTCTTTGCTTCTAGGTTGATACACCTTCTTTTCCATCCGGATTGATCGATCACAACCCTCCGTTTATCCCCATATTAGATATGGAGAAGGCATTTGAGTTGATACCCATCCGAAGCATCATCAAAACCCATGGCTCTGACTTCTTAATTTAACTTCAACCGTGCATGCCAGATTGACCGTGGAAAGGACCGCCGGTGGAGAATTTACTAAATCACACTAACTATGCATATGCCAATGCTCGTTGTGGTTCTTTGACCACTCCACGTCGTATATACCGACTTGTCTCAATTAAGATTGTAGCTTCGGTCAAAATTTCCGGCACCAATCTACCTATAAAACTTAGTTTGATTAGTGTAGAGTCAATCCGAAAATGCATTCACTATAAATACTTGCTAAGAAAGAGGTTCGCCCAAGATGACTCGCAAGCATCAAGCTTGTGAGTCTTGATCGGCCTCTACAAATAGCTTTGTTTCAACACAAGATCTTTCCAAAGAGCCAACAGTATCTCCATCTGTTATAGTTGTGATTTCGGTGTCAATAAATCTCTTATTTAAGATAAGGGTATTTTTAAGGGCGGCTCTACAAATGTAGGTAATGCACGTGTACATCGTGCATCGTGCAGCAGTCTACCTTCCTTCTCTCTCATACACCACGCCTCCATGTGCCCTATTCATTTGTTTTCGCCACCACTCCCTTCCTTACATGGCATTACACCAAACATTGTCCCAACTACCTCTCATCCTGCATGCTTCGTCACTGGTCTACCCCGGCTTCAAACTCACCATATCGGAGGTTTTAACCTTCACCCATCCCACTTCCAACCTAAAAAAATATGAACTTTGACCTCCTAAAATTGAAGCTTTCAACGGAAAAACTCAAATTTCAACCCAAAAATGTTTGAAATTTCAACCCATGAATTCAAGTTGTCACACTCTAAAGCCCATCTTTTAACTTGAAATGATGCTACTTTCAACTGAAAAGACAAATTACCACACAATATGTCAGCATAGATGCCCCAAGATCCGGGTACTCCTACCTCCATCGCGATTGACAATGGCGTTTGGGAAGGGCGGCAGTAGCACAAGGGCGATGGTAAAAAGTGCATGACAACGATAGGGAAGGGGAAGTCCATGCGTGTGGTGGAAGGGCGGCGCCAACAGATGGCCTAGAAAGAGGATATGGGACCGGAGGAGGTGGTGTGTGGTGGGAGGATAATAAAGGCAAGTGAGGAGGTTAGAGTCAGAGAATATTATGTAATTCTTAATGAGATTGAAGTGTCCATGACTTGTGCCGATGGGTCGCTGGATGTCGTTCAATCGTATAGCACCGCATAGGGAATATGATACACCTATTTTTCCTGCATATTCATTAGTGCCACTTCACATGGTAGAAAGGGCCAGGAAAAAGGGCTATCAGTTCTCCCC
The DNA here is from genome assembly GCA_019208055.1 of Stipa capillata. NCBI lineage: Eukaryota > Viridiplantae > Streptophyta > Magnoliopsida > Poales > Poaceae > Stipa > Stipa capillata. Next base: position 466,877 of record JAGXJF010005064.1, on the reverse strand, counting down.
GTGAATCTTGTATAGTGTATTATTTATCCACATGCAGGTATATGGCTCAAATTCTTCAAGATGAATGGACCTCTTTGATTTAAAGAGTTTTTAGGATTGCAATTAACCGTTAGTAATTTTGCCCATATATATGTTGTTTGGTTTGCGGGATTGTAACCTATATAAATGTTTCGTAAGGATACTCTTGCACTATATTTCTTAGAAAAATTTGCATTGGCTCAAACCTCTTGAAAAGATTACTATATCTTTCTGAGGTGTGATCAAACATCTTTTGGTGCAAATTCATGTGATATTCAATTTTATAGGGTTCGAGAAGGCCGACATGATATTACAATCATATATCTTTTCTATTTTTTTTAATCCAGCGAATCAAAGAGGTAGTAATCGTACCATAACAATGGTAATATATAAAGTAAAATTAATTGTGCATGGTCATTATACTCAATGCGTCAATTAGAAGTTAGACGTGTACGTGTAGCTTGTTTCTGCACTTGATTAATACTCCCTCCATTCCTCTTTACACGGCGTTTAACTTTTTCAGCAGAATTTCATATAATAGGGCGCACTTCTAATTCTCCATCAAATCTTCCCTAAATATCCCTGCTGTAATTATTGAAAACTGTTCGATTTCCCTAGGTTTGCATGACGCGGGCCAGTTAGCGAGGGCGGTGATTACTCCCGGACATTATGACTGCAGGTGCACTAATTAATCCAAGGGGTATTAGAGTCCAACTAACCTCAGCTTTAAGCCTCCTTGGTCTTTGCAAAAAAATTTATACCCCCTGTAAAGAGGAATGGAGGGTTATTCTCTCTATTTTGCTAAAAGCTTTCGTTAAATGTCTTAATAATGCACATTTAACTACTTATTTCTACTATAATATGTTTATAACATCAAATAAAATTATATTTTGTGAATGTACTTTTCCAAATAAATTTACTCATATGATTCTCAAATATGTAATCTAAATATTTTTGAAGATACTTATACTCAAGATTTGAAAAGTTAGACTTTATCAAAACAACAGCTATTCAAAAACTAGCGGAGTAATCGAGATACTCGTTCAGTCACACCACTGGAATTAGTGCGAGAGGGGTGTGCTTGAAAAAAGATCACGTACGACCCGGTCGTACCGTGCGACCCAGCTGGGGGGTGGCTGCCAAGCGGGCCCCCCTGCACCCAACCGAGGCCTCCCGTGAGAGCCCGGCCCCCCCTGCAGCCACCCATACGGCCGGGTCGCACGTACGACCCGGCGTATAAAATTATCTTCCGGTGTGCTTGGCCTTTTGCTGATACAGTACCATGCTATGCTGGGATAATCGTGCTCTCGTTGGCCACCACGCAAGCCATGGATGTGATCCGTCGTTTTCAGCGACTACCTGTGTCTCGCAAAAAATTCCAGCGGCTCATGATTGACGTCCGGGCGCGCCACAGTTATTCAGCATGCTCATCAGTAGTACATTGAATCCGACCTGGTGGTATCGATGCTTGGAGCAGAGGCAGACAAGCATGCATGCGCGAGTGTCAGTAAGGCAGAGGAAAAACGTCGCGAAATCAAAATGTCACCGGCGAAACAGAGCTCGAAGGTCATTGTTGTGCAACAGGACAGAGCTGGGCTGAGAAGCACATCGATGATATGACATACAATGGGGGCGCATTAAATAAGGCTATCTCTGTCATGCCTTCTCTAAATTGCAGTCCCTCCATGTGCGATTTGGGATGTGCAGGTAACCACAACCAATAACTTGAACAGCTACGTAGCATTTGTCCCCGTTTAAAGAAGATCTTCTATAGGCAATTACTCGTTGTCCATTCACTCTTTCTCCGCCCCCTTCCGACTCCTTCCCCTTACACAGGGTTGTAGTTTTTTAAGAAGCTAGTGTCACACTAAATATTATTTTTTCAAGGGACAAAAAGACCCCTAATCTAGAACGAAGGTAGTAACAGTATGATGGCATAGGCTCAACTTGCACTGCTAGCAAACATAAGCAAGACAGGGCTGCAAATATATGAAAGAAATTGAACCAGAGGGAGTCAGGATGCCAGCAATCGGATGGGGCATAAGAGAGGTAGTACGAAAAGGAGCCGCATGTGCCTATATAACCTACTATCCAAAGATCCCGCCGGCCGTATCATCATTCATCACCGACGGTTCAATGGTAAAATGATTGATCGTGCCGACACAGGAAATGATGAGCGGCGAAACACAGCAGCAATGCAGGCAGGCTAGGGCCTGCTCTGTTTTACGCTGCGTGGGGACAACCCCGAGGCTTTTCGTAGCTCTCGTACGTGTAGCGGCTACTGATCGATCGCCGGTGTATGGTAACAGAGAGACAGTTGACGAGGCAGCAGAGATGGGCAAAATGATGTGCGTATGTCAGGACAGCAGACAGAGACAGGCACGGCAGCCGGCCGGTCCAATGCTCTTAGCCACAGCCCCCGCGACGGACAGCACGTAGCTATAGCCTTATTAGGGTGGGCATTCGTCTGCGTCCTGCAGAGATTATTCCTGGCCAGTGTCGGACCAGCCAGTTCAATCATGCGTGCACCATGCATGTAGACTAGGACTCGACGACAGGCTTACAGTTGAACGGTCCCTCGCTCGATCCGTTTAATTTGTTTGTACATTCATGAACCTGCATTTCGTTGATTAATTAGCCTGTATCTCAGTGTCCAATTAACTCGACGTACATAAACATTCATGAACTGAGAGAGAGAGATAGAGCAACCAACAGCGGCATGCATGCAGATGCAGATGCAGCTAGAGGTCGAGGTCGCATGCCACGCAGCCAACCGCCATTAATCACCCGGGCGCCGGCCACAGCTGCCATGCCGCGTGCATCTGCCGGCCTGCATGCGTGCGTGCATGGGCGGTGAGGCCGGCGCGCCGGAGCTGTTTGTTCGATCCGCACGCACGATCTCACCTCATCTCGCGTGCGCCTGGCCACGAACACAGGAGGAGGCCGGAGGAAATGGGAATTCATCCACCCCACACCTTCGCCCGCCTGCCTGCCTGCCGCAGTAGTCGCCGGTCTATCGCATATCAAAACCAGCCAGCCAGTAATTGAAAAATGGCTCGAGCTCCTGCGTGTTGCAATATACAAGCAAGCCAGTCGGTGATTCGAAGCTTCCTCCTCTGCTCGAATCGAATCTCTATTAATTCCCTCCACTCCACTACTGGATCTTGCAATCGGGGTTCTATTAGGCATATAACTATGTGGGTGTTAGCTAGTAGCTCTTTTGACCCGGATTATCTTTTCTGTCTGACACGGCCAATTAACATGTACGGGGGGAATATCTGCCATCCCGCGTTCTTCCGTCCAGCTCCTGTACCGCCGCCCGTGCATGTTAACTACAACTTGGCACATGCAGATCCATCGATGCCATATACATGAGCAAGTTTTAGCTATGCCTGGCTAGCTTTCACATGGACAGCCAGCCCATGCACAGCCTGCACAAACCTGAGCTTAATCTTATCTAATCCACCCTCACATCGCAGAATCTAATCTAACATCCACCCCCAATTAATGACCCTGACCCAGATGCGTCGTTCGTACGCTCGCGCTGAATTAAAAACACCTTACCGGTCGTCGTTGCGTTGCCGTCGTACTTATGTTCCATGCATCCGACCGGCGACGCCACGCCAGCGTCGCCATGTGATACGACGACACGGCCGGCCAAGTTCCGGTGCCGATACAAGGCATGCGATGCGATGATCAGGCAACGGGAATGGAGCAGCAGCTGCATGCTGAATGCGTGCCACTGTATCGGGGCTCTGATCCTGTAAAGGCGAGGGAAAAGCAGAAAAGAGATGCTGCTGTTCGTGCTGCGCTAAACAGGGCGAGACAAGGGGGCATCGGCAAAAAGAAAAGGAGAAAGGCAGCAGCGGCCATGGATAAGACGCTGCGCTCCTGCCCTGGTCTGGCCGTGCCATGGTGCGTGTAGGCAGCGCGTGTCCGGGTTCATTCAATTGCGCTCTGACCGCGCGCTTTTGTTTTCAGTGCGCGAGACATGTAGCACCGTGTAGTCCTGCTTTGTTCCTGCTCGGTGTTCACCACTTCAACAATCACCATGACTTGAGTTGATGAGTTGAGCACCACAGATGTTAACTTGAAAAATTATTGGTCTCAGAGAACAAACGGTACCAGTCTCACCATGCGGGTTAGCTATCGAGCACGTTTTTCTTAGAAGTTATAAGGAAAGAAACTGCAGCAAAGTCGTGCTGCTGGGCCAAATCTATGCTACAACTTGCATGTTGTCGAAATGTCTTGGAATTTTGCGGACAGTCAGAACATAAGCACGCACTACTACAAAGCTGGTCATTCGAGACTCCTCATCACAGGCGGATAAATAAAATCCGTCTCTGTTATAGTAGATCACAGGCGGTTCGCAAAGAAGAACGCATGGGTTAACTAGGAGAGACGCGAACCGCCTGTGATGACAAGATATCACAGGCGGTTCAGTCAAAGAACCTCTTGCAATATGTAGACTACATATCATAAGCGGTTCTAAATAAGAATCGCAGGTGATGTTATCCTTATCACATGCGGTTTTTATCCATTTATTACAGTCAGCCAGGTCAAGCTCCTTGTCTTCAATGTTCTATTCTTACACATAGCAGCAGTGGCGGCGGAGCTCTTGCGATTTTTCACCTTGGAGACTGAATTGAGCCCAAAAGCTCAGGATTTAGAGAGGATATTGCATATCTCTTTCATATTGGTGATCTAAGATTAGTGATTGGTTTAAAAGTTTGATTAATTTGCTAATATATTGTGGTAAAGACAGAGAATGTAGATCTAGCTAGGTTATGGCAAATTTTGTTTGGCTTTCTTGAATTTGAGGCATAAATTGGTTTCAATTACTATATTGAGGATGTGGCTAGCTAATTCATAGTGGAAAAATAATATACTTGAGTGGTTTAGATTTTATGAAAGAGAGATATGTGTATATATAACATATAGTAATTTATTATTTTAGAATTGATTTATCTTGTCTCATAAAAAGATGATGTAATTGTTGAAATGTTTTATGGAATGAAATTTTGAGAATGTTTTGATATAGTAAAAACCTATGTATTAATGGTATGATTAATTAAAATTTTGCTTATATCGTAAATAAATGTGTAATTATTGGTAGGTCATATCTTCGTGAATAAAATAAAATATTGGTAATAATCATTCACATGTAGTAAAAACCATACCGACATAGTAATTGTTGGTCATGAAATAAAAAGACTATTAGTAATTATTACTTACATGTAGTCAAAACCAAATAGTAACGATAATATTAACTAATATTGTATAGATTAATTGGTACGCACTTTGCGAGCCTCAATATTTTAAACAGATTAATTAAATTTATTTAATTTCTCCTGTAGATGGACCGAAACTGGATGTATGATGGTAACCGCTCAAGTGAACGGTATCTTAGTGGCGTGTTAGATTTCATAAGAGTCGCGGAATAGCATAAGTTGAACAGGGGAACAATATATTTGTTGTCCATGCAAAGATTGCGAGAATGTACACATGTTTGAGAACTTAGAGCAGATCCAAGTTCACCTAATTCGTAGGGGTTTCATAGAGCGTTACACATGTTGGACAAGTCACAGTGAGCAGCAGATAATCCAGGAAGGTGGTAATGACGACATCGCGGAGGAAGATAATTATGTGGCACATGATATCGATTATGATTCAGATGAAGAAACATCGTCGGATGATCTTCACCATTTGGACGAGATGTTGCGCCATGCAGAAGGAAACCGTAATACGTGGGAGTATGAGAAATTCAAACTCTTGATGGGGGACTCGAAAAAACCTTTATTTGAGGGATGCAAGGGTAAGTACACGAAAGTCATCAGTGCTTGAATTGTTGAAACTGAAGGCAAGCAACGGGTGGTCAGACAAAAGTTTCACAGAGTTGTTAGGTCTCATAGCGGACATGCTTCCAGAGAGAAACGAGTTGCCTAGAAGTACGTATCAAGCAAAAAAGGTTTTTTATCCGTTGGGGATGGAAGTACAACAAATACATGCTTGTCCGAAGGACTGTATCCTCTTCAGAAAGGAGTTCGCAAACCTCCATGCATGTCCGGTATGCAAGTCCTCCCGATACAAGAGTATGGAGAAAGGTGTCGAAGATGAGGGCGACGAGGTGACGAAAGGAACTCCAGCTAAGGTCATGTGGCATTTGCCTATAATCCCCCGTCTTAAGCGTTTATTTACGAATCCAAAGGATGCAGAACTGCTACGTTGGCACGCTGATAAGCGCAAGAATAATGGAAAGCTTAGACATCCTACTGATTCAATCCAGTGGAGAAACATTGATAGAAAATTTGAAGATTTTGGGAGCGAACCAAGAAATATAAGGTTTGGACTGAGCACGGATGGAATGAACCATTTCGGAAACATGAGCAGCCGTCATAGCATCTGGCCAGTGAATCTGTGTATTTATAACCTTCCTCCTTGGTTGTGCATGAAGCAGAAGTACATTATGATAATGATACTTATGCAAGGACCAAAGTAACCCGGGAACGATATAGATGTTTACCTAGAGCCATTGATGGAAGATCTCATGAAATTGTGGACCCATGGGGAAGATATATTTGATGCTCACAAGCGAGAGAATTTCAATCTGCGCAACTTACTGTTCTGCACCACAAATGATTATCTAGCCCTTGCTAACCTTTTTGGCCAGAGTACGAAAGGGTCAAAAGTATGTACTAACTGCCTAGATGATACAGCTAGCCAGTGGCTTAAGCATTTGGGGAAAACCGTGTACATGCGTCACCGTAGTTCCTTCAAAGAGACCATCCGTACCATCGAATGAAGAAACAATTTAACGGACAAATCGAGGACGGTACACCTCCGAAGCAATATAGCGGTATGGAGGTACATGACATGGTAAAGGATATAAAAGTTACATATGGGAATAGAAGCAAAATAAAGGCTACACGTGAGAAGGTTGTGTGGAAGAAGAGGTCGATATTCTGGAACTTACCCTATTGGGAGCACCTGCAAGTTCGTCACTGCATCGATGTTATGCACGTAGAAAAAAATGTGTGTGATAGCGTTATAGGTTTGTTATTGATTATGAAGGGTAAAAGTAAGGATGGCCTCAAAACAAGGCTTGACTTGTTGGACATGGGAATCAGAAAAGAGTTACACCCGAAAGAGACTCAAATAGGTCGTATGTTCTGCGAACCTGTCTGCTATACTCTGTCAAGGGCTAAGAGAAAAGAGTTGTGCCAGTTCCTACACGGTGTTAAAGTTCCGACCGGCTACTTCTGGAACATACGAAGACTTGTTTCAATGGAAGAGTTAAAATTGATTGGCATGAAGTCTCACGATTGTCATGTATTGATCACTCAGCTGCTCCCAATTGCTATTCAGAATATCGTACCTATCAAGGTTTAAGAGACAATCACGAGATTATGTAGCTTCTTTAACACAATATCTCAGAAGGTCATCGATCCCATTAACTAGATGCTCTTCAAGAGGAGGTGGTGAAAACTTTATGTCAACTTGAGATGTATTTCCCCCTTCGTTCTTCGATATCATGGTGCATCTCACTGTGCATCTTGTGAGAGAAGTAAAGTGGTGCGGACCTGTATTCCTTCGAAGCATGTATCCTTTCGAGAGATACATGGGAATTCTAAAGCATTTTGTACGTAACCGATCACTTTCGGAGGGAAGCATCGTGGAAGGATATGCAACCAAAGAGGTCGTCGAGTTTTGTGTCGACTACATGGCTGCAGTAAAACTAATAGGTTTGCCCGAATCTTGCCACGAGGGGAGGCTTCGAGGTGTCAGAACCCTTGGCAGGAAAGATGTCGTTCCTGACTGGAAGGTTTTTGATCAAGCACACTTTATAGTTTTGCAACACATGGCCTTAGTGGCCCCATATATCGACCGACACAAGGCCACGCTACGGGAGCACAATCCGAAAGCGACAGAAGCTTGGGTGATGAAAGAGCACAATCGTCGGTTCAACAAATGGTTATATGAGCAACCTCATAGGTTATCGTCTTCTGACCCAACGCTCACATGGTTGGTAGATGGTCCATCATGTACAGTTGTGACATGGCAAGGGATGGACATAAATGGCTACATATTTGATACGAGAAATCAGGACCAAAAGAGCACAAACCAAAATAGTGGTGTCCGAATAGATGCTCGAGATACAGTTGGTAGGAAGAGCTCATACTACAGGTACATTGAAGAGATCTGGGAGCTAGACTACGCGAAGTTTAAGATTCCATTGTTTCGTTGCAGCTGGGTAAATCTCTCACAGGTAAAAGTTGATAAGTACGGCTTCACAACGGTCGATCTCAAAAGTACTGCATACAAAGATGAACCATTCGTCTTAGCAAATCAAGTTCGACAGATGTTATACGTTTCCGATCCTACAAATCTTAGGCATCACGAAGTAAGGGACTCGAAGAGACACATTGTTGGAGTGGGCGATGTAGTTGACGAGGACGAGTACAACCAGTTTGAGGAGATGCCTTTCTCTAGAGATGGCATGACGGTCGAAGATGAACCAAATCAAGATGAAGTTACGTACGTGCATAATGATCATCAGGAATGACTCACATTTGTAGCAAATTAGATATAACGGATCATGTGGAATTCATAATGTGATGTACAATTTATATGACGGTGGAGATGCGAATATCATGCACAATACTATATATGTGGAGGTGTCAATATGTATAAATGAAATCGTTGAAGAAAGAAAAAAGAAATTAAAAAATAAAAGTAAGCACCTATGCAAATTACACACTGTATGCAACCTAGGTATGAACACTGATTCAAAAAACTAAAAAAATTAAAAAAAAAGAAAAAATGGATATGGCAGGCGGTTCCTTCAAAGAACCGCATGTGATTCGTAGTCATCATAGGCGGTTTTTGAATAGAACCGCCTGTGATGCGTAGTCATCATAGGCGTTTTTTGACCCGAACCGCCTGTGATGCGAAGTTATCATAGGCGATTTTTGACCCGAACCGCCTGTGATGAGTAGTCATCACAGGCGGTTTTTGGATAGTACTGCCTGCGATGAGAGCTACTTTATATGCCCGAAGCGCTTTCGAAGTCCTAAAAACCTAAGTCTCATATACCGCCAACCACCCGACTTGTTTAGTGCTATCCCCGACAACGCCCCCGTCTCCCACCTCACGCCGGTAGGCTGCCCGGCCCCAGACCCGACGCCGCTGCCAAACCCAGACGCCAACGCTGCCGCCGCCACCGATGCCCCCGTCCCCAACGCCCTCGTCGCCATCGACGCCGTCCTTGACGCTGCTGTCCCCGATGCCCCCCAGTAGCCACCGAAGCCGTCCCCGACGCCGACGCTGTCCCCGACGTCGACGCCGCCCCCGATGCTGATGCCGCCGCCACCGATGGCCCCGTCCCCTACTTCGCTACCCTGATGCCGCCGCACCTATTCTCGACGCCGCCGCACCTTGATAGGTTAGTAATCTTGTTTGTGCTTAGTGGATGATGGGGAAGTGATATACGGTGCTGCTCATTTTGCAGTAGATTCCTCTAAAAAAATTCTAGAGTAGAACATTGGTAGAGCCAGCCCATGCTAAAACTTTGAAAATTTCCATTTGCTAAATCACATCATAGAGGCTAGAGCAATATAACCTTTACAGGCTATCATCTTATTTTGATTAGCTTCGAGACACTATGCGGTGCTACACTATATGTATAAACCAGACCTATTGTTTCAGGTGAAAGCAAAACTTTGGAAACATAATCTAGAATCTCTTAAACCAAGGGTTAATGAGATGTATTGTATCTTGTATTGTTGTTTTGCCATGTGTTCTTATCAACAATAGAAGACTATTCTGGCTTCAGGATCCTTCCGCCTTCAGAAAATGGTTTGTCATTGCCAAACTGAAAACCACTACCAACTTATGTTAACAACTGGGGAGTAGTGATTCATTGTGTTAAATCAATTTTTAGATGTTGGCAGATAGGGTTAGCACACAAAGCACAATGAGTCAAGTGACTTAAAAACCACAATCAGAATCCACATCACATCATTCTTATTCCCTCGTATCACCTTGGATTTGGATACTATCACTAAAATGATGTAACATCATGCAGATTCAAAGCAAAAACAAAAATATGGAACCAAAAATATATTATCACAGAGTAAAACTTTTCTGCTCTGTAGTGATATATGACCCATGAATCCAAATAGGCACATACAAGAGATTTGTGGGACAGTACAACCATCAGGTGATTAATAGGTTACTTCATGTTATGCCCATATTATAATCGGCAGAGGGTTCATAAATCTATAAAAATGACGTAGATCATAGTGTGTTTCTTTCGGCAGAGGTGATTACAAGTAGTTTCTTTTCCCAGGGTACTGTAAAATGGAAGTACTTTCCTACTTCCTAGTTCACGGTCTCTTACGAATACACAATTTGGACTTCTAATTGTTGTTGTACTACTTGTATTCCTAGTTGAAAGGATCGTAAGTGCTGACTAGAGGGAGGTGAATAGGAGGCTAAACAGATCTTAAACAATTTCTTTTCTTTATCTAGATTAAGGCTTAACAAATCAATAGGTTGAGCTAGCTGTGTGACAGGTCAGCTACACAGGCAGTATATGATATGTAAATTAACACGCAGCTGTCACACAGGTGGCTAACATAGGTAAACAGAAAGCCCTAAACAGATATGCTAGATGAATGGCTATGTATCAGGTAATTGGCACAGATAACAGATAAGCAATACAGCAACTGTGACACAGTTAGACTAACACAGGCAAAGACAAAGCATTGTAGCTAGATTGAGAATAACTGTAAATCACTCAAGCATGCTAATCAGATAAACAAGCAAGTACTGAATGTAAAGTACTCAGGGAGATAAGGGGGTTTTTCACCGAAGTTCCCACTCTTTTCAGAGATGGTATGTCTCCGTTGGAGATGCTACTCCGAAGAGATCGCCAGCACTAAATCGTGTTTATTCTCCGAGTACCTGAGATTTCAGGTCTCTTTCTCTTGCTTGTGGAAGTCCTTTCGTCTTGCAGCAGGTAGACTTCAAATCACCCTCACAAACTACTGCACCAACCCACACAAACTTGAGTGGTCACATCAACTCCTACACCCATCTAGGAGTAGACACTCTAAGAAAGAATCAGCAACAACAACTCTTGGAGGAACCAGTGCTCTCTGCTCAAAGCTCTAACTCTCTTGAATTAAGACTTAGGAATGTTTGCTTCTGTTCTTGAGAAAAGAGGTTTGCAACGATCGAAATGGATTGAGGCGGTTTGGCAAAGGTTGAGTAAAATATTCTGCAAAGGTTGAGATCTGAGACCTCCCCTGGTCCTCTATATATAGAGTCCACAGGCACCTGACCGTTACACTCATGCCACGTAGGATTAAGTGGCTCACCGGTGACAGGCACCGGTGACACAGCTAATCACAACGCACAATGGTAATCAGTTCAGGCAGACCGACACATGTGTCACCGGCGGCTGACACAGGTGAAACCTTAACTGACGTAGCCTCGCAACTCAGTCCGGTCCTAGCACATTACATGCCCTCAGCGCACTAACTCTTAAGCCTAATAAGGAGAGAACCTCCAATAATCTTCTGACTCGGTAGACAGACTATTGCAGTGCAGTTCTCTTAGCATTTACAAGCTTTCCCCTAGCACAGAGATGTACTTGAGTCATAGAGCGGCTGTTCACCTGTGACACAACTGTGCCACACAGGTAACTTTGGCTCTAGGGTTTTAGGCCACTAGCACAGCAGTGTGCTAGCACAACCCAGTTTCACACTTGTGCAAAACTGTTGTTACAGAGCCACTGACCTCAAGGCATCAGTGCCACTGTCCAACACTCTGAGCATTGAGCAAAAGACCTTCCAATAATCATTGCTACTTCATCTAACTTGATAGTACGGGTGTTTCCTAAGGACTCAAGAAAACTAGCAAACCTAAGCTTCAGCTTCCACCAACTGTAGTCACGGCCCTTGACGCATCAAGCCACCATTACCTTGCTTGCAACTCCTTGCACAGCACCGGCTTCTTCACAGCTGTGGCACAGCTGCCTAGCGCAGCTATCTCCTTATCCTAGAAACCACCTTTGTACTTTTGGGTGGTCATCCTTTACTGGATGAATCCTCTTCCTGGAACCTACTTATCCTACTTACACTCATTGTAAACATTAGATTCCAGTTTAGATTGCCATTAACCATCAAAACCATCTTAGGGGCCTAGATGCTCTTTCACTAGTTCACGGTCTACTTTGTTCCATATCTTACCTTCTTCATGTAATGCGTCTTTTAGAGGATGTCGAGTCCTGGTCGCTCAGTTTCCCCAGAGGCTGCCGGGGACAATTCTGATGCGTCCGATACCACGACAAAATCCAGACAGGCTCCAAGAGGACCTAGTCAAACACCGAAGGGCCGATTCCCCATAACAGAGTTAGGCCCGTCAAGGGCACCGATTGCGCCGGAACAAAACGCGGCGAAATGGAGAGTGACATGCGGGATCGTCGCATGGACACGGGTTCCATTGACTCTAGAATCGTGGAAGAAGCTGGGGCGAGATCTTCGTAGAGCTGTGGTTAAACATATCAACACACATTTCGTGATCTCAGAAGAGCTATAGGCCCGCGCCGATGCCACCGCCCTAAAAGTCGCAAATAAAGCTGGGAAGGAGTTCAAGTTTATTCTCCGCCGTGACTTCATTGCAAAGGACGAGGAGCCGTTCGACGTCTACAAATGGATGGATCGCGAGATGTGGGCCCAATTTAAGGCGTCTAGGGAAACAGAAGAATTTAAGGCGAAGAGTGTAGCAGCGAAGGAACTGGCGGCCAAGAACACCCACCACCACAGGTTAGGTAGTTCAGGGTATGCGCTGAAAGTACGAAAATGGATGGACGAAGAAGAGAGGGCACGCCTAAATGATCAGCCGTCGCCATTTCCCAGCGTAGAATTACGGCGCGCACGGAATTGGTTGTACGCGAGGAGGAATCCAGGTGCAACGTCTTCGGACGCCCAATTCTTCGCGAGCGAAGCAACTCGGGAGGTCTACTCTAGATTGGTAATATGTCGTTTACAATACCTTCCTCTCCGTAAATCCTCCACCTGTTATACTATGTGTAGTGACTTTTTCTTCTATTACAGGAGAACCTGTCGACATAATTCTCCCCTTGCGAATTTCAAAGGGAGAAATATATTCTTACCATCGGCACCAAGGAGCATCTGGGTCGCACAAGGGGCACAGGTGTTTACGCTACCTGGAGAGATGGATTCCCGGATGATTTACATAGATATATGAATAAGGGCATGGCCAAAGCCGAGCGCAAGGCAAGAGAAAGAGCCACTCTCACAGAAGAAATCACCACCATAGTGGAAATGAGGGTTGATGCTCATTTAAGAGCCCTCAAGGAGATGGTGGCCATGGCCTCACAAGGCAACGTACAAATACAAAGCATCCCTGCTGCTAACCGAAAGAGTAGCCAAGCCTCCATCCTAGGTGGTGAAGTTGATCGCTCCGTCTCGTATCCTGTCGATGAGATCCTGGTAATTAAATGTCAATCTTAAGTTCCACTTAAAATTCTGTCGCAATTCATATGTAGCTAATTATTCTATCTTCTACCACATTTTACCTTCAAGGATATGACGCAGTGCAAGCTATTAGTGCGGCTTCTTGACGATGAGCCTTTAGAGCTTGCAACAGGGATGGCATGTCCATCCAATGAAGGAGATCTCATCCACCGTGTCCCGATGTCGCGTGGGATTGCGAAGGTCAGTGTGGACAGTGTCTACGACACTTGTAAGTCCATTAAGCTAAAGTTTCCACCAAATGATGAGATTACGAGACTGGGTCAAGCTGAAGGGACTTTCATCCAGTGGCCCAAGAGGAATGTAGTATTGGAAGACTGCCACCCTCCATCTATCAACCAAGCTGAATCACGAGAGGTAGACCTACCGGTGATTCAAGAGCCTTATATTGCATGTAATGAGGATACCACAATCGTTATGGTGCTGATGGAAACCACATTGGCCTCTGAGCTTCGGACAAGGGCTCATTAGTCTCCCGCCAAGTCGTCGAAGCCGATCATTAAAAGAAAATGAGGCGCTAAGTCAACGGCGAAGGTGCTGAAGGAACCACACCTTTACATTGAATAAGAGTTCCCCTTCGCGCCATTGGCCGATAAATACGTTGAAGGAGAGCCATGGCTCAAATCGCCAGAGGCGCTAATGCTCTCGGAAAATATACCTGCGAGCTGCACGAGTACTACCTCAAGCAAGTCAAGAAGCCAAAGAATCAAAGGACCACAACTTTGAAGGTGGACTTCAGTAAGGGATATTTCCACCACGACTTTGAGAACTGTCAGTTCTTTGTGAACTTCGTGGACTTGTGGGAACTGTACAACCTCTGGTCTCTCGAAGTCTCTCTCATCAGATGTTACACATTATAAGTGTTCACAATCACGGTCAACATTCGTGCTATACATACTATATCCACATATATGTAACCCATACCTTCGTTATGTATAGGATGATGATTGAACAAACCGGAAGGAAACACGTAAAAGTAGGGTTCCTCGAGCCATATATTGTCTCAGCACGGATGATCCTAGATGCGGAAGACTTTGTTGCCGAGTACGTGCTAAACGCCTTACTTGCTCAACAAGATAAGGAATTCATATTTTTTCAGTACAACCAGGCGTAAGTGTCGCACTACCTACTTCACATCCCAGGCTATTGGTAATTTTACCAAAATAACGTGAATTTACTAACCATTGAGAATAAATGCAGAGAGCATTGGATTCTTGTTCTCCTTATACCACACCATCCAAGGCTCATGTTTATGGATTCCTTGCAACGAGTAAACTTTGACATCGAAACACTTGGCAGATTTATGAGTAAGTAAGCATATCTCCAACATATACAAATCTACTGTTCACTACTTTGGCGTTGCAATGCCGAAGATAAACCATTTCGATTCACGTAGGGTGTGGAAGAGCTATCTCAAGAAAGGAGGAAAATGCGCCAATCAGCCCCTTTTAAATGACAAGGGCTTTAGTGTATCTTTCTATATTGAATATAAATTTTCATAAATTGTCGTAATGACGATCTCTAACTACTAACCAATTGTATATATTACTAGTACCACCAACAACAAGGAGGAACAAGCGTTTGTTGCTTCTACGTTTGCCACAACATGGAAATTATGCTCACTAACATTAGCAAAAATGAAGTTCAGGTTTGACGCTATTGCGATAAATATTATCATATTTCTTTTCATTGTAAGTACATGGCTTTAATATACATTCTCATCGACAGCAGAAAGGCATTCCTAAGACGTCATTGGATTCGTCTCATCTAGACCAGATAAGAGAACACATCGCCGTGTTCCTTATTAGAAACGTTATCGATCCTTATGGCCAATTCCACGCCTATGACATGGAGGAAGGCGAGTTCGTCTTAGTAAAGAAGTGATGTATTTTTTTGTGAACTTTTATATAGATACAGAATTTACTAAGAGTTTAACTACTTTGTGACATGAGTGGATGGAAACTGAGAACCTAAATACTTTGTGAACTTTGTCACATGAAGTGGATGAAAATGAGAGTTCGATTACTTTGTTTGGGTGATGTTGATAAGTTTAATGACAGTTCATTTTGTGACTCAATTATGTGATATGTATCAAGTTTCTGTTAATTCATATGATTCAATTTTAATTACTGTGAATGAATGAGAAATGCATATATATTGTGTGTTTTGTTTTCTGACGCTACGCAACAATATGAAATAATAAAGTATGCTGTAAAATAGATCACATGCGATGCTATCATCACAAGCGGTTCTTATGGTGATCCGCTTGTAATAGTCCATCGTCACAGGTGGTCATTACAGGCCCTTGCTTACAGGCAGTTTGGGAAACCACCTGCGTTAGGGTTTTCGAACCGCCTAGAATGAGCTATTCTGTAGTAGTGACGGCATGAGATAGTCTATCTGCAAATCTCAAGTAGACGGAAAAGAACAAGAAGCGCTAACTGTGGTCTCTGTCTTCTACACAGTACGGCCACTAATACACAAAAGTTGATGATTATGCTTTCTCCGTGAAAAAAGAAACACATAATTGCTCTGTCTCCATTGATAAAGCGGCGTGGACGGTCATCTGAGACCTTGCCTGGATTTAAATAGGAGATTTGAAAGAGGTAGTACAAATGAAAATAAACATTTAGTGTCCGGGGAACAGGCTAATGTTGTCAGGACAGGCCGGGTGTCTCTTGTCTTCGCAGGCAATATCTACACGCACAGGACTTTTTCTCATCGTCAAATTCCGAAATCTTTGTTCTGCTAGTCCAGCAAGGCGGTTGAGTGATGCCGGTGCTATCATAATATGGTGACACTAACTCCAGGAAACCTTTGTTCACACGAGCCAGTAAGAATGCAATCTGTGGTCAAATTGTTGTTGCCCTGAAGTAAAATTTCGAAGCAATTTCTGTTCATCCTCCGTTTTTGTTTTGACTTACAATGCGGAACGTGGAGATCATCCATCCATCCATCTTCTCGATTGATACCACACCAGGACATGAACAGGAGGCGGAGCACAAGGCCATCTTGAGCTCCGGTACCGCGCGCGCGAACAGCGGCGTCGATGCTTGAACCGCGCCGGATCGCCGGGCGGGGCCCGGCCGGACCCGCCGCGACGCGAGAAGGGGAAGAAGGGAGGAACTAGGGAGATGAATGACCTGTTTCCGGCGGAGCCTGCCGGGCGGTTGCTCACCTCCGGACGCGACACAGGTCCCCATCTTGCCGCCCCGGCGCCCGACACCCCTCGACGTCACCCTCGTGCCCTCCTCCATCCTCTCCTATATATAACCTCCTCCCCCCGCCCATCCATCCAACAGCACAACACACAGCCAAGAAAATTGTTCCATTGCCACCACCATCACAAGCCCCGGACCTCTCCAGTCTGCTTGCATTCTCCTTCTTGAACTCACTCTGGTATTACTAGTCGCTAGCCACGCTCTGCTCCGTTTCTTTGAGCCGTTTTGGATGGCAGTGATGACGGATATGCCGGCGGTGACAACGCTGCGTGCACCGGCGCCGACCGGCGCTGCGGCGGGGAACCAGAAGGACGCGGAGAAGCTGAGGTTCATCGAGGAGATGACCTCCGACGTCGACGCCGTGCAGGAGCGCGTCCTTAAGGAGATCCTCGCCCAGAATGCCGAGACCGAGTACCTCGCCCGCTGCGGCCTCGAGGGCGCCACGGACCGCGCCGCCTTCCGTGCCAAGGTGCCCGTCGTCACCTACGAGGACCTGCAGCCGGATATCCAGCGCATCGCCAACGGCGACCGCTCCCCCATCCTCTCCGCGCACCCCATCTCCGAGTTCCTCACCAGGTACTTACTACTCATCTTCATATGGAATCTTTGATTCATTTGGCTATGTTTCTGCTCTGCTGCGGTACTGAGATCTCTCCTGATTCCTGAAGCTCCGGGACTTCGGCCGGCGAACGCAAGCTCATGCCGACCATCGAGGAGGAGCTCAACCGGCGGCAGCTGCTCTACAGCCTCCTCATGCCGGTCATGAACCTGTAAGTTCGGTTCGTCCCCTGATTAGTCTGACACACAACGAGAACTTACTGATACATTACGAGTGGACAAAAGATGTTCCGATAATTGCTCGTGAGATATGATGGACAGTCTCTGATTAGATGTTGCGTTGTTAGGTACGTGCCGGGGCTTGATAAGGGCAAAGGGCTCTACTTCCTGTTCGTCAAGTCTGAGACGACGACGCCGGGCGGGCTCACGGCGCGGCCCGTCCTCACAAGCTACTACAAGAGCGAGCAGTTCAAGAACCGGCCCTACGACCCGTACCACGTCTACACGAGCCCCACCGCTGCCATCCTCTGCGCCGACGCGTTCCAGAGCATGTACGTGCAGATGGCCTGCGGCCTATGCCAGCGCCACGACGTGCTCCGCGTCGGCGCCGTCTTCGCCTCCGGCCTCCTCCGCGCCATCCGCTTCCTCCAGCTCCACTGGGAGCAGCTCGCCGCCGACATTGAGACCGGCTCCCTCACCCCGCGCGTCACCGACCCGGCCGTCCGTGAGGCCGTCGCCGGCATCCTCCGGCCGGACGCCGAGCTCGCCGACTTCATCCGCGCCGAGTGCTCGAGGGGCGACTGGGCCGGCATCATCACCCGCGTCTGGCCCAACACCAAGTACCTGGACGTCATCGTCACAGGCGCGATGCAGCAGTACATCCCCACTCTCGAGTACTACAGCGGTGGCCTGCCAATGGCTTGCACCATGTACGCCTCGTCAGAGTGCTACTTCGGCCTCAACCTCCGGCCGATGTGCCGCCCGTCGGAGGTCTCCTACACCATCATGCCCAACATGGGCTACTTCGAGTTCCTCCCCATCGACGAGGCGAGCGGCGTGGCGTCGGGCGACGCGGCGCAGCTGGTGGACCTGGCCAACGTGGAGGCCGGCCGCGAGTACGAGCTGGTGATCACCACCTACGCCGGGCTGAACCGGTACCGCGTCGGCGACATCCTGCGCGTGACCGGCTTCCACAACGCGGCGCCGCAGTTCCGGTTCGTGCGCCGCAAGAACGTGCTGCTGTCGATCGAGTCCGACAAGACTGACGAGGCGGAGCTGCAGCGCGCCGTGGAGCGCGCGTCGGCGCTGCTCCGCCCGCACGGCGCAGCCGTGGTGGAGTACACGAGCCACGCCTGCACCAAGAGCATCCCGGGCCACTACGTCATCTACTGGGAGCTCCTAACCAAGGGGACGACCCAGAACGGCGGCGCCAACGGCAACGCGATCGGCGGCGACGTGCTGGACAAGTGTTGCCTGGAGATGGAGGAGGCCCTGAACACGGTGTACCGGCAGAGCCGGGTGGCGGACGGGTCGATCGGGCCGCTCGAGATCCGGGTGGTCCGGAGCGGCACGTTCGAGGAGCTCATGGACTACGCCATCTCCCGCGGCGCCTCCATCAACCAGTACAAGGTGCCCCGCTGCGTCTCCTTCCCGCCCATCGTCGAGCTGCTCGACTCCCGCGCCGTGTCCAGCCACTTCAGCCCCGCCCTGCCGCACTGGGCGCCAGCCCGGCGATCAGACTAAGCCGTACGCCATGGATCAAGAACAGCTAAACTTAAGGCCACGGTGCTGCATCGCCTTCAGTTTTACCGCAGTAGAATGATCCACACTTGCACTTCTCCTAGTAGTCGTAGCTTTAGTTTTGCAGTTTTTGGTCGTGTTCAGAGCCAGGTAGTACTTGTGTTAGGCCAGTTCGTTTAGTGGTACGTGCTAGTACGTAGAGCAAGCAGTGTTGAGTGTGCCATGTAATGTGGGTGAGTGACTATGCAGAACCGCTGTTGTTGCTGGGTGTTGTTAATTAGTGCTGTTATTACTGGTTGTAGTTTTATGCCAGGAACTGGAATGTGATTAATTAACATGCTACAAATGATGCCATGTCCCCATGTTTCTGTTACGCTACACTAGTAAGTGCAGTACATTTGCTGTGCTCTGGTCGTTCATCATGATCTTGTTGCTGTGACGGAATCAATCTGGACAAGTTCATGAACGTGACTGGCCACTCAATTGCCTTGCCTCGCAACTCCAACATTCCCATATTCAGGGCCTGTCGCCGTTCCATTAAATCTGAATAAATGGATGGACCAGGTAATTAAACCTCAGTGGTCATAATTGGCGCTATAATTAGCCGCTAATCACAAGAGAAGCAAGAACCAGTGAGACTGTAGACCGAGAAGTAGAAAAAGCCCTCGAACATCCGTCGTTCGATTCAACAACCACAGCTGTAATCCAAGTCAAAAGCTAGGTACGTAGCCTGCAAATCTGCAACTCCTAGTACGTACATGTAGTTCTTCTATTTTTACTACAGTCCTACGAACTGAAAATCGCTGTGAAGTCTTATTACCGCTGAACTGTGTCACCTTTTAGCTCGACTACTGTCAGGTTCCGACCCGTCGAATAATAAAATCAAGATAGGATTTAGAGAGACAAACGGCTCCTTTCTCCGTTGGTTTGCTTGTTGGTTCCGAACGAGAGCTAGCTGCCTAGCTCAGCGCAGTGCCAAACTGCCCCGTCTTCTTGCGGGAAAGCGCGGTCGTTTTCGTCCACGACGGAGGCACGCACGCACACACGGTTCCTGCATCTGGGCGTCGTTCTCTGGAGGGTATTCGATCGGCCGCGTGGTGCTGGTTGAGCTTTCGTTGTGTTTTCGCTAGGATGGGAATCGGGAAGGAGGTGTGTGGTGCATGCGCATTTACGGCTCGGCCTCCGGTCCCGATTTTGTTCTGATTTTGTGCTGGAACTTCCCGATGTCTATCCCTCGCGGGCGGCCGGCGACGTGACTCGGCTCAACTCGACCGACCTTCGTGGCCGGGTCTTGTCGGTTCCGTGTTTGGTAAAGCCTTGGATGAAAGAGGCACGTGAATATGTGCTCGCTAGCGGACCTAACAATCAATCGAATATTATTGGAAAAAAGTCCATTCTGCACCATAAATTTTGGTACGAGGCCGAGTTAGATCCAAAACGAGAAAACGAGATACCTATGATCCTTAACTTTTAAAATCGTTCATTTTAAACCTTAAGATCGTTTTAGGGGTGATTTTACTGACATGGCATATGACGTGCGCAGTTTGGCCCATGTTGCACATGACATGGTTCACAACATGGATAGTTTGAAGTGAAAAAATATAAAAACCAAGAAAATTCAAAAAAAAATACAAAATGCAACATTTAATGTGGAAGATTCAGAAAAAGAACTCATAACTGCTGAAAAATAAAAAAAATTCAAAATTAAAAATTCATAAATTTTCTATTTTTATAATTTTGAATTTTTGGGCAATTGAAAGGAAAAAATAATAAACTATTTTTGTTCTAGATAATCTAAAGTTTATCCTAAAAAGTTTCTACAACTATTTTGTCTAGTTTGATAATTTCTAAACTCATGCTCAGTTGTTAGGATTAAATCAAATGCAAAGTAATATTTTATTAATTTTTTTGCATCAAACGGTCCACATTATTAGCCAAGTCATGTGCCACATCGTCAAAACTGTCCACGTCAGCAAAACCACTGTCAAAACCGCTTTAGGGTTTAATGTGATTCGGTTTTGAAAGTTCAGGGTCCAAAATATCTAGTTTCATAGTTTGGGGCTAACTTTGACCTTGTGTCAAAGTTCTAGGTCAAAATGGACCTTTTCAAATACTATGTACTTTAGACACACATTTGTACTTGGACGTTAGCGACTAAGGCTTTGCGCATGAATAATGCAGAGGCCGTTTGTTGTATCATCTTGATACGGTATCAAGGAAATATAACTTTTTCATTATTAAAAAAAATGTTTGGATTAAATTCTCCTTCGATGTGGCTAACGGTTGATCCACACGTACTTATCATCATGTTAGACTGGTATGTGGGCCCAACCTATCCCGACAACCACTAAATGTAGTTCGAGATAGAATTGTGCTCGTTAATCCGGTTCAAAGTGTGAGGAAAAGTAAAATATAGTTCTATCTATCATTTTACGACAAACACCTACTTTAAAGTTGAATTTACTCGTAAAGCCAATGAACCACCCCATGCCTTGGATTTGGCCATCATGTGAAACAGGAAAACAGGTGATTGTACGTACACTCAGTCGCTTGCTACCACAGAAATAATTTCGTCACCAATACTACCTCAGTTGTCTCGGACATGGTACGTGTACGGGCTACGTACGTGCTACATCGGTGATCAATCATTCAGAGTCCAACTTGGATTCTAGCTAGCTTCTCCGAGATCCGCACCGGATATGGTCGGCGCCGTGGCCAGGTTGACTCCCACTTGCGCTGGCCACTGGGGAGCTAGACTGGCTTGCGTTCTGATCTCAACTTGTTACGTCGCTGCCAACAGCGTTCGTACGGACAAACGAAAGGCAAATCTTAGTAGTACGTCTCGTCGTCGCAAAAGCCACGGGGTGCGCGCAACTTCGTTTGCTCGGCTAGCCGGAAAATCTCACTGCCATAAAAAGAGTCTTCTAAGATCCGTAAGTCAGGGTTCACTAAAAATTGTCTATAATTACAGTAATCACTTATTAAAATTAACACCACGAATAGTTTTCTTAAAAACTGTAAATGATGAATAAGTCATCGTAGATGGTTCTTTAGAAAAAAAAACATTTGTGATGAATCACATGCAATTTCTTTAATAAAATTATCTATAAATTTGGCCGGCCCATCAGGCCAGCAAAATTCTAATATATATTCCATCCTCCTAACCCTAACTTCTCGTGTGTCCCCGTCCCAGGCACCGCTACGCCCTCTCTTGATCTCTCTCTCTCGATATCTCCTCCTAGTGTGTCCGGTCACTAGTTACCTCCTCCTCCCTAGCCATCCCGTCGAGCCCCAACGCCATTTCTTCGACGAGCAGGACTAGCGGCGGCTCCTCCCATGGCCAAGGAGTGCGGGGGTTCGGGCGTCGACACGAGCGCGGAAGCTGCTGGTTGGCGCGAGCACGGTGGCTTCAAGAGGCGGACCAACGGTAGCCTCCTCCTCCTGTTTGCCTCCGGCGTGGTTGACGCCTTCGACATAGGCCGCCGCAACCTCGGCCTAGACCTTGCCCCCACCCTGGATGCGGACAGCCACAACCTCGCCCTCAATTGCGCCCTTACCACCCCTGTTGCCTCGCCCTCGACTGTGCCCTGTAAGGTGCGATCTCCTCCTCCTCCCTTCATGTTATTTTTGGCAGTAAGGATTGTGATCAGAAAATTGTTATTGTGATTCATGTTATTAGAGAAAACGGTTAATTAGGGTAACAAGGATTATGTTATTATTTGGATTCTGATTTGTGTAGATTATGTCCTACCGCCACACAATACCATGTCTTGATTAATAGCTAGCTAGGTTATGTCCCGTCTTTTCTGTTATTTTATTTTAATGTTACTTAGTTATCCATGTCTTGTTTAATACAGGTTAATATTATTACTTAGTTAATATTATATCTAGAGCCACATAATTAATATCCAGCAGGGGATTAATGGTTTAAAACTCAATACCTTGAACTTGACCGAAACCACTTGAGTCTTTGTAAAATGTGTCGGTAACTGCAACTAAAATTTATACCATTTCTGCAGTTCTATTAATGAAAGGCCAAATGCTTTGGCAAGCATCAGGATCATAAAAGAGGTGATGGTAAATCGACAAGTAACCTCCCCACCTCCTGCGAAAGAGAGGAAACCTATTCCAATGGAAAGTTCATCCTCGCCTTCATAGGAGGGGTGGTGGTAACTCATCGGATTATCTCCACCTCTCATGAGTTTCCGATGCTTGTTGGAGCTTATGGGTTTTGATTTAGTACACCCAACTGGTGTGGTACAAGTTTTATATGTAACGATAGATTGCTCCATTTTAATTATGCTAATGATGAATAAGACCAACTAATAAACTATGCATGATGGTTTACAAGGGTTCAAGATTTGGGATAAGGTTAAAATTGCATTAACCCAAACCCTAAATCCTGCACCACTAAACCCTTGTTGACTGGCATGCGATTATTTAAAATGGGCAATTCTGAGATATTTTTTCTAGACTCAGACTTGTTGCTCAATTATGTGGCTTTGGAACAAAATATAATTGTCAATGGGATAAGAATTTGCTATATGATGAGTGTGTGCTTTGCTTTTCCAATATGTGTTAAGGAATGATTTAAAATCCTTACCTCATTCCGGAAAATCAGTCACACATTTAATTTATAGCAAGTTAGAATCCTTTTCCAATATCTATTTTCTAATGAAAGACCTACAAAAATTTAGAATCTATTGTCTCATTTAGTCACAATGTTGTCCCCTTAATTTCATGTGAAATCTTGATGGTCAGTTGCAGCATCAAATTTCTCATGAAGACTGTCACCATTGTGGATTGCATTACACGATAGACTATAAATTTTCACAGATAGAGTAACTAGGGAGTACTGTATTTAAAAATGTGAGTGATTTTTGTAAACCTAGAAGGGCTTAGGGTTCAGCAATGAATTATTTGTTGTGAATTGTGAATAAATGTGATATGTATATGTATATGCTGCTATTCTGTTGTTTCAGAGGGCATGTTAGCATATCCCAAGACTAGTCACTAAACGAGAAAAATAATGGTCTTGTATAATCCCATCACAGACAATTTTGTCATATCACAAACGGTTCTAGGCATGAACCGCGTAGGATATTACCTTATTTCTTGCGGTTCTTTATATGAACTATCTATGATATGAAATCATCGCAGGCAGCTGTCTGTGATGATAAGGGAGTGTCATCACAGATCCTTCACTAGTACACAAATAATCATCCCAAACGGTTGAAATATTGCATCCCAAACAGTTTTATGAACCGTCACCAATTGTCTATTGCGGATGAGGGGGTCATATCCCAAACGGTTCTGTGGCTATTTGGGAAGAGAGGCACATCCCAAACGGTTAATACAGAAGAACCGTGTGGGATGTCGAGGACATCCCAAATGGTTAATAAAGCAGAAGCGTGTGGGATGTCATCCGCATCCCAAACGGTTAATATAGAAGAACCGTTCGGGAGGACTACACATCCGAAACGGTTATTCCGTATTAACCGTTTCGGATGTGGAGTCATCTCAAATGGTTTTTCATACATTAACCGTTTCGGATGTTGTAGTCATCCAAAACGGTTTCCCTATATTAACCGTTTCGGATGTGAATTTTCAGCAGGAAGAAATAATTTTTTTTTGGCCAGCAACCTACACATGCATCAGAATTTGAGTAGATTTCATATATACGATAACATTTCATCAGAATATCCAGCACATAGCAGAACTGCACATTTTATTCACATAACCATCCATCCAAACACTAATCCATTACAAAAATGCATCCACGCTTGAATCAATTGCGAAATCCATTACAAGTACCAAAATGCATTACAAAATCCATTACAAAGTATGAATTAACATCAGCTAAGAACTGTGGAACTGTCCTTTTGGAGATAAGACTTTCACTTGAAAGAAGAAGGTGAATTGCCCTCGAATCTCTGCGAGGTCGAGCTCCTTCATCGACTTTGATCCCATTGAAGAAAAAAGCTGCAGCTATTAAGTTAAACGTTGTGGCTATAGCTAAAATGGCAAGAAATACTAATAACTTAAGAGAAATTAACCTGCATTATCCCCTTAACATCTTTGATCTTCTTCGAAACAGGGATGAGTTTCATCATGAAGTGGCAAACATAAAAGTCACAAAGGTTGGTTCCTGCGGGTTGCTGGGCAACCTGGAAAAATTAAATCTCAGGCATATTAGTAATGGATAGAATTTTTTGGGAACTTAGATGATATCGGACAGTTATATACTTAATCAGGGAATACCTTAATTTCAAAATCATGACGCCAAGTTTGGGCATCTCCTAGCATTGATCTCCCTCCACGAGCAACGGCGTCGAGTGCCCTAAGTGATTACAAAATTTAAGCAAATAACAGAAGGAAGAAAGAATAGAACTAATTACGGATGAAATGAAATGTGGTCTACCACCTGTTGATGAATCCGCGCATTGACGAGTAGTCATGAGGCTTATAGGGATCAAGGTATACTACCCTTTTATCTTTAGCATGAAGACAATCAAGATCCAATGAAAGTTGCCAAAGTTTTTCTCCACGGTCACAACTCATGCAGCCCATGTTGTATAAAGTATAAATATGTGAAGTATAGTGTATAACTTACAACTCATTGTATGGAAGCATTATGAAGTGTTTGTCCTGATGAGTCGTCAATATGTGTACCAGGTAATTGTGGATGAGCTCACGGTTAATGGCGATGCTTTGTGCAGAGACCAAGTGTGAGTCGATGAAACCCACCGGTTCTTTCCTTACTTTGCATTCATCGATCATATACCTAAGTATTGAAAGTAAAAGTTAATATGTATGCATTTAGCGGCAAAATGCTTGAATGGACACAATAATCGTGAAATACTTACAATGTAAAGCATCTCATAAGGGAGGCGTCGATTTCTCAAAAGTTGAAGAGGAGGAACAAGTCCTCGAAGCCTACCGTGCAATCATCCGCTTGGTGGAGGAAGTGCTCCAGCTTGAAATACACAGGTATACTAGCTTGTCTTGCTGCGCCCTCCCTGTTGGAGACGTCCATGTAGTACGCATGGAATTTCTGGCAAATCAAACCTGCACGCGCGAGTTCTTGTTGTCCCAGCAATGGTTGGCCAGGCACGTATTGCGGGGCTACGTCCATGGGAGGGAACATTTTGTTGAACTCCTCATCGGTTAGCATGTTCGGATCCTTAGTAAGCGATTTTGCTTTGCCCTTTCCTTTGCCCTTCGTCGAGGCCTTTGCGCCGGTCTTTTTGGCTGTAACCCTCACCGGAGGGGGCGGTGCCGGTAGATCAAACTCGCGAGCGAACTGGGAAGGTAGCACCGGTGGTGCCGATAGCTGCAGCAGCTCTTTGATGTTGACATGTGGCTCAACATGCACAAAAGAGGGTTCATCAGGCCTCGGTGGCGGTGCTGATAGTTGCAGCTGATCTTGGATGTTGGCAGGTGGCTCGACATGCATACTAGAAGGTTCATCAGGCCTCGCTAGGGGTGCTGATAGCTGCAGTTGATCTTGGATGTTGGCAAGTGGCTCGACATGCAGGCTTGGTGACGCCGGTAGTGCGTCCTCCAAGACTATGTCCTTCTTGGACCACTGGATGAATGACCCAATTGCGTCTCCCAAAGTCTACATATCGTCGTCCACGCGTGCATGGAATAGCGGGAATCGCATGAATTTGGGGTCAACACTATCAACGGTGTACCTAGCAAAACCTACCGCCATTGCCACACCGTGCAATATACCCCCTTGAGTGGGCGGATACACCAACACGAAAGCAGTCTCCAAGGGAAAACCCAATTGAGCTATAATCACTTGGAGCTTGCACTTCTTCGGCTCGTTGATGCCATCGACTGCATACATTGCGTTGGTATCATCGAGACATTCAGGTCCGCCTGATGTGCAGCTACTTTGACGGGCACCGGGGCTGGGGTGTCCAAGACCTTCTTATTGTGATCTGAATCTTTCCTCCATGGCTTCTCTCTTTTGTCAACCTGGCCTCAAGCATCTATTCAAACTCGAGCATAAGTATTTGACGGAGCTCGGATTTCATCCGCTCATTTTTACGATCCGCTTTGGCTCTTTCCCGTTCTCGTCTCGACTGTTCATCGAGTGGGAATGCCTTGCTATGTCTGACTAGGAGCCGTTGACCACGAGTACGGCCCGGGTGCTCCTTCGTTCCCAAACTAGCTGTGAGAATGTCGTCAGCACTAACGGACTGGAAAGAGCCTTGGGAACTTGAACATTCAGCTCTTTCTGCAGAGGGCAACAAATGATACGTAAGTAATCATTATGTTATTAATTTACAGACTAATAACTCGGATGACCAGGTCATCTAACGTTATCGATCGTAGCAGGTGTTGGTAAACTTCTTGGTCGGCAGGGTTTTGGAAGATTGTTTGACCCAAAGAGCTGGTAGTAGACCAACCTCTACACTAGTATCGAGTGCGCTCTGTCTCGACATCAGCAAATGGTGGGTCGGTGCCTCAAAGGTGTGCTTCTTCATCCTATTTCTCCCATTGTCTCTTTTTGCTGTAGTATCCTTTCGTTCTTTGCCACTAAAGCCTTGTGTTCTTCACTTTTGCGAAAAAATTCAGATGTCGTCTTCATCTCCACAAATTTATCCCAGTCTTTAGGTGTAATCATCGAGTAAGGGCCAAAGGGCTCCTTTTGTTCCTAGACATATTTCTTGTTTAACACATGTTTCCAATTCTTCCACGAACCGCAAGCCTTCAGCTCCGCGGCTCGTCACACATCCTTGACCCATCTTTCGGGCACCATGAAAGATTCAATTATCTCGTCCACTAATAAGTTGCGTTCGTCCTTGGTTACTTGCTTCCAGTCACTGTTCTGATTCCAATGAATCATATAATACCTAATAACCGAGCATGCAATGACTTGACAAGCTAACTGCCCCATTGACACCTGCCACTTAAGCAATTGGGAAACAGTACTCGCTTGTTCGATTGTTCTACAAACTAGCTATACCAATAAATCTATATATCATAATTCATGCTGAACCATTATGATAGTACGATTAACAGGTCAAGTTGATCGATTCTATTAACTTAATTCACGCTGAACCATTATGATAGTAGGATTTCGAGTTAATTTTAAAAAGAAACTGGGCTGCCGATGAACCATTTAAATGATCAAAAATCAAATAACATAACAAATTTGATTAACTTCTCTCAGTACACATATCTTTTCTTGATAATAAAGAAAGCATACAGTTTCATGGCTGAATCAAGCACAACCGAGATTAACTATTCCAACAGTACCACCGGCAGATTTTTTTCCTTGCTATAGTAGTAGAGCTGTTCATGAGCCCACATTGACCAGCTTACCAGAACAGTGGGCGATGGCATGGAGGGCGACCAACCAGCGAGGAGGGCGTTGACGTGGGCGCTCGGGGCGAGGGAGGTGGTCCTCGGCAAGGGAGAAGATGACGACGGCGCTCGGTCCTCGGGGCGGGCGATTGATGACGGTGAGGGCGCTCGGTCCTCGGGGCGGGCGACGGGAAGGAGCTCCAAGGGGGCCCGGCGGCTTGAGCCCGGGGCAGATGTTGAAGGCGTCAATGTTGGGGACGGGAGGCGGCAGCGGGGTGCGTCGGGCTCGGGAGGCGGCGGTGGTTGGGGTGGCAGCGAGGGCAATGCCGCCGATTAGGGCTCGAGCTCAGGAGGCGGTGGCGGGGTGCATCGGGCTCGGGAGGCGGTGGCAGGGTCCGTGGCGTCGGGAGGCGGGGCGGCGTCGGTACGGGTCAGGAGGCGGCTATGGCGTTAGGGCTCGGGACGGGAATAAGATCACTGAGAATATGAGAGAGGGCTGCGCGCTTTGGAATTTTAAGGGACGCACATACCAAACGGTTATGAACTATTAGCCGTTTGGGATATGTATCATCCCAAACGGCTACAACTAAGTAACCATTTGGGATATGTCCCGCATCCGAAATAGTTTTGACGTCCTAACCATGTGGGATATGGTACACTTCCCAAACGGTTTTGGTATCTTAACCGTTTGGGATGTGGTACACATCCCAAACGGTTTTGATGTCTTAACCGTGTGGGATGTGTACTCGTCCCAAACGGTTTTTCTGTATTAACTATTTGGGATGTGAATTTTCAGCAGGATTAAATATATTTTTTTAGGCCAGTAGTCTGCATATGCATCAGAATTTCACAAGAATTCATACATACCATAATATTTCATCAGAATATCCAGCACATAGCAACTGAGTTCATTCATTTCCACAAATATATACTACATTGAATCATTTTCACAAATATGTACTGCATTGATTCATTTCCATAAATATATACCTAACTCCACAAATTACATATATAGCATTCGTTGATTAATTACTCATGCCACTAGCTTATTTCCTTTGAACACTAGCCCTTCCGAGTGATCTTCATGTACATAGCATGTTTCTTCAAGTTGTTCTTCCTCGACCCTTATGCGGTCTCCAATAGGTGGCAAGTCGTCGAATTGGTTGTATTCATCCTCGTCAACCACATTCTCAACTCCGACGATCCTCCTTTTCCCGCACAGAACTACGTGCTACTTCTTATGTGTGAGGTCTTTTACGTAGAAGACTTGGGTAACTTGGGTGGCAAGTACGAAGGGTTCGCTTTTGTATGCGGCTCGGTTGAGGTCGACGTACGTGACGCCGTACTTATCAACCTTCACATGTTTCAGATTGACCCATTGACACCAGAACAAAGGAATCTTGAAAAACACATAATCAAGCTCCCAAATCTCCTCGATGATCCCATAATAGAATTCTTTGTTCCCAGATGTATCTCAGGCTTCTATGTAGACAGAGCTGTTTTGGTATATGCTCTTCGCATTTTGGGCCTTTGTGTAGAATGTGTACCCATTTTATCGTATCCTTGCCAAGTTTGAACTATAAATGTAGGTCCTTTTGCCAACCAGGTCAGCGTGTCGATTGAGGAGCCCCCGATGATTCGCTTCTTAATCCATTGGTTAAATATCTTGTTGTGCTCTTTCATCCTCCAAGCCTCTGTCGCTTTCGGATACTCCTCCCTTAGCTTTGCCACATGTTCTACGATATAAGGGGACACTAAGGTCATGTGTTGCAAGACAATGAAATGGGCTATAGCATGTGCTTCTGCATCAGGGGTGATTGCTTTCCTTCCTATGGTCCTGATTCCGTCAAGTCTCCCCTCATGGTGAGACCGAGGCATACCAATCGACTGTGCTTCAGCCATGTAGTTGATGCAGAACTCGACAACCTCCTCTAAAGTATGACTTTCGACGATACTGCCCTCTGGCCGATTTCGATTCCAGACATAGTGCTTCAGAATTCCCATGAAACGCTTGAACGGATACATGCTTCATAGAAACACCAGGCCGCACATCTGTATCTCGTGCACGAGGTGAGTAATGAGATGGACCATGATATCGAAGAGCAATGGCGGGAAATACATCTCAAGTTGACAAAGAGTCTTCACCACCTCGTCTTGCAGATCACCTAGTGAAAGGGGATCTATGACCTTTCGAGATATTGTGTTAAAGAATTGACACAACCTCATTAGTGCTTCTCGGACATCAATAGGCAAAATATTTCTGATAGCCACTAGGAGCATCTGTGTCATCATCACATGATAATCATGAAATTTCATGCCAATTAACTTCAAATCTGCCATAGAAACAAAATTCTTTATGTTCGCCGAGTAATCGGACGGAACTTTAACGGTACCCAAGAACTCGCACAGCTCAATTCTCTCGTCCTTCGATAAAGTGTAGCAAGCAGGGGGGAGGTACGTCCGGCCTTTATCGGTCTTTACTGATGCTAATTCAGGTCTTATGCCTATATGGACCAAGTCCATTCGTGCCTTAGCGCCATCCTTTGTTTTGTCACAGATGTTCAATAACATACCAAGCACGCTGTCACATACGTTCTTCTCTACGTGCATGACATCTATGCAGTGATGCACTTCTTGATCCTTCCAATAAGGTAGCTCCCAAAATATTGATCTCTTCTTTCAAATGCTCTTCTCACCAGGCTGCTTTTTCGATTTAGGTCACTTGCTAAGCACAACTTCGATGTCCTTCACCATATCATGGACCTCTGTCCCAGTAAAAGGCCTTGGTTTCGCACCGTGTTCTGTCTTCCCGTCGAATTGATTCTTCATGCTATGGTATGGGTGATTTCTTCTCAAGAATCTTCGGTGATGCATGTATATGGTTTTACATGAGTGCTTCAGCCACACGCTCGCGGTATCTTCCAAGTATGTCACGCAGGCTTTGGCTCCCTTTGTAATCTTCCCTGAGCAGTTACCATATGCAGGATAATCGTGGATGGTAAGGAACAACAATCCACGTAGATCAAAGTATTCTTTTCTGTACGTATCTCATACCTTTATCCCCTCGTCCTCCCAGAGAGTTTGTAATTCTTCCATCAGTAGTTTGAAGTAAACGTCGATGTCGTTTCCAGGTTGCTTTGGCTCTTGGATAAGTATCGTCATCATGATGTATTTCTGCTTCATACACAACCAAGGAGGAAGGTTGTACATGCACAGAAGAATGGGCCAAGTGCTGTGTCTACTGTTCATACTGCCGAACGGATTCATTCCATCGCTACTGATTCCAAACCTTACATTCCTCGTGTCCGCACCGAAGGATGGGTACTTCCTATCGATATTTCTCCACTGGGCCGCATCTGCAGGGTGTCTCATCATTCCATCGCTCTTACGACGCTTGGCATGCCAATGCATCAACTTTGCCTCCTGCGGGTTCGCAAACAACCTCTTCAAACGAGGAATTATAGGTAGATACCATGCAACCTTGTAAGGAATTCCTTTCGTCACCTTAGTGCATTCCTCGTCCTTATCCAGACCACCCTTACGCTTGTATCGAGGTGCTTTGCAGACCGGACATGAAAGCAAGTCCGCATACTCTTTACGGTACAGGATACAGTCATTCCGACAAGTATGTATTCTTTCAACCTCCACTTGCATTTGTACGTTGTTTTGGGCAACTCATTACCCTCTGGTAGCATGTCCGCGAACAGACCTGAAATCGCCGTGAAGCTCTTGTCAGACCATCCGCTACTTGCCTTCAATTTCAGAAGTTCAAGTATGGATGACAGCCTAGTGTATTTTGCCTTGCAGCCCGAATACAAAGGTTTCTGAGAGTCCTCTAATATGCCAATGAATTGCTTATACCCTCCATCATTATGGTTCCCCTCTACATCACGCAGCATGTGATCCAGATCAGGCATGGTATCCGCATTATCCGACATCACATCATCGGAAGCACAATCGTCACCATCTAGCTGATCATCATTGACTGTGTTTGGCATATCGTTCAATTTGGTGTCATCGATGTTATTATTATCTTCATGTATGATCGCCTCTTCACCGTGCTTGCTCCAACATGTATATCCTTCCTTGAAACCCCTTCGAATCAAGCGTGCTTCAATCTGCTTAGGGTTTTGCCACTGCATAGTATTATCGCAATCAACGCATAGACAAAAAATCAACTCTTCCCCCTTATTGTGCATATCCACTACGGCAGCTTTTAAGAAACCAACGATGCCTTGGATGTACACTTGGCTAACACGGCTCTCGTTGTACGTCCACCCTCGATTCATCTACGTACGTTCACATATGAAGAATTAATTAGTCTCTCACTCTACATAATTAAGTACCACGATGCTAGCTCTATAACTTAATTTTGAATATAGTCATGTATGCATACAAATGTATATACTTCATCCGTCCAGAAATATATACCACTTGTAGTAATATGACTATAATTTTCAATCGTAATATGATATCAGAAATAGTAAATAAATATGTAATACCAGACTTTTGCAAGAGAAATACAATGAAATGATTTTCACATACTCAATCTATATATTTTCTCACATACTTGTGATTAAAGTTTTAAATACATTTCTGAATGGTGGTAGTATATAAGAGAACAAATATCATCTCCTATTTTGGATGTAACGACTTCATAGAAAATGTACAAATCTGACAAGAAAAGATCCAATTTTGAGAGAAATTAAAACTTGACTTGTTCCAAGATATATAACAATAGAAATGCAATTACTAACCTTTAAAAACCAACAATAAATAGGTCTTCTAAAAGTATGCAACAACTAAAATGGGAATGTCCGGTTGCCTTAAATTTGGCACCCAAATCGTCAGCAAATCGCCCGCCAACCGGACAGCCAACACTTATGTCGGGCTTCTAAATCTGTCTGGTTGGTCGAGACATTTATTGGGCTAATCATCCCAAACGGTTCAAAAAATAGAGCCATCACGGATAAGTAAATCATCTCAAACGGCTCTGTTTCACGAACCGTTTGGGATTACATCACCGACGGTTACACTTTTTAACCGTCGCGGATAAGGCAGTCATCCCAAACGGCTCAGTTTCATGAATCGTTTGGGATTACATCACAGACCGTTCAAATTTTTAACCATTGCGGATATAATATCATCCCAAACAGTCCATTTTCGGCCGACTTATCCCAAACGACTAGAAAATAGAACCATTTGGAATGTGCGGCAAACGTGACGGCTATGGTTAACCGTTTGGGATGAGCCGTCGTTTATGTGCCGTTCTGTACTAGTACTTGCTTACAAGTGGTTCATAAAACCATATATATTGAGATTTTCCAAATAATAGACATATCCGTAGCAATGTCTGCCTGTTGCTTCGTGTTCTCGTTGGTCAGCTAAGCTAGCTTAGCTATGTGGGAAACAGTCAACGCACCTGAGTCTTCGGTATTTTTCCACGACGCTTCCTTTTCTCAGATTTTGGCGCCGCAAGCAAATCTTGAACATTGATCGATGGAAAGCTAAACAAAAGCAAGTCTCCGGTGGCATCTGGATAAGAGCGCATGCAAAGTCTATTGGTTTGGTACAGTCGAATCAAGATATATATCATCCAAATCCTGCTGTACGAATAGCATCAAGGATGTATGTTCAGAAAAGGGAAAACGTAGTAGCAGGGAACGTTGGCACTTGGCAGCCCCTTGCACCAGTCAAGTGGAGTGTTTGAACAACAGATGCACGGACGGAAACAGGTCGCCGGCTCCCCGTCGCGTTCCACGTCCACCAAGGCGGCGAAATGGC
This sequence comes from Stipa capillata, assembly GCA_019208055.1. Lineage (NCBI taxonomy): Eukaryota > Viridiplantae > Streptophyta > Magnoliopsida > Poales > Poaceae > Stipa > Stipa capillata. The sequence goes on along the minus strand of JAGXJF010005064.1, from coordinate 432,673 downwards.
CACTAGCGAACCGTCTCTTCTTGGTGCAATCATGCATGATCACCACATGATCTGTGCAAAGGCGACTCCAATCCGCTTGTCACGGTCATCGTGTACTGGCAATCAATCATGCAAACTCGGATCTAACGCGAGCTTGACCGATCGGCGCCGTGCCGTCCCAGTTAACTGGTACGTGTTTTGGCAGGTCACTGGTACACAGTAGCACATGTTGAATAATCCTCAGTACCTGTCACTAATATTTGTCCTCAGTACCTGTCACTAATATTTGACAATCTCGAACTCGATCGACCGATGGAAAGAGACGGTCGACGTACGTTTTGCACTAACTAGCTAGCAAATCGATCATAGAACTCAGTGTGTCAAATACATCGATCGTCGCGTGACACGATGATTCGACGAGGTGATGTAAGGCACGCAAGTTAATACGTGCGCATTACACGTTTGAGAGCCGCACAGCTAGCAGAGGAGCCGTAAGTTTGGAAATTGGAGTTTGGAGCAGGTGCGTACACGTGGACGTACGTGGTACCGTCTGATCTTAGTCACCTACACGCCTGGGTTATGTATACACATTAAGTGCATGGTGTCATGCTTGGCTGCTGTTTGATTGGGGTTTTGCCGCCTGGTGCACCTTGGCAAGGATGATCGAACTGGCACACGGATGCATGACCTATATATATCAATAGCTGTCTAAACTCGTACTAGCATATAATCTACGTGGTGCGATGCATAATTGTCTTGCGCACAACGAATCTCGGCCGGATTTCACCCTGAAATCAGATTCGCCGGCCAAATAACCCCCTAAAAATTGGGTCAATTCTAACACCGGTTTTGAGTAATTCCCATGGATTTACTGTACACCTAAGCTAAGCTTTGACGTGTCTGAGCTCTAGTTAAGTTCGACCAGTTTTCGTTTTGGTGCATCACCAACGAAGTTTCCCGAAATCTTATCGTCGCAAACCCTAGAGAGTCCGGACGGGGCTTGCCTGCTCCGCTACTGTGCTCCCGTTGGTGCTCCTGCCACCAGAGTCCTCAATAGAGAAAACACAATGCGCCTGATTAATGGGGGAAAAGGACGCCGATGTTGCCGCAGTTGCTCTATCAAAATGTATGAACCGAACGCCCCAACGCGCGGTCGCTCATGCAGGCGTCACTCCGTTCAGCCGGACTCGCTTTGGCGCTGCACTTCTTTCGGGACGCTCGTGCAGGTAAGCAAGGCCTTGCGGTGTGCTGCAGTACACGACGGCAACCTCACTGATGGGCATGCAGCGGCACTTCACTCACGTCATGGATGCTTTCCCAATTAACTGATGGAATAGAGCTCCAAGAAACCAGACGTTGTGCCAATCCAAGAACTACAACAGAGAAGGAATCCTAAACAACACGAGGTACTAATTCGTCTCCCCCGCTATGTGATGGCGCGGCCGCGGTGGATGCTCGTGAAACCTGTCGAGGTGATTGTGTAGCAGGTGCCGAAGGATGCCTTTGCCTTTGTGGTTACGGCCGTCCTCCTCCAATCGGACCTTCTGCCGGCGGCTGCCAGCCGGCCGCATCTCGCGCCGCTCTCCTCATGCGGTTACTTCAGCAGCTAGCGTCTGCATCACTACAGTGAGCTGGGCCGTGGGTACAGAACCTGAGCGGCCCGGCAGCAACTTCTGTGACGGCCACCTTGCCGGAGGTACTTGCAGCTAGGTGACGACTGAGGCCGGGGAGCCGGGATAGGGGCCATTGGGGATGGATAATTTTGATCGGGTCCGTAGTAAATCGGTAAACCAGTGGACGGTAGTCACGTGGAAGGGGAGCACGGATAGGAGCATGCAGGGGGGAGCAGGCAAAGCCGCGTCCAGAGAGGCCCTCCTGTGCGCGCTCGGGGAGCTCGTCGTCGAAGTGGTACAGCTCGGCGGGTTATTTTGCCGGAGAGCTTGTCTAGAATCGTATTAGCATATAATCTACATGGTACTACTGCTACACCGGCCCATAACAGCTTGACCGATGCCACTTGACTGGTTTCGGATCTACCGAGTAAGTATAGTCAGATTTTGGCACGGTATGTTACGTTTGTACTGCTTCTAGTGTTTGCATAACAGCTCTCTTTTGCATAGAGATGTATTGTTACTTTCCAGAACGCATACACGTAATGCGAGACGATAACCATCGGATAAGATAGTTTTGTGCCTTGTGCCGCTTAACCTAAGTTATCAGACAGCTTAATAAACTTTCCTCAACTTCTTCTCCACCACAGTTATTAAAATAAAATGCAGCACGGCAGACCACATCGCCTATAATTGAGCATTAATACAGGAATCCGTACGCGTCTATGAAAAGAAGTGTCCGTACGCACAATTGAGGGCGTGCAGCCAGGAGCCAGGCAGGATGCTTGCAGTTGACAAATTTGGTGCTCGCAAGACATGCACACGTACAAGTACACATCTCGACAAGAAATAAGAACATAAACAACTAATTATTCTTTATTCAAGAACCGTGCACAAGTTTAGCTAGTGTTTGCTGTGCTGTCCGGCCAGAGCTAGCGTTGGAAATTAACTTGGAAATCTTGGCTCGGCCGGCCGAAACACGGAGCCAGGTTTCCCTGCCGCACTTCCGTGCACTGCTTCCTTGTTTCTATTTTTATGGGACGCGAACATTTTTCAGGCTGTGCTAATTGTGCTAGCATTAGTCAAGTAATACTCTAAGTAGGGGTCGGATTCAGCCATGACAAACCGTGCTATAGATTTTGACTAATGGTCTGTGCTTGGCATTAGCTTAGCAAGAGTTGACGGTGATGATTATTTTGAGAGTAGTAGTGGTGCCGCCCCGAGGAATGCGTTGCTTCGTTGTTTAATCTCAATGTATATATGCGTATGTAGAACTGTATGCAAGTTGCAGATTAATTACTATTAGTATCGAATTAGATTTGACTAATAATATGTGTATGCATGCTTCGGTTGGCGTTTGCAGCAGCCCAAAAAGCAGGAGCCAGGATTAGTTAGCGGCTAAAAATCGTTGAGATCTTACTCCTCAGGTAGCGGAGACCTGGATGGTGGCTGGCGTCGCTCCTTGGAAGGTGCTTGTTACAATATCACCATGTGCGTGCTGACTATGCCAGTAGTATATACCACTGACAATGCAGCTGGATATCATCTGGATGCACTTGGGAAGAAATCCTTAGAGTTCCGTGCAATCGTTTACTTTTGGTGCATGGTGGTAGGCATCGCCATCGGGGTGCTTAATTACCCAGCACCCGAGAGTGACGATCGAACCACTATTTAAAAATCAGTCATCTAAGGCTTTCTATCATAGGTGGATCACAAAACTTGATTTTTATTAAAATTAATATTATAGACGATTTTCTTTCTAAAATCGTTTATCATGATCATTTTTTATAAGCGGTTTTGTTAAAGTGGACACCACGAGCGGTTTTCCTTAAAAAGCTGTCTATGATGTCCCATGTTGATAAAGTCATCGAGCGCATGGGTCACGGCCCATTTTGCAACGCTGGGTAAAACCGTCGCTCCCTCATCCTATCCCCTGCCGCCAGATCGATCCATTCCCCTTCTCCCTCTCTTCTCACAGATCCACCATACTAGCTCGCCTCTTCCTCCTCATCCTCTCTCTCCCCTGATGACCACCTCTTCCAAGCCATCCGCAAGGACAATGCCGCCATCAACATACGCGGCACCAATGCCATTGTCCTCTGCTTTGAGAAGAAGTCCACCCCAAGCTCCAGGACTCCGGGTACTTCACCGCCGAAACCCTAAAAGTGCATCTTGGCAACTTGACCCCCTAAGTGGGTTTTGATGATTAATGACAAAATGATTAAGAGACTAATAATCCCCAAGGCAAGATGGAACAGACGTTGACCACCCCTAAAAAGCTTGAAAAAGAGAAGACATGGAATCGACAAGGTTAATGACATTTTTCTAGTCCTTTTTGTGATCCGATGATCACATTGAATATATAACAGCCATACTATAAAGGGGGTGAGCTAGTCAACAGCATGAAAGAAGATAACTTGCTAAGTGCTCAATGAAAATCCATCCTAAAAGTCTTTGAAAAACTCTCTACACCAAAAAAAATTGTTCATCCGGAATGTCTCTAGCTGGAATGCTCGAGTGTGTGGGAGAGTAGGTTATAGCATGTCAAGTGTTCACCTAGACCATTTGAGTAAGGTTCATCCAAAATATTGGGTACCTTTCAGTTCCTGCTGTCAGTCTTTTGAGTGAAATATGTTCGGACACTCCGATTGAAGATAGAGCTTCTGTCCATAGATCGTTTTTCACCCAGACCTTCCAAGTAAAGGTGATGTGCACCATCTAAAGTCCACTCAATAGCTTAGTCCAAAGTGTTTCAAGTTGTCTGGAACTTCTATGTGAGGTTTGCTTGGAGACTCCAAGTGATGACAAATCTTCTATATCGAAACACTAGCTTCGTTCGGAACCTCCGAGCTAGAACTTAGCCTTTATCTGAGTGCTTGCTTTTGTCCGAACCTCAATGGTCCTGCACCTCCGGGAAAACTAAGTTGGCTCTGTTTTTTGTCTGTTCAAAACCTTCAAGTGAGGATCTCTCGAAACCTCCGAGTCAATTTATATTTTTGGATAGAGAGGCTATTTTTGCTCAGAATTTTGAGTTTCATCAGTTCGGACCCTCCACGTCTTCGATTTTCTTGAAGTTTTGAACTGCTCGGTACCTTCGAGCTACACCCTCCGAGCAGTATTTTTCTCTCAAACTAGCTGTTGGCGGGAACCTCTGGGTGAGGTTTCTTTGTGGGTAATGACTAAATTCTTAGGGCAGCCTATATAATCCACCACTCTCCCTGAGTGGAGGCAATCCTTTGCGTCCCAAATCCTGAGCTGCAAATTGCTCTCCTCTCTCTTGTCTTCTTGTGCGATTCTTTGAGAGGGAGAAATCTTGAAGATTTGGATTGAATTTCCATCAAGAATCCAAGCAAGGTATCACCTCTAAGCTGAGACCAAGTTCTTAGTACTATTGGAGGTTGGGCCTCCTAGACGGTTATGCATCGTTCGGAAATCATCAAGATTGTGCAGAAGTCGAGAAGTTCGTGAAAGTTGGAGTTCGTCTACCGCAAGGTGAAGAACTACCACAAGAGAAGAGGAGTTTCGCATTGGTAAGCTTTTTGAGGAAAGAGCACGATTTTGTACCGGCTTCGATTGTTGGATCAATTTTTCTCAACGGAGACGTAGAGCATCACCAAAGACTCGAACTTTGACAACAAATTGTGTGTCTCCTATGTGGTTGTCTTCTTGAACTTTTCTATACTTGTTTTCTTGCTCATTTGTTATATGGAATTATTTGTGTATAATTTACTTTTAGCATTAATTTTTGTTAATCTCTTATTCGCTCCCCTCTAGTCGATAGCCTACATCTTTTCAACCCCCACCTCTCCCCTTCCCCTCCCCTCCCTTCCCAATCCATGTAGATCTCATCCCGCTGGCTTCTGGTCGTGCAGGTCGATGCGGAAAATCGCGAGCATGAGGCTCCAAGTGGGCACAAATCTAGATCCACGGTAGATCCACAACATACCTCTTGCCACCGCCTCTGACCTTCGAGGCCTCCACGCTGCGTGTGGCTTCCAGCACCGCATCACCGGTGCCCTAGCTAAGCGCTGCCCACACCATCCATTGCCTGCACATTGTCTCATTTGAAAGAGCATCTAGGCCCCTAAGTGGTTTTGATGGTTAATGGCAACTCAATCTGGGATCTAACATTTACAATGAGTGTAAGCAGGTTAAATAGGTTCCAGGAAGAAGGGTCATCAAGGGAATGATGACCACCCAAAAGTTTAAAGGTGGTTTTCAGGACAAAGGAATGGCTGTGCTAGACAGCTGTGTCACAGCTGTGGAGAAGCCAGTGCTGTTCAAGGAGTTGCAAGCAAGGTGATGGTGGCTTGATGCGTCAAGGGCCGTGAATACAGTAGGTGGCAGGTAAAGCCTAGATTTGCTAGTTTCTTTGAGTCCATAGGAAACACCCGTACTATCAAGAGGGATGAAGTAGTAATAATCTGTGGAGGATCTTTTGCTCAATGCTCAAGGTGTTGGACAGTGGCACTGATGCTTTGAGATCGGTGGTCCTGTGTCAACAATTTTGCACAAGTGTGAAACTGGTTTTTGTTAGCACTCTGCAGTGCTAGCAGTAAAAAACCCTAGGGGTTAGAGACACCGGTGTGACACAGCTATGTCACAGGTGGTCTAGCGCTCTATGACTCAGGTATATCTCTGTACCAGGAGAGAGCTTGTAAATGCTAAGGGACGTGCACTGCGGTGGTTTGTCTGCTGAGTCAGAAGACTGTCAGAGGTTCTCTCCTTATTAGGGATCAGAGTAGTTGTATGCTGAGGGCATGTCATGTGCCAGGACCGGGCTGAGTAGTGCTGCTACGTCAGTTAAGGGTTCACCTGTGTCAGCCTCCGGTGACACAGGTGCGATCTGCCCGAGCCGGTTATAGATTGGGCGTAATGTGTAGCTGTGTCACCAATGTCTGCCACCAGTGGCTCACTTAATCCTATGTGGCAACAGTGTAACGGTCAGGTTCCTGCGAACCCTATATATAGGGGACCAGGGGAGGTCTTCGACCTCAACCAACCAAGCAATCAATCATTCAAGCTAGCTCAAACCAGTAAAGCACATCCTACCGTTGCAAGCCTCTTTCACTCGGAACAAAAGCAAACCTTCCTAAGAGAGTTAGAGTCCTTGAGCAAAAGAGCATTTGGTTCCTCCAAGATTCGTTGCTGCTGAATCTATTACTCTTGGAGTGTCTACTCCTAGATGGGCGTAGGAGTTGCTGGTATCACCCAATCTTGTGTGGGCTGAACCAGTAGTCTGTGAAGATGATCTGAAGTCTACCTGCTGCAAGGCAAAAGGACTTCCACAAGCAAACCAAGGGGCCTGATCGTCAGGTACTCGAAGAACAAGCACGATTCAGTGCTGGCTATCTCTTCGGAGTAGTCTCTCCAACGGAGACGTACCTCTCTGAGAAGAGCAGGGAACTTCGGTGAAAAACACCTTGCCTCTGAGTACTTACTGCATTTCTTAGAGTACTTGCTATTCTTGCATGCTTGTGTGATCTTAGACTTATTCTGTTCATTTATTGTAGATCTATTTATTACCTGTGCTATCTTAGCTGTGTCACAGTTGCTATTAATCATATCTCTCACCTGTGTCAGCTACCTGTTACACAGCCAGCTAGGTTGTACATTATTTCTAAGTCCTTAGCTCACCTGTGTCAGCCACCTGTGTGACAGCCACGTGTTAAATCATACTTAATATCTTGCCTGTGCTGCTCATCTCTTACACAGTTAGCTCACTCTGCTTCTGACTAAGGTCTAATCTGTTCATCAAACTTAAAAGAAGTAATTTTAATTAGCCTCCTATTCACCCCCCCCCCTCTAGTCGGCACCTTCGGTCTTTTCATCATTGCACACCAAGAACTTGCACTGCCTACCCTTACATATCCGACCATGCACTGCCAATTCCCATCTGCCCCCTCTCTTTTTTGTCTCTGTATTCCTCCTTCCCCGCTCCTCTGCCTCTTCTAGATCTAGGTCATGTATCGCTTCGTTGGTCTGGTGCTTCATCTCTTCCAAGTTCTTTCATGGTGTTTGGTCTACAAATCTGGGCCAGCAATGCAGTGTCAGGTGGGGGCATGGGGTAGGTCGGTGGTTGTTGATGGGCGGGCAAGGCCGGACGCAGCGGGGGCTAGTGGAAGGTGTTTTCCGTTAGCACGGAGAGCATCGGGGTGGTCATGAGGCATGTACCCAAGGCCTTCAACAACAAGATCATCACCAAGTACCAAAAAGTTCATCCCTGAGTATATCTGGTACGTAAGCATGGAGAACATTACGTTGACCACTGTGGAGTTTATTCACTTTGATTGGTTCGAGTCAATTGATCAAGTGGTCTATTGTCCTGTATGCAATTGCTTCCTTTACAAAGTTGTAATTCAATTGTCAAGTGTTGTTCCTGCGTAGTGTTTAGTGGATGGATCTTGCTTCTATGTATCATTCATGTGCAATGCTCAACAAACAATTCTTGCTTCTGTGTATCATTCTTATGTGATGTCCAAGAATGGACTCTCTGTGTGTTGATTCTTGGTTTTTTGGGTGTGTCGAGCAGCACCAAGACAAGGCTCGTAATTTCTTCTTCTTTTTTGAATTGGAAAATCAAATCACCGACGTTTCTAAAAGCCAATCGCCTCTGATGCTCGCCCATCACAAGCGGTTCAAAAACTGTCTATGATAACATGGTGATATCACAAACCCATGAGTTCAGATGATTCTAGAAACCACCTGTGAAGAGGTTTTCGAACCATGTGAGACTGCATATTTTGTAGTAGTGAACGTACAAATCGCTACTAATCATTTGAAAGGCTAAATCCAACAGATACCTGATGAAGAGTAGATGTGTTTGCTTGCGTTTCATCTTTGGACCATTAGATGAGAGCACACACTAGGGATTGGAAAAAATATTATGGTCAAATGGGAAAACCTTTGTGCCCATTTCGGTTGCATTTGAGATCTAGGACTGACTTTTCTGTCTATCTCTGTCTAGTGAATGCCATAGGTTTTTTTGTAAGTTACCCTGCTCATTCATTCATTCATTCACCAAAGGTGGGGTCCAAAGAACCCACCATAGCTTTACAAGCCACATAAAGAAAATGGATGAAAAACGAAAAATACATTGCGGCTCTACCTCTATTGAGCATGCGGCAAAAACTGCAAAGCGGTTGATGACACATGTCAGAGAGCACCATGTGGGCTTGCACGTGTTCGTCCTCTTTGACTGCTGCCAACTAGCGGGTCGTTCATCTCCGACAAGTTGCCTCTGCTGATTGCCACCAGCTTGTAGGAGAGAATAGTAGACCAAGGGCCTCCCAGAGATCCCATGAGATGAGATCAGGAGGTAGAAGCCACCTCCAACAGCAGGATAGTTGAAGAACTTGCACCAGTCATCAGAGAATCATTGGTCGCCGTTCAAGATGTTTGGCACGAATATGTGGCAACCAAGTAGTCAAACTCCTGATGGCCAGGATCTCCATGAAGATGAAGAACCACCACTGAGAATGCCAAGGCACAGCCACCCCCAAGAACCACAAAGTGGGCCTCCAAAAGGGAGGTTGAATTGGGTGGAGGCGGCATTAGGACGAACACAACAAGCAAGGTCAGCCTAGCGCCAGCGTAATTTTTTTCAAAGACCTCATCAACCAGAGTAAGAACCCAGGCTAGATAATAAGCAAGGAAAGCAAGCAACAGAATCCAAACCAACCTGCTTCAACTCCATGAGAGACCAAACTTCTGAGCTCTAGTTGGTCGCCGAATAGGAAAGAATAGAGAATGCAAAATCGGTGACTCGGAAGAACCAAAACCGAACAAGAAAGGATTTTTATTGGATACTAAGGGAAAGAAAAGGATACCAAATCTGGAACTTAGAGGGTGGATGCAACTTTGGAGACCCAAATCGCGGCCATCCTCTAGTCCGGATCCAAGGAGAGGAGCAATCTTGGCATGACTCCTAACCACCATCGCCGTTGCCGTGAATAGAAGGAGGACCAAGAGAAGAAGAGAGAGGGCCAGAGCTAGATCCAAGCGCCGCTTAGTTATTCGACATAACGCCATACTCCACAAGGGTAGTCAAAAACCTATTGTAATATACATATGGGTGAGGCCGAGCCCTTCTGCCAACACTCTAGCCGGCAGAGCCAGTGGAGAAGAGGGGGAGAGAGACTAGAGGCGGAGACGGAGGGAGCAAGGAGCAAGAAGAGATGACGAGGGGTGAAGAGAGGAAAAGAAGGAAGCAAAAGAGCCCGTGATAGTTTTAAGGCTATGTTTTAACTATCACCTTTTATTAAAAATATTTTTTAAATTAAAAATAGATATATATTATGAAAGTATATTTCACTATGGATATAATAATTTCACTATGGACGTAATATTCTTAATTTGGTGTTGTAATATTGGTAAAATTTTTACTATATTGATGATTAAACTTTAAAATATTCGAAAACACGTAGCGTACACCAAGAGAGTATTAAACTAATCTGGTAGGTTCCCATTCTTCGAGCATACAGCTCAATACAAAACTCAGGTGTGCATCGCTGCAATTCAGGGCGAGCCTGTTTAGCAAATAAATCAAATGAGCAGCTAGCATTGTTTGCACTCGTACCAACAAAAACAAAGTTCAAAGGAAATAAAGGAATCACAAGGCTCTTGGATATCCATCAACATGAGGATGAATTTCTGACCGTTGTTCATGCCCGTTCTTCCACAAATACACCAGGTTCAAACTATCGGCTTCAATCTGAACTCTGTTGAACATTATAGCTAGCAGGCAACGCCCGTTGCGTTGCGTATGTAGGCTTTCTCGCCCTGTTTTGCAGTACGTGCTGCCTCCTCTCGCCCAAATCATAACCCATGTTTCCCTCCGATGCATCTGGAAATGGCCGCTGATTTCCATGCGCTTTCTTTTCTCGTGAACACATTTCTATGCGCTTTCTGTCGGTTCTATCTAATCGTCCAAGGCAAGCGAGACCCAGGTGACGGGCTTGGCAGAAAGCAAGCATACATACGTACGTACTGATCGATGCCAGTGCGAGCTAGCTAGAGCCAGCAGTCCTTATTTCTCTTTTCTTAGGTTGTTGATCGGTGCTGATATATATGTCTCAAGTGCTAGGTTGGATCGGATATTAGTGTTTGAAGGTTTACATGGGTCCTCGTTTCGCGTCTAGGCCCATGGACATGTTTGTGATGCAGACGTGCATGGGGAGACCGAAATTTTTGTAAGCCTTATCACAATGTCTGTATCGCACTATGCTTTCACTCCTTTTCAATTAAATGCATGCACCTTGCATGTGTTCTAAGAGTTGTTGCATATCCTCTATCGCGGTCTCTATGACCGGTACTGGCCCACTGAATGTAGTCCACGCTTGATAATTCTCGCATCTCTATCTCCAAGAAAATATTCTGGCTTCCTGTTTTTGGCTTCCGCTTGCTTTCTACTTCACTTCTTTTCTGGACATGGACAGCCCGTTTGATCGTGTTTTGCCATGTGCCGAGCTCTGTCTCCTCAATCCCTTCTGCACTGCAGTAAAAACTTGATGTGGAACTCGAGGGTTGCTCTGCACTGCAGAAGCTGCCAAGGGGGGACAGACATTGTTGCCAACTTTTGTTTGCTTCTCCTGCTTGGCCCGCTGCAGTTGAGACATGCTGCCTGCTGCCCCTTCCCTAGCCAGGTGAGAACATGTCCTTGTGTCCAGTGGACACATGCAATTGGGTTCTTAGCTCGGAAATGTGTCCATAGTTCGTTGTGCGAGGGTGATTTGCTGTGCTCACCAAGTGTGTTCGGTCACAACAATCTTACTACGGTAATGTTTGGGGCTGCACCCTTCATTGTTACATAGTATTAGCTGCTGCTTGCTTAACGCCGAGAAGCACCATTGGCAAACTGACAAAATCAGCGATCTACTTAAAATTGCCAAATGGCTAACCAAGAAAAGCAAGTGCATCATTTAAACGGATGTTTGCTACATATACAGCTGGAAGTATATGCATCCTTTGCATTCATTTAGTCTCTCGGATCCTATTTTAAGTATGAAACGAATAGAGCCGCTTAGTTGAAAGCATGCCAAAGGAATTAAACCAAAAAATATATTATAATTGCAATATGGCCTCCCTAGACCTGGAATATTTGGATAGATTTTACCAAATACGGCAGTTCCCATTTTGCGGGGAAGTTCTGGATCCTGAAACAGTGAGGGCGTTATTGTAAAAAGATGGTTCTGAACACTTACTTGACTTCAAGCTATAATACTAGAAATACTAATATAATCAAATGTCTGAGCTGCTCAAAAATGTACAGCACTGTTGTAAAAAGAATCATTACTTTTTACTGCCATATATCACAAGTCATGAGCAAAATGTGTGAGCCCCTCTTATGTCTACCAGAAATCCTCAGGAAACATGGATCATCTGCCGGAGTTGCAGCAAACCTCAGCATTAAGAGTTAATGTTGCGCAACCAATGGGATCGTATCTGCAAATTCTCGGGGCACTACTCCCAAGATAAGGGGGAAAACACCATGGAGTTCCCAATTTTTTCTTATTAAAATTACAAAATTGGTTACTTTTGTACGGGTTGGTGATCAAGCAACTGAGCTTCAATTTGCACCTAATATCTTTTCTTGGGCAAACTTCTCCAAAGAATTCTTGGAAACACAATAAATAACACCTTTCATTTACAAAAGCAGTCTCCTAATGTCACTGAAATTCAATGCCAACTCCGTGAAAAATTTGCCTGCTTCCCCATGCAGCATAAAAAGAAGACTGTGAATAACACAAGAGAAAATAAGGTTGGGTGATGAAATTACAGGGCTAAAATGATCAATACCTCCTACTTTCCCATCAAATATACGATGATCAGCAGACAACGTCAAGCTCATTTTTGTAACTACAGCAGCCTTCTCTGTTCCTGGACAATGTAACACGAGTTAAATATGAATGCAACTGTTTTGAACAGGAGTCACATTGTAAAGAAATATACCATCACTGTCCATCACAGGTTCCACAACCTTGTTACCCCGTCCGACAGCGAGAATGCCAGCCTGAGAGAAAGATATGCAACGAGATCATCAGTACAATAAAGGATCACACTGAATGAGGACAAGGAGGGATGAAGGAGGGACCTGTGGAGGATTAATGATTGCACAGAAATGGTCCACGGGATACATTCCAAGATTTGAGATACTGCATAAGCAAAATGTCAAAATATGGAATATCGTCAATGAGACGGGATTACGTACAAAATTTAATGTCAAACATGAACAGGTCACTTGCCTGAAAGTTCCTCCTTGAAACTCATTAGGAGCAAGCTTCCCAGCTCGTGCCTTTTCGGCCAGCTGCTTGACCTACAGTTATTGGCAGGGAAAAACCATAAATCTTCCATAGCCATTGATGCACTGAACTATTCTGCAGGTACGTGAGAGAATTTTGTATTTTTTATGCCTTTTAAATGCAAGCTTGACTACCTACACGTGATTTTGATGGTATCTCATTTGAAAAACTGCTTGATCATTCTGACATACAGACATGCTGCTGAAGAAATTCTGCTTAAACTTTAGAAGCTTTCTCATACCTCAGAGGATATTGCTGATATAGTCTTTTGATCCGCATTTCTTATTATAGGAGTCATCAGGCCCTAGAATAGCAAAGACTGTCATTACAGACATCAAACATATGCTAATAAAAACTTTTGTGGACGGTGTTGTCATACCTTCTCTGTAGCAACAGCAATAGATATATCGACTGAATCACACTTTTGGGCTCCTTCCTTCGCATTATCCCAGTAAGCTGGCAATTGATGATAAAACACAAGATTTAAAAAAAGCGGAGACTAACAAAGCATTTGACGTAATCCAGCATGTGTAACTGAATATTTAACTAGTCAGTTGGAGCACAGACTTTGACAAAGACAAACTTGAATGCAATACCATTCTTGACCTGACCTAAGTTCATGGGATTTCTCTATGCTCATCTATTGCAAAGCTAGCTTAGATTCACCAGGAAAATCCGTGCTAAACCATGTTATTTGTAAGCTGATGGTAGCTTTAGTATTACATGTTCAGCTTTAATATTCTGAGTTCCAGTGGCGATGTATCACGTGCAAACCCCCTCTCTGGTGCTAAAATGCAAATTCCATCATGAACTAATCAATATGAAAATGAATCATGTTCATGGAGTTCGATCATATGACAAAGCTGATAGTGCTGGTGTCCCTAGGAATTTTCGTTTTCATATTAATCAGACGCACTGTGAAGTTCATATGCTTACACCAAGAAGGTTTCCACCTGATACATCTGCTTTACAATAAAATCTGATAACCTTGACATAAAAAATAGACTTAATTTGATATTTGCCAGAATTTACACCAGTACCATTTGCGTCAGGGACATTCCTTAAGGCAAGTGCCACAGCTTTTATGACGATATCATTTACTGAAACTTTAACGCCATGTTGCTCTGCAATATTGGAAAGCACAAGGGGAAAAGGGTTACACTCTTTCTTGTTAGCTGAACCACTGGACATATCAAATAAAAGATGAATACACACCTTTCAGTTCATTCCTGAAAGCGAGCAAGGGATCCAGTATAACATCTGACAATAACATAACACATATAATCATGTCAACAACACCAATGAAATTGCAAATGTGCATGGAATGAATACAAACCTTTGGATAGGTACAAATGTGGAGTAGTCTGTTTGGATTCAATCAACCTTTTTGCAATCACCTACATAAATACACAATACACACAAAAATTGTCACTTTTGAAACAATAATACGTGCACTTTGACGTTTAAGAACAAACTTGACCAAGATCATTTTCAAAAAAGAGGTTATTTGTTTGTTTATTCTTTTGAACATTGACAGATATAGTTGTTTATCAGTAGCAAGATAGCAATTAGAAAGAAAACAGGGATCTTTTTGTCTCGCCACTCATTTAGACATCTAAACTCCCTTCCGCCACCACAAAAACTCCCTTTTCTCTGTGCCCTGTTATTTTCTGTCACTGCCCTCAGGCGAAGATCATTTGATCGTCAGGAAAAATACAAGAAAACTGTAGGAAACTGAGAAAAAATAAAATCATACTACATTTGTTAAAAAAAAATCAACAAAGTACCAGAAAAAACAACAAAAGTCATACACCGCTTTTGAACAAAACATTTAAATTTGCAAAAAATTTACAAAAAAAACTGAGGAAGGCTGAGGATGTTACATCACGATTTTAAAATATTTGTTTAAACGTGGTAACTCTTTCTGGATATTATTTTATTCTAAAGTTCTTATGATTTTCTGGTATTTTCTTGACAAAAGTTTTAACCTAACAGGAGTGGCAAAAAAGAACATGGAAGCAACTGATACAGAACAAAGTCAGAACCCATCTCCAACCGTAAGAAGTTTAGAGGTACTTATATGACAAGTTTTCAGCTTGAGTTACCGATATCAATCTAAAATATTATATAAACAGAACATCAATTTTATGAATAATTTGGGCCTTCGTGCATATAAACTTTGGACCATCCTACAGCAATTCCTATAGCTAGTACTCCCTCTGTCCATCTTTGTAAGGCGTATTTCTCTCAGTGGCTAATACCAATGCGTGCTGGACAGTGACTGATTTACCCTCATTTAATCCCGCTTGATCCCCGTTAAGCAAGCACATCGCGCGCTGCGCCCTGCGTAATTGCTCGCGACGCAAGAGCTGCTGGATTTGCGTTCATGCTGGAGCTGTTGGATTTGCATGCATGCTTGAAGTATCAATGGCGGCCCTCCATATGCATATGCAGTGCCAGCGCATATATGAAGCCTTTAGTGGTCTGATTTCTTCTTTTGTGTTGCCATTCTTGCCCGCGTCGTTGCTGGCGACCTTGCCGTGGTCGCGCCCAGCGACGGTGATGGCAACCTCGTTGTGGCCGCGCCCGGCGACGTAGCTGGCGACCTCGCTGGTGTTCTGTTCCATTTCCTCTCTGCTCTATGCTTCAATCGCTTTTCCATTCACGTACGATGTTCTTTGCTTCAAACGCTTTTGCATTCAATCGCTCAGCAATTAGTACTAGTAGCAGTTATGGCGATATCGACTCAATTTCAAAGCGTCGCCAAACATGCATCCCAAGGGTAGCAAAGGAAGAAAAGGGGCAAAGTTACATCGGGAGAGGAAATGCGTCTTAGAAATATGGACAAAATCAAATCTGAAATGCGCCCTACATAGATGGACGGAGGGAGTACAAAATAGGGGAAGTTTGGAACATTTGCTTCATGGTTCAAAGGTCTCATAGTCTTATGGACTTTGACTGCTGTGTGTATCCCAGACCATATCACACAGCAATCAGAATCCAATACAAGAGAAGGTGATAGGGTGACGGGTGGAATCACACTAACTACATTTTGGAGAAGGGACAGAGCCAGCTCCAACTAACAGGGAGTTTCATCTTCACTATTCAGCTTAACACCGTTAGAAGCTCATGCCCACAAAATGAGTTGCAGGTTCAGTCGTTCTAGGCCTTCATAGGGAAGCTCCATTTTATTGAGAAGCTGAAACACATCTCACCAGCTTATGCTGGCTTCTAGAGAGGAAGCAAAGATCATTGACAAACAGGGCCCAAATGTGGGAGTTGAGAAGCCAACTTGATTCACTAAAACAATTCCTGTAGCACTACAAGTAACCAATAATGTGGTTGCTCCCAACAAGGTCAACCAAAAGGCATGTGAAGGTTTTGGTGTTAGCAATTTATCTGAAATAAATTTAATTTGAGTTAAGACTCGTGATCCTGCTTTTAGAGTTTGTTTTATTTGCCCATACAAACCTGAATTAAACCTTTCATAATAGCGTTTGCTCATGCAACAGAAAGGAATACATAGCCAGCCACATTACCTTGCGTATCTGACTATTGGTTATATCTTCAAATGTATCGCTCTTTTGTGAAGTGATTAGAGGTTGAGCTTGGGAATCACGAGTTGGCTGGGGTGGAGGTGTGGCTGGAGTCGTCTTTTCTTTGGCAGAACTTGAAGCAGTGCCTGACTTCAACGCGGCCAAAACGTCGCCTTTCAGAAGAGTGCCACGGGGACCTGATGCTTTCAGTAAAGCAGCATTTAGACCATGTTCTTTGATAAGCATCTTAGCAGCCGGGCTGATGCGGCTGATTACTGAGCTTTGTTCAGGTGCATCAACTTCAACACTTGGTGCTGCACTTCCACTTGACTGATCATCCTTCTGTTCACCTCCAAAGGAGGTATCAGCAGGTATATTTTTAATATCCTCAGAGTCTTCAACCTTCAAATGGAGCATCAGTAAGTAATTCTGATGCTAAGATGGAACGTTCAGTGAAATAAAAAGAACCAACAGTCGGGCATGGAGCTATACCGTGACAAAAATGGGCTGTCCAACCTGAACATCTTTTGAGCCTTCAGGAGCTAAAATCTTGGCCAGATACCTGCAGCATTAAAGGGGTGAACCAAAATAAAGGTGTGGACAGAGCACACAGATATTCATGATAATAAAAGATAAAATGGCACAGAAGAATAAAACATAAGCAAGAGCACAAACTATACATAATAGACAAAGAAGCTGACAACAAAAACACGACACTGTATACCAGTTCAATACAAGACAACAATATAGTACCGTCACAATGGAGGAAATATCAATATTTACTTTCGTAGACCACGGCAAGAAGGTAGGCAGGCAGCATACACATAGTTGCCAAGTTAATTCCCATACTGATAGTGACGGAATCGATTAAACAATAAACAGTTTCACATGAATTACTGAAACCTTTTCCTGCAGAACTTAAGTATACTTGAAGCAACTACATGTTTGATGTCAACTGGCAAAAGTAATCAGAGGAAAGAAAGGACTAACAATGGAGTTTGGATAAGTCAGCCAATGAGTCATATTTTCTTAAAAGAATGGACAGAAATGTAACAAGACCTAGCAAAATATTGAGGTTACTTGGAGCTCGAAAATTTATGAGTTTCATTAAATTTGGACGGCAACCTATCCCACGAGCATTCTGACAAGTTCTATCACCGAATGGGAATTCTAATGAAAAGCACTAAACTTGTCCACCATATGAAAATCACCAGACTACGGTAAACTTTGCAAATATAAGTACACTTTGGCACTGTAACATCATAATTTTTTAAAGGGATATACTTCATATATATACAATTATTTTTTGTTAGAAAAGAATTTCATGAGAAGAACCAACAATCTTTCTTCAAAGTCAATGGAATCAAAGGACATTACCCTTCTTCAAGGCTTTCAAATTCAAGTGTAGCTTTGTCGGTTTCTATGTCACAGATCACATCACCAACCTCAATCTGCAAACGACATATAACTTTAGAAGATACAGTACTCATAGCTATAAAGTGAAAAAAGAGAGTAAGTAACTCTATACTGAGAATAGGACATTCCAGTTATATCATGAAAGATTCCATAGAAAAATCCTAACCTTCTCTCCTTCCTGTTTTCTCCATTTTGCAATGTTACCTTGATTCTAATGAAAACTATGTTAGAGTGCCAAATATGTACAGATGGGGGGAAACATAATGCTGGAATCAGGTATTACTATGCCCAATGTTTAAACTCTTACCATAGTAGGGGACAGAGCTGGCATCCCAACCACCATATGCGGAGGAAGCCCTGCCAAAGTGATAAGAGCAAATTATTGATACAGAGGATATTATTTGGTATTTGCTACATGCACATTTCAGTACATCTTCTTGGCAACAATCAAGTTGCAAATATGCAAAGGTAATAAACTAAAAGGAATGTAATGGCACAAGTAATTAGTCTACATAAGGATGTGCTTTATCATCGTATATGTTTATAATAACATTATCATAGTAATTACTACACACAGAATTCAGAGTCTTGCTAAGGATACTAACTTCATTTTGTTGTTTACCAAATTATATTGCACGACAATTAAGAAGCGACAAACCATATAAAACTGGCATTTCCATGAGATTTAAGTTAGCAATCTGTGCATTTCAGATTTCAGTTGATGCAAATCAAAGGATAGATAAATTCAAAAGGCTCGGCATTATACCAAAGCTATAGAGTAAGGGCATGTTTGATTAGGTTGTGGATGTTGACAAAATTATTGTGGTTGTAGAAAAGTGAACATATGGTTTTGGGTTGATCCAAACCATCTACAACATTTTAGAAAATGAGCCCTGAAGCTTCAGCACATTGCAGAGAAAATTGGGAGAAGGCAGCTTTTCCAAACAGCTGAATTTACACTGCAAAGCCTACGACCACTATTCGCAAAAGCCGCTCGAAAGCTAGCCGTTTGGTTGGGCTGCAGCTTTTTCTAGTGAAAAGTTACTGAAAAGCCCAACCAAACAAGACCTAAGAGTCCATAAGCTATTAAATATTTCGTCGGTTTGTTTATCTATACACTTCAGATGGATACAAACATCTATTTCAGTGGATTTTGTGTTACACTAACATTTACACCAAAAGAGCAACATGCCCCCCGCCCCACCCCAAGAAAAAACAGTATACCATATTAAAGTTACAATTTTATACCTGTTGATGAGAAGCAACGGGCTCGCATATCAACCTGCAATGAAAATACTACATAAGTAAATAATGATAAGAAAAAAGGGATTAGTCTTTTGACTAACCTTGTAATGTCCGCCAAAGGATGCTAGAAGTGAAGGCCTGGAAAGAATTCATACTTTCAGAAATGTGCAAAACAAAACTAGAGGTGATCAAACAATGAAGCAGTTGCAACTTTTGGCAATATATTTCCTGAAACACTGCAAACCTATCGCCTCTTTCAACAGTATTCAATTATGAATTATTAAAAGTAAATAGAATGTGCCAGCGCACAGTTTACACAGGAGTGACTGAATCCACATTCGCAGCTAATCCTAGTGAAAAATTGGTTGGCGCCATGGACAGCCAAATATATAAAAAGGTTCACAACAGAACAATTCTGAGACAAATCATCTGATGACATACCTCGAGGAAGGGCATCGGCCGACCTGCGCCAAGGAACCCCTTGCTCGCGCCAATCTGCGGGTGTATCAACATCAGCAAATCCTTAAGTCGCCGCGCAGACACACATCAAAACATGCAAAGATGTACCCATCCATCCAGTGGTAGCATCTAACATCTTACCCGACGAGAAGGGCGCGGATGTTTGCCATCGTTCCGAAAAGAACCACTCCACCAAATTCCCCCGCCGCCCAATTTGCTCAGAATCTTGGGCGAAAAAGAACAGCGGACAGAAAAGTTAGCATACGATCCGATCGGGTTCCCCTAACGCAGAAAAACGGGGGCAAATCAGGAGTGTGAACAATCCAAGCAAGCTAGGGCTGCCTTACCAGCAGGCGATGGCGAGGAGAAGGTTCGGCGGCGCTGGATTTGGGAATTTGACTCTTGGGAGGAAGAGAGAGGGGAGACAGGAGCACCGGTGGCCGGTGGGAGGAGGTCTGGCTGGCCGGTAGAACGGACCAAAAGCCGTTCAGGGCCGGGCCGGGCCGGGCTGGGCTTGGTCCAGGAGAGCAAAAGGAACTAGTCTTTATTGGGCTACTTGTTTACTGCCAAATAGGGCCCGTTAAGCTACGATAGATAAGTTTGGTCCTCTATCGAGCATACTCTTTGGCAAGGCTTTTGTTCGGTCCATTTCGAGCTAGCAGGTGGGCCGGCTCAGTGGATCTTTAATCTCATATTGCTAGTTAAAATAGAGAGAAGTCATCTTATAAAGGTTGGTACTTCGGTGAAGCTTTAGTCCCATATTGCTAGTGAAGTGGAGAGAGATCATTTTATAAGGATTAGTGTTTCGCACCTCTCTAAAGCAATGTGAGAAGAGATAGAGAAATGCCACATGCGCACGCTCGCTCGCCTCATCGAGTCAGGCATGGCATGGCGTGGCGAAGGGCCCTGTTGCGGATCTCTTTTGCTATTTATTTT
Organism: Stipa capillata; assembly: GCA_019208055.1. Classification (NCBI taxonomy): domain Eukaryota; kingdom Viridiplantae; phylum Streptophyta; class Magnoliopsida; order Poales; family Poaceae; genus Stipa; species Stipa capillata. Next base: position 412,192 of record JAGXJF010005064.1, on the reverse strand, counting down.
TTCACGCGATTTTGGATAATGATCCAAACCGAATTCGGATCGTACACAGTAATCGCGTCTAAATCGAATTCGAAACTGTGGCGGCTCGTCTATAAGAAGCCCTCTTTCTTCCAGACGAAAAGACAGAAGAATCAATCTGCTCTCTGTTTTCCAACACACTACGCTGCCACCCAAGTCTCCATCTCGTTCCTCGGCGCGCACCGAGTGACGGGAGAGCAGGTCGCTAAAACCCTCCGCTCTTGAGATCCTGTACGGGAGAGAGCGAATAAGATTTTTGGGAAGCGCCTATACGACTGCTCGCTGCTGTTCGATCTACTACACTGCATCAATCTCTTCTCGACATCAGTTTCCTCGTTACATCAAGTCGCACTGCATCGCCTTCTTCATTGTGGCAAGTTTCACTGCATCGCTTCTTCACATCTTCGGTAATACCCTGATTCCGTAGATAGAGTTGATTGTAGCTGCTCACGACACTAGTGTTAAACTATGATCTAGATATGTGTTGTGAGATAGTTTCATTTATTGATAATATCTAGGTTTGATTCACTGTCTCTAATCATGTTAAGCTTTCGAATTAGTTTCATTATATAATTGCCTTATTTTCTAACAATTTTGTTATCACTTAGGCCAGGCATAAAAACTGAGAAACCAAAACCGAACTCAAAAAAACCGAATTTACTCTAATTTCGGTTAACCGAAATAATATCGGTTACCACTTTTGGAAAACTGAATTTAATTATCTGAAATTGGTTTTAGTCCTCGGTTAACCAAATATACCGAATAAACCGAATTTTTATGGATATGTTATTATTTTGGTGGACATGTTAAAGAAATAAACCGGTTAACTAAAAAAACTGAATTTTCGTGGACAGTTTAACTGAATAAACCGAAATATGTTAAAGTTTACTATTGGTTGTTGTCCCATCTATTTCGCTTTGAACCGAAATCTTCCAAAAATCGAAAAAATCGAGACTGATTAGAAGATATTACATGACATAAGCCGGTTCATCTATATTTCGATCTAAACCGAAAACCGAAACCAAATTTTTAGTTTACAACATTGCACAATATATTTTAGTTTTTATTTTTCAAAAACCGAAACCAAATTTTCGATTAAACTGAATGCCCAAACTGAGTTATCTTACCAGACATCTAAAGTTTGACAGTAGAAAATGTTCAAATTAAGAAAGAGAACAAAAGATAGAGCAAACCAAGGCTAGAGCGCATCAATCGCACATGCATCCTCATTATTCCAAAAGTAGCGGTGGTCATGCCACGTGCATGGATCATGCATGGATGCGTTCTGATCTCACAATTCGAAACAGTTACATGCGAGAGACGTATCGACCCATCGGATTCTGGACACCGGATCAGCACACCCATGCCAAAGGCTGGCTACTCGCCAGGGCTTCCATTCCTTTTGGGATCTTGGGCTTCCCCCCTTTTACTACTCTGCCGTTTGGCTTTAACCCTTTACCGCATTCCAAAGGGAATTTTGCAACAAAGGGAAAGACATGTCCCGGGGAAGCATCCCGCCCGGCTGGGGTTAATTCGGTTCAATTTATTCGAATTATATTTATTTTGATTTTTGTAAAATAATGTACGCAATTATCACGTATCAAACTCAAACCTCAACCGAGTAGATCAAAATAATTTGGTTTAGTCTATTCGGGTACCCGTAGAACCAAACAACTTAAAATCCCTAATATATTTAGTAGCTCAGCATCTCTCTAAAGCAACAATTTGTATACATGTCTAATGCATTCCCCTTCCAAGCAAATCATATAAAATTAATGATAACAAATGTAAACAAATCACTTGGATAAGGGCATGGAGACGTGAAGTGATGTAGATTAAGAACTTGTGTTGCACCATTCTTAGCTTGAAGTGATGTATTTCGGGTAATTCAGTCTATTCGGGTTTTAAGGAATCAAATCCAAACTAAAACAAAGTAGTACAGAATTTAGATCCGAACCTGAAACCCGAGAACCGGATTACCTGATAATTCAGTTAATTAGGTTCGGTCCGGGCTCGGTTTTCAGGTTTCAGACCCATCCCTACTGCCATGAATCTTATCACGTCCAGATGTGCTCTTCAGTTGTGTGAATCATCCTATAGAGCCTTTTCTCATCTTATTTTTTTCATAACATGCACTCAAGAATTTAACATACAAGTTCACGTTAATCCTGCTTTTAGAACGATTGGTTAAAAATAGGGCCAGTTTGTAATTTGTGTGCTACGCGATGCGTTCCATGAAGTTGGTTGCAGGAACGTTTATCAGCATCTTAACTCCTGCTCTTTCTACTACTTGTTAAATAAAAAAGTCAAACTTTCACAGTGCGGAATAAGTAGACAAACACAAGTGCTTTTGACAATGCCAAACAGAGCCATAGAAGTACTAACCTTTCTATTTTCACTTAGTTGCTAAAGATCTATTAGTATTATTTTGCGTTGACATATGCAACTCAGGACATATAATAGCTAGCTAGGCAGAATAGCTAATGGTTGGTGCTCATTATACCTGTTCTTTCATGGCTTCACTATCTTCTTTTTAGAGGCCTTAATGTTTCTTATTTGGGAGAATATAGTTCTAAGTTGATTGAGAAATTATGGTTTCTACGTCAACAATTTTGAATTTTACTTTTTATCCAATGGTTAATTAATAGTTACATATTTTATAAAGAATATATGTGCAACTGTATATCTAGAGACGTGTAATTAGATAATTACATACTTCTAGATCTAAAGCTATATCATTTTTTCTGTACAATTGTAGACTTGATAATGTGTAACTCGATCGACTAAGAAATAAAAATTTCTCTGCATCAACGATTTCAGAGTTTATTTTTTATCCTATGGTTAATTGGTAATTATATATTTTAGAAAGGGAATATGTCTAAAGACGTGCAATTGGATAATTACATATTTTTAGATCTAAAATTTTCTCTTTATAACTATAGGCTTGATAATATGTAACTCGATCGATTAAGAATAACAATTTTTCGGACGATCGGAATATAGTGTATTCGCTTTTTTTCTCTGCTTGATGTTTCCATGTCACGTATAGTAGGACATATAGTAGTACATGAAAGACAAGGAGTCGCTGGAGAAGGAAGAGGAAGAGATAAAAGAAGAAACTTTGCTAGCTTGCAAGCAACTGCCGCATTCGGCGCCACCTCTAGCGCTACACGCATGTGGTATTTATGTTAGACAGGAACATGATACTAATAATTAGATCTCTCTCGTTGGGTCCTAATTATGCAAGTACATCTGCTCCAGACATATATCCATCCGCCGATTAATGTTGAAAGGTGCCCAATTTATGAAAGAAAATATCACACCTCCGTGTATCTTTTTTAGAGGGGACCCCTCAATGGGTACACAAGATTGTGTTGCTAAATATATTTACTTAATTTTGCACTAGAATAATTTTGGTTACGGCTCTTCGATTAGAAACAATGATTCCAGGGTTATTTCTCATAATCCGTACGACATAAAAACAGATATAGACATCACGCAAATTTCTCGATGTATATAGACATGCATATTAGAATGATGTCAATTTTTTTCAATGAAACCACGTATGATAGTTGTTGATTTAAAAGAGAAAAAGAAGAGAGAAAAATATATGTCCTCTTAGCTAATGGATTGATTCCTTCAAAAGAAGACTAGTTTATACATCGTATAAGATATCACCTCTTATTTATTTTTTATTTAATTTTAGTCATTAAATACTTTTAGCTAAATGCAGATATTTATTGCTAGAAATAACAATAGAAGATAACCTATTATGTAATATATTTTTATTATTATGTTTAGATAATATTGAAAAATGCTACTTCTCAACCACTGTATATGACCCGGAGGCTAAGAGATCCAATTACATAACAAAAAATCACCTTACGCATCTGGTAGCAACGCAAGGAGCAAGTATTACAGCTGTTCGCGAACGAACCAAGTCATTCCTGATGGCACGAAAAACTGGACTTGTGCACAATCACCACAGGCATGCATGGCACATCAGCAACCCGGGTCGGGACATAGGCGACACTGTTTAGATCCAAGCGATAAGACCGACCGAATCAAATCTGACACGTCGGAGCAATACTGCAACAGACGATGATACACCGGATCGATCGATGCATGCACATACGTACATATACATATCTGCAGTGCATGCATTGCAGGTCCATTCATGTGTGTAATCATTAGAAATACATGCAAGAAAAAGCTGCGTACGTACGTACGTCCTGAACTCGAACTATTCTTAATTAGTCTCGATCGATGGAGGCAATTCATCTCCGGTCGTTTGGCCTTGACGTGATGATTCGGAGGTGCAGCTGTAAATGTACGTACGTACGTACTCTACGGCTCTACGCATTGGCAGCGACAGAGGCACCCATGTTAGCAGCAATAAATACGGTCCGTCCCTACGTGTACCGATTAATGTGGCCATCGAGCAACCGGAAATGGACGTACGTGATATGTATTAGCTGATGAGGACTCGATGGATGGATAGCTGGCTCTCGCCCGCTGCTGCGTCTAGCTGGTCCCTAATTTATCGTCCTTGGCCAAGACTGAGTGAACTTTTTCCATTTCAGAAATTTTATTTGGACCGTCTATTTCTTTTAGTCTAAAAGTTGAGATTGAATATGGTGACCTATTATCTTCTAAGAGATATAGGGTAATAGATCACCCATGATTTTTAAATAGGTAGTATTATTTGCTTTCATACTTGGGTATCAGTGTATTTGGAAAGTACTACTGTGGAAAGTATATTTGTTCTACGTTTGTACCACTGTACCACGTGACACAAGAGAACAAATATGTAACATGACCCGCAAATTTAATTACGTAGCGTTACAAATGGATTTGGAAGCACTACCACAAAAACGGCTTTTTCAGCCGGTTTAAAATAGCCATTAAAGTCAGTTTTAAGTACCGACTGTAAGCAAAGGGAGCTAATAATATTTTGATATCTCAGCCGGTTCCACCAACCGGCTAGCATAATATTACTCAGTCGGTTAAAAGTCCTAAACCGACTATAAATATAACTATCTTAGTTGGTTAGATTACAGAACCGACTTCAAATATAGCTACCTCAGTCGGTTCAACTGAGATATTGGCTAAAAAATTAAAAAAAAGCGGCCCTCCTCGCTGGCCTAACCCTCGTTCATGGCTCCAAGCTCCTCGCTGCCGTTCAGACTCCATTCCTCCCCCGGTTGGATGGTGCTGGGGCACCAGTGATGTGCTTGCTTGCCAACATCGGCCCCTTCCGGTGAGCTCCTCACTTGCCTCAACTCCTCCCTCGCCACCCCATCTCCATCTCTCATCACCTCTTCACTTGATGTCGCAGCTGCACTCACCCTTGGACAAATGCAGGATAAAATTTTGATCACTGTTGGACCGAATGTACTAGAAACAAGCACAAATTCATCACCACTCTGACAAATCAAGAACAGATAGCTTTTTGAGCATCGTTGTGATCAAGAACAATGGATAAGAACCACTAAAGATTGGGGGAATTTTTATAACATTCAGACCGGAGAAAATAGCATCATGATCAAAAAAATCCCACCACTCGAGAACAAACGGAATTTATCATCCAATAGGGTCATGATTTTTCTCGCTGCAGCATGAACAAAATAATATTAGGATCTAGTTTCAAGAAGAGGTGAAAAAAATCAGAGAGAAAATAGCATTGTGGACGAAATTGCAAAACAAATCTGACCTCGTGCTAGAGACCGTTGAGCCGTTGCCGTGGAAGCTGAGCACCTTGCTGCCGACGGGGAACAAGTCGAGGTCGACAGGGAACAAACTGAGGTCGACGAGGAACGAGCCGAGGTCGATGGGGTAGATGTAGAAGCCGGAGAGCTTCTGGATGGCCCAGCCGATGTAGTCGATTTTGAAGGGCGAGACACACCACATACGTGCTGTGGAGCCATCCTCGATCTCCTCCTTCTTCGGCATGCAGAGGTGCAGTCGGCGGAGGTGCTACAGGTTCTCCAGGAGCTGCCGAAGGTACTGTTCCACTCACCTTCCACGAAGCTGGCGAGGAACCGAAGCTGCTCCAACATGGGGAGGACAAGCTCTAGTCGTGCGCGCCACGGTGGGCTAGCCCAGGTCGTCAGCGTGGTTGGAGATTGGGGATTGGGAGGAGTCACGGGGGGATTAGGGATTGGGAGGAGTAGATCGAGGCGGGGGATTGGGGATCAGGAGGAGACGGGATTAGGGATTGGGGATCGGTCGGAGGAGTCACGGGGAGATGGAGAAGACGGAATTGGGGATCGATCAGTATAGGGACGGACGAAATTTATCTTAGTCGGTTATTTTTTAAAACTGGCTGAGATACTAACACTATCTCAGTCGGTTTTGTTATACAATACAAACCGTCATGAATGTTATTGGATATTATTAGAGTCGGTTGAAACTAAAAATCGACTGAGAGTATATATTATCTCAGCCGGTTCATTCTTTTCAGTCGGTTTTTCCACACCAACTGACTGAGACTTGATTTTTTACTGTCGGTTTTGCTTGCACCGGCTGAGATCTAGGGTCCAGGAAACCCTGTTTTGTAGTAGAGAAGATGCATATTTTTTCTCCGTAGGGTGCAAATTATTTTGCATGCATGTGGCAACATTTGTTACACATTTTATTTGTGTGCTCCAAAACCGTAGTACAAGAGGCAAATAGGAAAAATATATGTAACATGACAAGCAAATATAATGGTGCAAGTGGAGGTGAAGAAAAAGACTTGTATTATATGCTTTTTGCTTGTAACGTGACTACACCTTTTCAATCAGACAACGTACTTTCTGCCATGACTTGGTCGACCAAAAAATATGTTACTCCCTCCATTTAAAAATGTAAGGCATATTTTGATTGGTTAAGATAAAATTTTGATTAATAATTTCTTTACTAATATATGATTTATGTGACATAAAATTGATATCATTATACGTGTATTCAAAAATACTTACTTATGATTATATTTTTTTATCACATGAACCGTATATTTATAGAGTAATTATTGGCTAAAGCCTTATCGTAACCAATTAAAATATGCCTTACATTCTTCGACGGAGGAAGTACATCATAATATATTTGATCTATTTAAAAAAAATTTAAATTAATCAGACAACTGAAAGGGCAATTGAAATGGAATTAAGGCTGATTAATATGGGATTTGTAGAGAGATTTGAGGATGGAGCGGAATTTGCAGAGAAATTTCCTTGCATGAGCAACCATGTGATAATCATTGGACTCCACCGCTGCTAAATGAACAGTCTAGATTAATTTATTGTTTTTATCTCTTAGGAGATAAATTGGAGCGCCTTAAAACTGTTGTTTTCATTTTTATTTGATTGTATATACATTAATACAGAGATCAGAAGAGTCTTTCTATACTTGGTTGCATCATTTTATCATGGCGGCAAAGAAATAAAATAGTTATTTTATCTAAAAGAGTTAACCCGTCCTTGTATTGTAGTGTGCAATGCGGTGCTTAAACTAATGGATTGTACCGATCGAGTACATACGCGCTCAGCGTCCCCAAAAATACTGTTGCTAATTAATCAGTCCCCCGCAGCCTGCAGGTGATTTGTGCTCCAATTATGCGCGCTTGATCTCTCAAGTGATCGGATCTTGGGCGACCTACCTCGATCATTGACATGAACTTCAGATCGGGGCTGCACGCAGATGGTACGTACGTCACTTACTTGTAAGTGGAATTAACGCACGAAAACAAAGCGGGCAAGACGCGTGCATATTGGCAAGGGTCGTATATATCCTTAATCCGGCGACGTACGACCCATCCATCACCTACTGACACTGCTACGGATAGCCACGGCATAAGGACATATTCAATACCATGACGTTGACTTTTTTAGTTATGTTATATAGAAATTTTTATCGAAGAAGAAAAAAATAAGAAAAAAGAAAAATAGAAGATAGATAAGTTTATCTTGTCTGCATTAAAAGAAAGCTAAAAAAAAGACTTGTATCCCTAAAACTAAAAATACTAGAGACACAAAGAGGAAGATAAACTTCTTATTATTGTACTATATATTTCTATTGTCATTTGATGGACACGGATGTAGTCTAGAGAGGAGCGAATAGATGTTTTAAAATGACTAAGATCTAGACCAAACCTAATACGGATATTAACTAGTCGAATTTACACAAGTTTAAAATCTAAAATAATTATGTTCAACTAAGTACACTAACAAGTCTAAGTCAAGATATGCAGTCCTAGGATGGCAAACAAACAAAATAATTTATACATAAGATAATTGCACAAATATGAATAGCAAGATATGGATTGCAAAAAAGTAAAGGAGATAAGTGACACAAATAATGTTTGTTCTCGAAATTCAGATATCCACTGATGTCATACATCTCCTTGAGGAAACTTGTCTCGATGAACAAGGTGACTTGAATCGAGCTCTTCTCTCAAGGTCATTGCTTTTAACAAAAACCACTCACTATGGATAGCTCTTCCTCTACCCTAGAGATGGTGAGCTCCACAACTACTCACAAGTTATTGAGCTCTTTACAATCTTCTTGAAGAGATCACCGAGCTCAACTCCACCAAACTATCTAGGAGTACTGCCTCCAAGAGTAACAAGTTCTCGGACTTCCACCCAAATATATATAGTCGACACAACAAGTTCAAACCGATACAACCAATGCAATCGCCAAGAGCAACACATTGCACAAACTCTTCTCACACATCACCAAGAACAACACATGCCTTGGAGGCTATTAAGTGGGAGGGAGTAGGAAGAAGGACTCAAGGAATAATTCTCAGTTGCAACAACTCACTCCACGAGCCGGCTAAGGTGGCTACTTATAGCCCATTCTAAAAAATTAGCCGTTACACACTTTCTATGCAAAAGTCAGAGGTTCGGGAATCGAAATCAGAGGTTCTGAGATTGAAATCAATAGCTATATCAGCGTGGATAGAGAAGAAACTCAGATGTTTTAAGATTAAATTTGGAGGTTCTGGGATTCAAACTCGGAGAGTCCATAATCCAATCTCGGAGGTTCCATCTTCAAACTCAAAGGTTCTGATATTCAAACTTGGCGAGTTCTGCACCTAATCTCAGAGGTTCCAAGTTAATCTCGAAGATTTTGAGATTGTAGATTTCAGCACAACGAAAAATTGCCTAAAAGGTAAACGGTTGATCCAAACTAAGAAATTTTTTCCCCTCGATGTGACAGTATAACCGAGTCATCAAAGACCAACAAAGGAATGTTGGATCATACAAGATTTAAACCAAGATCAACAAAGAGAATGATGCAACTTATGCAAAAGTTTGGATATGGGGAAGCCTTCTTTTGATGATATCTCCACTAGTTTGTCTACCATAGCTTGATGAACCATAAGTTTTAAGTATATATGTTCACATAATGCTCGATTTGAACTTACACGCTTTGATGTCGTCATCTCTCGGTGCTTATTGACATTGAAGCTTTGTTTGAGGTTTATCCTCATATGATGACCACCTCAATCTTTTTAAGTGTCATCTTCATATGAAACACCCTCCAAAGTTTATGACGGCACCCAATGCATGTTGATGACCATCAACACTAGATGTCATCTTCATTTGAGTTTTGATGAGATCATCATCTTGATGTAGCATCATGAAGTGAACATACCCTCAAACTTTTTAAACATATGAACCATGATTAGTTCACAAGCATGATTGACATTACTTGCCAATTACTTGATCAGTTATGCTTCATCCTTCAAGCTATATCATGATTTCTTAAAACTATCTTCACATATTCATTAATACATGATGAACGGTAAGCTTGAAGCATATGTCCACACATGACGCTTATCGTAAACTTGTCATTTTCAACTTGATGACCATTCAACACTTAATGACATCCACACTTGAGACTTGTGAGATCATCCTCTTGATGCAAACTCACTAAATAGAACATAACCGAGACACCTTTCTCATGCATAGTAAATGAGTTAGTCTATAAAATGCAATTCACAATTGCTTACTGAACCCACTTGATCATATGATCACAAGTGGTATATCTTTCACGTTTGACGTTGAACATCTCAAATTCATACATGAATCTCATCTTGGTCAAAGTTCATTTTCTCTTGACCCTCACATTGGTTCACATCTTGAACTCATTTTTCAGTTGTCTATCTCCACAAAATGGAATCTTCACTTTAAGTTCATCCACACGTGATGCATGCCTCAACACCATCAATCATGGGCTGATAGGCTCATCCTCTTGATGTAACCTCATGGAGTGGTTCATAACCCATACACACACTTTTCAAACTCAAGAAAATAGTTAGTCCACAAACTCGATTGTCATTAATCACCAAAACCACTGAACACAAGTCTAGGGGCATAGATGCACTTTCAATCTCTCCTTTTTGGTGATTGATGACAAACTCGATTACAAAGATTTTTTTAATAACTTTTATTTCAAGTATATGACAACACATGTGAAGCATATACTCGACGATGTGTTCCAATAGTAATGATCCATATGAATGTGGGGGTTTTGTGGTTTGGATCAATAGTAGTGGAACACCAAATATAGTATGAGCTCCCTCTAAATTTGTGCATTTCTCCTGATGTGAGTGAAATCAAATGCATCCAATTATGAAAAATTGGAAGAGTTCATGCTATATTTTGGACCCACAAAATGCAATAAGATGATATGATATGACAATTAAGCATTTAACATGTAAAACATACATCCACAAGATCCATGAGATATATTTTGGACAAGAAACAGAAAAGATATGTGATAAGCTCATCAACTCAAGCATGTGTCCAAAATATATCTAAAACACATGAGTGCATCAAGAGATATGCAATACACATTTGGATTTACTTATTTCTCCCCTTTGTCGTCAAGCACCACATATAGTATGAAGCCAAAACAAAGTGAGCTAGCAAAGGAGGAGCAGCGATATTTATAACAGCCATTAAAGGAACTACAGGGAAGATTGAGTGGCTGGCAAATCATATGAAATTTCTGATGTATGTAGTTTCTAAATGGCTATCTATCATATAGAGAAATGTACACATAGGAGAGTTACTCAAGAATTGATTAAGATTGAGTCCATAGCAATGCAAATTTGATAATTAACATAGAAGTATTGCTTACGACATAAATTTGATCTCATTCACATGACCATAAATTACTGAAAAACATAGATCTTACAAGAAATAATTTCATATTACATAAGATGGATGAGCTCAAGTTTGAATCTTGCATACTTGTTGGCTTTCAAGAAAATTTCATTTATCATCTAAAGCCAACCTCTAGTAAGCTTCATAATTCAACATGTGAAGTACTAATCACAAGAAAGATATGATGAAGGAAGCAATTGATTGAGTTTAGTTTGAACTTACCTAAGTTGTTGACATAATAATAAAATCTTCTTTTATCACAATATGCCAAATTCCCATAAGCTTGAAAGTTCAAACGAGCTATTAGAGGAGTACCACTTGTCAGATAGAAAAATCTCAATGAGATAATTCTAGACATCCCAACTAACAGACAAGAGGCAAATATACAATACTTGAGATGTTTCAAACTAAAAACTAGTACCACTTGCAAATAGATAACTTTTTCAATTCTCATCAATATTGCACATGAGAGCAACTTAAATATTAGATACGCTTAAATTTCTACATTTTGCATATTTGAGATGAATAAATCATGAACATGATTTTATAGATCCCCGTGATATGGTACTTCTCAAATTGCTCTCATTTACAATAAAGAGGTTTTTAAGCACTTACAAGAACCACAATTTTTGTAACTATTTTTCATACCATGATGCAACCTACTCAAGGTAGAATCCTTTCAATATATGCATGAATTTAGAATATGTTACCAAGATAGCTTTGGCATGCAATGTTGATTCATGATCATCATAGCTTAGCTCCAATTTGGCACATGGCGTCACCACCTTCCTTATGTATGGGCCAAGCTTCCAATGCTTCTCCCATGTACATAAAACTCATTGAAGTAAAATTTAGTCCCCAAACTCATTGGGTCCGTAGAATTAGCAAAACTTCAATATATAAGACAAACTCCCCTAAATATGTGCATATGGATATGAAATTGAATTGCATGCACATCATAGCCGTTTAGTTATTTTGGCAGAGTTTCCCTATGTTGGACCAAAGAAGCAAACAACAGTTATTAACAATAATTTAAATATGCATGCAAAAACTTCCAAGATCCAATGGAGACATAATTTGGAAAATACAACATATAAATCACAAAGTTTCACATAAATAGCTCAAAGCATACATGTTGTCAAAATTACATCAAAGTCTCAAATCAACACATGATCACTCACATAGTTTAATATAAGAAGTAAGCAATAACATTGAGCATATAGCATAGATATTATACACATGAAATAGCTAACTCCATAAAAGCAAGATTCCCACAAACGAACCAAACCCTCTAAACTTCTCCGTAGTGGAAAAATTAGCCTGCCTCAACCTACACCTAGTAGGGATCAAGAAGAGAGGAAAGAAGCCACCCAGAGAAGAAGAGATATCTGAAAGATGAAACATCCAGAAGTCAAGGGAGGACACAGTGGAGTCAAGAGATCTTCTCGGCAAGGAATAAACCAACCTCAAGAAATAGTCAAGATGAAGATGATCAACGAATACCAATTGTAAGAGAACCAAATGGTTACTGGAATTATTACTTGATGGTAGATAGCAAAGATTTTAGAGATCAACTTCACTTCTGAAAGCATAGGAGTAGATAAGAACAATAGATGAGCCCGCTAAGAAGCACAAAAGAAACATTGAAATTGAGATACAAAGCTCAAGTTCTCAGCAATCTTGAAAGTTCTGGGACTGAACTCGGATACTCCAGAATAGGTTCTGTACCGCTAAAGTTTGATTTCTAGAATCTCTAAGATTTTCCGTGTACTTCGAGATGTAGTTCTATTGATAATAGAACAAAACGTCAGAGGTTCCGTCCCGGAGGTTCCAAGTTCAAAGAAACATAATTTCGTGTCCAAAAGTTAATTCCAGAATATTAGAATTCTTTTTGGAGGCTCCGATGGTGAACTGTGTGCAATACAGAGCTAGATGTCGGGGATTCTAAGATATCTCAGAAGTTCTAATATTTAGAGAAAATGCTCAATAGTGTAGATTTGAATGAACCTTGGGGGTAAATTTAGATAGATATAAGCTATGAAATTCTTTAGAGGTTTTTCGCACATCCAATTGGGAAACAAAGCAATCAAAGCAACAAATGGATGTGCATCGAATAAAGATAATCTCATCATCTAGGTAAGATGGAACAAATAAAAAGTCTAAATGATACCCAAAATCTAAGAATGACAAATAACAGCTAGTAAGAACCAAATATGGTGATCTGTAGAGATTTCATCATACCGTACCACATAGACACTACATAATCTATGATATCGATTGTAAGTGGTATTTCTCACATGTTCACATATTTCGAGCTTGATCACAAATGGCATATCTGTCACGCTTGATTTTGACCATTCCAAATTCATCCATACTCTCGTTTTGGTCAAACCTCATCTCTTGGTCCTCATACCGGCTAGGACAGGTCTTGGACTACTGAAAATGGGCCAGGAAATCAAAGACAATTTTTTGTTTAAAACATCATCTGTGATGTGCATTTTATATCATGATCGGTTTTTTAGAGAAAAACCTATCAGTAATGACTTACTTATTAAAGATATTTTTTTTCTTATTTAATGTGTAGTTTGATAGAAAAATTAACTTTAACACGGATAATATTTTAGAACCATATGTAATATAGGTCTTACATAACTGTTCAAAGTCGTGTAATCGAGCTAACATATCCCCTCCTGGCTCAGCAATTCACTCCAAATCGCAGTCCCCTACACATTGTAAACCGCCGTCGGAGCCATGAAAAACCACACATGCCGTGCGCGCTCTTGTCCCCAGTGTCTAGCGCGGGCTTTAGCGCCTCCTCCTAGTCCCGATCGCCTGACGGTGCCATGCATGCATCCAGCTATTTTATCCCCGTTGCTAACGCACACACGGCACCGCGAGTGGACAGTGGTGCATAACACTACTGCTCACAAAAGCTGACACTCCCAACTAAAAGGGGATCGATGAGTTGGAGGTTAGCTAGTGTGACGACAGGACTCCTGCTGCTGGAATGCTGGCTTTAGTTTTGAAAATTAAGCTCCATTTCAAAAGGCCAAAGTTTGAGAACTAGCGCGGTGCCCCTTTAATCATCTTTTAATATTCTAGACGCACATAGATATATTGTAATTATACTATTTTTATAAACAACATATTAACATACAGATGTAACATATAGATGTGTTGTTTATACATGATATTAGATCAATATATAAAATTAAAGTTCGAATCGCGAGCTAGCTAATTGGTAGTTTGTACATGAGTTGGCAGATTGTTTATGCGTGATGTTAGATTACTACATAAAAGTAATATTCGAATCGCTAGCCAGTTGGTAATTATGATATTAGATCAGTAAGCAGAATTAATTGAGACTCTGATATCAAGAAGTATGCTAGCCTATTGAGTCGGTCCGTGGTTTGAACGTGAGCCACCGGTTGTCTATATGTGCTATTAGATCGTTACACGGACTAAAGTTCTGATTCTAAGCTCGCCGCTTGAACATTTGTGTTCAAGCCGAAAGGTTGATTGTGCATGATATCAGATCAATACATGAAAATAAGGTTCAGATCGCAAGCCGACTGACCGTTTGTACATGATATTAGATTAATACTCATAATTAAAGTTCGGAGAGCGAGCCGGCGGGATAGGGTTGCTTGTATTGAGCCTGTAGGTTATTTGTACATAATAATAGATTAGTACATTAAATTGAAGTTTGGATTGCGAGCTAGCCGATCGTTTTTATATTATATTAGACCTCGTGCTCAATGGCTAGAAAATGGTTAGCCGTAGTTATGGAGATTTCTAGTTTATGGTTACTTACTAGTAAGGGGTCCAACAGATCAATGTCTGGATGATATTTAAATACAGTTATGAAGATCTATTGGTTGTGGTATACTAACAACAAGGGTATAAGGGACGCTAATTCACGGTCAACCATTGGCACGATCGCTTTATAATAGCCACTCCCTAGGCTATCGGAAGCACAACACCTACACCACGAGCTGGTACCTCTCTTTTCCCCTCTATGCTCTTGTCGTCTCACCCTTCCACCTTTGACTCTGGCGCGGCCGGCATCACCGGCAAGCGGCGGTACCGCCATCACCGGAGCCGAGGAAGATCATAAAAATAAAAAGAAGAGCAGCTTCCAACTAATTTCAGATGAGCTTTCATAAATTTGAGTGAGACTTTCAGAAATTGGGGGACGCACTTTGAAAAAAGAGAACTTCCAAAAAAATCCGAACTGAGTTTTTCACTGTATCAAACCCAACTTCCAAAAATTTGAATCACGAGTTTCAACCAGATTTTTAACACAACTCTCGAAAATCCTAGCTTTCCACTAATAAATCCTAGCTTTCAATGATGCGATTCAGTGATTCGCATCATAGGTTCACCCGTAAAAAATCTCCAAACCTAGTAAAGAAAACAGGGACAAGCCCTAGATGGCCGCCCTTACCTCAACCCACAGAGGCGGTCAGTCACGGGGAGATCTTCGCGGCTGCCACGGAAGCTGTGTCGCACATGTTGTCCCGGTGGTGGAGTAGAAAGGGGGAGGCCGAGTGAAGAGGTGGCCTCCACCATGGCCACGCTGCCTAAATCCCTAGCCCCCGGGGAGCGCAGCGACGGATGGTGGCGACCTTGTAGAGAGAGGCGGTGGTGGTGCACAGGAGAATTAGGACATGAGGAATGCTCGGGAGAACTGGGGAGGTGGTTACGAGTTTTTTGGGGATAAAGAAGAGAGAGAGTAGGTATAAACGGTTGCATGACTTTTAGAATGAAGAAGAGAGAAAGAGGTGGAGTAGGGCGCAACATTATTTTTATGAGATTGACTGCTGTAGCAGCCAATCGTGAAAGAGAGTTTTTGTAAGGGCACATCAGTTAATTCTAGGTATTTTGCTTTATTCTGAGATTTTCTAACATATTTTTTTATTTATGTAGAGTTAATATATTGTGTAAGAAAAAGATCGGAGGTAAGAAAGAGAAGAGGCAGGAAAATGCATATTTTGTGGTTATAATTGTAGAAACTCGTGGTTTCTTACCCGCTGGCACTTGATAAGAGGTTTTATAGTCACAAGGATTCAGAAAACACCAACCAAACCAAATTGTAGCTCACTGATGTTGAGTCACCAATAGCACCAGAGAGTCAAACGGCAATAGCAGCTACGTCCCCATGATAATTAACACCCATCGATCGTCAAGGTAGCTAGGTCCATCCATCATAAGGTAACTAGGTATGGGAGGAAGTATCGGGTGGTGCACCCGGCTCCTTTATTCCCGTAAAAGTCGTGATAAATTTCACAAAACTTCACAGATATCACTGTGTCTGCCATCCTCCATCCTACAAATTCCACTGGATAGGTAAGGCGCTGCAATTCTGTAAGTAGCCGTAGTTGAAAACCTTAGCTGCTGTCCGACATCGCATCGCATCTCTCCCGACATCCCACCTCGCCTCTTTCGCTTTCGCCCTGCTATCTCACATTCACTCGCCCGCAAACGGTTTCGTTCTCTTCTTCAGCTTCCCCCGAGTCCCCATCACAAACCCCAAAAACCTCACTTCCTCGAGCTACGCTTTGGTCTGCTTTGCTCCCCTTCTACTCCACTCTTCATCCCTGCTCAGCTCTCCTGAAGCAAATCTTGATTAGTTTGCCACTAATTGCTAGCTGCTGGTACTGATTAAATAATCGCCATTTCTTTCGTTTCGGGATCCAAGCAATGGATAAGGAAAGGAAGCAGGGGTTCTTTTCGGCTCTCAAGGGGGAGGTGGCCAGGGGCTTCTCGCCGGCGAGGTCGCGGGGGAAGTCGACCGCGTCGAGGGGAGCGTCACCGGCGCGGCAGCTGCTCCCACGCAGCGGCAAGACGCCTCCCCCGCCTGAGCAGCTCGGCCAGTACCTGCCGGAGCCGCTCGTCGCCCGCTCCGGCAGTCTCCGCCCGGGAGGCGAGGCGCTGACGCCGCTCATTGAGGGCCCCGACCTTGTGGACGACGACGCAGGTACTGAGGAGCCCGGCCGGCGCGATGGGTTCGGCCGGTGGGTCCGCGGCCACCTGTCACGCACGCCGTCCATGGCCGGCGGCGGCGGCGGATCTTTCCGCGGCTCCGACCTCCGCCTCCTCCTCGGCGTCATGGGAGCGCCTCTTGCACCAGTCCCAGTCTCCGCCGCCGAGCCGCTGCCTCACCTCTCCATCAAGGGCACCCCAATTGTACGGCGAACACAATCTGTTTCTTGATCTCCTCTCTTTCACATCGCCTCCACAAATGCGGCAGCTTCTGACGCCGACGCCGGTGCTCGATTTGTTGCAGGAGTCGTCGTCGGCGCAGTACATCCTGCAGCAATACATGGCTGCGTCGGGAGGCGCCAAGCTGCTGCGCTCGGTGCGGAACGCCTACGCGACGGGGAAGGTCCGGATGGTGGCGTCGGAGTTCGAGACGGCCACTCGCGTCGTCAAGAACCGCGGCTCCGGCGGCGCAGCCTCCGCCGTGGAGCAAGGTGGCTTCGTGCTCTGGCAGATGGCCCCAGACATGTGGTATGTCGAGCTCGCCGTTGGCGGCAGCAAGGTCCACGCCGGCTGCAACGGCCGCCTCGTCTGGCGCCACACGCCCTGGCTCGGCGCCCACGCCGCCAAGGGCCCCGTCCGGCCCCTCCGCCGCGCCCTCCAGGTCCCATTCTTGATCTCGATTTCTTCTCCCCCAATATCCCACATTGCCATTGCCAACTTGTTGGTGACAAATTAATTGACATCGTGCAGGGAATCGATCCGTTGACGACGGCGGGGATGTTCGCGGTGGCGCGGTGCGTGGGTGAGAAGAAGGCGAATGGTGAGGACTGCTTCATCCTGAAGCTGTCGGCGGACGCGGAGACGCTGCGGCTGCGGAGCGAGGGGCCGGCGGAGATCATCCGGCACGTGCTGTTCGGCTACTTCAGCCAGCGCACCGGCCTGCTGGTGCACGTCGAGGACTCGCACCTCACCCGCATCCAGCCGCACGCCGGCGGCGACGCCGTCTACTGGGAGACCACTATCAGCTCCTTCCTGGACGACTACCGCCCCGTCGACGGCGGCATTGTGATCGCGCACTCCGGCCGCTCGGCTGTCACGCTGTTCCGGTTCGGCGAGACGGCCATGAGCCACACCAAGACGCGCATGGAGGAGGCATGGACCATCGAGGAAGCGGCGTTCAACGTGCCGGGGCTGTCGCCCGACTGCTTCATCCCGCCCGCCGACATCCGGTGCGGCTCCATGGGCGAGGCCTATGAGCTTCCACCACGTGGGGAGCGCGTCAAGACCGGCGCCGTGCGCCCTGCCCGCGTAGCCGCCGCCGTGGAGCGCGCACACTTGCAGCGCAATGCGGGAAGCGACAAGGTCGCGAGTGGAAGTTTGAAGGAGGGGTTTGTGCGATGAAAATCAGTAGAGCTACTAGCCAGAGAGAATTCAACCAATCCAATTTGTTCATACTACTAGAATTCGATCTTTCTTTCGCCCAAATGATCAAATGCTAGCATCAGTCTAGTGCTCATCGTCTGTACATACGAGTGTACGAGCAAAATGTCTTCTCTATGTTGAATTCTATTGTAGCATTTGCAAGAGTGAATAGAAATTGTATTGGAGATTCTCGATCTTCCATGTCACATAATGTTGATATCTGGGACACGAAGATTTCCAGGCTGGTATGTGTAGCTCCAAATTTTCCTTTGCTGCTAGGGAAAGACAGATGGAAACTGTTGTACACTAGTACTGCCTGCTTCGCTTGTCAAGTTTTGCTTAGAAACTAGCCAAGTATCTTCTTGTCTTCCTCTCCAGGTACCTGTGGCTGCCGTGAGTGTTACTTGCCACATAACTGCTGCGCAACTGTACTGCTTGACGTTGCTTGTCAGGTTTGCTTAGAAACTAACCAAGTATCTTCTTGCTTGACTTCCTTTTCCAGGTACCTGTGAGTACGATTTACCTTGCAGTAGTGGCAAATGATCATTGCTTACAAGTTTATCTAAACCAGTTTTCCCACGAGTAGTTGCAGGTCTCGGGCCTATCTTCATTGCTCATCATGCTTTGAGATTTGTGCTGGTTACTTTAGTCTTATTTTACATTTACAACTCCTTATTTGCGCTCTTTAGCACTACCTATGCCATCTAAGTGTGCCCTGCACACTTATAACCACCTTCCCCTCCCCGATTCGCCCCGATGCCTCTCTCCCTCCATCTCCACCATCCTCCTCGCCTTCGAGGAGCCGCACCGCCACCCAATCCAACTGTGGCGAGTCGTGCGGCTACCGCATCCGACCGCGGTGAGCCGCGCCGCCACTGGACCCTGTCGTGGTGAGCTGTGTTTGCCAGCCGATCCAACCGCCACCCTGAGCACCATCATCGTCATCGCTGTCAGCTACCTCGAGCACCGCCATGTCATCAGTCTCTTGAATCGTCGACGCCTCTCTCCCCTTCAATGACCCCGACAGGCAAGTCTTGGCGAACGATGAAGAGTTGAGCACCACAATGACATGAGGAGCACATCAATGATGAGGCTCTGCGACGAAGCTTCCTAGCGTCCATGCTAGGCTCGACGGCAGCTTCAAATCTAGACTAGATGGAGTTCTTGGTCATGTTTTTTTCTTGATTTCTTAGGGTTGTTGTGATGGATCCAAAGTTTATGGCTCTTGGTGTTGATCGTGTTCTTGATCTGAGTTGGAATTGTGAATAAATCTTATTGGTCCGAATTGGAAAAATCTATTGTTTCTACTTTCTTAGGGTTGTTGTGATTGATCCAAATTTCTTAGGGTTGTTGTCATGGATCTGAAGTTTGGTTCTTGAATATGAGATTTTGTATGTGGTGGAACCAATTCCGATTGATCCGATTTCATGGATGTTGTTCATGTCCTATTGTGTCCTACGGTTTGTGCAAATTTGTTGTGTTTTTTGTTCATTTCATCAAATCGTTGTAATCGTCCTATTCTTTCATGGGTGATATTTCTGATCCAAACTATATGATTTTTCAAGAATTTTTGTTTGCTCATGCTATCGAAACTAGAATTTGTCGATTCCTTTCGTTTGATCTTGTTGTTGACTCGGACATGCATGCATTGCCTTCTTGAAGAAATGAATTGCTCTTTACTATTCGATTTGTAGGTGAGTTCTATAACAATGAAGTGTGAAACAGTCACTGATGTAATAGAGTGTTGTTGTAAGTACTTCATTTTTCTTCAACATTTTCGTGTGCCCACTTAACTTGTAAATCTTTTGAGCCGATCGGTGAGAGAGAGAGAGGAAATAAGAAAATTTGGAAGGGCCTAAGGCCTATATCTACAAAATTAGAAGGACCTGAGAATGATAAAAGTGATAGATTGAGGTTTATTGTAAATTTTTGACACGGATCTTAAATCAGAACGAGTGGCTGGCCCAAGACCTCTAACTACTTGCGAAATTATATTTTTGCAAGTTTACCGAGCATCTTTAGCATCCACTACCACATTCACCAAAGTACACATAGCATTGGATGCTGAGAGCTTATCTTCCTGACACTGCCAACCCAGCTGCTTCTCTTCTCCCTGCTTGTTTCTTGCATCATGGCCACGTCATGGTGGCATGGGCGGGGGCTTCATGGATAATAGGGCCCACACGCGGGCAGAGGTGTGAGGAATCCATTGGTCTGTTGTGTGCAGTACTGCAGTGCCAGTGCAGGGAGCAGAGCTTTTAATTTGATCGCATTTAATTGACAAACGACCCCTTGCGATTTGCAGCTTCCTGGGGGCATATCTGTCCCAAGATCTGGTGTTTCATGGCTTGTAGAGTCTAGAGCCATGCCAATCTTCGTAATTTTGATTAAATCTGGTTATGTTCAGTTTGATTTGTATTTTTAAGGATTGATCTGAAATTTTTGGTAAAGGTATGTTCTGATTGGTTTTCTAATTTATGTTTAGCTAAATTTGGCTAAAACCAAGCAACCTATTTGATCACTCAGATCTTGGCACCATCAAATTTGGCTTGATTTCCAGCTACCTACGAGTTTGGCATTTCTATTTACAAAAACATATTTTCTGGGCAAGCTCATGGGCTACCATTCTTTTGAAACCGAACATCAGAAAACCAATCTAATTATTTCATAAAAATTTCATTGGAGTTGATAATAAATAATTTTTCAAAAAATTTAAATAAATTGTCAAAAAATCTGAAAAATTATATACGTGGATGGTGGATGGAATGTGCGCTTGCAATTTTATTGAAAAATATGTCCATCTGTGTGATGTGAAAAAACAATTTTTGTACAGTTATAGCTGCTCTTTTTACCATATAATATAGTTGCTATATGAGCCCTCTTCCCTTTTGTTCATGCACACATCATTCCACGGTGTACACCCAGAATTTTCTTCTTCTTTTCTCATAACTTGGAAGTGCTATTTTTCTCTCTCTTTAACTCCCACGTGCATATGCACCGGGCGAGAAGACTTTGATCTCGTATGCCGTAGTCATTGACTACTTTTTTTTTGAAGAAAACACCCGAAGGCATTTTCAATTCCATTTCTGATAACAGTTAAGGAAAATATGCATACAAGACCCTACAGAAACAGAAAATAACAAAAAGGCCCCAAAGGCCATCTTCTTCATTGCTTCACTGGCCTCCAATGGATGCTCCGCCGAGCAGCTTCTCCAGCCTGATTCGAGCCGTGCCCTACTCCAGAATCGGAAGGATCTCCGATTGAAGACTGGCCGCAATAGTAGACCACCCCTAGAGGCGGAGATTGAAAGCAGATGAAGGAACTTCGGCCATGGCGATGCCCCGATCTTGACTGGGGGAAGAAGACGCCATTTCTTGCTGGCGATTGAAGCACGGGAAACCTGCAGAGAAGCAAAGCCCAGAGAAGAAAACCAACACGGCGCCAGGGAAGCAAAGAAGAAGGCCAGAAGACGCGCCAGCAGCACCGCAGGAGGGAGCGCTGACAACAACCCCCACGCACGTCGCGACGGAGCCGGAGAGAACACCACCGGGGCAGGGACAGCACGGGGGGACAAAAGCCCACAACGGAGACAGTGCCGCTGCCACGCCACCTCCGCCCGGGACCAAAACCCTAAACTACCGGGACCCAAACCCCATCCGCCGGAGGAGCACCGCCATCCGCCGCACAACCGAAGGCCAAGGGGGCCAACGGTGGCGGAAAGGAAGGGCGGGGCCTCCGGCGGAAGGGAGAAACTTGAAGAAGACCCTAGATCGCCTCTCTGCACTGTAGAAAGGGGAAAGGGGAAGCGGCTCGTCATTGACTACTTTTTAAGATAAAGAAATAATTTTTTCTATAACATATTTATTTTAATAATATATGTAATACATGTTAACGTGCATCATTAGCATTTCTTGTCATTATTCCCTTTAATCTAAAATTAAGGAAAATTTAAAATCTCAAAAAATGATGAAAATGTCACATAAAATTTTAGAAATCATGAAAACCCTAAGTCCAATTAATTCGTAGATCAAAGATCTAAGGAGAGGGGTTTTTTTAATGTTGGAATCTCTTATACACACACACACACACATATATATATATATATATATATATATATATATTATAATTACCTGGGCTGTCTGGACTACATGATTTCAAATGCACAAATTCAAAACAATCTTGAATACTTTATATATATATATACACACACGCACGCACCGCTAATTTGTGCACTGACAGTAATTCCGTTGCGACTTTTACCGCTAGTTTCTGGTATATTAGTGTTGACTAAGAAGGATGTTATTACATCCTATGCACACTTTTACCATCACATGCAATTTATCGATGATAAATTCACAGCGGCTACGACCATGATTTTACTGTATTTTGGTTATTATTTTACCATCGCGCACTCAACGTTTTAATTTTTTTTAAAAAAAGGAGGTGTGATTTGAACTGTGTACCTCGTATATGCAACTATACTCCTCTAACTAATTGGGCTATGCAAGTGATTATGAACAACTACATGAGTTATTCTCTTTCTAGTATGCTGTGGTTAGACATACAGTAAATATATTGCCACAAGATAGTAAAATCATGTACAAATAATAGTAATTTTTAGATATGTTTAATTTCTAGTATGGTGGTTAGACGTGCGGTAAATCTATTTCCGCGAGGTAGTAAAAACATGTACAAATAATATTAATTTTTAGATATGTTTAAACAGTCTTCCATACTACAAGAAGTGATGGTAAAAAAACTCTTTATTGGATCAGTGGCTTCCGATTAAGGGGGGAGGGGGGTGAATGTTGAATTCAAAATTTTCTTCTCAAAACAAGGACAAATACAATGTTTTCCAAGTCAGGGAATGCATCGGAAACTATCGACAAAAGCAATCAAAATTTGTGGAGCCAAAACTGGACAAATCGGAAGTTCTGGAGTAAAAATATTGGAAGTTAGGATGTTCCCGGAGGTTCCGAAATGACCCCAATTTTGAACTCTTTGGAAAAATTGGAATATCCGATTGTTGGGTCAAAACTTCCAATGTAAATCAGAACTTCCGAAGTAGGAAAATCGGAACTTCCGATACAGGCAAAAACAGTAGACTGTCGCTCGGAAAAACGCACGTAGAATTTGATCTATCCAATGGAATTTAATGAAATTTACATGTTGGTAGAAAAGAATATTACAGAGCTATTGCAATTGGAATCATGTCAAAACTCTTGTCTGTGCTAAGAGAAATCCCTGATTTACTATCAGCCTATTTCTAACCCCAAAAATCAGCACTAAAAGTTGGACAAGAATTAAACCATTGATTCCTAGGAGCTCATGAGGGGTTTTGATATGAAATCAATATGGAATCATCTCATATATACTAGTAATCAATTCCAAGTTCCAAAACACAAGATTGAAGCCCCTAAGAGAATCAAACTTGAAACCCCAAAAGCTTGCTTTTCCTCAAATAGAAATTTGAAATCAAGATGGAATGAGAGACTCTTTGGGTATGCTACGATGGAATCAAATTCGAAATCACTAACTTGCCAAACCGAAGAGAATCAACGGAGAAGGCAAGAAAACGAAAATCCAAAAGAGAAGAAGGGAAAATCTCAAGGACATAGACTTTTTTGGAACTCTTTTTGTATTGTTTTTCTTGATGTTTAAAAGCCTCTCATCTTAAGCCAAAACTCCCTTGATCAACTCTTACAAAGGATTATCAAAAAAGAGTTAGGGTTTTAATAACCCACCATTTTCTATTTATAGTGGAAGGGACATATTTTGATAGATCAAAGGGTGTCCCGATCTTTCGATGAGAAGGATAACTACAATATGTTTGGATTCGACCTTGATGATCCGACTACACCGTGCGATGACGATGCGCCTTAGCAATCGCTAGACCAACTCCGATGGTTATTGACGATGCCGAAAGCACGGTCAACCTGAACATGAGGTTCTAATCCCTGCAAGCGATCGAAGAACAAGCAAGAATTACAATATAGCAATCTGATATTGCGAATATAATTAAGGAACTCAAAAAGGTGGGATTCCACAAACGGTCTTGATCTGGTCTTTAGACACAAATGAAGAACACAATGAATAGCAATCTAGCTAGTTCTAAACTTTAGTGAAACCCAAAAGAAAGAGGGCATCCTATGGGGTATATAAAGAAAGAGGTGATCTGTTTCAGAAACAGTCCCGAATTGTTTTGGCCATTGTGATATACTCGTAAGGAATTTTGAGGTGGGGTTGGACAGTTTGGAAAGAGCAAGAGATAGCTTTCCAAAGAGTCCAAGATCACCCAAATCGGAGTCTATATGCTCGAGATAAATACATTTGAAGTTAGGATTGTCTCAGCAATTCGAATCAGAGTCCAGATCTGGTGGGACTCTATCTCTCGCTCTTTGTGGACCAAAGTGACGTGGGAAGCCTTCTTGTACAGCACCAAATCATCACTTGCATTTGCACTTGAAGTCTTGAGTGAAAACTTGTTTGTATATGGCTGCCTTGCTCATCCTTCCTTGTCTTTATGCTTCATTGCTTGTCGAACTCAGTTGGCTTGGACCTCCATTCCTAACAAGCAAAAGAACATATCCTTTAGGTAGCACCATATGTTCTTTAATATCAAACAAAGTACCGAGAAACGATAATACCTGATAATTAAGTTGACGAGCACGAGCCCTAGTTAAAGGTCCTTGTATGTCCGGCACTAGAGAAGTGGTACTTGGGGCTGATGTAGGAGCTGTAATAGTACCATTAGTAGGATGTCCTCATCACATACCCTCTCCATTTGGGCGTTAAAACTCACTTGAGGGCATAGGGCACTTAGCACACATCTCAAAGCATCTAAGCCACCTATCCACCCTCAACCTTCCTACCTCCGCAAGCCTAACCCTAAACCACATTGTTGGCCGCTGCCACGATTTCTTTAATTTTGCTTCGGTGGTTTCGGCACTTTTACCAAAGTGCCATCGCACCAGCTTAGTCATAACGTCTTGTCTCCAACCTTTGCCTCGCCGCTAAGCAGTCGTCTTGAACCACCCAATGTTGCCACCACCTTGATCGCATCTTATGGCGTACCCGATTTTAAAGCCGGATAAACCCTTGTGCTTACTGTACCGGTCCCTGGATCAGTAGCCGGTACACACAAGTCAACCTGTATATCATTGTCATACACGCACATATCAGAGTTTTAATCATATAAAGACCGTCTAAACCGCCTGAAGCCCAACGGCTAAATCTTGCAGCGAAAATTCGAGCGGTGATGTGACCCATCAGTATGCCCTACCCGATAGGCAATTGACTGGGGTTACGCCCTAGTTTTTCGCGATTACCGTCGTCGTCTTCGGATACGATGTTTCCTTCATCTGGCCAAATCAACAAGCCAGGTGAGTACATTGAATGTACTCGCAAGCTCCCCTTCAGGGTGAATATCACAGATATATGCATGCACAGGGGAATCAATAAAGAGGCTCTAATCTATGTTTCATAATTGTGCGAAAAAGTAAGTTTTCACCCGAAATAATTAAGTTAAAAATGATAAAAGCTTATTTTCGAAAACAACCTCGACTTTGCCAAGTCATATCAATCAATCATAATAGCATTCCTGTAAACTCGGCCGTCTGCCATGGGAGCGGCCATTTACTTTCAATAGATAGCCGTTCCTACCCTCGGGTAGAACGACGTCCAATAATACCACCTTTCACCTCAGATAGCCATTCATATGTCTTGGGTGAACGGCGTCCGACTCATAACCACTCCTCCCATGTAATCGCATTACACGGGGCTCTCATATCTTACTCTGCATGCTCATCAAGCCAGATACGTCCTTAAACCCATGTCCCCACTTTTTGAAAACATTGACTAACTAGTGTGTGGCCTTACCAGATTGTGTCCATGACCGAGGACGTGGCTATTCGAATAGATTTTAACACTCTGCAGAGGTTGTACGGCTTTACCCACAAGATGTAAGTCACCCTAGGTACACTTTGCAATGTATACTGACAGGGGTATTACAACGAGGCATTTCGCCCGTTTCATACTAGAGCCGGACCCGCTAGATGGGTAACCCAACTTTACTTTTGTCCCACAGACTCAAAATAGGACTCTCCACCTTTGTGTCGAGCAACTCCCTACCTTGCGGGAGAGACTCTCTAGGTCTTAAATTGCCTACTCACCTACTTCCTATTGCCCGCGGGTCCAAGCACTAGCATTCGACGGGTACTAAGCCAAGTCCTTCCCATAAAGGACATGTGGACGTACGGGGTGAACCTGGTTTAGCGGCACGGTAGGTTCGGTCCTTAAATGATTCGAGAAAGACTTCACACCTCGTCCGTCGCACGGACCACGAGTGCCACGCTGGGGCTTAGCTCGCATAAAGAATTCCTTCCTGCTTTCACCCTTCATTTCTAACCCGGATCCAAATCATCTCCATTTTGCTTTTTATTTTGAAAATATCCCAACCCGTGGATTATACCGTGACCCCATCCTCGATGGTCACAGCGGTCCATCCCTAAGTCATTCTCTTTATTTCTATCACATAGCATGCATGTTTTGCAAACAAAGTAAATATTTCGCAAACATGGGATTTGACATGATCAAAGAAGAAGAGCTTGCCTGGCAATATTGGCCGAATCTCAGTCGCGAACTTGTTACGGCAACTGTCCTGAATCCCTCGTGCTTAGGTATCAAAATGTCATAACCACATGTCGGAAAACGTCGAATAAGTCAACAATCTGAGGTAGAAACTCAAATAACATCAAACACAAAACTAATGGACCTTATCCACACACTTTTGCTTGTTTAGGATAATTATAGATTTGGGAAGCTCTAGAAAACTAGAAAGGAGGTGCTTAAGTTGTGGTGGCAAAGGATGTCACCCTTTTAGCTTATTGCCGAGCTAGGGTTTCTTTAGCTTCTATTATTAGAGTGAGCGTATATTGGGGTTTCATGCTTCCCTTAGTGTTTAGAAAAAGTATTGATCCTACGATGGTTCCCTAGTAGCAAAATATTAGAAAGATTTGGTAGCTTAGTTGTTTGTTCTGGGGACGTGTGTAAGAGCATAGACTTTACTTCAAGGTCTTAGGGATGTATGCTGATACCCTAAGCTCCATAGTTTTAGGGTAAAATGGTTCGGAAAAAATCATTTTTTTGGAGCTAGATATGAGACGATATTTTTATTACAACTGTATTTGGATTGGACGTAAATTTGTAATTCAATTAATCTCAGAAATTATGAAACTGATACTATCATATAGATTTGAATTTAGAAGATTACTAGAAAAGGAATTGGGTCTATCAGAGGTTCGACGAGAGAGATATAAACGTTCGAAGGTCTACCGGGAGAGAATCCCAAAAGGGGAAAACTTATCAGCTGAGAGAGGGTGTGATCTCGGAGACCTATTTGGGAAAGAGAAATGTTTTCTGCCCACTGATAACGAGCCTGCACCAAGGAATGCTCGCAAACACGCCTCCTGGGGAGGGAGGGAAGAGGCGTAAGCGGAGGAGAGTAGACAAGGAAATACGCCTCCAAGGCAGCGGAGGTGGTTTTCATCGGGAATATAAAAGAATACGTTTTCTAAAAATGGAAGCACAATCGGGAAGGAACGAGGGCAGAAGACGCTATGTTGCAGAGGAGACGTAACGCGGGAGTGGCGCGTTCAGTTGGGCCGGTTAATGGGCCTAGCAACGGCAGGGGGGTCTCGGTATTAGTCGGCCAGTAAGGGGATTGCTCACCTCCGGCAGTGGCGGCATAACTGCTGACTATAGTGATTGAGACAGGCGAGCGGCGGTGTGGTGGCTGGCGGCATCGTCGGGGCGAGGCCGGGGCGGCAGATCCGGCGGGGTTAGAGGCTCGTCGGAGCGGCAAAGTGCAAGGCACGGCCTAGCCGGTGCTGGTGGCGGCAAGGTGGATCCAGAAGGGCTCACCGGTGCAGAGGTTGAGATGTCGGTGCCGATGAGGTGGTGCTGGGGAAGTTCGGGGACTGACATGTCGGGGAAGGCGTCCGAGTCCAAAGACTTGCCGAAGCAGCGGTGGGGGAGGCGGAGTAGGTCTCGCCGGCGTTCGGGCTTAGGGTGCGGCGAGGTCCTCGGAGATAGTGGAGAATGGGAGCTCACTGAGGCTGCTCGCGGCGTCGTCGGGGTGAGGCGACCAGGCAGCGGTGTTTGGAAAGGACAGCAGTGATTGAGCGTTGCTCACCGGCGGGAGGCGCTAGAGCGAGCTCAGTGGCTTTGGCGGCGGCGAGCACCGAGAGGTGAGTAACTAGCAGCGTCGGCCGGTCACTGGGAGCAGCTCAAGCGAGGGCATAAGCGGCGATGTGGGGATTGAGAGGACGTCGGCACGGACACCGGCTTACCAAGGCGACTGGTAGCACGGCGAAGCTTGCCGCCGCAGACCTGGAAGGCGGCTGGCAGAGACCACGGACCTCGCGGGTGCTCGGACAACTCGGGGAGAGAGGTACCAGGGGAAAGTGGAGCTTGGGAGCTCGGGACTCAGCTGCTAAAGGGGAGAGAAGAGCTGGAGCTCGGTTTGTAAAGAAAAGAGGATTAGAGGGGGGATGGGAACTAAGGGAGCTCAGGCGCGGACTGGGGTAGCTTAGAGCAGAGGAGGGAGCTAAGGTCGACGAAGCTTGCCTCTTGGTTAGGTGCTGGATGGGAGAGAAATTCGGCCTGGGCATGGTTTTGAAGAGCAGAGGACAAGAGGCGCACGGCTGGGGTGCAGGTGCGTGGCGACGGTGACCACGGCGGGTCTTGCGGTGATAGCTGCAGGGTGCACTGTTGCTTGACGACGGGCGGCGCGGGTAGACAAGGTGAGGTGGCACGATGAACAACCATAGGATTGAATGGGAGAGAGAATCAGCTTTAGGAAGAGAAGACAGGGGAAATAGAGGGTGGAACTGACCATTGGGCCCAGGGCCACGTGGAGACAGGAGATGGCCAAGTTGGTTGGTGCACTTGGGGAAGACCTAGTAGATAAAAAGAAAGAAAGTTGTGCACGGAAGAGAGAGTACATTACGGACGTGATTAAAACTTAGAATTTTATTTAAATTTCAAAAAGAGCTCAAACTGGGGTTTAAAACATTTTGAAAGTTTTGAATTGAATACATTCGTATTACTGCACGGGAGAATATTATCGGAGAACTTACTAGGATGTTTCCCCAGAGTTGTTGTAGAGGTTTTGGTGCAAAATTGAATGTGCCTCAGTTTTAGTTTAGATCAATATGAAAATCTTGCTATACTTCATCTTTATTCTGAAGGTAGGTTTATAACATGCATGCGATATCACCACATTGCATTTGGAGGGTGGTGGCGAAGTAGATGGTAGAAGAACATGGCATGTGGAAGATGTTTGTGCCCTATATATATGCTCAAGTTTGCAAAGGTATCACATGGTAGATGTGCATATGCGCACACTTAGATTGACGCCAGCACGCCGGGAGTTTTAGATATGCGTGTATGGACACGCAAGAATTCTAGTAAGGAAGAGATAAACGGCGTTTGTAATACGCCGGGGTGCCAGGTTAACTGGTAAGGAGATAGATACGAGGAGGGTTTGAACACCTGTGTCGAGAGGGGAGGAGATTTCCTGGCCGATACACCAGGCGGTGATGAAGTTGCAAGAGGGATGACAAGATTGTGGTTAGCTTAATTTAAGCAAATACTATTATTAGCGCAAAAAGTTTTTGTTAGCCCTAATTTTTGGGTTTTTGAAAAACCAGGGTGTGACACATCTCTAGCCTGCAAGCGCTATGCCGATCCTCGTGACCGAACCACCGTCGTACTCATTGACCCTGTACACTACTAGACAAGCAAATCGGTTGCGAGCACAAGTTTTTCACTTGACCCAAGTTAATGGAGAAAGTAATTCTATCAATTTTTACGAGACAAATTGACCAAACTCTTATTCATAAAAAAACACGTGGTCAAAAAATTTCAATATCGGAACATCTGGTTCCTGGATCGGAACCTCTGAGGACACAAGCACAGTTTGAGAGCTGAGTCTAGAGACTGAACTCAAAGCCTCCAAAACTGAAAGTTGGAGCTACTGACTTCAAACACGAAAACACATCGAAAGTTCTGATCATTAAACTGGAACCTCCGGTTTTTCCAGAGTGCTAAAAACATAGTCAACTTCGAAGCTTTTGGAACACATCGGAAGTTCCGATCAGAATACTGGAACATCCGATATACAACTTTCAACAAGTAAACATTGAATTCATGCAACCAAAAATCCAACTCCAACAATACAGTCTATGATAACATATTCATCATTTGAAAACCTAGGGAAGCAGTACAACTCCCTCTAGGTTCTACAATCTCCCCCTTGATAATATATTGCCAACATCTCAAAGTTAATCAAATTGGAGTTGGTTTGGAAACTTTATAAACAAACATGTTGCAAGAATTCACACTTGGCCGAAGGGATAAAAAAAAGCACCGGACCAAGTGAATGTCAGGAAGAGAGTAGAATCCAAATATGTAAGTGAATGCAAAACAATGTCTCTAAAACTCCCCCTCACTCCTATATAGCTTATGCATATGATCTATACTCCAAAACAAGAAATGTATGCACATGCCTATCTTGCAAAGATATGCCAAAATAATAATTGAACTTTCTCTCCCCTTTTGGCACTATAAGCATGAGGTCGCATGCGGTTACACGATGGCGTGGAACTGCACGAGCGCTTGAGACGGCCATTTCAGAAGCAGTTTGTAGCGTTTGGATCCCATGTTTGCCGAGGACTCGATATCGTGGTCGTAGGGACCAATGATCATCGGAGATGGGTGTGCTGTGGTCGCGGATGGTGGCCGAAAACAGTAAAATGCCGGCACGGTACCACAAGGGAAAGAGAGAGAGGGGGAAAGGGTGTGACGGCTTTGGGGGCTCACTGTGAGCACCATGGAGTTGTTGGCGAGGCTCGCGTTCGACGGTGGAGGTGATTCTGGCGAAGACTGATGGCTGGGAAGGCAGGAGGTAGTCGTGCAGGCTTGTTGATGAAGGAGGGGTGTCGACGTGGGCTTAAAAACTCCTCTATCTCCTAGTGGTCGTGTACTTGTGCTCACTCAGCTCCTTGGACGATGGCAAGCTCCATCTACTCGGCAATGGTGGCGGCGGAGAGGATGACGGTGACCGGCCAGATCTGCACGTGAGATTGGGGCGAGGAGCTCAGCTGAGATGAGATGTGGGCCTGATGAAGTGACGGCTGGTGTCAAGGAAGTCATCTCACTGTTCGGTCGTAGCCCCAAAACCCAAATAGACTTGGGGGTTAGGATCAGGGAAGGAAGGTGCAGCCAATGGACAAGGTCTCGTGTCGTGGGGCTTCCCAAAGATAGGGGAACATTGGCAGCGCTGGTCGGACGGGGCAGGCGCGGCCAGCATGCTCCAACGCCGAGGCTAGGCGAGCTCAGGGGCTAGGGTTAGCACAGGACGAAGGAGGTCAAAAAGGGAGCCAAGCATTTAGACACCCCTTAAATAGGATGGTGTATGGCCCGGCGGAGGCTAGGTCATTATGGTGCTCGACCGCCCTAGGCACCACCTTGTCCTGCTCGGCAGGCACGATGTGGGAGACGAAGACTGGTGGGTGGGGCTGCTAGTTAATCGCAGAGGGGGAGGGGGAAGAGGTGCCAATGCGCGGGCACTTCCTTATGGGGAAGGCAGAAAGTGGGAAATGGGGGAGGCGGCTCGGGCGAACTCGGTTGCGGGACCGAGGGCTGAGCAGGCTGGATTCTGCCGTTTAGCCATGTGGGTTTTTCTTTCTGTTTTCTTTTTTTGGCTGAGATGAGTTTGTATTTTATTGATGGTTCAAACCTGAATATCAAAAATTATGAAATTTCACATGGGCTTTGTATAACATATAGAAGCCACTGGAAAATTCTCAATTCAAACTAGAATATATTTGACTGAAATTCATCCAAATCTTCAAATCTGCCTCAAAATAGGTTTGGACTGTAGTAGGTGCATGTTGTTTCCAAAGTTTATTGCATAGTAGTACGTAATGCCCAGATATATAATTTTATCAAGTTATATGGAAGGAATCACCACCAAAATATGCATATACAGTTCTACCATTTAAAAGATCTGGGCATATTTCACTCAATTGAAATACCTTCCTTGCACTCAATTGATCTTTTCCGGGTGCATCCCAAGGGAGGAAATGAACCTGCCAGGGCCTGCAAGGATTTTTGAAGGACATCTGTGTTATAGAGTTTGAGTTATTCTCATTTGGGTTTCAATTTTTAATGCATTAGTGAGATGGTGGCGAGCTTAAAACTTATATGATGCAGCACATAAGACCATTATTTGAACATGGCTTTATATCACATGGATGTTTATAGGATCAAGATTACAAAATTGGGCTGTTACAACTCAATTTGTCTAAGGTGGATTGAGAGGAGGAATTTTTCTAGTTTCCAATAGCGCAACAAAGTCGATGTTTTAGTCCTTGACAAGTTCTTCGGTGTGATGAAATTTAGCTAGACCTTTGCTGTTCAGAAAAATATCTTTCCCGAGAACATGATATTCTTTTTAGATTGGGACTTGGATTTTGTTTTTCCATTTTGTAGGCGCAGATTTAGATTTGCCTGGAATAGCATATAACTCACTATATAAGTGGTCCAGCCTCTCATTGATAATCTCATCCATAATCGTACCGCATATATTATGCAGAATTTTCGGTCCGAAGAACTATTATCATCCTCCTGTTCATCATCAGAATTTCTGGGGGCGATAGCTGTTTTGCTGGTGTCAAGAAAGACATCCTCATATGGTCTAACTATATTTTCTTTAATTTTGTTATCGAAGAAGTATGCTCTATGTCATTGCAACCCACAGAGATCCCCACTCTATCAAGATTGGAAGCAATAACACTATCTGGACAAGAAGTAAATGAAATACTTTTGGAGGTAGGCGTACCTTCAAAGCGTGCCCGAGTTATTCTCTGCTGTCCGACACATAGCACGTGTCATGGTGTCCTCAGTCTCAGGTATGCCCTCCGCGTTCCGCTTGGCGAGACGGTCGCTACGTCGGGGGTCGTCGACCAAGCGGTTGGAGCGGGAGCTCACTGCCCCAGCCTCCTGTGTGTCGCCACTTGGTGGAGCTCTGCCCCTGCCCCGCCTGGCAGCTTGGAGCCAGGAGAAGCCTCCTCTCCTGGCAGCTTGGAGCCAGAACGAACATCACCTCCCATAGGAGTGCCACCTGCACTCAACTCCCGGTGCACTGTAAGCGGCGTGGGCGGCTGCACATATGATGCAGCCCGCCGCACGGCAGCTTCGGCCTCTGCCTACAGTTTATTATCATCCAGCTTCTCCAGATAAACCTCATAATCATTATTCACACCGTCCTCAACGTCATGCAGCAAACCATACCGGTTATCAAAAAGATCCGGTTGCTGTGGAGAGGATGCACTGCAAGGACGAAGAGTAACCTTGGGAACAACCCACAGATCTTTTTCTGCTTGCTTAGTAAGAACAGCCTCTGATATGGGTGTGTCGTTTTTGGGTCTAAGTTTTTTCCTTATCATTTTTTGGCGTTTATTTTCCCTATCGCTATTTTCAGGCTCTTCATCCAACATGTCATCTTTCTCGTCATCATAATAATCATCAGCCGGATTGGCATCCCTGGGAGCATTGGTGGTGGGAGGAGCTTATTTTGTAGATTGTGTCTCCCACCACAAAAAATATCTTATACTTGACTAGTAGTATTCTAAAATTAATATGCATATATAATTTTAACTCCCGCATGCATATGCACCGTGGTGCATTCATTAGACAATTAATTAATGTTCATGCACTCAAAGTTTTGATACATTTACTATTAGCAATATTCTAAAATTACTTAGATTGATCTCATAAAATAAAATTTCTAGTTATTTTCACTAGTATATATTATTAAGAACGAAGATGAAAGTATACCTGTCCAAGACCATGAATACTAAACAACATAAACCTTAAGGGGTGTTTGAATATACTTGTAATAACAGATCATGACCAAATTGCAGTGTAAAAGTATTTTTTTTCTTTTCATAACTTAATCGTGGGGTAATCCTCTAAATGGGAAGGTAGCAAAGAATGTTGCTTTAGTGACTCAAAAACAATTCAACATCTATTCTTTGACTATTGTTTTGCTCGCTTGGTGTAGCGTACGATCTATGTTGCTTTCAACCTCCCACTGTCCCTAGTGTTTCTGATAAGTTTAGGAAATGGTTAGAGGGAATGGGTAGAAAACTTAAAGCACAAACTCTAGTAGGGGCTAGTGAGTGCTATATGTTGGGCACTATGACGATATCGTAATGATATGGCGTTTAACAAGAAGAAAATTTCTAATTTCTTTTGCAGATAATCTACAACGCTAGTATGTAACTGGCTCTATACGTGGTCTTTACTGTAGCTTGAGGAAGGACTAAGGACATGATACTGTGGCTACTAGGTGCAATCACTTGGAGATGATAGCACGAGAGTCGTTTACCCGCTTTGGAATAAAAACTAGCAATACACTTTGCCATGGGTGATGAGATTGTTTTCGTTAAGTCTATTGTAATCCGAGAACTATTTATACTAACTTTTTATATTAATTTCTTTTAATAAAATGGCGGCTGTGTGGCGATTTATCTAGAAAAATGTCACTACGCACTCCTGTAAAACTTGTCACCTCCAATACTATCAGAGCTACACATATACTTAAATTGTTTAGTTGTGTACTTGGGGCTCATCTAAGCACCAAAGTAAGTTGAAGCACACATAGGGTCTGCAGCCACCTGATGCATCCATGTGGGAAAAAACCCCCCCCTTTTTTTTTCTTTTTACATGAGCACATCCATTGTATCTCATGTCCTGAATGTAGTGACCATACGGACTTGCACGTTTCTCGCTTAAAATCGTCATCATCAACATGGCCTACTGGTACTCTAGCTTCACCTTCATCATCTTTATTCATCTCAAGTTATTTTAGAACTTTACTCATCTCAAGTTGGTGTTCTTTTGGTACCCTCGTGCATCGCTTCAAATCAATACCACGCTTTACCTGCTTTATCTACGGCATACTTTTAAATACTTCTCCCTAGAAAAGGAAAAGGAAAACATATATGCTCGACCCAAACACATCATTTCGTGGCTTCGATAAGATCTTGTTGTAATCTAATGCATGCAAAAAAAAATACTGTAAGCTAAATACTAGTTTTCCCATCTGACACAAAAACATTTGCTTATTTAATTAGCGACTCTTCCTGTCGGATCGCGGCATGTGTTCCAGGTCCCAAAGGAAACTTGATTACGATTTTCGATGTGTCGGTACGAAGATTCGATTCATTCTTTCATCGATCATCACATCCTTTGATATGTTTCCTCTTTTCATGCTTATTCTTTTTGTCCATAAACAACTGAATACAGAGAGGATAAAGAAATGATCCACGTAGATCTTGATCTTGGCTTTAGTAAACTATCCAATCTGCCGGCTTGAAGAGAAGAAATGTATTTGTCACCCTTGCTTTACTTTGGCATATTGCGCCGTACGTATCAATTTTGTTTAACTTCTGTTGATGTTTGTTGTGCATAGTACACCGAAGCTGTCGAGAGAAAGAGGAAAGGAAAACAAGCGGGCTGTCAAAACTATCTGAGTAAACTCCGCTCTAAAGCTGGTAGCTGTAACCAATTGACAGCTTGCACCAGGTTTCCGCACCAGATCTACGATCAATTAACGTTTTAGATATGAACTAGATCTAGCATTTTTTCCTCACCCTGACATATTACCCCATGAGTTAGGATAACATGGCGGTGAGTTAGCATATACTTAATGAGCTTTACACTCATCTCAATATCATCCCTCTTCACGAAAAATGTTCTTCAGCACCGGCGACATCTGATTCTTTCATCTCTACCACCCGGATGCTTTTAGATATGGTTCACGTCTACATATATACAATATATTTATTTTGGATATTGCTTTATTTATCTAGTATTCATTTTACATACAATTGTATCTCACCTAATAGCACTTACCACCAATACTGACATAGCTTCCACTAGATAACACATCTAAATTAATACTATTAGTAAGGTACCCGTGCATTGCAACGGGACAAAAAAGAGATGTCTAAAGGTATTAATAAAATAGTCGCTCTATTTAGTAAATAAATATGTTAAAAGTGACGCATGTGTGGCTTTTTCGCAACAGTCATCAATGTCTTTCTTTTACTTTCTTCTCTCTCTAGAGATCACCTGTGTTTCTCCCTTCCTCTCTCTTCATTATCCTCTCAGCTTTGCTCCTGATTATTCTTTCTTTGCTCTGCAGTCATCCTGATCCAATTCCCATCGCTCCAATATTATGTGCGTGCTTTCTTCAACTTTGATAGATCTCCACCAGTTTTCAATCGTCTGTATCTGTAACACTCCAGAATTAACTAAAGAAACATTGGAGTTTATTAAAATTCAAGGTTGGCCAAAAATCTAGGATGAATGGATATATTTGACTTTTTAAATCGTGCATTGAATGGAAAATTTTGAGTCTGTGATTGTGTTCGTCTCATCAAATCGATCGAGACAGACTATAAGTTTGTTCAAATGGAAGTCCAAATGAATTGATCAAGGTAGACCCACCCCAACCCATGCTCTCTCTCCTCTCCTCTCACTCTCCCTCTAAGCCACCGCCGCTTGTTTCCACGGTGTCTCCACTGTGCACCGCCACCTTTAGAGCTATAGCTATACATATGCCTCTCAACAAAACCCTAAATTGAGCTTCTTGACAAAATCTGGGTCACTTATCTTTTCTGATCTCTTGCTGTTATTTTTATATCTTTAATTCTATATATCTAAATCAAGTAAATGAATACTATGCGGATATCTATAGAAAATTTTCAATAACTTTTATGTTGAGCCTATAATTTAGTTATACCGTTAAGATCATTTAATCAAACTCGACAAATCTCATCCCTAGAAAAACAACATAACAGTAACAAAATTTTGGTCATAACTTTTGAACCATGACTTTGATTTATGCAACTCAGTGCCGTTGCAAAGGTTATGATGAAGCCTACAACTCCCTCAATTGTGTCAATTTGAAATTCGGTTTAATTTGGTCACAGTTGATTAATATAAGCTTATTGTTTTGAATCTAAAAATCCTAGATCAAATACCGGACACGATTTCTTCCAATTCCGTCTATCAAATTCTCATATGGGGACTAACTGGAGACTGAATTTATAGCATGTACCTCAAATTGACAAAAATTCCTAAATTCTCCCTTCTTCTTCTTCTTCTTCTTCCATCTTCCTTCTCCTTCCTCTTCTCCTCCTCCTCCTCCTCCTTCCCTCATTCCCTTCCCTTCTCTTCTCCTTCCCCCAACCGAGCTTTTCTTCCTCCCCTTGGCCAGCGGTTAGGGCAATCTGGCTAGGAGGTGAGGTGGCTCAACCGAGGCAACAACGACTGGCATTGGTGGACGACGCGGTGAACGGCATAGCAAGGGGCGGCATCATCTTCTTCTTTCCTTCCTTCTTCTTTCTTATTCTTTCTTCTCCTCCTCTCCTCCTCTTCCTCATCCCCCTCCTTCCCTTCCCTGCTCTTCTCCTTTCCCTTGGCGGTTGCTGGGGCAGCCCACCTAGGAGGGGCGGCGGCTCTGCTGGGGGGTTACGACCGATAGAGACGGTGCAGGATGAAGGGGAGTAGCGGGGATCGGATGGTGATGGAGCGCATGGTATGGAGATGGCCAACCTCGGGCTTAATTGAGAGGAGTCTTTATTATATCTAAGGTAGTTAGTTTATTGGTTTTTGTTAGAGAGTTGTTACGTCTTTATTTATTTCTAAGGCATCAATTTGTTAGTTTTTGTTACAGATTTTTTAGGTCTTTATTATATCTAAGGTAGTTAGTTGTTGGTTTTTATTAGAGATTTTTTAGGTCTTTATTATATCTAAGGTAGTTATCTGTTGGTTTTTGTTAGAGACTTTTTAGGAATATAGTTAATGGAGAGAAGGGTTAAAATAAGAAGTGAAAGTGTGATACCGCTTCATCAACTCTCATTTTGTGATGGGAACAATGGCTCTATAATCTTTCAATCTGTGCATGCTACTTCTTCCCTCGATCTAGATGAATGAGCGTTCCTTAAAAGACACTGAACGCACCAGTACGTAAAAGATGTTCCTTTAAAGTTGCTATGATTTCCACAACCTGTTTATTAGTGCACCTGATCTTAAATAACAAGAACAATAGCTGTTTGTTTGTTAGATGTATCAATCACAGCTATTTGTTAGTGCTGTTACTCCATTTAATAGATATTTGTTAGTGTTGTTATTTAAGATAAGATTAAGCATAGATAAATTGAGTAGTTATAGGTGTGATTGTTTGTCACGCATGCATAGATAAAATGAGCATATATAAGATCGGGTGGTTATAGCTGTGATTGGTTGTTGGATGTGATCTATGAGAAGAAAGCAAGCTAATGACATAATTGTGGAGAAGAACAATGGTGCTTGAGATAGGATGTTGGAGTTATTTTTTTTTGTTGACAAAAATGAGGAAAACAAGAGGCACGATTTGATTTGAGTAGAGATAGGTTGTTGGATATATATGGAAGTGCGTTTGATTTATTGTTGGATCTGAAACTGACCAGGTTGTTAGATTTGTTATTTATTTTGTTGATGTATGGCAGTTTGTTAGAGAAATATGTTATAGAGTTGTTGTTTTTGGTTGGATAAGAACGTGGAGATAAGGAAGTTGCTTTCTATTTGGTGGACTTGGTGAAAAGGTAAAATCGGAAAGAAAAAAAGACATACCATCACCACCAACTCAAATATAATAGATAGTAATAGACTTAGACTTTCTTTCCATCCCTCTTAAATCTGCACCATGTTGTGCATAGTCCATTTATAAAGCGTCTATCGGTGTACCACCCAATGCCGCCCCATATCTTGTTCCTCTCGCTACCTCTCCTCAGCTCCTTCTCATCACCGTCAGAACCTCCGAAGTCTCAAGTCATCTTCTTCCTTTTGATACCGTGCCATTGTATCTCGTTTCGCACTAGTATTGCGTCTAGACCGTCACGGATCCCGTGTCATTTGCCGTACCTATAACGCAAACAAACGTTTCTACAAGTGCGAGCTACATAGCATAAGTTTTGATTTGCTAAGCTAAATTTTTGTTATTATTACCGTGGGGTACAACAGCTGGGTTAATAGAACTAAAACATCTCACTTACCCTCCAATATGGATATGCCAAATTTGAAATTCGACTAGTTACATGACGCATGCATAGTAATTAAATGTTGTCGGTAGTTCAGTCTCCAACAAGTGAGGCCGAATAGCCCCTGGTGTCCTTTTCCTTCTAAACTAGCTGCTCTCGCTTGACTCTTCTAGTGAGCAAGCAAACTGGTCGGGGAACAGGGTCGGATCAAAGTAAGGAATGGGAATAGCACTCACTCGTTGAAGGTAAGCCAGAAACAGGGGTTGTCCTCTCCCTTACTTTCGTACAAAAAGCTGTCGATTGGAGACTTTTTCATGAACAAAATGAAAATCTAATTCTACATGTTTAGTTCGAGCGTGAAAAACAGGATTTGCTGCTAAGTAGGTAGCGCCAAGGTTATCACACCAGATTGTAGGAGGGGAAGACGAAGTACAGCCTAGTTCAGAGAGTAACGATTGAATCCAGGTTAATTCAGCAGCAGCTAGAGCAATACTCCGATATTGATTTGATTCTCCGCTACCCACCAAGGTAGAAGACTGCTTGATCCGCAAAAGAAGTATGCTTTGGAGTGGACCAACTAAATGAGTGTACTGCTTCGAAGTTTAGATAATTTGAAAGTTCGCTCTTCCCTCTTCACTCTCTTCTCCTACCTCGCTCCTTCACCTCTTTGTCCTCATGCTCATCTCACTGTCCATGACCATCCTTATGGTAGTTGTGTGTGTCGGGGAAGTTTGGTACCAAACCCTAGAGATGGGGAATTGATCTGTTGTTGCAGCCCGATCTTTCAAGACATTTCCTTTATCTTGTTTCCGACCTCTCGCTCGTGCTCGCACAAGAGAAGTAATCTAAAATATGGCAACTTATGCAGTAAGATAATTTTCACGTAGAAATCATAACATAGAGATTTTCAAGCTTTCTCCAAAACTCAAGGATTTTTGTCAAGAATTCCCTAAATTCGATAGAGAATATCTACTCTAAAACATACGTGGTGTTCTTAGTCATAGAACTCAAATCGATGATTTATATGGCCGCACCATAGGTATTTATAATAACTGAACACCCTAAATACTTGGCCCACATGTTGGCCGATTC
The DNA here is from genome assembly GCA_019208055.1 of Stipa capillata. Taxonomy (NCBI): domain Eukaryota; kingdom Viridiplantae; phylum Streptophyta; class Magnoliopsida; order Poales; family Poaceae; genus Stipa; species Stipa capillata. The sequence continues at coordinate 371,357 of JAGXJF010005064.1, read as the reverse complement.
TTCTTTCCTATTCCAAATATCTCTCAGCTAAACAAAAGCAAAGAAATGATTTAAATAAGATAACGTTGCTTTATATTTTGGGAAACGTTACAAAACAGTATGCTGATTTCAAATTTTCATTCTTCTAGCATCTAATTATTCATTCTCCCACCATTCATCCAACCGCTCACTTTTTCCTATAAAATCCCCCACTCCAATTAGGGTTTCACCTCTCCCCACATCCTATTCTCACCGCATGCCATGGCCGCCGTCGCCGTGGAGACTCGGAAGCGCTGCGCCGCCACCTTCCTCAACGAGTCGTCCTCGGTGCTGCCCTACATATCCCGTTCTTGCTGCACACCATGGCCGCTGTCACCATGGAGACTCAAAGGCGTTGTGCGGCAAACCATTAGAGTGCGCAACAGAAGCATTGCAGCGGTCCATATATTACAAACTGAAGTTACAACTTGCATCAAGAAAATACAAAGTCTTACAAACTGATTCCCAAAAATACGAGAAATTTAAAACCGTTTCCATTTGGTTGCAGCAAAAGCCTTATCTGCATCTCTCGACTCATTCGACCTATATATCTACTCGGTGGGATTCTCGTCATGGAATTCGACGTAGTAGTCGACGCCTTCGTCCTCCTTCGTCGGCGCCTGCCCTTCAGGAACTTCCTCGTCGACTTCAACGTATACAACTGCCATCTCCGCCGTCGGCTCACAGTCTAATCAAAGGAATTAGGGTAAATGGATGAGTACAGAAGGTACTCAACAAGTCCAGGAATAGCAAAAAAGTGTTTGATGCACTATCTACTGAGAACGGCAACGTTCTCCAAAAGCAATGCAGTTTTGAAAGGTAAGAGAGTCAAGTTTTAATTTAAGAGACTATGATCTCATGTCTTACAGGCTACTAGGATCCCCGATGGATTCCTTTCCTACCGCATTCGCAGTTCCAACCAGGAACATGGAGTGACTCAGCCACACTTTGTTACACTCTGCAGAGGTGCGCAACTGTACCCACAAACGACCAATAGTCATGTTGTTCATGTCGTCAGATGCACAACCAAACCGTAAAGTCACAGAGCCGTTTCACCGCCCGCTCAGTCATACCCCGCGTCGCAGTCCCGTATAACGGCCAGGGACTACCAGCCTCACGTTGATACTACAGATACAACGTTTTGTGAGTAGCCCACATGGCTAGCTTCACCTTCCCAACAGTTGATACTACAGTTGCAACTTTGAGGTCTTCCTTTCCTAGGGGAGTATGACCTAGGACAAAAGTACTTTGGCTCAGCCCTGCCCATACAGGGTATGTGGTTTGCACGTTCGCTACGGCGCTTAAGCACAATCGATCATTTGTTGCTTTAACCTTATATGAACAAACCCGTGTGATGAAATCCACCTCCCGATGTGCCTTCAGCACCTTTCCAGGATTTCACCACCCACCATGATCACACCCAAAAACCGGCGATCAAAATAAAACAACAGTTGATTCATCTTTAGAAAATAGCTTTTCATTTTGTGCATGTTATAGACAAGAGAGAAATTTTGTAAAACATTTCCAACGGACCTGAATAAGAAACTGGATTTGCCTGGTAACAGATAAGTAGTGGAGTTCGACTGGTCTGCTGACTGAACTCCAGCTTTTGAAGAAAAAAACAATATAGTCCGATAAGGACTAATATGAAAGATGCCAAATATGAATGCAAATGACATGGCATTATGCATAAATGATGTGTATATTGAAATATTCTAATGAAATTAGGTATAAGTCACCTAAACATTTCTTTTCTGAAAATTCATAAGTTCTTAAAAGAATCACTCAATTTTAGTTATTTACCAAACTTATGTTGATCTCTCATCTATTAATCTACTTTTGGTTCATTTTACATAAAGTCTAAGACCCTCACTGAATCTATATTTAATTGATTTCAGAAAGCAAGAAAGGATCTTAAGAAATTAACTTAGGATTTAATTTCTTTATAGGAAAATAACACATGTTATTTTAATTTAGAGTTACCTCCAAAATTTTAACTAAGTTTGGATTCTTTTTCTAGAAATTTTCCTTCATTTAAGCAATTTCCTCAAGATTATAACTTTTCAACAGATGTACATATATATATATATATATATATATATATATACATCATTTATTTCTCTTTATGTTTAAAAGAGAATGGGATAATTTAATATCAATTCCTTTCCTGTTTTAAGGAAATTAGAAACGCATTTATCTATACATTTTTAATATATACCTGTTAGGGAAATAGAATTTGATCTATTGCACAGCCCAATAGGCAAATATATAGTACAAGAGTCCTGGAATACAAGACAAGAGGAGGAATCCTAATCCAATATAAACACAATACGGAATATGGAAACTACCAATCCTACTATATCTCTAACGCCCCCCTCAAACTCATGGTGGATCAACAACACTGAGTTTGGAGAGATAGAATCCGTGCTGTGCACGAGGTTGTGCCTTCGTGAAGAAATCCGCTAACTGTAACTCAGACGGCACGTACTGGAGAGCAATCACCTGATCCTGCACACGAGAGCGCACAAAGGAAGCATCGACACCAATATGCTTGGTGAGCTCATGCTTCACAGGGTCACGCGCAATGCTGATAGCACCGGTACTGTCTGACAAGAGAGGAGTGGGTGCAGTGACAGAAACACCAAAATCCTCAAGCAACCACCGTAGCCAAGTCACCTCTGCTATCAAAAGAGCCATAGCGCGCAACTCAGCCTCGACACTCGAACATGAAACTGTAGTCTGTTTCTTCGTCTTCCAGGCAATGAGAGAACTACCAAGAAAAACACAATAAGCAGAAAGCGACCGGCGATCCGAAGGATCACTAGCCCAGGTAGCATCCGAGTAGGCCTGAAGCTGTAACGAACTGGAGCATGGAAAGAAAAGACGGCGAGAGATAGTCCCACGAAGATAGCGTAAAACGCGAAGGAGGTGACTGTAGTGAACTGAAGTGGGAGCAGAGACGAACTGACTCAGAAGGTGAACGGGATATGAGATATCCGGACGAGTGACAGCGAGATAGACAAGACTCCCAACAAGATGACGATAGCGTGTCGGATCAGACAGAGGCTCACCATCAGAAGCTCGAAGGTAAACATTGAGCTTCATCGGAGTCTCAATAGTGCGCTCATCAGTAAGAGCAGCACGAGCAAGAAGATCATGAATATACTTCTCCTGGGATATAAAGAACCCATTAGAGGTAGAAGAAAACTTAATGCCAAGAAAGTAGCGAAGAGGACCAAGATCAGACATAAGGAACTGCTCACTAAGACAAGCCTTTACGAAGGCAATATACTCAGAGTCATCGTGAGTGATGATCATGTCATCGACATATAGAAGGAGAAGAGTCCGACCACGAGATGAAAGGTGGACAAAGAGCGGGGGATCATGATCACTTGCCGATAAACCAGCAGAAGTGACCACGGAGGCAAAATGCTCAAATCAGGCACGAGGGGCTTGCTTAAGGCCATAAAGAGAGCGACGAAGACGGCATACCATGCCATCAGGAACAGAATACCCAGGTGGTGGCTGCATGTAGACCTCCTCGCGCAACTCGCCATTAAGAAAGGCATTCTTAACATCAAGCTGAGAGACCGACCAGTGGCGAATAGAAGCCACAGCAAGAAGGGTGCGAACAGTGGTCATGTGGGCCACAGGAGCAAACGTCTCGTCGTAGTCACGAACATGCTCCTGCTGAAAACCACGGGCCACAAGACGAGCCTTGTAGCGCTCAAGAGAACCATCAGAGCGAGTCTTAACCTTGTAGACCCACTTACAAGTGATGGGACGAACACGGGGAGGAAGGGAAACAAGATCCCACATGCCAGTGCGCTCAAGAGCAGCAAGCTCCTCGGCCATCGCATGCTGCCATTCGGGATGAACAACAGCATCACGATAAGAAGACGGTTCGAGAAGAGCAGCGCCAGAAAAGCCATAGCGATCAACGGCCGGACGCGGACGGGCGCGCAAGCCATAGGAAGGAGGAGGTGGGGCATCACCAGTGGAAGAAGACAAACCGATTGAGGAAGATGGCTCATCAGGAGAAGAGGACTCATGAGGAGAAGAGGACTCATCAGTAGAGGATGACACGTGAGGAGAAGACGACACAGCAGGATCTGCAACACGCGGACGACGAGCATAGTAGAAAGGTAAGGAGGGAACCACCGGGGGAGCCTCAGGTGACAAATGAGGTGGAGACGGTGGCGTGGTGTCCACAACTGGAGGACGTGCAGGCATAGTGGGAGGGGTGGACGAGGGCAAAACACTGGTGATAAGTGTGTCAGGAAAAGTCAGAAAAGAAGTATCCTCAACAGAGGAAACCGAAGGAGAAGAGGAGCGCGGATAGAAAGGACGAGACTCATCAAAAGTTACATCCTGAGAGATCCTCATCCGACGACCGACAGGATCCCAACACCGATAGCCCTTGTGCTCAGCACTGTATCCTAAGAAGACACACCCAACAGACTGAGTAGTCAGCTTGGTGCATTCACGGGGGGCGAGAAGAACGTAGCAAACACAACCAAACAAACGAAGCACAGAGTAGTCAGGAGAAAGACCAAAAAGACGCTCGAGAGGGATGCCACCCTGCAGAGCAGAAGAAGGCTGAATGTTGATGAGATAGGTGGAAGTGGAAACAGCCTCAGCCCAAAATTGAGGGGGAAGAGAGGCGGAGATCATCAACGCACGAGCCGTCTCAAGAAGGTGACGGTGCTTGCGCTCCGCAACACCATTCTGAGCGTGAGCACCAGGACAAGAGAACTGAGCAAGTGTGCCCTGCTCAGCAAGAAAACCACGCAGCGAACGGGAGATATACTCACCAGCAGAATCAGCACGAAAGACACGAATAGGAGTAGAAAACTGGGTATGAACCATAGCAGCAAACTGCTGATAGATAGAGAGAACCTCACTGCGAGAAGACATAAAATATATCGAAGTGTAGCGAGAGAAATCATCTATAAAAATAATATAGTATCGATGACCCCCTTTCGAAACGAAGGGAGCTGGCCCCAAACATCTAAATGAACAAGATCAAAAGGACGCTGAGACACTGACTGACTATGAGGATAAGGTAATTGAATCTATTTACCAAGCTTACAACCCTGACAATCTAAAGAGGCATCTCCTGAGACAGACCCTAAAAGACCACGATGAACTAAAGACGACAGGCGAGAGCCACACAAATGACCGAGACAATGATGCCACTACCGAAAAGAGCCTGTAGACAAGGAGACGAGAGCAGAAACACTGGCGACGGTGGTAGCGGAAGGAACATGAAGCCAGTCAAGCTCCCAAAGGGCCTGTGAGTCACGGCGGCGAGGGCCAACCCCAACCAGAGCTCCCGTGTGTCGGTCCTGAACACAACAAGAATCGACGTCAAGAATGACACAACAACCAGAGTCAGTAATCTGACTAGCAGAAAGGAGCTGCATGGTAAGCCGAGGAACATGAGCAACAGAAGAAACATGAAAGGACGAAGTGCTAAGAGTGCCTCAACTTGCAACAGGAAGAGAAGTACCATCAGCAGTAAGGACATGAAGAGGAGAATCTAAAGATCGAATAGATGATAAAGTAGAGGAATCAGAGGTCATATGAAAAGATGCTCCAGAATCCAGAATCCACGGGGATGTACCTGACTGCGAAGAGGGTGGTCTCTCATTGCCAGAAGGGGCAGTAGCAGAACCTGCAGAACCTATCGAGGAAGAGCCAGAAGCCGCAAGCAAATGCTTAAGGCACGTACTATCCTGCTCAGTCAGGGACACAGCGGAAGAGGTCGAGGTAGAAACACCAGTCCCGGTAGAAGAGCCGCGTGAAAGGTGCCGCTTCCGCTTGTAGCAGGTAGACTCCACGTAACTGTCCTTGTTGTAGTAGGTGCAATGAGGACGACCACCACCAGAAGAACGGCCTCCACTGCCTGTGGGAGCTAGTAGAGGAGGCGAAGCCGTAAAGTGGGAAGCAGCCGGTGCAGCAGTCGATGTAGCAGGTGAATGAGCAGCGAGCACTGAGGGAAGCTCCAGCAGACCAGCACCACGCAGACGAGTCTCCTCAGCGTGGATCTCAGTGAGTGCCTCGAGAAGAGAGACACGAGGCACGCGCGCAAAGAGCTGGGTGCGCCGCGGCTCAAACTCCTTACGGAGCCGAGACAAGAACTCATAAACGCGCACAGAGGACGGCAGCAGACCGGGCATCATCATCAAGCCACTGAGTATAGGCGGTGAGCTCATCACGATAAGTGTCGAGAGCCACCTGGTAGTCCGAAACCTGCTGACCGTAGAGAGCAACAGCATTATCATCAGCAACCTTGGTAGCATCAACATCAGCCTGAGGGGCACCTAGGATAGGAGCCAGCGGTGCTGGCGGTGAAGGCTCAACAGGGGCAATAGGACACGGCGGACAGGAAACCTCGCCAGAGAGAACACCCCAAGGCGAAGACCACGCATATGAATGTGCATGTGGGCGACGAAGTCGGTGTAGTTAACACCGTCGAAGACCACCGAGCAACGAGGGATGGAAATGAAGCCCGAAGACGAAGATATTATACCTATTTTTTTCTTTTTTTCTTTCTTTTCTTTTCCTTTCCTGTTTGCTGCTTACGGGAGATGCGTTGCTCTGTTCGCTCAGAACAGAGCACGCGGGAGGGGCAGCGGTGCCCAGAAGCCGGCGGAGGGCGGCGGGTGACGGCGGCCGGCGGGGGGAGCTGGCGGAGGGCGGCGGCCCGACCTTAGCCAGCGGCGAGCCCAGGCAGTGGAGCTGGAGAGGCCGAAGGGCGGTGGGGGCGCCTGGGAGGGAAGCGGGCAGCCGGAGTCGGGCAGACGGGAAGACCGGCGGGCGGGGAGGCGGGGAGGCCGACAGCGGCCGGGGGAGGCCGGCAGGCGGCCGGGGAGAGCGGGGAGGCCGGCGGGCGACCGGGGAGGCCGGTGGGCGGCCAGAGAGGCCGGCGGGCAGCCGGAGTGCAGAAGCGGCGGCGGCAGCGGAACAGCAGGTAGGAAAAAAACTAAAACCCTAATAGCTCTGATACCATGTTAGGGAAATAGAACTTGATCTATTGAACAGCCCAATAGGCAAACATATAGTACAAGAGTCTTGGAATACAAGGTAAGAGGAGGAATCCTAATCCAATACAAATACAATCCTTATTATATCTCTAACACCTGGAAGAGTTCAAATCTCATCATATGACCAAGAGAAAGTTCATCTAGGTTTTTTAGTGAAGTTCATCAGGAGTTTCTTTCTGCAGGTAATTTGGAACCAACTGAAAGAACAGGTAAAATGGAACAGCTTAACATTGATAAATCATAAATGTTCCAGCTAACATATTTGGGTTTCTGTAACCATATGTATCACGAGGAAGACTCTCAAAACAACTTATGTATCACAAGGCATGGTGTTCCAGCTAACATATTTGGGCTTCTGTAACCATATGTATCACAAGGTAGACTCTCACAACAACTTTCGACATCTCAGCGGGTTTCCCTCTCACGCAGCAAGGATCCCTTGCGCTGCTAGCCCATCTTTAAGGGAGTCCCAGAGCACGTGTACGAGCGCGTAGGATACTCGGGCGGCTTTTGGCCAGGCTGGTGCCCAGGGTTCGAAAACTAAGCGAGGCGACCAGGGCTTTGAGCGACGACCTGGAACACTCCCCGTGACTCACATCGTTACTCCAGAACATCCCCGCTTCATGAACGAGCGGCACACAGGATCGCTGGCGTGAGGAACTATTCACGGAGATGGCAAAAAAGCTTTTAAGGCCGAGAAAGCATGGCAGAAAAACTTAGCTGATGAGTAGTGTCGAATCCATGAAGGCTTTTCGTCCTGGATTTTGACTTGATATTGTCAATGTCACCCGGGAACTTCACCATGGTTAGCCTGTAAACTCGTAGGTGATTATAGCAAGCTGCCAGTAAAAGATGCCACTGCTCTGAGTTTTTTCAGAACTCTTCGCTGTTAGGACCCGAAGGCTTTCGAGTCAGTCGACTGGTCGTGGGTACGAGAGGTAGAGTTGTCCGAGTACTCTAAGGCTCGGTAGCGCTCGGGGCCATTTGACCAGTCCGAGCACGGATGGTCAGGGGCTTATTTGCCCTGACTCGGGGGTGCTCGGGGTACAAATGGTCGACCGAGTGCCGACAGCTTGCCAACAGAGACTAGATTACCCCGACTCCTCGTACTGCAGACCAGTAGGGATCTACTCGTGCAAAGGGGACATGGGAGCCCGATACTCGTGAGAGTGATCTCTTTTGCGAGCAAGCGAGGGAATAGAAAAAATTTACAAGTAATTGCTAATGCGAACATTGCTTATATTAACATTGTTGCTGCTATTGACATAGCTTATGATACAAGGGAACCCCCGAGGATGCATGCGAGCACGTGGGATACTCGGGCGGCTTTTTGCCGGACTGGTGCCTAGGGTTCAGAAAACAAACGAGGCGACCAGGGCTTAGAGCTGACAACCCAAAACACTCCCGAGACTCGCTTTGCTATTCGGGGGGCTGGCCCAAAGCATAAAGGAAAAACTTACCCGAGCTATTTACGGATAGAACTTGCGCAAATGCTCGATGTTCCACGCATTGGGCAGCGGCAGGCCGTCATCCGTGGTCAATCGAACGGAGCCCGGTCGGGAGACATCGGTCACTCGGTAGGGGCCCTCCCACATGGGGGAGAGTTTGTTCTTTTCTTCCCGCGATTGGATGTGGCGAAGTACTAGATCCCCGACCTCTAGCGACCGGGCCCAAACGTGGCGTTGATGATAGCGCCTTAGGCTCTGCTGCTATCTGGCGGCACGGAGAGCAGCTCTGCACCAGTGCTCTTTGAGGTAGTTGACGTTGTCGAGCTTTCTCTGCTCCTGATCGCCCTCGGAATAGGCTCCGACCCGAGGGGAGCCGAGGGAGATCTCGGAGGGGAGAACTGCTTCTGCCCCCTATGCGAGGAAGAAAGGCGTCTCTCCGGTCGCCCTGCTGGGAGACGTCCGGATTGACCAGAGGACGGCAGGGAGCTCGTCAATCCAACTAGCACCGCACTTCTTGAGTCGATCGAAGGTTCGCGTGTTGAGCCCTTTGAGGACTTGAGCATTGGCGTGCTCAACTTGGCCGTTGGCGCGAGGATGAGCGACCGACGCGAAGCAGATTTTGACTCCGATATCTTCGCAGTACTCCAGGAATGCATCGCTGGTGAACTGCGTGCCGTTATCGGTGATGATCCGATTGGGCACTCCAAAGTGGCTCAGGATGTCTTGGATGAACTTGATCACAGTGTGCTTGGTGATCTTGACGATCGGATCTGCTTCTGTCCACTTGGTGAACTTATCGATGGCAACATAGAGGTACTCGTTGCCCTCGACTGCTCGAGAGAACGGTCCAATAATATCCAGTCCCCAGACCGCGAAGGGCCATGATAGGGGGATGGTTTGGAGTGCCTGAGCCGGTTGATGTGATTGCTTTGCGTGGTATTGACACGCTTCGCAGTGCCGAACCAGCTCGATGGCATCCTGGAGGGCTGTTGGCCAGTAGAAGCCTTGCCGAAAGGCCTTCCCGACTAGCGTGCAAGATGATGCATGGCTACCACACTCACCCTCGTGGACATCCGCGAGCAATTCGCGGCCTTTCTTCCCGGGAAATGCACTTCAGAAAGACGCTGTTGGTGCCACGCCGGTAGAGATCCCCATCTACCAGGGCGTAGCGCTTGGCTTGGCGCGCAATCCTTTCCGCTGTGGCATCATCTTCGGGAAGAATATTTTCTTTCAGGTATCCCTGGATCTCGGAGATCCAGGAAGGCTCCTGAGAATAGGTGGCGAGCACGGGGTGCCCGCCGGGCGGCAGCAACCTGACGGGATTTCCCACTGAAGGTGCCGCCTGGGTGGCCTCGCCTAGGCGCGAGGTTCCCCCTTCGTCTTGGTTGGCGGCCTCGACAGACGGCCGGGAGAGCCTTTCTTCGAAGGTTCCAGCAGGGACCGGTTCCCGAGAGGACGCCAGTCGTGATAAGTAGTCAGCGGGTTCGTTGTAGCGGCGCAGGACGTGTTGGAGTTCCAACCCGTCGAAACGCTGCTCCAACTTCCTGACTTCGTTAAGGTACGCAACCATTTGTGGGTCGGAGCATTGGACACCTGATTGACGACCAGCAGAGAGTCGCCTTTGACAAGCAGACGGCGGATTTCGAGTGACGCGGCGGCACGGAGCCCCGCGAGAAGTCCCTCGTACTCGGCCATGTTGTTGGTGGCGCGGAAGTGGAGCTGCACGACGTACTGGAGTACTTCACCTGTCGGGGAGGTGAGAACTACTCCAGCCCCTGCGCCCTTGAGCGTGAGGGATCCGTCAAAGTGCATCATCCAGTGTCCGACTCCTTCATGTCCCGGATTCACGGACAATTCTTCCTCTTCGTCTTCAGGCACCGGCGTCCACTCGGCCACGAAGTCGGCCAGAGCTCTGCTTTTGATCGCCCGGTTGCTGACGAAGCGGAGGTTGAACTCAGCGAGTTTAATCGCCCGCTCGACCACGCAGCCAGTGGCTTCTCGATTGTGCAGGATGTGCCCGAGGGGGTAGGCAGTAACCACCAAAACCTCGTGCGCTTGGAAGTAGTGGCGTAGCTTTCTCGACGCAACAAGAATTGCGTAGAGCATCTTCTGGGCTTACGGGTAGCGCGTCTTGGCGTCACGCAATACTTCACTGACGAAGTATACGGGACGCTGCTAGACATGGCCCTTGCTTGGGACCTCCCCGAGTACTGGACCTAGGGGGTCGAGATTGTTCCCAAGCACTCCTGGCTGCTCGGGTTCGCCCGGGAGCTCGAACCCGGACTCGACCCCGAGCACTCCTGACTGCTCAGGGCTGCCCGGGAGCTCGGACCCGGGCTTTTACCTTGGACACGTCGTTTGTCGGGAGCTTGGCCCCGAGCAAACCTGACTGCTCAAGGTCGCTCAGGAGCTCATACCCGAGCACTCCCGACTGTTGGGGGTCGCCCAGGAGCTGGGACCCGGGCTTTTCCTTGGATTTGTTGCTTATCGTGAGCTCGGACCTGAAAGCTTCTGTCCTCGCGGGAGTCGTCAGGAGCTCAGACTCGACCTCTCGCTCGACCACGTGGACCGCGCTCACCACTCGGGGAGTAGCCGAGATGTAGAGTAGCAAAGGCTCCTTGGGTCTCGGTGCCACCAAGACCGGAGGCAAGGTGAGATACCTCTTGAGGTCCCGAAGGGCTTGCTCGGCCTCCGGGGTCCACTCGAAGCGGCCCGATTTCTTGAGGAGCTTGAACAACGGGAGGCCTCGCTCCCTGAGCTTGGAGATGAACCGTCCCAAGGCAGCCATGTAGCCCGTTAGGCGCTACACGTCCTTGAGACAAGACAGCGGGTGGATCTGGTCGATGGCCCGGATCTTCTCGGGGTTGGCCTTTATGCCTTGGTTCGAGATCAAAAAACCGAGGAGCTTGCCTGAGGGAACCCCAAAGATGCATTTCTCGGGGTTCAGCTTCATGCGAGTGGTGTGGAGACTACTGAAAGTCTCAGCAAGATCTTCGAAAAGCGTTACTTGATCCCTTGTCTTGACAACGAGATCGTCGATATAGGCCTCAATGTTGCGACCTACCTGGGATTGTAGAGTAATGCGCATGGCACGCTGGTACGTAGTCTCAGCGTTTTTCAACTCAAAAGGCGTGCGAACATAGCAATAAGTCCCCACAGGGGTTGTAAATGAAGTTTTTTCCACATCCTTTACCGACATACTAATCTGGTGATAGCCAGAATAGGTGTCTAGAAAGCATAAAAGGTCGCATCCCGGAGTGGAATTGACTATCTGATCAATGCGAGGTAAAGGGAAAGGATCTTTTGGACATGCCTTGTTGAGGTCGGTGTAATCCACGCACATCCTCAGCTTGCCGTTGGCCTTTGGCACGACCACGGGATTGGCGAGCCAGTCCGGGTGGAAGACTTCCCGGATGAAACCGGTGGCAAGGAGCTTGTCGACCTCCGCCTGGATGAATTCCTGGTGTTCTGGTGCTTGATGGCGCACCTTCTGCCGAACGGGCCGTGCGTCGGGGCGCACTGCGAGGTGGTGCTCGATCACCTCCCTAGGGACCCCGGGCATATCTGACGGTTGCTAAGCAAACACGTTGGCATTCGCCCGGAGGAAGGCGATGAGCGCGCTTTCCTATTTGGCGGCTAGGCGGCCGCCGATCTTGACGGTCCTGGACGCGTCTTCGCCAAGGGCCACCTCCTTGACGGGGACAGAGTCATCTACGGCGACCCTGATCCTGGTCGGGGGTGGACCCGAGGACTCGGGGTGCTCGTCGCTGTTGTCGGCCGCGGCGGCGGTGGCTGAGAATAGCTCCTCGGTGCAGAGGATGAAGCTCTTGAGGTCGGCCGGCACCGTGATCGCGCTGTTGGGCCCGGGCATCTTGATGATGAGGTAGGTGTAGTGGGACATGATCATGAACTTGGCGAGCGCCGGGTGCCCGAGGATACCGTTGTACGGGAGGTCGAACTCGGCAATGTCGAAGACGATGCTCTCCGTCCGTAAGTTGTCCCTGGTCCCGAACGTGACCATCAGGGACACCTGCCCCAAGGGCACGGTGAGGCCTGGGGTGACACCGTGAAACGGCATCGTTGGCCTCAATTACCCGGGTGGCACCTGCATCTTGCTAAAGACCTTGGGGGACAGGAAGTTAAGGCCTGCGCCCCCATCGATTAGCATGCGGGTTACCTTGATGTTGCACACCGTCGGGGAGACCACCAACGGGAGGCGGCCTACGCCCGACGTGTTCTCGGGATGGTCTAAGTGGCCAAAGGTGATCGGGGTATCCGACCACTTGAGTGGTCGGGACGACCCGGTGCTCGGGGTCGCCGAGCACCCTTCGCGCGCCATTAGCTTGAACTGGCGCCGTGAAGTGGGCATGGAGGCCCCCCCGTTGATGCATGCCACGGCCTCGGGCTCCTAGAACCCGGGACCGTCTTCTTCATCGCCGCGCTTGGCGTCGCCACCTTCGCGGCGATCCTCACGCTCCTTCTTGTTCCTCTCAGTGAGAAACTTCACCGTCCGGCACTCAGAAAGGTCGTGCCGGTCGGTTTGATGTATTTCACACAACCTGCTAGGGCCCTGCTCGGGGGCCCTGGGTGGTTTCTTGCCGCCGCCTGATCCACCGCGCGGCGGCTTTCGCGCCTTGGGGTCCGCTACCGCGACGGGCTCAGACTTGCGCTTCTTGCTCTTCTTCTCCCACCCCCCGGGGGGACGGGAGGAACCTACACCGTCGACCGTCGGCTGGTTGGGGCGCGGACTGTGCCACGTGTGAGCCTCAGCCACCTTGGCGCACTTGTCCGCGACCGCGAACAGGTCCGCCGTGGACTAGATGTCGCGCGTGCCCAGCTTCTCAAGCATCTTCTCGTCGCGGACACCTTGCCTGAAGGCGATGATAACTGCTTGAGGAGAAATCTTGGGGATGGTGTTGCGAACCTGGCTGAAACGCTGGATGAAGTGCCGCAACGTCTCCCCTTGCTGCTGCTTGATGGCGTGGAGATCGCTCTCCATGCCGGGGCGCTCGAAAGTGCCCTGGAAGTTGGCCACGACTTGGTGGCAAAGGTCCTCCCACGAGCGAATTGAGCTCGGGGGAAGGTTCATGAGCCATGAACGGGCAGAGCCCTTCAGGCCCATGGGGAACCAGTTGGCCATCACCTTTTCGGCTCTTCTAGCCGCTTGCAGAGCGGTGGTGTAGATCTGGACGAACTCTTCCGGGTGGAAAGAGCCATCGTACTTCTGCGGCAGATCGGGCCGGAATTTCTTCGGCCAGCTGACGCGGCGAAGGTCAGGAGTAAAAGCCTGACAGACTGCTCCGTAAAGCGGGGGTGCCAACCCTCCCGACCGGCGGCGCGCAAACGCGCACTGGAGAGCACGTACGACTGGCAGCGGGGCCGGAGGATGACTGGCCGTCGACAGCCCCTGCCTCACGTCGCTTCTCCCGTTGGCGCTCGATGGTGACGCACGCATCTTGGCCTTCTCTCCGCTGGTTGATATGGTGGCGAAGATCTGGGTTGTCTCCTAAAATAGGAGAGGCAACCGAATGGTGGGACCCGCCATGGGGCTCCGTCGCTTCACCACATCGAGGACATGGCGGTAATGACGGAGGTGCCACTGAGGGGCCAGCTTGGGGGTCACCATGCCTCGAAGAGGTATGGGAACTTCTGACCGCCGCCTGACGGCGAGCGGTGTCGACCAGGTTGGTTACCTCCTGGAGCCAAGGGCCCATAGGAGATATGCCTTCCACCTGCATAGGAGGGTGTCAGAGGAGAAGCTGCGCGGCATGCAGCGCGCCTGCTTCGCCCGGCTCGTCGAAATCCAGCCGGCGCCGAGCCGGTTGGGGAAGCTCGACGGAGGCTGCACCGGCATGCGATCCGCCCTCGCACGCTGGGCGCTGCAACTGCGACAGCGCAGCGTCTGCCGCTGCGGTGCAGCTGGGCACGGCATGACGCCCCTGCACTCGAGAGGGCGCCGAACGTGCTGGAGCGGATGGCTGCAGTTGTCCCTGCTGTTGGGGATACGATTGCTGGCCTGCTATGAGTGGCGTAGCTTCGAGTACTTGGCTCCCCCTACCTGGCGTGCCAGATGTCGACGTCTAGACGCTGGCGTCGGTGGTCCGGAAGGACCACCTTTGGCATTCGGCCGGGGAAGCGCAGATCACGGAGCTACGCTGAAGCTAGAGCTTGGCAGGATGGGAAGCTAGAAATCACACAGTGGGTTACCCAGGTTCGGGCCACCTTCTAGGTGTAAAACCCTACATCTTGCTTTTCGTGTATTTGAGAATATGTGGAGGGATTACAATGAACTAGCAGCACAAGTGCTCCTGTTCTTCTTCTACTAGGGTTCGGATATCTAGGGTTGTGTTGTCTAATAGAGGAGCCTCTCTCTCATGGCCTCGGTTCTCCCTTATATATCCGGGGGTCACCACAATGGCCGAAAGATAAATATATTATAATAATGCTTGTTGCTGACGAATAGGGCGTGGGCAAGCCACGCCGGTGGTTGAAGATTGCTGTAGCAGGATAGCGCCTGTCACGCCGCGGTTGGAATTTGGGTCATCATGACGTGGTGGTGTCAGAGGACGAAGACTTCCTGGGACGCCTTCTGACATGAACCATGCCGCAACTACCTGGGCCCCACAGGCCAAGGACCGGAGGCATATTTTTGGGCGCGCGACGGCGCGCCTCAAAGTCAAAAAAGGCGTCTGACCACCCCATCCCCTGCCAAGGATGATAGCTGATGCAGCTTATCTCTTGGGAGGATGGGAACCTGTCAAGATTTGCCATTATGTCCACTACAGCGGACTCGGAGTAGACAAGCCCGTCAGACGGGCATTAATTGTGCCTGTCGGGCCACGTGGACTGAGGAAGGACCCACATGGCGTGCTCGGGGCTCCCGGGGATCGGGGGCCCTCGAGCACGCCCCCTAGGCCGCTCCACCGGGCGGGGCACTCGGCGCCCCCGAGCGGGGGCCAAGTCGCCTCGGGTGCTCGGGGTGAGCCCCCGAGCACTTCTTCTTGGTTCATCCCGAGCAGGGTCCAAGTCGCCTTGGATCCTCGGGAAGCACCCTTAAGGGGCGACTCGGGGCACTCCTCGATTAGCCGAGTGGGAACAGTGCTCGGGGTGGCCCCCAAGCACCTCTTCTTAATTCCTTCGTCCTTGGCGACGCCGTGTCAAGTTGGGCCTCTGCCAGCGGTTTAGGGGACCCTGGTCCCCGTATTACCGACACCGTCCATCAAAAGTCCATCCGACGACTACCTCCTATACTTACAAATGGTTAATATAGGTATGCCGATTTGTAGCGGTCACCTTATATTTTAAGCAAGTAATCTTTACTACCGAACATAACTAATTTGACTTGGACCTTGCTTAAATGCCTAAATTGGTGCGCCATCTTCACGTAATCTCCTGTCGGTGGACCCCATCCCGGGTGCACGAGGACAAAAACTCACGTGGAGAAATAATATTGCTCAATTTTTTTTCTAAAAATAGAAACCAAATCCATGTCTTATCTCTAATGAACGTAGCTCTCTTGGATACCTTTTGGTCTTCCTGAGATACTACAGTGATAGGCGCGCTTGGCCGCACCGCGCTATACTGCTAGTGATAGGTACGCGTCATATTATCATAGATTTTAATTTTGTATTTTTATTGTTGATGTAACTTGGAGTATATAGGCCGAGACATTTCATGGAACACAAACTAAACTGATATTATACAAGCAATAATACAAACCAGTAAGAAATTACTAACAGGAAATAAGGTGAGCTGATACTGAAATCACAATTTGTTCCCCAACTCAACATGGTAGAAGAATAAAATTTATTGATAACACTGCTATAAGTACATAGAGGCCTACATGGGAAGTCTCAAGAACATGATTTAAATGCTTGTAGAGATATCCTCACAAATACTGGAGGCTTTCGAGATGGTCCATTAAGGTTGGAATTTCACCATAGAAGCTAGCCAGGAGTTCAAGTGTGTTGACCTTTGCAAGATTGCCAATATCTATAGGGATCGATCCAGTTAAGACAACAACAAGGAGATAAAAATAGCTATCGGTCAGAAAGAATAGTCATAGTGTCTTGAGATTGGTCAGATCCTTATTTATGCAGTACACTGCCATGCTATCAAAAAGCAACGTGACCTTTTTAATGATCCATGGAGAAAACAACTTAATATTAGCTCGTATTGAAGCATGTTAGGCAATGGGTAGCTTTTAAAGTGTGTACAATATGAAATGGAGGATTATTCTTGACAGCTTGAAAAAACAAATAGTCATAATAAATTGTGGTTACTCATCGTCATCAGCTCAAAAAATTAAGCAGGCTTATCATTTTTGAGCTTGACCTTTCCAATGTGCTCCCCACCTAACATTCAGCTTCTCGCTCAAATCTAGTGGAAAATCATATGTTAAAAAACTGAGAGCCTACACCAACACATGCAATGCAATAAGTGAAACATTTTATGAGAATGATCATGAAGGAACAATTATCCTGACCACATTAGGAGGAGACATGAGACAGAAATATTGAAGGTTTACGATTTAGGAAAGTTGAAAGTAGATATTTCTACAACGTTTGAAAAAAAATCATGATGATGTGAACCCGGGAAGCAAGTAAAAGGCTCACTCTAGTCTGAACAAACCTCAACCACGATATCCGTACATGCAACACTAATTCCCCCTCCCCCCCCGCCCCCCCACCCAAATTCTCTAATAGCAGTTGCTCCTCCAATATCTCAGTTGCAGAAGGAAAATAATGAAGACCATTAAATTTCACTTGATAATTATGGTAGCAATATTAAACTATCATCAATTTCGTAACTTCCTCTTTGTATGGATTCCTCAAAATATCCCTGGTGTGAAAAGAAACGCCTCATGAGATTATGAGCAATCTGAAAGGGAAGCTAGTTCTAAAATATATTCGGATAGTTACCAAATATATTCTCCAAATGTTCATTTCAAACATGTGTCAATCATAAAGACACAAAATATGGATCCCTCACTAAAGGCGTCGATCAATGCTTGTTACATGCTAGCCATCATAAAAATATCCTTGCCTTCTGATTTCTAGATATTCTAAAGCTCAGCTGTGGGAGATGTGGGAGAAGATATTGCCATTCCAATGATTACTCAATGCAACCAACTCAAAACAAACAAAATGGAAAGAATAATTTTATTCAAAACACAAAATCAAGTTTTGTTTCCAGTTAGATCCAACATCAATGGTTGCACCTAATCTAATTAGGCGGGACAAGAAAAATGAAGACAGTGAAAGCAAGCTACCATTTAGATCAAACTGATTAACAATACTGTTATCTAGAGATGAGTGAAAAGCGACAACCTGCTCGCTGTGACCTTGAGGAAAATACAACACCCGTCTACTACCCATAGGCAATGAAAGGAGGGATCCAGCCCAAGCATACTAGAACTTGGAATTTAGGAACCTCTGCTCTTCTGCTACTAAAAATGAAAAAAATCATTTGACCAGAAGATATAACACATATGAAGTTCAATTAACAACAGTAGCCCTAGGAGGCATTTTACAAAGGGATAATTGCCATAATACCACTAGTGAAACCATGAATTGCTAGATGTGATAATGACAGGTGGGGTCTGAACACACTCAATGATATTTTGGCAAACTGCTGATTTCACTAGTGGTAGGAGGGCAAATCCCTCTTTTACAAACGTATCTATGTTCGTTTTACAATCAATAAGCAATACTATCTCTACATCTTTGAAGGGAAAACTAATATTTGAAAGAACATCTGCACTAACAAACACCACACACTAATTTGCTTATACTCTGTAGTTTATAGACACGGAAGTGAGCAGACTATAAAGAACCAAAACGGTTGCATCATGTGTATTATTACATTAACAGAATTGCTGTGTTGCGAAAAGCATAAATCACCCAAAAAGAGCACATATTAATAGACAACTTACCATCCAGATCACAAGATCACATGTGTTTTTTGGAGCCCTGCTGACCGGCAAGTGCACTAGATCATTGTAGTATCTTTTGCGGGAAGTATTTAGCCCAAGATGATCGAACCACGAGAGCAAAGGTTAGACGCTCCCCCTTTTCCACAACTAAACTTGTCGCGAGAATAGTTGCATATGCACCCAAATCGTGACCTGGATTAATCTACTAACCTATTGACCTTTACCGCAGCAATAATAGTGAAAGCAAAGTGAACTAAATTACTAGTAGCAAATAAACTTAACTTAAAATAGTAAACAAAGGACACGAACTAGATTACAAGTAATAAATGATTTCTAGGCAATTAGATAGATAACTTGCAAAGGAAACTATGTATGCAAACATGAGGGCGAAGTCATAATAGATATACCTCGAAAACATTGGTCACATACCCCTCGTAACCACCTCCTTGCCCCATGTCCATTGGCTAGCAAAACAATTAAGGTTTCCCGTGGTAATGGCATAAAGCAATTGAATCTTCGTAACTCCCATGAATTAATTATCAACGACTTCAAGTAGCTTCTGTCACCATGGTATCTCTAATTCCCATAGCATCTCATCGGTGCAACCCCATAGTGTTCTAACCTGATAAATGTGTGCACCCGTCACCGGCACTAGGAATTGAACCATGCAAAATAATATAATAACGTAAACCAATAACATGCCAGATTACTAGCCTAGAAACAATCAATTACTCAAACAAAATATTCATATTAAAAACACGGTTCATGACACAAAGTGACAAGGGATTATAACAAAGATGAGAGAGGGACATGGTGGAGATGGAGGTGGCTCGTGTAGGTGATGCACAAGGTGCCGGCCCTAGGTCGTGATGTGTGCAAAGGCGGCATCCTCCCGTTCTTCTTCCTTGCAATCTCCGTTGGAGTAGCTTGGCGATGAGGTCTTGCAGGAGTTTTGGGGCTTCCTCCATCTGTAGATTGGTTCTTGGTGGCTTGAGTGTTGATCGCCCTCAATAGATTGATTCTTGGTTAGGGTTTGGAGGTGTTCTTATAACCTCATAGGATTTCTCCTCCTTTGATCTTCATCCCCTTCTAATCCAAGGGCCAAGAGGTGCTTTGGATGTCTTCATGATGTCCCCCGTCCTCTCACGGTTCCAATGCAACAAACAGCAGTCAATTCCGAGTTAAGACAAAGAAGTTAAGTCGGTTTTAGTATCCCGGCGACGCACAATATGACCTGACGTTACAACTGGTATGGTCATACCGAAGGTCAGCTCAGCTTCTGAGGAATCATTCCCTTGGAAGGGTTTCATGTTTTGGCCATAAAAGACTCACACGAACTTTGATTGAAGTGATTTCGAACCGTTGAACTCGTATTGACGAGCTCTGCAACCTCCAACCATTGGATCCTCAATTGCAGTTGGTATGAATTTATTAAAACAAAAAAACTCTAATTTGGTAATTATAACTTCTCTGATTTAACCCAAAATATATATTGATTATCGTGACTTCTTCATGGAAGATGCATTCCACCTAATCCCTGTGTATAATACACAAACAAAGAGATTTTGCACAATTGAAATAATTATTAGCGGATTAGGCAACAGTTAATGGGGTAAATCATGATTAAACATAAGGAAATACTAAGTATAAAATGGACTCATCAAGCCCCGTCTATATCCAGACAAGAGAGAAAAAAAGGAGCAGCATCGTTCCAACAAATCTAATGAGCCCACAATAAAATATACTTCATCATTACTGTCGAAGGGATGAGCATGAAACTACAAGCCACAAGTACATCAATGAAACAAGACAAGTGAATATTGGCACTCAATCCACCTAAATATCTATGTCAGCCCATTAGAATAGGTACAAAAGTGAGCTCAGCATCCAATTAGCATTGTGGATCCTAATTCTGCAATGCATGCCAAATAATAAAGCCCACATTTCGCACTGAAGAGCCAAAAAACATAGGGGAGAAACCTGAACCCTTATCCTCTTATTGAGCTAATCAGAAGAAAATCCATAGAAAGAAAGATCTAAAGCAGGAAAATTTGCATGGATCCATATGTTGCCTGATGGAAACGACATGAGAAGCAGGCTGTCTTTACACATGGACGTAGGCAGCCTCCAATAGCGACAGTTGGTTGTGAGGATGGGTGAGCTCCAAGCCATGGATCAGGTGGTCACCCAAAACCCGTCAGATGAGTGCACCGCTTTGCTTCCCAAATTAATGGACGAGAAAAGTAAAGGAACTGGCACAGGTAGAAGGACACGGTGGCACAAGTTTGAGTACAGAGGATGCACCGTCGGCACCATGGAAAGGAGGAAGGTGCCACCACGCCAGATCAAAGGCGATTACGCTTGACTCCCCTCTACCCGCTCAGCTATCATCATGGCTAGTCAATGCGGCAACGTGGGGAATAAGTGGTTGCGCGAAGGAACGGAGGAGGGACGGTATGATGCGGGCATCACCATAGACACCTCTAGCCTGCACTCTCCAACAAGTGCCAACAAGCTCAAGTGCACCTCCTACACTTGTTGGACCCATGATAAGAGCTAGAGCCAAAGCTTTACAATAAGAGATGAATATTTTCCTTGATGCATCTTCACCTTATTCAACCAAAGTGGTATAATATTTGATGCATTAGATCTTTACTATACTTTTTTATCTAACCTCCCTTTACATAACTTTGGTCGATTTGATTCTTTCCCCTCTGCTCAGGTGCTTTTGGATCCGCTCAAAACCCCAAATCCACGCCTCTGTTCTTGGCCGGAGTATCCAAAACTCCCGAGGGAGTGTCCAGGTGGACTATAGCCGAAGCATCCGGACCCATCCTGGATAATCCGGAGAGGCAATTTCAAGTGCCGCACCTTCATGGTTTTGGGCTAACTTTCCCATCCGAGCTCCATTTTCGGTGAACTTGCACTCGTCTCAAAGCTAGCAACGAGCTCTAGCTCATCCAAGTGGAACCCCCTCACACCATTGACACCAATTTCAGAAGCAAGGCCGAAACTCTACAAGAAAGGTAAAGGCCTTCGTAGAAATCTAAACTTTGAGTAAGCTTTTCCTCCTTGCATTTCCTTGCAAGACAATCTATCCTTTGCAAATATTTTGATCCTATGAAGACTAGCTCTTTGATGATTGCTAGGGTCTTATACACTTGTTCTACTTAAAATATTCAATCCCAAACAATTAGCAATCGTCAATCTTGTAAGATCTCGACACAAAGAAAAAGAGGAAAAAAAGAATCAAAAAGAAGATAAAAGAAGAAAGAAACAAGCAAGTGCCTTGATCATCTTGCAGGAGAACGCAAGCTTGAAAGGAAACCAAAGTAGGAAGGGTAGTTGAGTGCAAATCCAAAGCCCTCGAAAAGTTTGCAATTGAACTAGCATCTTTCCTTGAACTTGTGCAACATGAACTCATAGTCTTTACTAGAAATATCTTGTATTTTAGCACATTTCATTGCTTGCACAAGTCCCAGTATCCTTGTGTGTATCTCGTACTTCATTTATATCCTTTGAGATCAACTTTTATTGTATTTCTCTATTATGGTTCACTACTTATCATTGCAACATCTCAATTTCCATTTGTTTAGTGTCTTGTGCTAACCCTCTCTGACATCCATATAAGCTTTGATTGTGATAGTGCTTTGGGACTTGGAACTCCATCACTCCATCAATCACACTCTTGAGGGTCACCAAATCCCCAGTGGACATTGATCCTTACATTCAAAGAAGGTAAGGACTTCAGTGGTAAGTGATGTGAGCAAAGAGTGTAGGGTTCCAATTGCCACATACACACATATATATACTTTTTGCATATCCTAACCATGTCTAGGGATGGATCAGATGGTGCCAATGGAAATGAAGATTATGTGACTCGAGGCCAACACATGGCTCTCCAACAGAATCATTGCGACCACCTTGGAGCACTTGAAGAAGGACATGATCCAACAATTGGGCACTATGAGGACAGAAATTGCTCAAGGGTTCGTTCAAGCTCTTCGAAGCCAACTTCTGAAAGTGGAGGTTGATGAGGAAGAAGCACTCCATAAGATCGATACTGAGATAGCGGCTCGATGTGCCCAAGCTCGAGAAGCAGCAAAAAACTGAACACCACTCACTTTGTCAAGAGCCCGAGCACAAAACAATGGGTCCCGTGGCCAAGATCGAGCAAGAAGACGAAGAAGATGCACCGAATAGAGTTTCAAGTATTGGTCAACAAGGTGACCCACAATGTTCAAGGCTCCAAGATATTGATGAAGGCTATCGAAGGTGAGGCCACTATGATAAAGATGAAGACTTTCGAGGGCAGGATCCCCATGTGTCGCAGGGTGTTCGCGGCAATATCCATTTGTAATAGGATTGTCGGGGATGCGTGTATGGAAGATCTAGGCGGTGCACACAAGAACTTTTACCCAGGTTCAGGCTCTCCAAGTATGGAGATAATACCCTACTCCTGCTGAATATATTTGATGTTCTTGCGTGAAAAAAGGGAGTACAATAGGGATTAGAGAACGTAAAGTCTAGAGTCTAGCCCCTTTTCTGCATGGAGGGCTCGGCCTTATATAGGCTTGCACATCAGCCGACTCGGTCACTCGGCTGAGCTACGGTTACTATCCAAATTAACTGACATTTACATCTGGTAACCGTCCGAGTAATCACCAGCCTTCATGCCGGCTGAAACGTATGCTTTGATGAGTTGTAACGCCTGTCTTAATGGCACCCGGACGTTGTACTGTGGCAGGCTGTTCTTGGGCCTTCGTCCGAATGGGCCTTTGCAAAGTTGTTGGGCCCGCATCCGAGTGGGCCTTGCCAGGCTGCTGGGCCAACTCGGGTTATTGGGCCTACCCGGTTGGGCTTCCCTCGTCAGTAGCCCCCGAGTGCTTCGAGGTCTTGACACGGATGCCGAGTGGGCGGGCTAATTGCTTGTGCCCGAGTGGCGAGTGGAGAGACCTTGATGGGACTCCTGTAATACCTGATAAGTAGGTTAAATATGTGCTAAGTATTCAAGAACTCAATGACATCCGCATTTTCCGATTGAGGAAAACGGCTTGTGGCCTTCCGGGAGGCGTATCATGAATTCCGAGTGAATCCGAAATAGCGTCTGGCCTATCCGAATGAACGGTTACCATCTCGTGCCCGCAAGGGGGGACGCCTTCGATTTTCAGCTTCGGAACCGAGTCCTCGAACTCCGACAATGATCCCTGAATTAACGAGCCATTTTGCGCCGCTGTGGCGTTCGGCTCTGATTCAAGGATCCTGTTATTCCGCTGTGGATGCCGGATTCGTCCTTAGCTTGGGTGTTGCCGAGTGACCTGAAAACCCTGTTGGGTCGGTCATCAGCACCCTTTTTGCAGAGCTAATCTGCTTCCGAGTTTGGCGGCTTGTGCGCCTCGGAATTACTTGATGAAGTCGGATGATCTGTGACGTGTCCCAGGGGGCTATGCCGACTGTTGAGTCGTCACCCGAGCACACTCGACTCTGATTGAGTCGGACTCGGTTGAAGCCGACTGGTGCCACAGCATTGTTTTGTCCGAGACGTCGCATCAGCATTTAATGTGTGCAGCCGGTTGGGCAGAGTGTTTGCAGCGCCATGATTTCGCCTCGAGTCACGCGCGAAGCGTGCCCGAGACATGCGCGGCTGCTCTGATTTCGCGCGCCGTCCGAGGCGGCGGCTCATCATGTCTGCGCCCGAATCACGCAAACGGCGCGCGCGAGACGAGGGCTGACGTAATGTTAGCCGGTCACGTCGCCTGGAACTCCGCGTCGTGGCGAAAAAGGCGCCCGAATCCCGCGGGTTCGCGCGCGCGGGACGGCGGTTGCCTCGGTAGTTTCCCGCCACGTCGGACGCACGACCGCCGGCGGTTGGACTCCTTTGGCTATAAAAGGGGACCGCGGAGACGCCGATATTCTCATCTGCTTTTGCCTTCGTCTTCCTCACGCCCAAAGCTCTCGCCTCCAAAGCTCCGCCACCGCGCACTCGAGAAGCAGCTTGCTCGCCGCCGTCACCCATCATCCAGCGACCATGTCTCGCGTCGCCAGCAAGGGCAAGAAGGTCGCTGCCTCCGCTTCCGCTTCCGCCGCCGACTGGAAGAAAGGGGATTGGATCCCCTCGGTCATCATCGACGAGCTCCTAATCGGGTTCGCTCGCAAGGGCATGCTGCCGCCGCGGACCATCAGCAACTGGCGGGCGCCGTACAAGGAGAAGAAGCCCGCCCCACACGAGCACGAGCGAGTGATGCTCGTTCCGTTCATGGAGCGGGGACTCAAGCTGCCGCCGCACGACTTCTTGCGCGGTTTGCTGTTCTTC
Source organism: Stipa capillata (assembly GCA_019208055.1). Lineage (NCBI taxonomy): Eukaryota > Viridiplantae > Streptophyta > Magnoliopsida > Poales > Poaceae > Stipa > Stipa capillata. The sequence goes on along the minus strand of JAGXJF010005064.1, from coordinate 346,595 downwards.
TACAACCTGCAGCTTCACCACCTGAGCCCCAACGGCATTCTACACATTGCGTGCTTCATCACGCTGTGCGAGTGCTACTTGGGGACTCAGCCGCACTGGGGACTTTGGAAGAAGATCTTCACTGTCAAGGCGCAGCCCATCAAGGCCGGCGACCGACTGGCAGTTTGCGGGGGAGTTAGCGTTCAAGTCAAACCCGGCACCGGGTACTTCAAGATGCAATTTCCGGACACCATCCGGAAATGGCAGGACGGGTGGTTCTACTGCCCGGACGAGCGTACTCCGAGTGGCCACGACGGTCTCCCCCCATACGCTGAAGACCCTCCTGTCTGGGTGAAACGCTGGAGCGCCAAGCCATCTGCCGCAGAGACGCCTGAAGTCGACCGGCTCGTGAGGAGGATCGCAAGACTCAAGGAAAAAGGACTCACGGGCCCTGACATCATCGCCACCTGGCTGGTTCGGCGCATCCAGCCCCTTCAAGCCCGGGCGCACCCGATGTGGGAGTACTCGGGCCACCATGACTCGACAAGGGTTTCTTCCGAGGATCTTTCGGATGACGACTTCTTGGAGATCCTGAAGACCTTGACGAAAGAAAGAACTGGGCTCACTCGGGCGCCCCCAGTTCTTCCATTTTCACGTGCCAACCCGGTCGCGGATGTAAGTAACTTATAATCCGAGTCAGGCTCTTGGTCTTTTTAACTTGCTTGCAGTAACGCCGAGTTTTTGATGCTGCAGAACTATCTGAACTTTAACTCCATGCCGCCTCTCCCTGAGCAAGACTCGGCTCCGGCAGCGCTGGAGAATGCCGAAGTCGAGGAGGAAGCCCCCGAGGCCGGCAACCAAAACGACTCGGACTCGGATTCCGAGTCCGGAGGGTCGTATGAACTCGCCAAGCGGGGCCGCGACGACGGCGCATCCGGATCTCAAGTCCCGGAAACTGGAACGGAGCCGGTTCGAACGGAACCGGCTGCCAAGCGGATCCGGGTTGCCGCTACCGGTCCCAACACGCAGGCTCCGGCTCCTGCGCAAGCCACAGCTTCCAGTCGGGGGGCGCCGACTCCAGCTTCTGCCCGAGTCGCGCCTTCCAGCCGAGTGGCGCAGGTTCCAAAACCTGCCGCCAATCCGAAGAAGAAAACCATCCCCACCACAACCAGGTACGAGTCTTGCCTCATGCCCTAGTCGCTGTAGGTTTTCAAGATATTGAAGCCGGTTTCTCTTTTGTTCTGCAGAGTCCAGAAGAAGTTCTCCGACAAAGGAGATGCCTCATCCGGTACGCCGACGGTTCCGACTCCAGAGCCGCCACCAGCGTCGGCTCCAGCACCGACTCCGGCTGCAGTCGAGTCTAACCCCCCGGCGCCGACTGTCACCACACTTCCAGCTGCGACCGACCCCAGCGCGCTGGCATCAACCGTTTCCGCCATGGAAACGGAGTCGGCTACGGCTGCCGGGTCCGCCACACTGCCGGCTGCAACCGTGGCTCTGGCTGCAGCGCTGCAGCCGGGTTCTTCCACAGCTGGGGAGGGGGTCCAGGAGCCGGACGTGCACGCGGGGTCTGCCGAAGCTTCGGTTGAGGATCCTCAACGCCAACCCGCTCCCACCAACGAGGAGTCAACTGAGCCGGCAACTGCAACCGGGGCCGACTCTTCTGAGTCGGCAGGTGAGGCCAGAAGCGAACCTGTCACCGGGTTACCTCCGGTGACCGAGTCACATCAGCCTCCGGCTCCGACTCCCACGACGCAAGAGCTGGCGCCGGCGCCCTCAAGAGATCTCATCCCCGCGCTGCTGCTGCCGAGTTGCAGCACGGGGGACTTGACCACCGCTGAGGAGGCCACGAGCCGCGTCGCCGCCCTCAGCTCCAAGCTCCGGGACTTCGCCGACGCGGCTAAGTCCTTGGCGGACTCGGCCGAGGTTCTGGAGACCTCCGTCGGGGTAAGTTACCTTCACGTTTTGTTTATTTTCTAACACTGGGAGCACGTTCAGTGCACCCAGTGGGTGTAGCCCCCGAGTCTCTAGCCGACTGACTGAGTCGGCTTGAGACTTATAAATTCGGGTATTAACTTTTCCTTCACCAGGCTGCAATCCGACTGGGCGGAAACAACCCAGTCCTTATGGAAAGAAATGCCTCGTTGGAGAAGGCATTGGAGGAGGAGAAGGCGAAGAACCGGCAGCTCGAGGAGAAGCTTGCCGCCCTCAAGAGTAAGTGACCGAGTCTTCAACCTTTTCTCTTTGAAGTTTTCTGTGATATTGACTTTTCTGAGTCGGCAGACCTCGAAGCCGAGAATGCTCAACTCAAGAAAGAGGTGAACTCGAGGATCCCGGCTGCAACAGTCGCCCAACGACTCGACGCCAAAGCAGCCGAGTATGAGGACAAGATGCGCGCTGCCACCAAGCTTAAGTCGGACTACGACAAGCTGGTGAAAGAGTACGAGCAGTCGCAGTCGGCCAACAAAAAGCTGCAAGCTTCCATCGACAACTTCTCCCGACTGATGGACGAGTCGCAGAAGCGACACGAGGCAACCATCGCCGACTGGGAAAGGCGCGAGAGGGACCTCATTGGCGAACTTAAAAAAGCCAATGAGACCTTACTCGGTAGGCCCCCGAGTCTTTTGCTTCTTTCCCTTTGTATAATTCCTTGTCCATTTCCTTAGCAATAATTTGTTCCCAGAGGTTTGCCCAGAACTGGAAGAGCGAGCCCGGCAGGCGGCGGTCCGACTCCGCGCACTCTCCAACCCGGCCATGTCGGTTCTCGACGCACTCTGGACTCCGGAGATGATGGCCGAGTGCGTCGTGACAGTGGAGGACCGACTCCTCCAGGTCAAGAGCTTGGTGGAGAGCTTCAAGTCGGCTGCTCAAGGCCTTTGTGTCAAGCTCTGGCCTGGAGAGGAGCCGAGTTCCAGCGTCTTCGCCCTCGCCGACAAACTCTCAACGGGCCCGGCGGAAGTCGAGGAGTGGAAGGAGTCGGCTGCCCGCTCGGGAGCCGGCATGGCACTAGCGATGGTGCTGGCGCATCATCCGGACGCGGATGTCGACTGCATCTCCGCTGGCGCCCCTGTCAACGAGGAAGGCAAGTCGGTGAATCCCCTGGATCTTCTTCCCCAAGTCCGGGCCGCTGCCAGCCGGATCGCCAGCTTCACCGACCTGGAGGAGCGCATCGAAGCGACTCCAGAAGAAGAATAAAAAATATGATGTAATGTCACTCGGTATGCCGAGTAAGAAATTGTAAAGACTTTCGTTATGAATGAAAGAATGTCTTTTGGCCTACTTTAATGTTCTACGCAAGTTATTTGAGTCGTCCACATTTGTTTTTTCACGCCGAGTCGAATCCTTTCGCGTGCAGGCCGACCTTTAGCTTTTGCTCTTGCCAACCGGACAGCCGGGTTGCGACTGTAGTTGGGGACGAAGAGTGGGCCTTAGGTACCGTACACGTTTACTTAGATGCTCGTGTGATAGGAACAAAGCTAGGAGATTCGAAATAACTTGCGCCGCCGAGTGAGAAATCACCCAGTGGGTGGCTTCCGGGTGTTGCCCGAAGGGAAGCCACTCGGTTTTATTAAACTTAGCCCCCGGGAATTGCCCAAGGTAGCTTAGTCGGAAAATGAAAACTGAATGAACAAAAAATGCTTCCGAGTGCCGCTCGAAGGAAACAAGTTTTTATTCATAATGAATCAAGGAATCGTTTGAAATACAAAGTTTAAGTGTAAAAGGGACGCAGCTGTGCAATGTTCCACGTCCGTTCTGTGATTGCGCCGGTTGCCGGGTCCTCCAGTCGGTATGCGCCATTATGAAGCACCTGGTTGATGATGAATGGTCCTTCCCACGGCGGAGACAATTTGTGCATGCCAGCCGTATCTTGGATCAGTCGGAGGACCAGATCTCCTTTGTTGAAGGCTCGGCCCCGAACTTGCCGACTGTGGTATCGGCGCAAGTTCTGTTGGTAAATGGCCGAACGCGAGAGAGCAAGTTCCCTCGCTTCTTCTAAGAGATCTAGGTCGTCCTGTCGCGCCAACTCGGCATCCTGCTCCACATAGGCTGCGACTCGCGGGGAGTCATGAAGGATGTCACTCGGTAAGACGGCCTCAGCTCCATACACCATGAAGAACGGCGTGTAGCCAGTCGACCGGTTCGGAGTCGTCCTTAAGCTCCAAAGGACAGATGGAAGCTCGTCAATCCAAGAGCCGGCTGCCCGCTTCAATGGAACTAGCAACCGGGGCTTGATGCCTTGAAGAATTAGAGCATTGGATCGCTCCACTTGACCATTGGATTGAGGATGTGCCACGGAGGCATAATCAATCCGGATTCCGTGATCCCGACAAAAGCGGCGGAAAACTTCAGCAGTGAAGTTTTTGCCGTTGTCAGTGATGATGTTGTGCGGAATCCCGAATCGGAAGATGACTCCTTTCATGAAGTTGACAGCAGTCGGTCCATCGAGCTTCATGATTGGCTTCGCTTCAATCCACTTTGTGAACTTGTCTACAGCCACGAGGAGATGAGTGAAACCTCCCCGAGCTGTTTTGAGTGGACCCACCATATCGAGTCCCCACACAGCAAAAGGCCATGTGATCGGGATGGTCTTGAGCGCAGTAGCCGGCATGTGAATTTGCCGGGCATATCTCTGGCACCCTTCACAAGTTCGAACGAGTTCCTCGGCATCGGTATGGGCGCTGAGCCAAAAGAACCCGTGTCGGAAGGCTTTGGCGACCAAGGATCTGGTTGAAGCATGGTGGCCGCAGAGTCCCGAGTGGATTTCCTCGAGCAAGGTTCGTCCTTCTTCTGGCGAAATGCAGCGCTGGAAAATTCCAGTGGTGCTGCGCTTGTAAAGTTCGCCATTGATAATGGTGTATGCCCGAGCTCGGCACACGATGCGGCGTGCCTCGGTCGGATCCTCAGGTAGCTCTTTATGCAAGAGGTACGCGAGGAATGGCTGAGTCCAGGGGAGGAATAACTGCTAAGACTTCTTCTTGAGCCGGTTGAACCGGTTCTGGATGCGACGACCCGGCTTCAGACGACTCGGCAGCTGACTCCATCTTGACGGATGGTTGGAAGAGTTGCTGGAGGAAAACACCTGGCGGCACTTTTTCTCGGGCAGATCCGATTCTGGCGAGGGAGTCGGCAGCTTCGTTATCTGCTCGGCGAACATGATGAAGTTCAAGGCCGTCGAAGTGCCCTTCCAGCCGGCGCACGGCAGCGCAGTATGCTGCCATGGTTGGATCTTTGGTGTCCCAAGTCTTCATTACTTGTTGCACCACCAGATCCGAATCACCACGGCAAAGGAGTCGGCGAATGCCGAGTGAAACTGCAATGCGTAAGCCATGCAGTAACGCCTCGTATTCTGCGACGTTGTTGGAGGCAGCGAAGTGAATCTGCAACACGTAATTCAACTTGTCGCCTTTGGGGGAGATCAACACAACTCCAGCCCCCGTGCCCGCAAGCATCTTCGATCCGTCAAAGTACATGATCCAGTGCTCAAGGTGCAGCTGAGTCGGGAGGGACTGGCTCTCAGTCCACTCAACGATGAAATCTGCCAGAGCTTGCGACTTGATGGCCTTGCGGGGCTCGTAGCTGATGTCGTGCGGCATGAGTTCTATCGCCCACTTAGCGACTCGGCCCGTGGCATCCCGATTGTTGATGATGTCAGACAAAGGGGCATGACTGACCACGGTGACCGAGTGGGCTTGAAAGTAGTGCACCAACTTCCGAGTCGCCAGAAACACACCATACACTAGCTTCTGATAGTGCGGGTAGCGCTGCTTTGACTCGGAAAGCACTTCGCTGATGTAGTAGACGGGTCGCTGTACCTTCTGAACTCGGCCTTCTTCTGCGCGTTCCACCACTAAGACAACGCTGACCACTTGATTGGTGGCCGCGATGTAAAGCAACATGGGTTCTCCCTCCATGGGTGCAGCGAGAACCGGAGGTGTCGACAGAAGACGCTTGAGATCTTCGAAGGCTTGCTGAGCTTCACTCGTCCACTCGAAGGAGTCGGATTTCTTGAGAAGTCGGTAAAAAGGTAAAGCCTTCTCACCGAGTCGGGCTATGAACCGACTTAGGGCGGCTAGACACCCGGTTAAGCGTTGGATGGCCTTCAAGTCCTTTGGCCTGCCCATCTTGATGATGGCATCAAGCTTCTCCGGGTTCGCTTCGATCCCTCGCTCGGAAACGATGAAGCCGAGTAGCTTGCCAGCCGGAACTCCGAAGACGCACTTCTCCGGGTTAAGCCTCATGTCGTACCTCCTGAGATTGGCGAAGGTTTCAGCCAAGTCGGTCAGGAGATCTGAGGTCTTCTTTGTCTTTATCACAATGTCGTCGACGTAAGCCTGGACATTTCTGCCTATTTGGTCGTGCAAACACTTTTGCATACAACGTTGATATGTCGCACCAGCATTTTTCAAACCAAAAGGCATTGTGATGTAACAAAAAGCCCCAAATGGGGTGATGAAAGAAGTTTTTATTTGATCCGACTCTTTCATCTTGATCTGGTGGTAGCCTGAATAGGCATCCAGAAAACATAAACGTTCGCACCCGGCCGTGGAGTCAACAACCTGATCCACTCGGGGTAAGGCGAACGGGTCCTTGGGGCATGCTTTATTTAAGGACGTGTAGTCCACACACATGCGCCAAGTTTTGTTTTTCTTAAGAACCAGGACCGGGTTTGCCAACCAGTCCGGGTGAAAAACTTCTCTTATGAACCCGGCTGCGAGGAGTCGGGTGATTTCTTCTCCGATTGCCTTGCGCCGGTCTTCAGCGAAACGGCGAAGAGACTGCTTCACCGGTCTTGCATCCTTGGCGACGTTGAGAGAGTGCTCGGCGAACTTCCTTGGAATACCCGGCATGTCAGAGGGCTTCCATGCGAAGATGTTCCAATTCTCACGAAGGAAGTCGACGAGCGCGCCTTCCTATTTGGCCTCGAGGTCGGTCCCGATTTGGACCGTCTTGGACGGGTCCTCGGGATGGACCTGGATACGCTTTGTGTCCTTGGCCGACTGGAAGGTAGACTCGGTTGCCGCCTTCTTGCTTGGTGGAGGTTGGTCCGAGTCGGCAGAAGCTTGGATGTCCTGCAACTCCTGAGCCGCGATCAGCGACTCGGCAATGTCTGCACTGGCGATGTCACACTCGTTGGAGCGCTCAAAGTCGCCAGTGATGGTGATGACGCCTTTTGGACCCGGCATCTTCAGCTTCAGGTAAGTGTAACATGGCCTTGCCATGAACTTGGCATAAGCCGGCCGTCCGAAGATCGCATGGTATGCGCTCTTGAAGCCGACCACCTCAAAAGTCAATGTTTCGACCCGGAAGTTGCTCGGCTCGCCGAACACGACTTCCAGGGAAATTTGTCCTAGAGGCTTCGCACACTTCCCCGGCACAATCCCATGGAAGGAAGTGTTACTCGGGCGAAGCTGAGTCTCCGGGACTTGCATCTTCTTCAAGGTGTCCATGAAGATGATGTTTATACTGGAGCCACCGTCCATCAGGACCTTGCGGAGCTTGAACCCACCGACTTGCGGATCCACCACCAGGGGATGCTTGCCAGGCTGAGGGATCTGGTCCGGGTGGTCGAGTCGACTGAAGCCGACTGGAACCTCAGACCAATCCAGCCATTGTGGGACAGCTGGCACTGTCGCGTTGACTTCGCGACAGCGCAGCTTCCGACCCCTTTTGGAGTCGGATCCCTGGAAGATCATGAGTACCCCCCTTTGGGGAGGATACTGCGCTGCGCCGCCGCCTGCGGCAGAGCCTCCTTCTCCGCCGTCTTCCGGCTGGGGCTGCTTTTCTTCCCGGATTCGCTGCAGAAAGCTGCACTCCCGGGTCGAGTGTCCCGCCTGATATTTGGCGGTACTGTGGAACGAACAGGGCCCGTCGAGGATTTCCTCGAAGGTGAGCTTTGATGCCTTGCGCTGCTGCCAAGGGCGCTCTTGCTTTTGGCCAGCGTCGCCGCGCTGGGGGCCACGCTCAGCGGCCGCAACCAGGTCGGCTCCGCTGACTCCGTCTCCGCCGCCTGCCTTCCGCTTCGGGGGGCGATTGTCTTCCCGCTTCCGACCTGAGTCGGTGGGGACCTTCCGGCTCGAAGACTCGGCTTTTGCTTTGCCCTTGTCTTCGTACCGCATCGCCTCTTCTCCCGTCGCGTACTTGCTAGCGACTTCCATGAGTCGGCCCATGGTCTGGATGTTAGACCGGGCCAACTTGTGTTTGAGGAGTTCGTATTTCACTCCCTGGGAAAAGGCCTGGATGGCCTGCATCTCGGTAACATCCTCGATCGAGTTGCGCAGCCGGGTCCAGCGTTGGATGTAATCGCGGACCGACTCGCCCTTCTCCTGGACGCAGAGCCACAGGTCTTGGGCGTTCCCAGGGCGCTTGTACGTACCCTCAAAATTCTTGATGAAGGCCTCTTGGAGGTCCCTCCAATCGTAGATGCTATCTTCGGGCAGGCTGTTAAGCCACGCCCGAGCCGACCCTTCCAGCATCAGGGGTAGGCTTCGGAGGGCGACACGCTCGTTGCCTCCTCCTATGTTGCATGCAACTAAGTAGTCGGCAAGCCAAGTTTCCGGCTTGGCTGTGCCGTCGTACTTGTCGATGCCGCTGGCGATGCGGAACCGATCCGGGAAAGGTTCGCCTCGGATCCGCCTGCTGAAGCAAAGCGGACCGGTGGATGCAGACCCACCCGGCTGGTTGACTTCACCAGCGCGCCGCTCAGCCCGAATCCGGGCTGCGCGTTGTCTTTCGATATCATCCCGAGCATCGCGGGCATCATTCGCTCGGTGAGAGCCACCTTGTCGCCGTTCGGCCTGGAGCCGGTTGATCTCCTCACGAGCATCAGGTCGGTTGGTGGACCGACTCGGCTGCGACGAGCCCACGGTGGCCGGATGACTCGGACCTGCCGACGGCCGACTCCGCGCCACTTGGGAGGCCAGTCGGTTGCTAACCGACCCAGCTTCATTTTGTTGCTGTTCTACCGCCGTCCTCATCAAAGTGACGACTCGTCGGTGGATCTCGGCCGCGGGGCCATCTGCCGGGGGCGGCAGTGAGTCGGCCAACGCGGCAGCCGCAAAAAGATTTTGAGCCGGTGTCTGGTAGACAGCGACTCCATCTTGCTCTCGCCCAAAGAGCGGGGCCCGAACAGCCCGACTCCTCCGAGCAGCTGAGGAGGTTCGCCGGTTCGCGCGGTTACGCGAACCGTGGGGGTCATTCGGTTGCCGTTCTCGCTGTTCGAGGGCTGCGCGCTCTTGATCGAGGCGCTCTCGTTCAGCGAGAAGAGCTTGCCGAGAGGCCTCCAAGGCCCTTTCGGCTTCCGTTTGCCCGTCGATGGGCGTATGCAGGTGCTCGAGCGCCGCCCGGGCTGCTGCTGCATTGGACGTGCCCGCATCATCTGCGGCGCCGCCTCCAACCACATACACCTCAGCCGAGGCAGTGTTGCTGTGCGAACTCTCATCCCCATCGGATTCGGCATCCAGAAGGGGAAGGAGAGAGTCCGCGCCCACCATGGCGACAAACTGAGAGTTCTTGACTGGTGCGGAGGGAGATTCGGGCCTGAGCTCGGGAATCGTCTCCACCGCAGGGCGGAGATGCGAATCTTCAAGACGAAGTTGGCCGAAGGCATTGGCCACGAAGCGAAGACTGCCGAAGGTGAACTCCGAGCCTTCAGGATGTACCATGATCGGCACGTTGCCGGCGACGAGCTTGTCACCAGCCGTAGGAGAAGATCCCGCCTGGATCTTGGCTCCGATGCACGCCTCCCCTACCTGGCGCGCCAACTGTCGCGGGGTGTTCGCGGCAATATCCATTTGTAATAGGATTGTCGGGGATGCGTGTATGGAAGATCTAGGCGGTGCACACAAGAACTTTTACCCAGGTTCAGGCTCTCCAAGTATGGAGATAATACCCTACTCCTGCTGAATATATTTGATGTTCTTGCGTGAAAAAAGGGAGTACAATAGGGATTAGAGAACGTAAAGTCTAGAGTCCAGCCCCCTTTCTGCATGGAGGGCTCGGCCTTATATAGGCTTGCACATCAGCCGACTCGGTCACTCGGCTGAGCTACGGTTACTATCCAAATTAACTGACATTTACATCTGGTAACCGTCCGAGTAATCACCAGCCTTCATGCCGGCTGAAACGTATGCTTTGATGAGTTGTAACGCCTGTCTTAATGGCACCCGGACGTTGTACTGTGGCAGGCTGTTCTTGGGCCTTCGTCCGAATGGGCCTTTGCAAAGTTGTTGGGCCCGCATCCGAGTGGGCCTTGCCAGGCTGCTGGGCCAACTCGGGTTATTGGGCCTACCCGGTTGGGCTTCCCTCGTCACCATGGAAAAGGTGAAAGCTACCAGCAGTGAGGGATCCATGAAGACAAATATGAGAAATTAGGCAAACTCAAGTTCACCATCCCAAGATTCTTCAACGACGCCATCGACCCCAAAAAATACCTCACTTGGGAGCTCAAGGTGGACAAAGTCTTTCAGATGCACAACTATTCAGAAGAGAATAAGGATGTTATGGCTTCTCTCGAACTTGACGATTATGCTCTCATTTGGTGAGACAAGTCCAAAATCAACATGAAGAACTTAGAGAGCATCACGTCATGACTTGGATGGAAATGAAGAAAGAGATGAGAGCACACTTCGTGCCCAAGTACTACAACTATGACCTACTCAAGAAGCTTCAAGACCTCAAGCAAGGAGCCGAAGCACTAAAGAAATACTTCAAGGAAATGGAATCCACCATGATCCATGAGAATGTCCAAGAAACCAAAGAATAAACAATGGCCCACTTCTTGGGCAGGTTGAACCATCCAATCAAGACTATCGCCGACTACCAATCCTAAAATACCATGGTGGAGTTAGTGCACCAAGGTATCAAGGAGGAACGTCAAGTACAAGAGGATGCCCGTTACTCCAAGAACTCGGTGTACACTCCACGCGCTACCTCCTATAGCCCGCACACCACAACATATGCTCCGTGTTCAATTGCATGTACAAGAAGTGTTCCATGAGCCATAATGACCAAGATGAAGAGCCATCTTGGTAGTAGGAGTGCAAGTGTTTTATCGTCGATAAGTGCAAGCCGACCTTCAACCTCCTACTCTAAGGAAGGACTAGCTCCAATCATTGCTTCCTAAATGATCAAAGATATCAGCCCAGAGGGAAGGGGTGAATAGGAGACTAACAAATTTTATCAAGTTAAAGCTTAACTTCCAATTATGAAGAATTAAAGGTTATCTAATACAAGAGCTATATGGATACCGCTAGATAGTAGTCAAATACAAGCACAATAATAATGCAATGAAGGTAATGATTGCAACTAATAAAGGATGGAAAGAAATAACCAAGGGGACGCGAGGGATTTGTTGCCGGAGTTCGGATCCTTGGGAGAATTTTATGTCTCTGATTGGGGAGCTCAATCACTTTGATCAAGAGCTAGCTTTCGCTCAAACTTTTATACCTCGAGGACACACTTTGCATCTCATCGACTTATTCTTTGTGATCCTTCTGTTTTAGAGACGAATTCCAATCTTCACAAACTTCTTGAGGCTTATCACAACTTGCTTGGGAGCTCTCAAGACTCCTAGCCACCTAGGTGATCCCAATCACCAAGCGCGATGAAGAACTTGGAGATGAACTCAATGCTTTAGTGCTCAAATAATCTCAACACTCACTCTCTTGAGATCATCCTCACAATAATAAAAGGTTTGAGGCTTGAAAAAGGTGGAAAAGGTTTCTTGTGAGCAGGAAATCATTTGGTAAAGATTTTGGCATGGAAGAGGGAGTGGGCGTATAAATAACCCACTTACAAGAAACTAGTCGTTGCCTAAAAAGATACCTCCTCAAAGTATTCAGACTTCCACTCAAAGTATCCAAGATCTAAACCAACGGCTACTTTTGAACTTCTAGAGAAACGGGCTAGAGACTAGATAAAATTTCTTTGTGGTATCCGAGAAACATATGGACACTCCAAAGGGGATAATAGAAACCCCTAAAAACGAACAGCATGACCTGAGATATGGCCAGACACTCTGAACATCCAAAGTATTCGAGAGGAGGCTTTGAGGTCCACGACAAAAGACCCCCTCAAAATAGATTACACGCCCATGAAATGCTCAGATAGTTCGAACCTCAAGAGTATCTCGGAAAAGTATGGATACTCTTGCTCCGAGATAGAAGACCCTTCAAAAATGATTGCATGCCCGGAGACATGCTTACATAGTCTGGACTTCTGGAGTATCCAAGAAAATTTCAGATACTCTGGGTCCAAGATAGAAGACTCGACCCCTCCCCCCCAACAAAAAAATGTTTGCACCCCGAACCAAAACTTAGCAAAAAGGATGCTCTGCATCCGGAGACTCTGGGCTAGAGTCCGGACACTTCGGGTGTTAGATATACCAGAGAAAGCTTGAAAAACTGTAGGGATCTTTTGAGGCTAAAAGATATGGTTGAGTCTTTTGAGCACTAAGTCACTATTCCAACTGAAAGAGCATCTAGGCCCTAAGATGGTTTTGATGGTTAATGGCAACCCAAACTGAAATCCAATATTTATAATGAGTGTAAGCAAGATAAATAGATTCCAGGAAGAAGTGTCATCCAGGAAAGGATGACCACCCAAAAGTACAATTGTGGTTTCCAGGACAAGCAGATGGCTGCGCTAGGCAGCTGTGCCACAGCTGTGAAGAAGCCGGTGCTGTGCAAGGAGTTGCAAGCAAGGTAATGGTGGCTTGATGCGTCAAGGGCCATGACTACAGTTTGTGGAAACTGAAGTCTAGATTTGCTAGTTTTCTTGAGTCCTTAGGAAACACCCGTACTACCAAGTTAGATAAAGTAGCAATGTCTTTCGGAGGAGTCTTTTGCTCAATGCTCAGAGTGTTGGACAGTGGCACTGATGCTTTGAGGTCAGTGGCCCTGTAACAACAGTTTTGCATAAGTGTGAAACTGGGTTGTGCTAGCACACTGCTGTGCTAGTGGCCTAAAACCTTAGAGCCAAAGTTACCTATGTGGCACAGCTGTGTCACAGGTGAACAGCCGCTCTATGACTCAGGTACATCTCTATGCCAGATGAGAGCTTGTAAATGCTAAGAGAACTGCACTGCAATGGTCTCTCTGCTGAGTCAGAAAATTATTGGAGGTTCTCTCCTGATTAGGCTTAAGAGTTAGTGCACTGAGGGCATGTAATGTGTCAGGATCGGGCTGAGTAGTGAGGCTATGTCAGTTAGGGTTTCACCTGTGTCAGCCGTCGGTGACACAGGTGTCGGTCTGCCTGAGCTGGTTACCATTGTGTGTAGTGATTAGCTGTGTCACCGGTGCCTGTCACCGGTAAGCCACTTAATCTTACGTGGCATGAGTGTAACGGTCAGGTGCCTGTGGACTCTATATATAGAGGACCAGGGGAGGTATCAGACCTCAACCTTTGCAAAATCTTTTTCTCAACCTTTGCCAAGCCGCCTTAATCCTTTTGACCGTTGCAAACCTCTTTTCTCAAGAACAGAAGCACAACATTCATAAGTCTCAGTTCAAGAGAGTTAGAGCCTTGAGCAGAGAGCACTGGTTCCTCCAAGAAGTTGTTGTTGCTGATTCTTTCTTAGAGTCTCTACTCCTAGATGGGTGTAGGAGTTGCTGTGACCATCCAAGCTTGTGTGGGTTGGTGCAGTAGTTTGTAAGTGTGTTTTGAAGTCTACCTGCTGCAAGACGAAAAGACTTTCACAAGCAAGAGAAAGAGGTCTGAAAGATCAGATGCTCGGAGAACAAGCAAGATTTAGTGCTGGCGATCTCTTCGGAGTAGCCTCTCCAACGGAGACGTACCATCTCTGAAAAGAGTGGGAACTTCGGTGAAAAAACCCATTGTCTCCCTGAGTACTTTACTTTCTATACTTGCTTGTTTATTTGATTAGTATGCTAGAGTGATTTATCTGTTATTCTCAATCTAGCTGCAATTCTTAGTCCCTGCCTGTGTTAGTCTAGCTATGTCACAGTTGCTATATATCTTATCTGTTATCTATACCAGTCACCTGTTACACAGTCATCCATCTAGCTTATCCGTTTAGGGCTATCTGCTTACCTGTGCTAGCCACCTGTGTGACAGCTGCGTGTAAATTTACATATCATATTCCACCTGTATAGCTGACCTGTCACACAGCTAGCTAAACATATTGATCTGTTAAGCCTTAATCAAGATAAAAGAAAGAAATTTATTTAAATTTTAATTAGCCTCCTATTCACCCCCCTCTAGTCGGCACCCACGATCCTTTCACCAACCCCTTAAGCACACCCCTCTTTATATTACGGCTTTTGCTATACTCAATGTGATTTAGCAAATCACTAAAACCTAGGAAATGAGGTCTACAACAACTAGAACCTCGTAGTCTCTCTTTTTCATCGTTTTAGGGGTCATCATTGTTGGTTGGACTTCACATGTGAGACTAGAACCTGATTACACACTCAAAATTCACATTAGTCCCTTAATCGTTTGTCACTAATCACCAAAATCCACCTGTGGACCTAGTTGCACTTTCACATTCTCAACGGCTTCTATCGGCAAGATGCGAAACATCATTTTCTTCAAATGCCAAGGGCGTGGTCACATGCAAAAGGAGTGCCCAAATAACCACCTCATGTTGATCACGAAAGAAAGTGAATGAGTCCGCAAGTGAAGGTGAAGTCGACGCCATTCATGCAGTGTCAAGGTTTGAACAAGAAGGAGAGGATGAAGAAGGGCAAGAGCGAATTTATTGTGAAACCGAGGCGGGACCAACACTTGTTGTCATAAAGAAAATCTTGACCTTCCAACTACAAGATAAGCTCAAGCAATGGAACTTGAAAGGAACCTGGAGAGTTGGCATATTTAAGGGTTAGTCCAACGAAAGGAACTCGAAGATTTGGAATAAAAGGAAAGTTAATCCGCGATATATAGGACCATTCCGGATATTAAGCAGAAAGAGAGAAGTTGCATATGAGTTAGAAATGCTAGAAAATCTGTCCAAGGTTCATAATGTCTTTCATATTTCTCAACTCTGAAGATGCCTCAATCCACCGGTGGAATTAGTCAAATATTCAAAGATTGAACTACAATCAGATTTATCTTATATTGAGATACAACAAACATATTGGAAGAGGACTGGAAACAACTCCAAAATCAAGCCATCATGTATTGCAAAGTGCAGTGGAGAAATCATCTGGCGAGACAAGCAACGTGGGAAAAAGAAGAAGATCTTTGTAGAGACTACCCTTATCTTTTCAGGTACGAGCGTGAGCAATTTTGTGGTCGAAATTATTTTTATGTGGGAGAGGATGTGAAGACCCATATTTTCCTAAAGTCTAATTGTCGAGTTAAGAAATTGATTGCTCATTATTACATTAATGCATACAAAAATTGGTAAAAATTTTAAAATAAGTAATACTAATATGTTTAACCAAAGAACATATATATATATATATATAGAATATAAATCACAAATATATAGAGTATTCGAATTCAAGGAAAGAGTTCATATATATTCAATTCAATAGAGATCTAATAATTACAAAAGATTTAAATTACAACATATAAATGTCCAGTATAAGTAATATTACAAAACGATAATATTACAAAGATTACATTAAATCGTGACAAAGAAATAAAAGTTTCATGTATGCTATTACAAATTCTTTTCTTCATCTCCATCCTCATCTCTGCTTCTTTCTAAACTTGCACACAAAAGAAACTCCAAAAGAATATATTTTTTGTTGGTAAAATGTTTGCACCTCCTAAGGAGGTGCATTATTTGTTTAGAAGATTAGCCTTATGAGATTAAAGAACTAGTCTTAGCCTCAATCAATTTATAAATCAACTTATGGAATAAATTTCTTCAAAGGCAACCAAGACAACAGTATATAAGGCATCATTACGCATAAGGAAACAATTAGCCAAACTTTAGGCAACCAAGTGCAAGGCAACGGTAGGCAACCAACCGAGGCAACAATTTTTGATTTCCATAAGCCAATTTAAATTTAGACTAATCCCCATAAGTAGGCAACCATTATTAAATTAAACCATATTAGCTTTCATGTAATGCTCCAGCTAATGTAGGTTTAATACGTTAATTAAATTTGAAATCAGATTAGCTTACCAAATTAGTTGACAATAGGCAGCAATGTAGGCAGCAATGTAGACAACCATAGATAAGGCAACAATTTTAAATAAGAGACAGCCAACTCAGCAAGCTACTAGTGGCAATGGCATTGCCACCTCAAGCTTAATATGGATCATGATCAATGCCAGGAGGCCATGTAACCAGCACACTCGTCAAATTGAGACGTGAGTCACCCTTTTAGGTGTCAAACAAAGGGCCAACTCAAAATTCCAGCACAACAACCCCAAATGCCTATAAATAGGGCCTTAGGTGCTCTATTGCACCTCAAGACACCACCCCATCTTCGAACAACAGTAGTAAGAAAAAGGGACCTGCTAGGAGGAGAGTAAGCCAAGGTAGCGAGGAGGAGAAGGCGTCTCCCGAAAAAGCAGGAACCAACAGTCCCACGAGACCAAACTTAAAAAATTTCTTAAGGTAGGAAGGAAAGAGAAGAAGTAGAATTAAGTATTTCGAAGAAAGAAAATAATGCCCAACTACATAGAAATAATCTGCATTAGGCTAAATGAATACCTAAGAAATCAAGTGAAGATGATCTGTTCTTATCAACAATTATAAACTAATTGAATGGAAGAGAGATGGGTAAGGCCAAAACCAAGGTAATATCTGCTCTTAGTTTAGAAGGAGGGGATACGAATAAATCAGAAAAGATCTATCTTAGTTAGGAGATAGAAAGAGTGTAGCAATGTGTTCTTATCATCATAACCAGAACACATATAAAGGCATCATATTTTAATATCATCATAAGGCTATCAGCGTAGCAGTATTTGTCCATATCAGTGTGTATAGGCATATATATAACCTCAGAATAAAACATCATCATAGGATTAAACTAAGAGAAACAAGTCTATATCTCTTCTTCTAGTCAATATTCTAATATTTAAAAATATCATATATATATATATATATCAATTGTTCTTTTGGTTTGAGCAATTGATATACAGATAAAAAGGGTCAAGCACAGCATATACTCTCATCAGTATAGTAAACCATATTATTTTTAAAAGCCAAGCAAGTTAGCGGTGACAGCATGGCCATAATACCAGAACTAAAAATAAGCCATACAATAGTAAATAGTATACATGTAGGTATGTAAGCACTAGTAATAAGAACCAAACAAATACTAGTGCTGTAGCATCAATGTGACCAACCCAGTTTAATATACCATCTGTTCTTTCAAGTTAATAACTAACTATGCTAGTATAAGAAAATCAAGGTCAAAATCTATTTTTATTAAAAATTAAGGCTTAACTAAAACATCCAATAGCATCAATCTTCAAACCGAAGGCTAGTTCACAGAAATTTAACAAAATAACAACTTGTTCTTAGAATAATCACGGAAAGGAAATTTATTCCTAAATCTTATAGCATATATACTAGTCCAAATATAACTACCATAAGCAAACACTAGGGCATGACATAATCTCATACACATGAGGAAAGTGTTAAAAACAAACAGTGATAGGATCGAAGTAGCCACAAAATATTACTCTTGACTTGCTAAGAAGAATTAAGACATAACATAAGCACAAATACCCGGACTAAATATATAACAGCCACCAAACCATGTTCACTATGGACAATACTTAAGCAAAGCTGATCCAACTAAACTAGTGAAGGAGTAAGGTGTTAAGTGTATATATATATACAGTATACTCACCGACGGTAGAGAGGACTGACAACTTCTAAACCCCACCACGCCGCCAATAGGACAAGCCAAGGGCACCGGCACTACAACGCCGAGGCTGCAGTTGTCCCGGGCAGCACCACGAGGACAGCCCCAACAGTGGAGGCACAAACCGCGGCGGGGACAAGCCAAGGGCCTCGCGGCCATAGCAGCGGTGCAAAAATCCGAGGAGTAGCAGAGGAGGCGATGGATGTGACGACGAAATTGAGGGAAGCGCAGAAGTGCGGCCACTGGTGTCGTTTGCCGGTGGCGGCGGCCGAGAGCTGGAGGCATGAGCAGTTAGCGGTGGCGGAAAGAAAAGAAGCGTCCCGTGAGATGAGGCAGAGGAAACGTCGCGTGAGATAAAGCGGAGGAAACGTCGCGTGAGATAAAGCAGAGGAGAGATAATACAAAGAAAGAAGCATGCGTGCGCGTATGACTATGTGCAGCGAATTGCTGTGTTGTACACGAGAATTAGCTACTGCTAATAGCTAGTAACCAAATCAATTGATCAGTACTTAGAACTTGTTTGTTAGAGTGTATATGTGAAACTTTTCCACTTTTCATGTGTAGAAACAATCAAACAAAAATATGAAAAATAAAAATTAGATCAAAATGAAAACATATATGTTGGCAAAATTATCTTTAACTATTTTTCTTTTTTTATTATAAATACATTAAATTATAAGATATAATTAGAATTAAGTAAAAACATAATCGTTTTGTATGATGACGTGTGCATATACATATGCATTAACATTGAGAATTTTCTATAGAACTATTATAGCTTTAAAATTTTATTTCCACTCAAAAATCTCGCACTGTATTTCTTATCCATCACAAGGCCAGTACATTTCTTATCTATATCTGTGAATTATTTCTACCAAAGTGTATGCAAATTTATTCTTCTTATCACCTGTCTAGTGATAATTAATAAATGGACTGCATTATGATTCTTTGAATCATATATTGGTGGACGGTGGAACCTCGGTATGGAACTTGTTGGGGTGGTTAGGGCTCCATTGCATATGGTATCACAATAAGGTTAATAACAAATGTCAGTTGGTATTCTCACGCCGTATAGAAAGCGTTAACCGCAAGATCTGTTATGGGACAAGCGAGTCAAATAGCGCTTTCTTACTGAAATATCTCGCAAGAATGTACGTATCGTAACGCCTGGGAAAGCGTTATCTCCCTCGCCCAAGGGAGCGTTAAACCCTGAATTTATGCTTGGAGAGACGTTATGTCCCCAAATCTTTAAAAGAGTATGCTATAATGATGAAGCGGGTAGTTGGTACTCGACCGACTATGCAAGAGAAGATATGACACATGAGAAGGGTGAAATGCCTCGGAACCTTAGACCTGGCCACGCACCGATGGGAGTGTGATGGACTTCGCACATAGCATGAAGGCTAAGTACCACTTATGGGTAAAGTAGCGCACCTCTGCAGAGTGTATTAAACTGTGGCATTGTCACTCCCTGTTCTAGGTACGAACTACAATCGTGACGAGAAAGGAACCATCAGCGGTTCTAACAACCCGTGAAGCTTTCTGAACATAGAAAATTACTTAAAACTTGACTTTTGTTCCAGAAATATTATTCAAAAAATACATATTCCTTGAGGACGGATGTCCTAGTAGAAATAACATATCAAACACCTTCTGCTATTTATGAACTTGTTGAATACCTTCTGTACTCATCCCCTACTCTAAGTTGGTAGAATTCTAGTGCAAAGAAGATGAAGTGTAGGAAGGAAAAAAGGAGCTGGATTTGACCGGAGGAATCGAGGGAGTGGATTACTACCTCGACTATGGAGAACAAGACGATGTGGAGATAGAGCAACAGTAGAACACTATAGAAAATAGAACTAATCGTAGCAGAAATAAAACTTTGTTCATATGACTTTCTGTCTTTACTTTTAGTTCTATATTTCAGTCGTCACTTTTAACCAAATGTATCTTATTGTACTTCCATTAAGTTGGAAAATTTTGTATATGGGAGCTTGTAAGAATATAGTTGTTGGACCATCAGACGGTATTTCATTGTATTATATTGAAGACTAGCACACTAAATCATGCAGTGGAGTGCAGGGTTGCTTCACATGCGCTTAATGAACCATGTTTTGCAACATTCCATTGGCAAATTTGTTGCAATCTAATTTGATAATATTCTTGTTTATAGTAGAACTTTGGATGAACATGCTTCTCATATTAAGCAAGTCCTACTCGTGCTTAGGAATGAAAGATTGTATGCCAATCTTGAGAAATATACTTTTTGCACGGAAAAACTTGTGTTACTAGGCTTTGTTGCTCTTACTCATGACATAGAAGTAGTTGATCTAAAATTAAAGCAATTAAGAATTGGTCTACCTCTATCAGTGTGAGTCAAGTGCGTAACTTTCATGGCCTTGTAAGTTTTTATCTTTATATTGTAAAGGATTTTAGTACTATTGCTTCCTTTTTGAACGAATTGACAAGAAATATTTTTAATTTTCTGGGGGAGAGGGGGGCAAGCCCAAGAACATGCTTTTCAAGAACTTAAGAAACGCCTAACCGATGCACCCTTGCTTGCTTTACCAGTTCCACTAAAACTTTTGAAGTTGAATGAGATGCAAGTGGGATCAGTATTTGGGATGTTCACATACAAGAGGGTAAACTGGTTGCTTATTTTAGTGAGAAGTTGAATGGTGCTCAACTTAATTACCCTATTTGTGATATGTTTTGGTTCGTGTTCTTAAAATGTTGCAACACTACCTTTGGCCAAAAGAATTTGTTATTTATTTTGATCATGAATCTTTAAAATATTTTAAAGGACAAGCCAAATTGAACCGTACACATGCAAAATAGTTCATTGAAATGTTTCCCTACGGGGTCAAGTACAAAAGGTTAAAGAAAATGTTGTAGCCAAAGCTCTTTCTCGCAAAGTAACCCTTTTGAGTCAACTTGAGTTAAAGGTGTTGGATTTAGAATGTTTGAAGGATTTGTATGCTTTGGACCTGGACTTTTCTTCCCTTTCTCTCGTTGCAAATAAGGGAAGGGTTGGAACAAATATCGTGTCTATGAAGGTTTTATCTTTAAAACTAACAAACTATGCAATCCCGAATCGTTCGTGTATTTCTTACGTTTGCAGGAATCGCAAGGCAGTGGCTTAATGGAACATTTTGGGAGAGACAAGACTTGTATGATGCTTTCCAACCACTACTATCTGCTTAAGATGTGAAGAGATGTCATGCCACAAAGCTAAGTCCAAATTGAACCCTCATGGTTTTGACACTCCACTTCCTATTCTTAGTGCCCCTTGGGAGGATATTAGCATGGATTTTGTGTTGGATTGCCTAGAACCAAAGCAGGAAGGGATCCATATTTGATTGCGAATAAATTCTCCAAAATGGCTCATTTTGTTCCGTGTCATAAGACCAATGTTGTTTCACATGTTGCCAATTTATTTTTTCAGGAAATTGTGCTGCTTTACGAGGTATGCAACACAATCATCTCCAACTGCGACGCCAAGCTCATAACCTACTTTTGGAAGACATTGTGGGCCAAGTTGGGGGTCAAGTTTCTCTTCTCCACAACTTGCCACCCACAAACTGATGGAAAAACTGAGGTCGTCAACTGTCTTGTCAACACTCCTCCAAACCATGACCAAGAAGAACATGAGAGAGCAGTCGGAATGCTTTCCTCATGTGGAGTTTGCCTACAACTGAGCGGTGCATTCCACTACAAGCATGAGACCGCGCGAATTGCTGTATGGCTTCAATCCCTCTACACCATTCGACCTCCTTCCACTACCAATGTGAGAGGGAGTGAACATGGACACCTCCAAGCAAGCCAACTTCATGAAGAAGCTCCATGAGAAAACAAGAGAAACGGTTGAGCAAGAAGTTCGTCGCCAAGCTGACAAGGCCAACAAGACTAAGAAGAAGATGGTGTTTGAACTGGTGACCTCATGTGGGTTCATCTTCACAAGGAGTATTTTTTTCGATGAATGCAAGTCCAAGCTCATGCCACGCGGAGATGGTCCTTTCGAAGTGCTACAACGCATCAGCGACAATGCTTACCAGATCGACCTTCCTTTGGACAAGTACTCGATGAGCAACAACTCCAATTTCTTTGATCTTTCGCCCTTTTAGGTGAAGAACAGTCGGACTCGAGGTCGACTCCTTTTCAAGATGGAGGGAATGATGCGAACATCAACATAGACACCTCTAGCCCGAGCTCTGCAACAAGTCCCACAAACTCAAGTGCAGCTCCTAAACTTGTTGGACCCATAACAAGAGTTAGAGCCAAAGCTTTACAACAAGAGGTGAATCTTTTCCTTGATTCATGTTCACCTCATTCGAGTAAGGATGGTATACCACTTGATGTTTTGACATTATGTGCGCTTAGGTACGAAGGACAACCCGAGATGTAGAGCAAGGGAGCAAGGAGGAAGATTCTACCACCAAATCAAGTCCTAGTTGGAGACTCTAGTTTAAGACAGATACTCCGGACCCCCAAACTGAGTTGACTAGTACTGCAAACCCTCCAGACGTCCACTAAAGAAGAAGGCCAGATACTTTGGGTTCTACCTGAATACCATGGACCCCTAGGCTGAGAGCAAGTTTTGGCCGGAGTATCCCACAGAGTTCCCTCAAATATTTCGGACCCCCAAACCGAGAGCAAGTTTTGGCCGAAGTATTCCTGATGTATCCGACTATCTGTCTATGCACAATAAAAGAGTCGCGGCCATGTACGGATTTCACCTTTTTTAACTCAAGTGGTGGGGTTAGACTATAAAAACCTCTCCATCTCTCTCTCTTAGGGTTAGACTTGAGTTTAGAACTAAAAGTAGAGCTTAGCTCCTTAATTTAGGGTTCATCCCTCTAGATTGAAGAATCCACTTTAGATTTTCTTTTTCTTTGGATTTGTAAGGATCTACTTGTGTCTCCGAGTGGAATTCGTGGCATTTATCAAGATGGTTATTGATTTGGTTCTATGTTCTCCAAATGTGTATTGTTGCAATTTGATACAATCATTCCTACGTGAAAATCGAGAATCCCACCACATCACGGTACATGAAGACGGCTACCGTCCCGATAGACGGTGCCGTCCGATCCTACTGCCCCTGGCCACGGTGCTAATAAACCTATCTGTCCTTGTGCTTCGGACGTTAGATCTCACCGCCTAGCATGGCTCCCACGTGTGAGAGGAGAGCACCTAACTGCTACTCATGTTCTACGTCGCCGGTTCCGTGGGAGAAGCGATGTGGTGGTGAAATCAAGAAGTTGGAAGGAAGAAATATAGAGATAGGCAAGAAACTTCGTGACATGCCCAGGACTTCCGCAACCGCAAGAACCCGAAAGAACCAAACCCACACAAACTGGCAACGGGACCCATCAAAAATTGACCAGCGGGGCAACAAATAGATGCACACCGCACACCCGACGGTAAAAAACCACCTACACACTGAACCCCTGGCAATCAGACTCACCCAAAAAACACCCGCACGAGCTAGACCGGTGTATAGTAAAAGGGACCACATCTACCGGACCCAAGTGCAGCAAGGGTAAACCAGATGGAATTGACGACAAGCTAGACCGGTGTATAGTAAAAAGGCCACATGCAGTCACCCCATTGACTGGGAGCCGGAAGGCCTGATGAGGCTTTACACATGTAGCTACTGGATTGTCGCAAAGATGGGAGGCCTCCGGCGCTCGGTTTTGATCGCCCTTTACAGTTTGTATAGATATGCAGGTTACATGCAAATGTCACCATCGAATTCCTTTTTTTTTAAAGTGCCATACGTGTTCATAACAGAGAGAGATACAACGAACACACATCACACGCCGACACACACCAGAAAACTCCAGAGGTACAGCAGTCCTGGAGCGAACAGATAACATCAGGACGCAAAAGAGAAGTAAAATTACAAACTAGTCCCTGACTTTTGCAAGGAGGACCCCAAACAAAGAATGAAGATTGCAATCGGGTCCAAATCAACTCCTGCATGGATCCAATCTTGCCATCGCCAGGGACGAAACCACTTGGGACGGCATGACCTCCACAGCACCACATGCAGTAGGCCATGGACTCCATACTGAAGCCAAACCGCCTCCCATATGGCAACCAGGCTGGGAGGAAGAAAGATGGCCGCCCTTCGGCCCAAAAGATCAATGGCGAGGCGGTGAAGACCGGCATTCGATCGCTGCAACAGGCGTCGTAGCTCCTCCTCGGAAACCATTGATGATTAGCTCCTTCCCACTCTGCGAAATCCAGCTCTCCACTTCTCCTCTTCACCTCATCCACCACCACGATGGTTTCTCGAGTCGAGGACGAGTGGAAGGCCCTCCTCCAGCTCAGGGAAACGGAAAGGGTATCGGGTCCGCCCAGCGGCTCAACTCCGGCGACCTTCACTCCGGCCACCATGGCCTTAGCAAGAAGAACATAGAGTAGAAGAGCTAGAGCCGAACCTGGATTATTGGAAGACAAGAACAACTTAAAAAACACTACAACTACACACGGACACACCCTCTTTCCTCCCCCACTCCGGCCGGCATCGCCGGCGGAGGAGAGAGGAAGGAGAGCGGCCGACTTTAACGGCACCCGGCCGAACCGCACCAAGCAAAGCTACAGAAGAGAGCGACGGCCTAGACTTTCCCGAGCTCTGGGTAGTTTTTTGTCTTGTTCTCTCCTCATCGAATTCCGTTTTCATTGCTTATTTAAACCATGCACCTGTCCTTCTCTGATTCCCTCTAATTGTTTTGATGTTTTTGTCCTCTCCTGATGAGCACGCCTCAGAGCTTGTAAGACATCTGCGGGCGTGCACGTTACAACTACTAATTCTTCCTCATCGTCATAGTTATACCGCATGTAAGTTGGCGTGTACAAAATCTTCCTGGCTAAGCTTGATGTAGGCGTCATGCATAGCCGTAGTAGTCGTGCTAACGCTAGCTAGGCACGGCCGTATCAAAGTTGGAGCGGCATCCGGTCGTCAGGAAGACGAGCTCGACGCCGTTCCATGCTGGCACCAGGAGGAGCATCTGGTTGGGCATGTCCAGCATAGCCCCAGACTCCCGGACTAATTTGGGTTAGCTCCCCTTCGTTCTTTCCAGTGTCAGTAAGACCCCGTCCGTTCTAGATTTTTACCATGACCATGAATCCCCAAACGTGCATCTAGGATGCTCGTCTGCAAAAATTAATGCCATCACAAGATTCAGACCATCCTTTTTACCTCTAAAATACCTCCTCCCTGGACTTATTCTTGTCCATAGATTGCCGGCACTGTACCACGCCACCGCGTACTATGTTTTGACCGTGAACACCGTCAATTCTCAGTGTACTTCTGCCATGTCCCGCCTAAACCTCCGCAAACTACTTCTGCAGCACATGAACAACCTCCTTAGAGCTTTTGTATGCTCTTCCCCTCAACGGAGAGTCATTAGATCACCGGTGCCATCACATCCACTGAAGCTTCATTGATAACATCGCCAGCCCACACCAAACGTCCCTGAGCTGAACCTGCAGCACCACTAGGTCCCCACTACCTTATAGGCACTCACGCCATAGCACATTCGTCAGAAACAGGACAGTTGCAGGAAATTGAGCGGATGGGGGGGAGGAGAGAGAGAGAGAGAGAGGGGGGGGGTTAATTGCAAAAAGAAGGCCACATCACACGTGCCACGTCTGAGTTTGTCTCCTATGTGGCGTCCATCTCAACCTAACATCCAAACACATGGCATCAACAAATCTTAACCCGTTCGAATCGAGAATATTAGTTTCAAATCTGGTGCAATGCGGTTATAATCTTGAAATCTGATGCAACCTATCAGTTTATAATAACTGGTTCAAGGTGAAGTTTATTCAGAACTTTTTTTTGAAAAAACACCCGGAGGCATTTTTATATCCGATAATAGTTAAGGAAAACATACACAAAGAACCCTAAAAAAGCAAGAAATAACAACAAAGCCCAAAGGCCAAACTCCATGGACGCTACACTGGACGCCAACAGGAGCACCGCCGAGCTGCTGCCGGAGATCCGACTGGAGGCGAAACACGCCTTGCATAAACCTTGAAAGGACCGAGGTCCGGTTGGAGGCCGCAATAGAAGACCGCCGCAAAGGGCGGAGCATGGAAACCCAGGAAGGAGCATCGGCCGGAGCAGCGCCGCTAGGTTGGTGAAGAGGAGAACCCGCCTCGCCTTGACGAAGGACGGACTGCAGAGAACCAGCAAGAAGACAGGCAGCAGGAGGAAACTCCAGATCAGCACCAGCAGAGCCACCATGGAGACCAAAAGGCCAAAACAACCTCCACACGTTTCCCGACGGAGCCGGAAGAAGATCCGCCGGAGTAGGGAAGAAACGGGGAGGACAAAATCCAAAACGAAGGCGACGCCCCCGCCTCGCCGCCTCCGACAGGGGGACCTAACCCTAGGAGCAATGCAGGCTTAACCTATGTGAGGTTAAAGCCTCTGGCAGATTCCCCGCAGGATTCGCAGCCTAATTTTGGCCATTTTCTGATGCCCTCACCGAATTCTTCTTACACTGGAGAGAAGGAAGAAAGCTAGATGAGTTGTGTTGTTCAGGGCCGAGACGAGCTAGAATGGGCCAGATGTTTATCAGGGCCCAACAATTTTTTGTTTGATATCTGAGACCAACAATTAAGTGTGTGCTACGTTCGAGTTATAAAGCGTAGTCGGGTGTAAGGTATACATCCACATAGTTATTTTTTAACCCTGAATCATGCCCGAGTCTACTTTTAGATCTACACGTTCAAAGTACAAGAAGAAACTATGCGTTCAAAATTGTCTCAAAATGTCCTTTTCACATTAGCACATGCCTGATGATATAAAATCAATTGTCTTCAAGCTTTGAAGCATTGGATTTTTTGTGACTCGACAGAGGGAGAACTCAAGAGGTGAGCCGTCTCTTGTGGGAGAGCTGACCTTGGCAAAGCAACGCAGTAATGAGAGCTTGGATGAAATGTAGGGACACAGGTGATGGCCCGCTCTCGCTCTCGCTCTCGCTCCTCGCAGCCCCTCCCACCCGCGCTGTCGACCCCGCTGCCGCCCGCCGCTCCCCCCCCACCACCGCCACCGCCTCCCCCGCCCATGCCCCAAGACCCCCTGTGCTCGCCCAACCCCGGCCATCCCCTGCTAGTACCTAGCTCGGTCTCAAGCCAAGATCCAGATCCAGATCCACAATCTTCTTCGGAGTTCGTACCAGAGACCCAACCATTAGCTCGGGCAGATCCCTCAGACAACCAAGCCGCCACCAATGCCGCGTCCGTCGCACACGAGAAAGCTCCCTTATTGCGCTCAAAGATCTCTGAGCAGGCGGCGCCTCTACCATGTCCCCTCAGGAGCAGTTTTTGCAATGCCTTGTCGCATCAACAGGAGTCCTCCCTTCCCGCCGTGCAGCGATTCAATCAAGTTGCTTCCAAAGAGGCATTGCAAATTGAAGAAAACAGCTACCCCTAGATACAAGTCTTGAATCGCAGAGACAGGAGAAGCTCAGAAGCCAAGTCATACCAACAGGAGTTACTGCGTCCGTTAGCTATAATTGCTCAACGGCACAGATAGGCAGGGGCGTTGCGTATTCAAGGAAATGACAACCAAACTATTCTTCACAGGAATAAAGGAAGCTTCAAACACGCCCCAAGTCGATCTCCACCAACCAGCGTAACTTCCAGGTTCTCCGCCTTGCTTAAAAAGAGGGCGGTGGGATGTTGTTTTCGGTGCCTTAGCCCGAAGCACTACATCTTGGACTGCAGAGAACCACCTCGGTGCCTGCTCTGTGATCGCTCTAGTCACATAGCCCGCCGGTGCTCTACGCAGTGTCGCCTTCGCCCCCCGGAAAACAGGAGGCTTGCTCCACCAAACATCAACAGTTCCCCCATTGCTACCGAGAATGGCAACAGAAGCCAATGCCTGGTCCACCAGACCGGACAGCGTGCGCTGCTACAACCGACTCACCACCAGCATGGTACGTGCGGAGCGGGACCTCACAGCTATAGGAGTCATTGTGCTGCTCTTAAACCAGCATCTACAGAGTTCAAACAGGCAGATCTGCAGGATCCTAGCAGATTATTTTGAGATCAGACGAGAGGACGTCGAAGTCACCATGATGGGAGCTAAGGAGTATCTCGCTATCTTCCGTGATCCAGTAATCCGCGCCAGGGTGCTCGATGAGCCAGGCCTCAACCTTGAGGACCTTCGCCTCTGTTTCCGGCCTTGGTCCCGGCTGACGTCAGGGAACGTCAACCAGGCCCCGGATGCGACTCTGCATCGTGGGTGTCCCAAGATCCGAATGGGGGCCGGACGCGGTGGCCTCCATCCTAGCGCATACAGGTCTCCAGGAAGGAGAGTTTGACGAGCCCCTCGCCGACAAAGAAACGGCGTGCATGCGCGTGTGGGTGTGCACACGCAACGTGGATGATGTCCCGCGTTCAGGTGTCTACACCACAGAGCAGGTCGCGCGTTGTCCTTCACTGCCGGCAGATGCAGACCCAGCGCCACGGTTGTTTGCAAGTCAAAGACGCCCTCACGGTCCACAAATGCGCTTCATGTCGCACCCGGTGCTCATACACATCGACCAGATCATCAACTACGCACCGCCGGCGCGCAGCCCGCCTTTCCGCGCCCACGGTCCAGACAGCCTAGCCAGCAGGGAGATCTCATCTCTCTCCTCTGATGATGGCGGTCCCGTGCACACCTCCTATCACTGGGAGCTTGGAGTGCGGGACGGACCACTCCAGCCGCCCAGACGCACGGTCCATGACAGGATCACACATGCCTCGGACGACAGTGACGATGAACGCGAGCGCAGCAGAAGCCCCACGCATGTGCGCCACCCATCTGGCTGGGATGTGTCGCCCCCGTGTATGGCCAGACAAGGAGGTAGCAGGGGTCGAAACTCTAGGAATAACATGGGAAACACCAGAAGAGGAGGGGGGAGCCGGCAGAGAGAGCTCTGCCACAAGGACGGTCTTCCGCTCCCTGCAGATGGGAACGGCGCAGCAACCCTGGAGCAAAGCTCAAGCAGCAGCTATAACGGCGGAAAAGATCAGGCGCGAGAACGCTCACGCTCTCCAGGACGCTTCCCGTTCAAGGCACAGTTGCGCAATGAAGAAGAGACTCTCATCCAGGTCATAATGCAAGTCTGAGAGTTATCCCTAGAGAACTCTGACGCTGTAGACCCGATGAACGACGAGGCTCACCTGCCACCTTAGCCACCTTCGTTAGGAACTTCAGCGGAGGTGGAGAACATTTTTGAAGCACCGCTGCCGGACACTAACACAGGTGGATCCGAGCTTGAGGACAGCATGACATTAGCCACATTCTGCAAGCAGATAGCTCGCCAGATTCAGCCGCCTTTAATTCCAGTGATCCTAGCGAGCACAGCAAGCAAAGCGATCCCGGCAGCGCCAACCACAAGAAGCAAGGCAAAGAGAGCCGAAGCAGCCAATGCCAACAGCACAAACTCCACAAAGGAGTCCATCCCTACGATGGAAAAAGCCCGTCTGCTAATCATGAAGAAGCTAGGCATTCTCGCAGCCAACACAGACCCAGGGATGATGGATTTCGAGCGTTACAAAGAGCTTTTGAAGGATCCTTTAAATGAGTCCAACGTAGTGGCTTTCGCTACTCTAGCAGGTGTGCTAGGCAAAATCGATGTCTCGGCGGTGCTTAAGGCCACGGCCTAAGCGTGCTACCCTGACCTTCAAGCTGACATAGTCTCCGATCATGATCACAACACTTTGTACCCTAGGATCCTTGTGTTGTTTAGTACCAGTGTCACCTCCAGGTTTAGGAGGCGTTTTGTTTCCACGCTTAGCTGCAGGTATTTCCCCAAGATGGACATGTATTCCCGGCTGTAGTTTGATGTTGTTAATCAGCTACAGCAAGATGTCGCTTACCAGCATGTCGGGGCGACATCCACCTACCCACCTTGCAACTGCATGGAACAGGTTATCCCAGGTCTTCTATTTAATGAGTGAGCTCTTTCTCGACTACACGCTCCCCACCTCGGCCATTGCAAGGATGACGTTTGCGAAAAAGAGGATGAACCCCATAATTCCACAATGCCACACAGACAATTAAGATTAATGTCATGGAACGTTAGAGGTTTAAATAATGCTGCAAGAAGAGACGTGATCAGAGAAGCGATCAAACAAAATAAGGCCACCATGGTGCACCTACAGGAAACGAAGCTAAATTCGATCGACGACAATCTCGTACAACAAACCCTGGGACCAATGTTTATTGATAACTATTGCACGCTACCAGCTTCTGGAACTAGAGGAGGCATCATCCTCGCATGTTCAAACAGATTTTTCACATTGACTAACGTCTACCCAGCAGATTTCTCTGTTACAGCTGATATAAAGCATATAGAAAGTGATCTTCAGTGGACATGCACGGTGGTGTATGGACCACAGACAGAGCAAGATAAACTGACCTTCCTCCAAGAGTTAAAAAACATAAAGCCCAAGTCCTTGCCCAAGTGGCTTATCGTAGGAGATTTTAACTTAATCCTCAAAGCAGCAGATAAGAACAATAACCAGATCAACACCAAGCTCCTAAGAGCTTTTAGGGCGGTGGTGGACAGCCTATAGCTTCGAGAGATACATCTGCACGGTCGTACCTACACCTGGTCAAACGGACATGGAAACCCAACCTGCTCTAACATCGACAAGATGATTTGCTCTCCAGAATGGGATTTTGAGTTCAGCAACTCTCACCTCCAGGCGCTATCGACAATGATCTTTGATCATTGCCAACTGCTCCTGCTAGGATCGATAAGGACCCCAAAAATAAAGTCTTTCAAATTTAAAGACTGGTGGTGCTCCATACCAGGTACCCATCAAATGATCCACGACTGCTGGCATAGACCGGTGACACCAACAGATGGTATCACACGTCTACACATCAAGCTGACAAGACTAGCAAAAATATTGAAACAGTGGAGCACAAACCTCATTGGAAACACAAGGATGCAATTTACAATAGCCTCCGAGATCATCCTACAACTAGACACTGCACAGGAAACAAGAAATCTGACAGAACTTGAACTAGCGCTACGAAAAGGCCTTAAGGCCAAGCTGCTCGGTGTAGCCGTTGTCTAGATATCTCGAATTAAACAGAGATCAAGAACCTAGGGGATAAAACAGGGGGACGCCAACACAAGGTTCTTCCACATCAAGGTTAACTCACGCAAGAGAAGAAACACCATCACCTCGATTAAAATCAATGAGCAGGATGTCTACAATTAGAATGAGAAAAAATCATTCGTAACCCAACACTTCAAAGCGGTTTTGGGTTCAAAGAAACAAAAAAACCACACTCTCAATTGGGAACTCCTAGGGATACAGCGTTATAACCTGCTTCATCTGGATGACATCTTTACGGAAGAGGAGGTCTTCAATGTTATTAGGTCAATGCCAAAGGAAAATCTCCGGGGGCCGGATGGCTTCACAAATAGGTTTTACAAAAATTACTGGGGCATCATTAAGGAGGATCTAATCCGTGCGGTGAACCAGTTCTGCTACCTCCGTACTAACAGACTTAACCTACTAAATGGCACAGAGGTGGTACTAATTGCAAAGAAAAAACAGGCTGAGTCGATCAAAGACTATCGCCCGATCAGCCTCATTCACGCGTTCAGCAAAATAGTGTCAAAATTAATGGCGAACAGGCTTGGACCGGAGCTGGAATCAATCATCTCAACGACACAGAGTGCATACATCAAAAAATGAGGAATCCAGGACAACTTCATATTCACTCAAAACACTATCAAAATGATGCACAGGAAAAAGACCCCTGGACTGTTTCTAAAACTAGACATCCAGAAAGCGTTCGACTCAGTGAGCTGGGAATACCTCCTTGAGCTGCTAGAACAGATGGGTTTCGGCCCACGATGGAGGGATTGGGTTGCATGCATCCTAGCCTCCTCGTCTAGCTGTTTCTTAGTCAATGGTGAGTGTACTCAGAGTATAAGACACCCCCGTGGGTTTCAACAGGGCGACCCCTTATCCCCCCTTCTCTTCATATTGGCGATTGACCCCCTGCAAAAACTCCTGCTCCGAGCAATATAGGTCAACCTGATCAAACCAATCGCAGGTATCACGAATGAGCTGAGAATCTCACTATATGTAGATGATGCTGCAATATTTGCAAACCCAGAACTTTTGGAAATACAAACAATCCAAACCTGCCTCCAGCTGTTTGGAGAAGCAATGGGTCTAGAAACCAACATTCAGAAGAGCTGCATCTACCCCATCAGATGCTCACAGATCAATCTACAGACCATAACGCAGACCTTCCAAGCACAGCTAACGCAATTCCCTTGCACCTACCTGGGGCTACCACTACACACTTCAAAATTACGCAGAGCGGATATGCAACCAATATTTGACAAGCTCTCCTCCAGATTGGCAGGGTGGAAAGGAAAGCTGCTCTCCAGAGCGGGGAGATTGACACTCATAAACTCAGTACTCTCACCCTGTTTGGTATACTTCTTATCAGCATTTATGCTGGATAAATGGGCTGTAAAAAGAATCGAGAAGATCCTCAGATCCTTCTTCTGGAAAGGAGAAGAAAACTGCTCGGGAGGGCACTACCTTGTAAATTGGAAACAGGTCTGCCGACCAAACACTTTGGGTGGCCTAGGCATCAAGGACATCCAAAGATTCAGCACAGCTCTCGGACTTAGATGGCTACGGGGGGAGTGGAACACAGTTAAAAAACCTTGGTTTGGCCAACAGACCCCCTGTGATAACATGGACAACTCTTATTTCGCTGCTTCAACTATGATCCGAATCGGCGATGGACAAACTGCTAAGTTTTGGACGTCCAGATGGCTTCAGAAAATCGCCCCATGCGAGCTCGCCCCAGATCTTTTCAAACTTGTCAAAAGAAAACATAGGACTGTTGCTTACGAGCTAGAAGAAAATAGATGGCTTAAACTGTTGGGGAACGTGCTACGCAAAACAAAAATTTACCGCACACAATCCACCCCAAGATCACTATCGAGGTGTAGGCAACGAGATCATACCTTCGACGATCACGTCAATGCAGCGGAGAAGTTGACCGATGTTGATGAAGTCCGCAGACTCCCGTAGCTAGGTTATACCTCCCAGCCGCGAGAGCGATCTCCTCGCGAATAGTTCGCCCGATCGAACGCCGAAGTATACGACATCTCCGAGGTATCCACGCGTACCGGATCAGCGACACCACGATAATGTGTGGACCAGCACACAAGAACAGCGGGGATCTACGAGAAGGAGAAGCAGCAGCACGCCGGCAGCTGTACTAGATCCAATCTAGAAGAGAGAGAAAAAGAAGGCTGTGGCCAATCTAGAGATGGCCGGCCTAGGGTTTAGGGCTGCTTCTGGGGCTGCCTCTGGGGCTGCTCGGGATGCCCTTTGAGGTGCCCTGCCCCTCTATTTATAGGGGTTGGGGCAGCTCTCCCTAGGCAGGTGGAGTCCTACTCCAGCAGGGACACCCTGTTGGAGTTGGAGTCTAACTCCACCAGGACCTTCTAGAACCTTCTAGAACTTATGGAACCTTCTAGAACTTCTAGAACCTTCTAGTACCTTCCAGAACCTTCTAGAACCTTCCAGATACTTTCCGGAACACTTCCGGATATCACCGGAACCATCCGGGACCCCCCCGGAACACTTTCGAGATCATCCGAAACACTTTCGGAACCCTTCTCTCTCGTTCTCCATAAATAGTAGCATTCCTAAATGTCGCTAAAACGTTAAGCGTGTGACCCTATAGGTTCGAATATATGTGTACATGTCCGGAACACCTTCCGGTCAATAATCGTCAGCGGGATCTGGACACCAATAACGACTCTCACATATCATCGAAGATCTTTATCGAGCGAACCTCGTATTACCGCATATCATCCTTTTGCCTCACGATACGTTACACAACCCGAGGCGAGACTTTGACGGTATCCCTGTGATCAACTCCTTGATCACCATACCTAGTTATCCTCGTTACCGGTTTGTACTCTTTTCTCGTTTCTGTATTCTGGTATCCCCGTGACTAACCTTTTAGTCACAATACCTGGCCAGGTGATGCTAGACATCGTAATACCGAGTGGGCCCAGAGTGTATCTCTCCATCGCCAGATGGGCAAATCCCAATCTTGAGATATCTAGAACCACGATATACTTTCTGGTGTACCTGAAAGTCACCTTTATAATTACCCAGATACGGAGTAACGTTTGATGACCCCAAAGCAACCATCCGGTATCTGGGTCTACGATATTCTCATGGTCTAAGGACGCAAGTAAACGTTAACACATAATGAGAAGATACTGAAAACATATTGACGAAGTGATCTCGCAGTATCTCATAAGGGGGTCTATCCAACACCATTGTTACCCTAACAATGTGTTCCCATTATTGCCGGCATCCTTGTTACATTAACAATGCCCATGATTAGGAAAACAAGACCATCAACAATATATGAGCTAGTCTAGAGGCCTGACTAGGGATCTGAATGGTGTTTATTATTCCACTTTATTATTCCACACATGCAATTAGATTTTCCTCTGAATCTCATATTCAAGAACCAATGCAATTCTAGCATAGAACATAAACTTCATCATGAACATGAAAATAGAATAATAACAACTTTATTATTGCCTCTAGGGCATATTTCCAACAGTCTCCCACTTGTACTAGAATCAATAATCTAGCCAATGCTTCAACTCCTAACACCTATGGCATTCCGGTGTTGCTCATGTTTTGCTTGTGGTAGAGGCTTCGTCAATGGATCTGACACATTCAGGTCCGTGTATATTTTGCATATCTTTACGTCTCCACGCTCCACCAATTCACGAATGATGTGGAATCGGCGTTGTATATGTTTAGACTTCTGGTGGGACCTTGGCTCCTTGGCCTGAGCTATGGCGCCACTATTGTCACAATAGAGCTCTATAGGATCCAGCGCACTCGGAACCACACCAAGCTCGGTGACGAACATAAACTTAATCATGAACATAAAAATAGAATAATAACAACTTTATTATTGCCTCTAGGGCATATTTCCAACACAAACCCCTACGGGCTATCCACACAACAACACAGGCACATCAATTCATTGCCCTCTGGAATCTCACCCAGCAATCGCCTCTTCAGGACCATACGCTAGACACTGCTACCTGGCGTTAGACAGGGAATACACAATACTCCATCAACTCGGCATACAGGATGCAATTCTACGGATCATACGTCAAGTTTGACACCTCAACTATTTGGACGGCCGACGCAGAACACAAGTGTAAAATTCACGTCTGGCTCCTACTTCAGCAGAAAATCCTCACGGCGGATAAACTTGAAAAAAGAGGATGGGAGAACGGATCTACATGCACACTATGCGGGATCTACGCAAAAACAGCCCTTCACATCTCCACTGATTGTGCTTTTGCCAGATAGGTCTTGCGCAAGGTGGCCACCATGAATGGTCTCACCCAAAACGCTTTCCTTCAATCCAACCAAGAAGACCTCCACACATGGTGGCACTCGCACGGTATATCAAAGACGAAGATTGACAAATGCAAGATTTACAGCTCCGTCATCTATGCGCTCTGGAATGTTTGAAAAGAAAGAAATGCTCGCATCTTCACCAATATTTTCAGTGACGCCCAAAAGGTAGCACTCAAAGCACAGGAGGACATAACTGCTAGGAAAATGGCCTTCTGCGAGACCTCAAATGATACAGGAGACCCTCCGGTTGTTTTCCATTAAGACTTTAAGAGTTGTTGTTTTTTCTGTCCGCTGCTACCATTGTACATAACGTTCCTTTATTTTTCATTACCGTCTAATCTATGAGAAAGGCAGTGCTCCTGCCATGATCTTTCAAAAAATGTAGGGACACATACTATATTTACCATTGTGTGTACATTCGTCGAAAACGTTAGCTAAGAGTACTCTTGGCTCGAATTTGATCTGTTTCCACCCCTAGTCAGGGAGCTCCTAAGGATTGCCCAAGAGATCCCATGTAGCCCGTTTGCCCACCAAGCCGAGTTGCCTAGTGAGCTGGCCCACTTTATCTTTCTTAGAAGTTTCTAAAAAGAAAACAAATATATCTTTTAATTAAATTCAGCAAAAAAAATCCTGTGAGAAAATATATTGGGGACAGAAATAACGTTAGTTTATGAGAAATTTTCATGTATCTCATGAAAATTGTTGTGATGGATCACAAAAATTGTTTCTTATGAAAAAAGACTTTTTCCGCGCTGTATGACAAAATGTTCACGTGTTTCCAATAAATGTTCACCTAACTCGGAAATATTGTTGCAGATTCTAAGAATGAATATGGTGGAACTACTAGTGTGTTAACCTCATAATTTGGTTCGATATAAAAATATCACTATTGAAATAAATCATAACTACATTTTGTTGAGGGTAGAATCATATACTATCCTTAGAATCATATACTATACTCTATAATTTAATATTATTGGCTTAATTATTGATCAAAGTTGAACCTAAAATTCCGTACACGTCTTACATTTGTGACGGAGGGAGTATGTGGTGGAACAAAACATTGACGCCAAATATATTCAAATGGCGGCATCATGTTTTGAACTTCTTACCACTGTAAGCATAAGGTGTAAATGGGTCATGAACCGGACACACAGCTTGAGAGTAATTGTATTTTACAAATTTAAATTTAAAAAGAAAAACACAC
Organism: Stipa capillata; assembly: GCA_019208055.1. Taxonomy (NCBI): domain Eukaryota; kingdom Viridiplantae; phylum Streptophyta; class Magnoliopsida; order Poales; family Poaceae; genus Stipa; species Stipa capillata. The sequence goes on along the minus strand of JAGXJF010005064.1, from coordinate 310,145 downwards.
ATCTGTCACTTTCTCTCCCTGCCTAGGCCTAATGGTATTAAAACATGTGCAATATGGCTGCTCCAAATCTCACTGACGATACTTAGCAACACAAACCATATGCCTTCGCTTATTGCGGGCAATAAGAAATCGCCGCTCACCCCCTTTCCCTGAGTGGGCTGGCCAATAAGTGCAACTACTGAAGAATTGCCGACAAACATTTGTACTGAGGGCAAGTCATGCAGGACGCTTGCAAAACATTTCTAGGGTCTTTGGTTCGTACCCCTTCACTGCTAATTTTATTCGTTGGCTTTTCATTTCTTTTTTCCATTTATATTTTGGGTTTCTTTCTCTCTATGTTTTGTTTTTCTTTTCATCTTTTTCTTTCTTAAAGCTTTTTACTTCCGGCAAATCTGTCCTCTTTTCTTTTTATTCAATTCACAGTGGAATAATATCTAGACTAGATTGGATATAGTTTGATGACATTTTTTCTGGTGTCCTTTGTTTTCATAAATGTTATACTAATAGTTTTTTCCTGTTACATGAATCACTTCGTATGTTTCAACATGAAACTATGAGATTGACACAAGTTCGCCGCCTTCACCGTTGGAACTTGAAACAATTTTCTCGAACTAGCAGAACTTTCTTTTGATTCTAGTAGAACATTTTTTATAAACTGTTGTAACATGTTTTCCTCAAAAACAACATCTTCCTTCAAAAAAGAATCATTTTTTCTAAGCTATATGAACATTCTTTTGAATACATGAACAGTAGAATTTTTTTTAAATAAACGTCATTTCACATAGATCATTTTTTGTGATCTAGTTGAAGAATTCTTGTAAGAATATTATTCCAAGGTGATTTTTTATTTGTTGTGCTATTTTCATTTTTGTTCCACTGACAGTCCAAAAATGTTCCCGTTAGCTCTTTCGTATTGTTCCTTCATTTTTTTTATTTCTCCATATACAAATAAAGTCTATTTTCGAAGATTGGCATGATAGTTCAAATGGATCACGATTTTTTGCTTTTAACATTTCGTTTAAAACTTATGAGTTTTGGAATGTTGAATTTCCGATGAAATGTTCATGCACATCCATTTGATCAATTGATTCGCGCTACCAAAGAACACTCAATTACCTGAGGAAACATTTCATGGGGTGCAGCTAGCTCCGGGAGCGAGCGAACCACCGCGCACGGGATAACTAAATGGGCCAGTCCATTGGGCCGGCCTATCAACCCTATTCTATTTTTACTCTTATAAAATTTTAAAAATAGAAAAATATAGTTTGTAAATCATGAATAGTAACAAAATTCAAATTTTATAATAAATTTTTCATAAAATATTGTGTATAAAATCATTTTCCTGAAATATGTTCTACGTCTATGAAAAATATTCATGTCTACCAATAAAATGCTCACACGACACATAAAAATTGTTCCGATAGATAAAAATGTTCAGTAAAAAAATTGAAATATGTTCCACCATCTATAAAAAATGTTCATGTATTTTAGAAATAATGTTGATCTAACTCGTGACAAATGTTCTATATTCCACAAAGGAAGAGGATAAACTTATTTGTGTTAAACTTTTCTTTTTGTGTCGAAACAAAAAATTACTTTTAGAACAAATCATATGTACTTGTGAATAGAAAAATAATTTGCTAAACACTTTTTAAAATTACATCGATGAAACATCTATTGGTGATACACATCAAAAAATTACAAAGAAAATAAATAAGAATAAAGAATAAATAAAAAGAAGTGAGGTATATAGCTAGATCCACTCCAGGCTACAAGTTTATTTGGCTCAGTTTGGTTGTTGAACTGTTATATGGTCAACTTATTTCAAAAAATAACACGAAAGTAGAGTTAGTCAAAGAATAAAATAGATAAAAACTAGTTAGAGAAGCGGGATTGTCATAATCAATCACACTATCAAACGCAATCTTACTCGATCGGCCGAAACGGCCCAGCACATATATCTTCCAAATAAATCCTTTCCTCAGCTCCTGGTGTGTGTATAGCATGCAGGCTCTCTAACGAGGGAAGCTAGACATCAATCTAAATCATGTGGTAATCAAGAATGCAAGATAATGATCCTAAGAACCTTGCCCTGCTCTGGATCCTATTTTAAATCCGCCTCAGGGGCCAAAAATTTGTGATATCACTTGCTTATAAATGCAAAACAGCCCCTTTGGGGCCTTATTCCTTCCAGAAAAGAAAAAAAAACTTGAACCGTTTCAGCAGACCTAACTGCCCAAATAATGCTCGGGAACTGTCGGTGAACAGACTGAATAATAATCGGCAGCACTTTCCTCGGTTGAGCTTAGATTATGACAACGACTTTGCGCAAAGACGTGCATGCAGTCCAAATCAGACGATTAATAATATAACAAATTAAAACTCAACGTCGGTCTATCGACTGCTGGATGGAAATTGATATCCCTGCTTACTTTGTGTTCGTTGCGACTTACCGATCTGATTATTCATCGAGTCCATACCAAAATTGCCGTTTGAGAGTAGACGTCAGGTAGCTGTTTGTATCTGCCCGTGCAAGGGCCCTGGCCTTGCTCGTCCTTCTGAACGATCGATCTTTGCATGGACGTCTCATCAGAATAATTTAGAACTTAGTTCCGTATACTGTCTAATTTTCCCCCCTCTGCTGTTGGTGCAATCATATGTGGTGAGATTCAGAACTAAACTAAATAATTAGCTCGGTCGAACAACTAGCTGGGCATATGAATTATGAAGAACTCGATCAGAAAATGAACAGGTGAGACACGAGGAGCAGCTTGCGTGTGGCCATCAGAAGCGATCAGATTCTCTTGTCTTTTACTGTGTTCTAAGAACTCTGTACCTAACAACAGTATAGTTATTCTCATCAAAATTCAAACAATTATAATGGAAGATAAACTCCTTGCGTTACATCAAGCACAAGAGACTAGCAGGTGCATTTGACCCTTGTCATTAATTATCAATCTGCAGTCCATTCCGAGTCATAGGCAACCCGCTTCCTTTATCCAGCCTATGTTGTATTACCTCAAATAATGTGTCAATAAATCATCTGAAAGCATATCATTTCAACGAAAGTGCATGCATGCTTAATTTAAGAACACCGTGTCAAACGAGCAAATCATCCTACTACAACGTTCCACAACATTTATTTTTCAGATCGAACAGAGCTTTTGTTGCAGAAGATTAGTGGTTCTTAAATGGGAATGTAGGATCGTATTAATGTGTGGACACAAGCGATCCCTCTCTTTTGACCACCTGTCATTCCATTACATATTCCCCATTGACAGTAATGGTTTAACGACCGTCGATCCTTCTGGCGAGCTTCTTTTTGGTCCCTAGCCTCTTTTTTTTCACTTTGGTCCACATGGTAATGATGCGCACACCAACTAGCCTAGCTTATAATCTGTTTTCCAACAGCTAGCTAGCTATAGTCAATATATAAACGTATAATTGCCATTCGGTGACTAATTTTTTGTAGTAGTGACATTGCAGCAACCAGAACCTACTACTAATTGATTTCTGTAGGACTGTAGGTCTCCTGCATTGGAAATGTGCCAAATTAAGTTGCCGCCTAGTCGTTGATCATGCGTGGCCTGCCAATTAACGAAGCACCATCCAACTTCAGCACCACCTGATCGGAACCGGCACCAAATCGCCTCTTGACTGAAAGAATTGCGCAGGAGTTCTTCAACGGAGATATGGCCAACTAAAACCTTCTCAAGAATGGTTTGGATATTTTGTTCTTTTGGTGTGGACATTAAGAACGTTATGGGACAATGTAGTACTAATTAACTGTACATATATATATATATGTGTGTGTGTGTGTATGTGTGTTTTAAAATGTAAAAAAACAAATGTGCAAATATGATAACTGGATTCGAGACTGATAAACGGGAGACATGATTTGGCTGCCAATAATGCTTTGAAGGTACAACTTAGGTGTCCCAACCTTCGGGGCCAAGTAATTTCTGCTTTCCCGGATTTCGCGCGTGAATTGGTCTTGGATCATTGGATGTTGCATGCATCGATGCCCTTGCGCCGGAAGAAATGAAACCCAAAGTTGGCTATCGATCATAGCTTTGGCTGGACAAATGCTAAAACTTTGTCCACACTCAGAAGGCCTGAAAACCAAAACATGACGCATGCACGCGTACACGTACACCATGTATTGTACATTTATACAGCAAACCGCTAGGATGCGACGCCGCACCAGTCTCCGTAAACCTAAACATACTCGCTCAAGTATAATTTAACAACCTGACCACACATCGTACTTACTACCAAGTAACCATACGCGCACGGGCACGGTCGAGTGTGGATTTTCAGCGCACGGGGCAGGTGCCCCCGTTAGAGTTTCCTCGATTTTTTTAAAGTAAGTATAAGTTTCAAACAAATCTGAAAAAATTCATACCAATTTATGATGGAATGAAGTACACACAGGTAAATTTTTATAAAATAATATGCCCATTTGTGATCTGTATAAAAAAACAAATATGTGTACTGTTCACGGCTTCATACTGTTTACTACTGTTCACAACCCCCCAGGGTGCTCTCTTCTTTTTTTACACAGATCACAAAATGGATATATTATTTTACGAAAATTTAACCATGCATACCTCAATCCATAATATACATGTATAAATTTTTTTAGATTTTTTTAAAACTTAAATGTGTGCTTTACAAAATTTTGAAATAAGGGGTGCACATGCCCCCGTGTGCACCTCTGACTTTCCCGGGCACGGTCCCACTTCATATAGAGGTTAGATTCTTTATGAGTATATATAGATAGGTCATGTCGGTGACACCTGCTAACGCGTTGGCTTACATGCCTCCAACATGCGGCCTCCTTCGCACGCCGCACAAATGTGGCCTGTACGCCACCTCCAGCCATTGCCAGCAAGCTACCACTGACCTGCACGTCTTGTGCCCATAAGTGCGCCGCTGCCGCCATGCTACGTGCACGAGGCCAGCGAGCCACCCATGCCACCATGGTCGACCTCTGCGGCCACGGCTCGGGTGGTTAGGGTTTTCCCTAACCACCCCCTCCCCCAATATAGGTTGTGGTAGTGCGCTGGGGCCCGACAAGAAGGTGGACAACCACAAGCCCACCTAAGGAGAAGCCCACCGTAAAAAGAAAGAAAGAAAGAAAAGGAGAAGTCAGCCAGAAAAGAAAAAAGGACGGCTGCCCATTAAGGCGTACGCGCGTGGTCGAGGTCTGGATCAGAACCGGACCAGCTCTGGCTATTTTATGGAAAAGACTCTATATATATTGGAACTTACGCGAAATTTTTTCTTAGTACTAAAATTTAGTGTATAAGTCCCTAAAGTTGCAGAATTAGCAGAAAATTCATATTTCAACATAAAAGAGTCTCGGGAATCCGATTTTGAGTCAATTTCTTACTTTGACAGGTGCTTAAGATGCTATGTATGCTTTCATGTCATTATCTATATGTTTTACTATTTTTTATTAATTGTAATCTATATTTTACCTTTGATCCTTGAGTATTTCACATAATGGCATGTTTAAATATTGAAACACCGTTTAGAGATATCTTTGTGTAACATCTCCATTTTGCTAATACACGTAACGCATATTGATGTGCATCATTAGTATTTCATGTCATCATTCTCCTTAATATGAAATTTAGGGGAATTTAGAACCTCGAAAAATGATGAAAATATCACCTGAAATTTTGGAAATCATGAAAACCCTAAGTGCAATTAATTGGCAAATCAAAGTTCTTTTAATCAGAAAGATTTTCCAATGTTGGAATATCTTCAAAATCTATATATATGCTCAATATAATATTTTGATCCCCTATATTTTTTCCATATTTTTGAGATAAATATATAACATACTTGTAGTTCAAACCTAAATTTGGCATTGGAAAATACTTAATAAAGTGGCCTTGAAAATACTTTTACATGATTCTAAATATTCACAGGGGCCATGTAAAAACTTATAGAATGTTTGAATGATGTTTGGTTCGTGAATTAAAACATCAAACCTAAATTAAAAAAAACCAAACCTCGGACTAGTCCGAAACCAACCCAGCCCAGCCACGCACGCACCGGGCAGCATGACAAGACATTGACAGGCGGGACCTGCTTGTCAAGTCCGTCGTCTTCCTCCCGTGCACTAGCACTTGCGTGGTGACCGCAGCGATGCCACGCGCCACCTCTTCTCACCAGTGCACCGAGCCACCTCAGCCCGTGCCAGTGCACCAACAGGTGTGCGGCGACGTGCTGAGTCCCCTGGACCCATTGGCGCCGTGATTTGTGCATTGAGGGCGACAAATCGTCCATCGGACTGAATCACCGCCATCTAGCCCCTTCTCAATTTCGGCGGCCGTGGTCGCCCTTATCTCTTTTTGACTGCAGGAATAGAATCGCCATCTCTCACTCTTCCTTACCACGGAAGTTTCACTTCCTCTCTCCCTCTTGTTTGCTCAGAACATGACTGGCATCCGCTACTTCGACGATCACCGCCATTAATGTTCCAACCACGCTGCATGGCCAACAAGCTTTACCAACCTCCCCGCATCCGTTTCCACCAATAGCTGGTCCCCAGGAGCACTACATCACTGGATCCGCCGTCGTCTTCCTCATCTCTGGTAGGTCTATGTCCCCATTGTCGACCTTCGTTTCTGGTGAGCTTCAGTCGTGACCGACCATTTCCTTCGGTCCCTAGCTCACCTCTGGCCCTCCCCCTTTCCTTAATTGAAGTTCAGAGCGCCCGAAGCCCCTCCGCCAAAGATCTACTTAGCTATCTACTGGCACCATCGAAGGCGACACTCTAAGCCTCTCCATCCAAGCTAAGACAACCGCCAAGCTTTTGGTGAACTCCTATGCCTTTTGCATGCTCTTCCAAGCATGTGTGCATCCTCAGCGAGCAATCCCGAGGAGCACACTGTGCCGGTCCACCTTGGGTCGCTGCCGGTGATGCTCTCGCAACCCTAAGGCCCTGCACGACCGCTAATATAGCCGTTGGTTTAAATGTCGAAACCTTTGAGTTTGGTTGTGGAACCTCTGAATTTTGCTCAAAAAGTGTGTAATGCCTACTTTTTAGAGTAGGCTATAAGTAGCCACCTTGACCGGCTTTAGCTGCTGTTTGGTTGGGCTTCTGGCCGGCTTCCCATTGGAAACAGCCGAAGCCCAACCAAAGGGGCGGCTTTTGCTCCGGCTGTTGCCAATAGCAGCTGCTGCGGTTGTGTGTTAAACGAGCTGGGTGGAGAAGCTCCGTTGGACCAGCTTCCCGCAATCCCCTGGCACTGTGCACTTAACGCACCAGCTAACTGCCCTCTGAGTTGACCAGAAATTACACACAAATGCCCTTTCCCATGAACGAACGCATAGCACAGCACCTTCACGACGCCGGAGGAGGGGACCGCGACGCCGGAGGAGGGGGTCGCGCGGCCGGTGCTGGCCCAGCGGCGGCGGTGGGCATAGGGCTGCGGATCCGGACGGGCCGCGACGCCGGAGGAGGGGGCCGTGACGCCAGAGGAGGGAGCTGCTGCTCGGGCGGAGGGAGAAGGTGGCCGAGAAGCGGCCGGGGGGGGAGGGGGTTGCCGCCGGCGGGGGGAGGGAGCTCAGGCGGAGGGAGAAGCGGCCGGGGGGGGAGGGGGTTGCCGCCTGCGGGGGAGGGAGCTCGTGGGGGGGGGGAGGGTTGCCCCCGGCGGGTGAGAAGCGGATCTGGAGGAGGGACCGGCGGCGGGGGGAGGGATCGGCGGTGGCGAGGAGGGGAGAAGCGGCCGGAGCGGAGGGAGAAGCGGCCGGGGAGCTCGGGGGGTTGCCGCCGGCGGGGGAGGGAGCTCGTGAGAAGCGGCCGGGGGGGGGGTTTGCCGCCGGCGGCGGAGGGAGAAGCGGCTGGGGCGGAGGAGGGACCGGCGGCGGCGGGGAGGGACCGGCGGGTGAGAAGCGGATCTGGAGGAGGCTGTGTGGCCGATGCCCCCAAGGCCATTTTTATATTCTTTTTTTATTTTTTATTTTTTATTTTTTATTTGTATTTGTATTTTTTATTTTCTGTATTTTTTATTTTTGATTTTAAAATTTTGGTCTACGGTTGATCTTAGGGGCATTTTGGACATTTCATCCTACAACAGCCAACAGCCACAGCCCAACCAAACACCCGCGTTTACAGACTCCGTGCCAACAGCCACAGCCGTTATTCCATACAGCCAGCCAACAGCCGCTTTTCCAACAGCTACAGCCCAACCAAACAGGGCATTAGGAGGGAGTTGCTACCCTTGGGATTATTTGTTGAGACCTTCTTGGTGTTCTCCTCCACTTAATAGCCTCTAGGGCATGAGTTACTCTTGGTGAGGTGTGAAAGAAAGTTGTGCACTGTGTGCCACTTGGCGATTGCATTAGTTGCATCGGTTTGAGCCCTCTGCGTCAATTGTGTTTGAGTGGAATTCCGAGAGCTTGTTACTCTTGGGTGCCACCACTTCCTAGATGGTTTGGTAGAGTTGAGTTCGATCATCGCTTAAAGAAGATTGCAAAGAGGCCTAAGAAATTGTGAGTGGTTGTAGAGATCACCATCTCCGGGGTGGAGAAAGGAGCTATCCATAGTGAGTGGTTCTTGCTAGAGGCAAAGACTTTGAGGAAAGAGCTCGATTCAGAGATGGCTTATTTGTCGGGATAAGCTTCTTCAACAGAGAAGTGGAATATCTATGGATATCCGAAATTTGAGAACAAATATCATTTGTGTACCTTGTACCCTTTACTTTCTTATAATTCATATCATGTTATTCATACTTGTGTAATTATCTTAAGTAAAAATTGCTTTCATTGTTTCTCATCCTAAGATTACATATCTTGACTTAGACCTGTTGGTGCACTTACTTGAGCCTAGTTGTTTCAGGATTTGAACTTGCAAAATTTCGTTTAGTAAAATTCCACAAATATAATTGGCCTAGATCATAAAAGATTTTAAATCTCCTATTCACAAGTCCTTCCCGCATACGCTCCGCGAGACATCAGTGGGTTTTTTGTTCGGAAGAGAAATGAAGATAATGAGGTGGTAAGGTACAAAGTAAGGTTGGTTGCACAAAGCTTCACTTAACGACTAGGAGTCGACTTTGAGGAAACATATTCTGTCATCATAGATGGAATTACCTTTAGATACATAATGTCAATGGCTGTGAACCTGAAGTTAGAAATGAAACTAATGGACGTGGTAACAGCATACCTATATGGAAACTTAGACTCGAACATTTACATGAAAGTGCTTGAGGGTATTCTAGTTCAAAACCAAATAGAGCAAATATGAATCTGTATAGCGTGAAACTTAGAACTCATTATATAGACTCAAATAGTTTGGCAGGATGTGGTTAATCGCTTGATCGATATACTTAGCAAGAAGGGCTATACGAGCAACCAGAATTTCCCACATGTATTTATACAGAGGTCTCAGAATGGATTCTGTATAATCCCGATATACGTAGATTGTTTTAGACTAGGATGATTTTTTTAGCTATATGTGGATAATAGAAAAAGATGCAAACTAACACTATGGTAAGGGTAGAGTTTTTGACAAGCAACCTGGCTCTGATACCACCTAATAGCACTATGGGTGTCTCGATCTTTCGAAGATAACATAATATCGATTTAGTGGAGGCAACTTTGATGATACGACTATACCATAGAATGATGATAGGCCTTAGCAATCACTAAACCAACTCCGGAGGGTTATTTATCTTGCCAGAAGCACGATCAACCTGAACATGAGGCTCAATTCCTACAAGCAATCAAAGAACAAGTAAGAACATGAGATAGGCAATCTGAAATTGCAAATATAGATGAAGAATGATTTTATTATTGAAGGTGGGATTCTGTAAAGTAGTCTCGACCAGTGATCGTCCGACACAATGATAAAACAATGTAGTTTGTCCTAAGCTAAAATTGTTCCCGATAAAATCTGACGAAAACAGAGGCGTCCTGAGAGTATTTATAGGTGGAAAAACATCCCTAGATAGACTCAGACTCAATCCAACCTAACTCTGTTGGTGCGGTTTGACCGGCCCTACCAACTTTGGTAGAATGACAACTCCAGAACATAGGACTCCAAGGCCAACAAAGGCTTGGCCAGAAGACACATAATCAGACTCCAAAATACGACCAAATTTTTATTCTTCTTATTCGGGATTGAAGCTTCAATTTATCTTCAAGTAGATTCTCTCCGATCATCATCTTCATGTCATCATGGAGGTCCCATCTTGTATAGAGGGCAGCAAGATCTTGGTCATCTTCATGTATTCTCCTTAGCTTGATCATCTTCTCCATCCATTGCTTGATGTGCTTGCTGATCTTGATCACTATGATGCCTCTCTTGAACTTGAAGTTCTTGCGCTTGTGTTGATCTTGATCAACGAGTAGTGTAGGGGAAGTAGATGTAGCAAGGGTTATATCCATGAAGGCCATGTCCTCATTAGAAAATCTCGTAGATTTATTCACTAAATCATTACTAGTATCATCTTTTAAAGATGCGTGCGTGAAATAGGTATGATGAGACCTAAAGAATTGTAACATTTAAGGGGAGAATCTTCACAAACTCATGCTAAATCTTGGCCATGGAAATCGAGTACCTAATAGTGTACTAGGTGGATTCTACTCTTTTTTTCGTGGATGAGTTTTTAGCAATTTCTGATAAGAGGTTTTTAACAAGGCAATTTGTATAACGTGACATACGTATACTATGCGCTTTTTCTTCAAATATTTTCCCCACTCGGTTTTTTAAAGTTTTAAAAGCATAGACTATATGAAATCTAAGTACTCAAGTGGGAGTGTTGAGAAATCGACGGACCCATCATAATGTGGTCTCACCTTCGTATAGGGGTTAGGTTCTGTATGAATACATTTAGATAGATTTTATCGCACTTTTAATCTAGTAGGTCCATCTAATCTATAAATAGAGAAGATGTTTTGGACAGTATGTTATTTTTTGATGACCAAATAATAATGAGAAGCTCGTCTCTATACATCGTGTCCATTTTATTTTACCGTAGTCGTATTTATCGTGTGTGCACGTACTTCTTCGACTATGCCTGCGCTTTGATCAGCACCTCTCACGAACAAGACTCGTGGCCAGAGTTGTGGGACACGCAGTTCCACACGGCCGTGGCACGAACCAAACCAGGTGGCATGGCAGATTAGGCGACGATCGATGACTGGTTGCTTCAAGAGAGCGCCTTTACTTTTGGCCCGCCGACACGCGCCCCAACAGCACCCGGCGCCAGGCAGGGCCCGCGCGCTCTGCTGCAGCCTGGCTCGCGCGGTCCTTGGCCCGCAGTTACCGTACCTACCGCTCCAACGCCACGCTACAGCGCGTACTCGGCGGGGCGACGCAGACGCGGAGCAGAGGCCTCCTGCGCGACCCCGCCCGCACCGTGTGCCTCCCTCGGTCGCGTCTCCCCGCCTATTTATTCCCAGTGCCACGCCCTGCCGCTTCCATCACTCCTGCTTTCCTTGCTATTCCATTCCCACTCCCACAAACAGGCCAGCACTCACGTCCGCAAGCAATGGCGCGTGCTGCCGTCCTCTGTGCCGCGCTGCTCTGCCTCCTTGCGACGCACTCCCTCGCGCAGTCACCCGCGGCGGCCCCGGCCCACGCGCCACCGAAGTCCTCCAAGGCCACGCCGGCGGCTCCGGCCGCCACGCCTACCGCCACTCCTGCCCCGCCAGCCGATACGACATCCCCCGCCGCCGCGCCGCCCACCACCACCCCGGCGACCCCCGCGCCCAAGTCCTCCCCATCCACCCCTGCACCCGCGGCCGCGCCAACCACCACCCCCGCCACGCCGGCGCCGGTCAAGGCCCCGGCCGCGGCTCCTCCCAGCAAGCCCAAGCCCAAGGCCAAGGCCCCCGCGCCCAGCAAGTCCAAGCCCAAGCCCAAGCCCAAGGCCGAGGCCCCCGCGCCCGCACCGCCTGCCAAGGCCACCGCGCCTGCCCCGGCTGCAGCCCCTCCCACCACCGTAACGGCACCGGCGGCCGCTCCCCCCGCTCCCGTAGCCGAGGTGCCAGCCGCCGCGCCGGCCCCGGAGACCAAGCCCACCGAGGCCCCCGCCCCCGCGCCCGCCAAGAAGAAGAAGAAGCCGTCGTCCAAGGACAAGAAGAAGAAGAAGAAGGCCCCCGCCCCTGCTCCGGCCGCCGAGGCACCCGTCGCCAAGACCTCCGAGGCACCCACCTCCGACGCCGAGGCCCCGGGGCCCAGCGGAGACTCCGCCGCCGCCGACACCGCGGTACGTCCACTTACTTACCAGTAATGCAATCTACAGTGATCTCATCGCATGGTCAGATAAAATGCACACCAAACATATACGCAGTTTTACGGAGTATTATGGAATCAGTGGTGGTAGGCAAGTACGTGGGCGTACGCCATGGTGTTGTTGAAGAAACAATGTTTGCAACGTGCGCGTCGGCGTCGGTCGCAGAATGTAGCACCGACGGACGCGAAGGGGAGAGGCTGTGTCTGCCTCGGGAGCAACCGCTGCCCGGACGGCAACTGCCTCGACCGCAACCGTTTTTCCATTTCACGGCAACTGCTCATCAGCCGGAGCCCGGAGCAACAAAAGATAAGGAAACGAAAAAAATTAGGTGTATGTGCTGATCTAATCACGAACCTATACCACTCGCTCCGTTGATTACTCCAAGATTTATGACTTGTTAGGAGTAATTACTTGTTATGGTCCAACAAAGCCGATTTATGACTGCTATCTCCACACGGGCATGGTACAGCCGCGGACCGCGTGTTACCATGCACTGTTGGGCCGGCCTGACATGCGTATGCTTCTACGTTACCGTTACCCCAGCATAATTAACTCGCCATTTAATACTTCCACGGATTTAGCGACCCATCACTCGAGACATTAAATGGAGCAGTAGTAGTACTCCTCTGAGCTAGGTCATTTTATAATATATGCCAGTCAAATGTTTTTAAATTTGACCAGTAGAAAAGATCATCAATATATGATCATCCTAAAATATACTCTGCTGATGCATATTTATCATAAATTTGAAGCAACATGAATTCATCAAATATACTGACGACCATGCAAATGTCTAGAACAATCTATATTATGACTACACTGTAGTAGTAAATTACAAGTCCCCGCAAAAGAAAATAGTAGTAAAAAAAACTTCAATCAACCCACACCGTAGACACCAACTATTTTCGAATTTTTTTTCCATCACCTCATTAGTATATACGTGCATATTGTTTTGCATATCGGCAGTCGCATTCAAACTGACTAAACGGTATACATTGCCTTTTGATTGCTGCAGAGTGCCGCAGGAAGGACCATCGAGACGATGGCGGGCGTGATCCTGATGGCGCTTGGCGCAGTGGCGATGCTCGCCTAGATTCCGAGAGGCCGTGGGATCCGATGTCCCACTGACCCTGTCCTCCCTTTTCTCTTTTCCTGCGTGCAGTAGTGCGGATTCTTTTGCTTTTCTTTGCTTAGCGAGAGAGAGAGAGAAAGGTCACAGTTCTACAGATGATGAGAGAGGGAGAGGGGTCACTGCCTGTATATTGTGTTAAAATTTATTCATATTTATATCATTGTTACTATTCCATTTTCTACTCTTTGTAGACCGATCTGCCTTCACAGTAACCTCTCTTCACGAACGATGAGTAGCTCATGTGCAAGACAAGTGTAGCGTTATTCATACGGTGATGGGAACAATTTCGGGAGTAGTTGAGCACTCCAAAAGACAGTTCTTGCCTACATAAAAGTTCATACGGTTGATGCTTGCCATGATTGGACAAGTCCGACCGTCAACTAACTCGAAAACTCTTATTATTACGGCAGGCCTAGGTCCGTTAGTTATATAATTAACTGAAAATTTAGGTAGAGGCCAGAGGAATTTCACCTCATTTCGCGGGTGGAGCATGTATGCATCTATAAATAACACGTGAGATTAAGATACCACGCATTCGATATTTAGATAGAAATTGCCGCACTAACCAAAAAATCTAGAGATTTTCATGTGAATTAAGAGAGAAAAGAAGATATCAACACCGTTTATTTTGGTGAGATCAAATTATAACAATGTATATTAGTTTCAGAGAATAGACTGACACAGCTTAACTTGAAAGAACTAGACTTGTTAGTTTTAGAGAAAAATATAACATCTATACTTCTTATTTTAGTGTGACCAGATTATAATAACGTAAATTAACTAACGAATCTAGTGGAGTAAATTACAAAGCCAACTCCAGTAGTTTATCATTTTTTTTCTTTGATCAAATGGTAACTAATAGAGTTAGCTTTCTAAACATTAAATTTTAGAATTTCAGTTAGCTCTAGCCTAACCACGAGTACCACAGCTAGAGGCTAGAGCAGCCAAGTGAGCTGTCATGACAACCACATCTGACAATAGTTCCGTTGTTTGCACCTGCATGACAACGAATTCTTACCACACGGCCGGTGGTTTTTCTCACGCACCTGGCCTGAGTCTGAGTGCCTGACCGATCTATCGACGACCATGCATGCATGGATGCCATCAACAATTGCTCCTAGGCTCCTAGCTCAGCAGCTAGCTCACGAACGATCGATAATCTATACTCCCTCCGTCCCTTGTTATAAGGCGTGATCCCCTCAGACGTGAATACCAACACAGCTGGAAAAAAATCCCGCATGCCCCGCGGCTCCTGCAGACGTGCGCACGGCGCGAAAAATGAAAATTGAAAACATACTTGTAGCTCCGCCTGGCAAAATTGGCACCATTGAACTCCACGTCGTTCTGAACATGCCCTCCCGCCAACAACCTGCGCTACATCTCTATCTCTCTCCCTGATTCTCATCATTGTGCATCGATTAACCGATCACATGCAATAGACGAATTCGACCTAGACGAGCCAATCATCTGGGATGAGATTGCAGATTTTGAAGGACGAGTTCCTGACCTTAATTATGAGCTCGTGTGGGATGGAAGTGAGGAAGGTGATCATCAAGTTGTTTGAATAATTTCTTCACTCTCCGTGTAGAACAGCGCAATTCATCACTCACCAATCGAAATTGCGTTGAACAGATGAGGAAGAAGCTGGTATCCACGAAGCTGGTAAGTTGTAGAATCTGTTTGCTCTGTTTTTTCAGATTAGTTGGGGATGGAATTCACCCAGGCTGCCGGCAACCAAATCTCGCGGAGGGAGGGTCCCCAGTACATCCTGCGGCGTACGTGGCGGGACCTCCAGGCGGCGGACTCCTCGGCGAACGACCAGCGGGGCATGGCGGCGTGGCCTTCGGCGGGGCCATGAGACCGCTGACGGATTCCGGCGCCATCGGGCAGGGAGGTCGAGTGGAGCTTCGAGGTGCCGCCGCCCGCCCCCGGAGTACGCATCGAGGTGGTTGATGAGGAGGGCTGACAGCCTGACAGGAAGATGGTGTTGGGGGTCTGCGAGATGGCGACCGTGGCGCGCCATAGTGCTTGCGAGCAGGGCGCGACGACCTCATGAAGGAGAAGGAGGAGCGCCATAGTGCTTGCCGCGAGCGCTATAGGGCGAGAGCTCAGGAGAAGGAGCAGAGAGAAGATGAGATGGATAGATGGAGAGCTTTGCTTTGTTGTGTTGATTTATTTAGTTTGCTAAGTTGATTTCTTTAGTTCATCTCGCAGGGAGAAAATGGTGCTTGTTTCTTTAATTTTCTCACATGAAAACGTTTGTTTTTCAGACGATAGTCTTTTTCCTCCAGATGTGTTGCCCATGGAAGCAGCGTTCGATGTCGACAACTTGCCCGGAGCGGAACAACATGGTTCGCGTGCCTTCATTTTTGTTCTGAGCATGTTCTTCCTTCGGTCAATGTTCGTTTTATTTTGCGTTACCAATTTCATGATCAGATGCCGATGAAATTGCTGACTCAACTTTGGCAAGTATGGATGCACTTGACAATGAGAACGGTAAGTTCAATTATGGCAGTCCCTCTAGTATGTTTGTTTGCCAAAAAATTTCTTATTTTGCAGAAATACATCAAGCTGTCAGTATGACGAGGAGGAATCACTACACTGATGATACAAAAAGAATCATTTACTCCATGCTTTTAGAGAGAAGTACAATCGGCAAATTGAAGAATGGAGTGATGAAATCTGTTTCTATTGACACGGGCGTGCCATTGAGAGTTGTCCAACGTATATGGAGGACAGGGCAGCTAGGTGGTGGGGTGCATGCTGTTTGTAGCAAGAGAGCAGGAAAATGTGGTCCCAAAAAAATTATCTTCAACCCTGACGCCATTCGAGATGTGCCTCTAAGGAATCGCACTACTATCAGAGATCTAGCAAGCGCTATTAATGTCTCAAAGAGCACATTATTCAGAAGGTTGAAGGAAGGAAAATTTAGAAGGCACACGAATGACATTAAATTCACCTTAACCGACGATAACAAGAAATCACGTGTGCGCTTTTGCATCTCTATGCTGCACAGCCAGAGCATTCCTCATGAACCAACTTTTAGAGGTTCGTACGACATTGTATACATTGATGAGAAGTGGTTCTATAGGACGAGGAAAAATAAAAATTATTACTTGGCACTAGATGAAGACAGACGGCAGAGAACTGTGAAAAGCAAGAATTTCATTGAGAAGGTTATGTTCCTTGCTGCAATTACAAGACCTAGGTTTGATGCTCAGGATAACCCGACTTTCTCAGGGAAAATTGGCATATTCCCTTTCACTTATGTAGAGCCAGCAAAGAGGACAAGTGCTAACAGGCCTGCAGGTTCTGTTGAACTGTAGTTTTAATTTCCATTTTGCTTGAATACTTGAATTTTGTGAGCGAGCATTGCGTACATGAATACATACTTCAATGTCGTCAATAAACATTTCCACACGATTACATAATGTATTGCAGGTACTTTGATCACGAAGGCAATGACATCTGTTACGAAGCAAACAAGCCGAGCTTATCTTGTGAACAAGGTCTTGCCTGCCATCAAAGAAAGATGGCCAATACAGGACCGAGGGGATCCTATATTCATCCAACAAGATAATGCGAAAACGCATATTTCAATTGATGATGAGGAATTTTGTCGAGTATCAAAAGAAGACGGATTTGACATCCGTTTGATGTGCCAGCCGCCTAATTCCCCTGACCTTAATGTATTGGACCTTGGTTTTTTTGCAGCTATTCAATCTTTATCTCAAAAGTCTACTCCACAAACCGTTGAAGATATTGTCGCGAAGGTCATCAAAGCATATGAAGATTATCCAATTGAAAGGTCTAACCATGTGTTCCTCACTCACCAATCATGCATGAGAGAGATACTTCGGGAGCGAGGAGGCCAACACTATGCTATTCCTCACATGAAGAAGTAAAGTTTAGAGAGGATTGGTGCTCTCCCAACAACATTGCAATGTGATGCTCAGATTGTTGCAGAAGCCATGCATTTTGTCATTTAGAGCAAGTAGTACAAAGCCAGGAATTTAGGTCAAGCATTCGGCATTTTGGATACCCTAGAGTGACACATTGAACTTAAGGAATTTTTTTGGTTTTGTGTATATGACTTCTATATCTCATATTGAAGGAGAAGAAAAAACAAGTGATACTTCTGACTTATTGTAATGATATTTGCATATAACACTTGTAGTAATGGCTGTTGACTCAACTAATTTTTTGATATGGCTGGAGGATTAAATCCATCTTAGAGAAAACTGAGGAAGAAAAGAAAGAAACCCTTGTTTCATATGGCTGGAGGTGAGAAGGCTGAGGAAAAAAGGATTAAACCCATGGTTGATATAACTGAGATATGTATAGCTGGCTTAATTTGTATAAGCATTTGTTCATTAGAATTTGCATTGCGAAAACATTTCTTCATTCAATTTTGTTCCATCAACAATGGCTCTTGTTGCAATGGTCATGCACATGATTGCGTTATAAAGTAGAGTAAGTCTTATGTTCTAGTTTTGTAGTTAAAATTATGAGCACAAATGACATGTTTAACATAAGGTTCCAAATATTTCAACTGGTGTTATTGAAGCAAGAGGACAAATTTGGAAGTGCCAATAGTCCTTAGTTTGCTGCATTGTTGTTGCTAACGTCATCATTGCTGCCACTGGTCCACACAAGTTCTGATTAACATTCAAGATCAACATATGAAGTATGAACCTATTGACCTTGACAATTTGCCAATTTCTCCTATTATTATTACCTCAATCCTTCTGTCCAGCATCCATTTTAAGTCTTGATGTCTACTTTTGGTAAGGAGAATACATGTAGACCTGGATATCTGTTGCTTCTCTATTTCTTTTGAATGGTCTCTTGCCCCCTTCCTCCTGTTGTTTTTCCTGTTTGAATTTTGCTTCAAGTTCCAGGTCTACATTCAATAGGCATGGGTGTTGGAACAAGGGAACAATGAACCTTCATGATTTAGAACAGAAAACAGTGTACCATGGTGAAAGATGTTTTTCCTCCATTTTAACACAAATACCCAGTAATTCATTTCAGTATTCCCAGGTGGATTCCAATACCAGCACGAGCAGCACACTCCAAATTCATTCACATTTGCGTTCTATCTTTGCAATGCATTGCGAAAACATTTGTTCATTCACACATTGCACAAATAGTTCCTGGCTGCACAAAATAGAGTAAGAAGGGAACAAATTTCACAAAATTGGCATAGGTTAACACAATCCTTCGCTGCTGTTCCAGAAGCAAATTGAACAAAAACACAAATACCCAGTAATTCATTTCAGTATTCCCAGGTGGATTCCAATACCAGCAGGAGCAGCACACTCCAAATTCACTCACATTTGCATACTATATTTGCAATGCATTGCAATTACATTTGTTACACGAAGATTGGAAGATTAATTCCTTACAGCACAACAGAGAGTACAAGGGAACAAAATTCACAACAGAAGACATGTTTACACAATCCTTCGCTGCTGTTCAAGAAGCAAATTGAACCAAAAACCAATACCCAGTAGTTCATTCAGAAGAAACTAGGTAAGAGTATTTTCAACATCTGCGTTCGGGTCTCTGCACATGTCGATCGGATTTGTCGATGAACGTAGCAACCTTCTGGGCCACGGCATCCTCTTCGTCGCCGTCGCCGCTGAGTGAGTCCAGAACGTGTTCCTCACGATCGGCGAGTGAGTCCAGGACAAATTCTGCGTCGTCGACGGAGTCTGCCGTGAGGACGCCATGGCTGGAGTCCGGTGTGAGGAGGCCATCCACGGAATCCTGCGTCATGGCTCCATCGACGGAGTCTAGCGCGAATAGGCCATCGGCGGAGTACGGCGCGACGAGGCCACCGCGGAAGTCCGGCTCAGTGACGACATGGCCGGCGCACGCGGTGACGATGTCCTCGGCTTCGGCCTCCACCTGGCCGTGCCCGCGCGGGTCGCTGAACGCCGGGACGACCTCATAGGCTTCGGCCTCCGCAATATCGGCCCGCTCGTCGCCGCGCCCGCCCCGCTGACCGAACCCTTCGTCGCCGCGCCCGCCCTCATCCGCGACCCCCTCCTCGCCGCGTCGGCCGTCCTCAGCGACCCCCTCCTCGCCTTGCCGGCCCTCCTCAACGAACCCCTCCTCCTCGCGCCAGCCCTCCTCGCCGCGCCGGCACTCCTCGGCGAACCCCTCCTCGTTGCGCCCGGCCGCCTCAGCTACCGCCTCGTCGCGACGCCAGCACGGGTGGGCGACCGCCTCGTCGCCGCGCCACGCCCGATGCATCTCGTCGCCTTCGGATTTCCCCGCACATGGAAGATGGGGACTGAGAAACCGAAGGGGTCCTTCGACTTGTGCTAACAGGCCTGCGGCAAATTGAAGGGGTAAAAGGGTAAGAAAGACGCCCCTAACTCAAATCGCGCCTTCAATTGTGGGACACGGGGTATTTCGGATCACGCCTTATAACGAGGGACGGAGGGAGTATGTTCTAAGATGTATTTTAATTAGTTAGAATAAAAATTTTAATCAACTATTACTCTATTTTAATTTATGTGATATAGAATTGATATTATTAGATTTATAACTAAAAGTACTTACTTATTAATATAACTTTGTATCACATAGACTTTATATTAATAGAATAATTGATGATCAAAATCTTATTTTAATCGACCAAATACTCTTATACTATAGAATAGAAGAATTAACTGTCAACTCTTAATGGTTCACGGCCACATGCATAAGAGGCAAACTACCGGCAGCCACATGCGTACGCCAAGAACGATCGATCCTCGTGATGGGAATTTAAAGATTTGTTACGCCAAGGACGATCGATCCTCGTGATGGGTATTTAAAGATTTGTTACGTTGTGCATGGTCTGGTTGGTCATCGGTCGAGGGAGGTTGTGCGTACGGTAGGGGCCATGCATCTGCTGTTGTTGCTTTCCTACCGAGAGCCGTTGGCTAGCAGTGGTAATTCCACGATGCATGGGCTCTTCTGTATACTTTGTTCTCTTCTTCCCATCGTTTTCTGGTCACCTTCTGCTAATGGCTACAAAATCGCTGGCCACAAGACTCATTATATATACAATTATGGGCCTGGTTTTGCCATCTTAATGCATAAACAGTCGCGCAATTATTAGCCGGAGCTACAAGCTGACATCGTACCAGTCGCGAATTATTGCCGTGTCCACAGTTCAGTCCGGCCCGGGGGTCCTGTGCGTTTCATTCCATTTTTTCACTTTATTGCTGGCTAGCTAGCTAGCTAGCTAAAAGATGCTGCATTCATTGTGCCAGGCTGGTTTCTTTCTTTCCTGCATGATTACTGAAGTTAATCAATCGTTTACTAAAGAAATATTCCATGCTGTCCATCCCTCATACGCGACGTGAGAGGTGAGAGCACTGCGCTGCTCACGGGAGTGTGCTGAACTGCTGACCCGGAGTTAGTGCTAGTCCCAGTCCCACCAAAAACTACTACCGCCAGCCGCTCAAAAAGAAAAAAGAAACTACTACCAGCCTGTACAAGTGCCACGATTTTGGAAGATAAAACCATACTGCTATTCCACCAACGGACAATGATCACGTGATGTTGAAGTTGTATCGAATATATATTCGAGTTTAGTTATAAATTAGATTTTAAAATTATGATAAGAATATAATAGATTTAGTGTTGAACTCCTATAACCAGGACGTTCTATACATAGAGACACTCTGTGTAACTAACAACATGTAACTTGAAATATAATTATCAAGGAGAAATGTGTTCGTAGTCATGCCTCGTGGATATAGGCCTAACGGCTAAACCACGTTAAAAACATCATGTCACTTCTTGTTATTTTTCTAAAATGTTTTTGAAATAGATCTACGCTTTCACATGTCACCTCATGAGATATTAACATGTTTAGAGCTGATTTTGTAATAAGTGGTATTAAAACACAAGGTTGATGATAAATTTTGAAATGGTGTGGATAACTCCCATACGAATTATGGTCGAGATAGCGCTGGTCGTCTTCAACGGGCCGAGGCGCTGTGTCATGCTCATGCTGCTAATGCCCTGGTAGTGGAGGCACATGCGGTGTGGGATGGAGTTCGGCTTGCCGCGGAACGTGGTTTCCAGGAGGTGGAGATCGAGATCGACTTCCAGGTTCTTGTCAAGCTTTGGGAGGAAGGGCACTACGAGAGGACTGAAGTATCGTCTATCTTGCAGGAGATTAAGGAGCTGAGTTGCGTTTTCACTAGCTTTCACCTGTCATACGTTAGACAGGATGCTAATCTGGCTGCCCATTTTTGTGCTAAAAGAGCTAGTGCTGTACGGCACCGATATATATATATATATCTGTGGCTGAACTATACGTCGGACTTCCTTCTGCCTACAGCAAGATTGTTACCCTCCTGAGTAATGAAATAAAGCTCCTAAATTTGCCCCCCAAAAAAAAGGAGTGGCCTGGTTCATTTCATCATCTGGCATGCCATTTGCCATGTCGCCGATGGTTCACGGAGGCAAAGTCTGGAAAATTAATCCGACGAGCCCAGGAGGGGTCTTGGATTAGGGTACGTGTGTGCGTGGCCTCAAGGATCACATTCATGATAGTGACCGGAGATACCAATCGTAAGACATGAAGCGAAAACTTCCCATGGGAGCAAACTCAATGACACTATAACATCATCATTGAGGTAGGTGGTTGCTGTGCATTACTCCTTTCTTTCTTAATTTTGCGAGGAGTGCATTGCTCCTTTCTTTACCCTTTTATTGCCGTGAGTGCCACACAATTCCACAATGATGTAATACTACAGCTCTTCTGGTCTTTTGGAGCCATGATAAAAAAGGATTGTAAAAGGAAAAATGACGTAAAGTTATCCATGATATGTACGATCATGATTACTGTAACAAAAGTTGCACAACTGATTCCTTTGGAAAAGAAAAAGAATACAAAACAAAGGCGCATGTACAACGGGAGAAATTAGTATCAGGAAAGAAATACAAGAACTAAATTAATAATAACCATGATTAAAAGACATAACCGGTGCTGTGGCTCTATTCATCGGCCTGATGTAGGGTTCAGAACGGCACGACCAGGGATCCAATGATTCAGGAAGTCGCTTCAATGTCTAAGTACATTCTGAGTTCATTCTGGGTACAAATTCGAATTCGTAGAGGGAACCGGACAAATATCGGGAAACAACCGTCCATCATATTTGGCAATGCGCATTGATTGTGTGATATTCTTTTTGGCCCAAAAAAATAGAGTACAATCTCAAAACTTCCGGATTATCAGGGCAAAATTACTCGATATTCTTTTCTACATGTGCATAATAGCCACATGATTATTCTTTCCGTGCACTCGTCTCCCGAAAAATTCGAATTCGTACCAGCATGCATGAGGTTAGGATTTGAAAAGAATACGTTTTAGACAACAGGCGTTGAGCAGCACTACTTTTATCTGAAACGGAGATAAAAGATTAGCATCATTCTATTAATTAAGAGAGAGTTTACAACACATAAAGAAAAGAAACACAATACACGAATGCCTACTCTTCCGGAATAATACTACTCAGATGTTTTGCCCCTAGAATGGCCCAATTTGCCGCTTCTGTTTTGTTTTTGCGAGAATGATCATCGGCCGGGGGAGGTTGTTTGGAAGACTCGCATGTTTCACTCGTTCCAGATTTTCCAATATACAAGCATTGTGGTCGAGGTCATAGCCTTCCTTTGATGGTTCATCCTGTTGTCCGCATTGATACACCATTGCTTGACTAGAGGTTCTACAGCCTATTGGCTTGTGTCTAGCTTGTGAGTCCAAGCCAATCCTCTATCATGCCCCATAGGCGAAGTGTGAAGCGGCCCCTGAAAAGGAGATGAGCTGTCATCTCCTGTTCGCGTTTACAATGGGGTACAGGCCACGATTTGGCCAACCTTGCCGCTCAAGGCGGTCCGTTGTCATATGACGAGCCATGCAAAAAAAAATACACTTAGGGGGCCCATATTTTCCACACAGCCTGGAGCATCGAAGTTAGTGTGGCGCTGACGAATTGAGCCCCGTAAGTCGAAGACGCGGAGTATACCCCAGAAGTTGAGAATTTCCAAAGGATGGAGTCAGGTGCGCCTCTATCTAGGACTATCTGGCTCAACTCAGTCCATAGGGTAGTAAATTCCTGGATATGTGTAACCATGAGCCCCGAATTCAAATTGATCCGGTGAACCCAAGCATTTTTGTGCACGGCCTTCTTGACAATCCATTTTTTCCTTTTGGTCGCCTCATGGATAAGGAGGGCGATGTCTTTAGGTGCCAGGCTGAGTTCTAGAAGGGTGCCCTTTCGCCATTCCCAATTGTGATGACCCTGGATGCATAGAATAGGCCCATAGATGTGTCGTCTCAATGAATTTTTCATTCCCACTAAGTTTTTGCCGGGTCCCTCCACTCAAATCATGGCCAACACAGGCGCAAAGCTTCAATGGACTTTTTAAGGTGCAACACACCAAGCCCACCAAAGTCGGTTGGGCGATTGAAAGCTAAAGGATGTACCACACTACAAGTTAGCATGCTTTCCCCTTTTGAAACAATTTACAGATGAACCAACATACAAAATTACAATTTGACTACTACAAAAACATGAAACGCTCTGGCCAGATGATTCAGCCTCCCCCTCCATAATAAGAACACAACTATGCATCGACTTAAACGGAAGCAAAAGGCAGAGCAACCGAAGTTAGATTGCTATTAACAACATATCTTGACCATGATCATAACCCCTCACACGTACTTACAAAAATCATATAAATTTATGACCATTTGTGTCATACACAAAGATATAATGATAGTACTTAGTAATACGAGAACTATAATTTCTTTTTTGTAGAACACAGAAACGATCATACTTTTAGATGAAATTTTGCATGTGGCTATACTTCACTCCTATCTATCACTATAAATATTTTGAGAATTTTTAAAAACTCGCAGTTTCAAAAACTCCGAAGAATGTTAAATCAGTGTGGGTGCATCGTATCATTCTTACCCCGTGCATCCTCCGTTTAAATCTACGTCACCCTGTTTCCATTTGGCCTCAACTCGTGCAAAACTCAAGGATTTACTCTGCTGCTGCCTTGCGCTACCCCAAAATCGAATATCAAAGAAGATTGTGCAGCCTTGCTGAAATAGATTGCTGCCCATGCTGGAGTTATTGGCCTCCTGGCAAAAATCCATAGGCTGAAACACTAGGCAACATAAATTAGGTTCATGGAGAATTGGAGAATGTATTTTTTGTAAGGAGGAATGGCTCGAAGGCCTTGCAAGATTCGGATAGGTGTACAACATATTTTTAGAGGGGTACCCCACAAAGTAGAAAATAACAATTACACCCAATTTTGGAAGGACCCTAGATGAAGAAAGTACATTGCAATGTAGTCCTCCAGTGTGCTCCACGGTGTCGAAAACGAGGCGGTCGACTCCGGCAATGATCCTCCGTGGCATTCATGCCCGGGCTCACGCATAGCAGATCGTCCGCCGGTGACCACCATGGGCAGCACGAGGAAGGGATCTCCGATGCTTGGGGGTTGAAGAAGGATTCCGTTGAGATCGACGACAGCACAGAGACACACCAGCGATCCATCCAGGCGGAGATCCGAACGCCATCAGGAACACAAGATGTTGAGACCGTCAATACCGGTGCTCACCGTCGACGCTGAGTATTCGTGCTTCGGTTGGCGTCTAGTTCTAGAAGCAGCATCAAGAAGGGGGAGACGCTCCAGAGGAGAGGGAACTTCGGAAAGCAAGGCGACCAACGCCAAGTCAACAACAGGCCAATTATTGGAGGGCAAAACTTACCAAAGCTTGCAGCACTGGGAGCGGATGAAGCCACCACCATGGAAGGCGATGGGTCGCGACACTGAGAAGAGAAAGCTTCATTTGTACAAGGAAACTGCAAGAGGAGCACCTTCTACCTCGGAGCAGCCAACGAGGGGAAAAGCCACCAAGCTTCGGCTCACTGGTGACAGAAACCGGTACTAAAGTGCTCGATCTAAGTCGCCATTGAAGAAACAAAGCACAAGGTGGATGCAGCACCGAGTTTCGGGAAGATGGCATCGAGTAAGTTTAGATCTACTAGTATGTACAAGAGATAGGAACCTGGGATGGGTACCCTGCCCACACGACTCCGGCTGAACACCCGCAAAGAAGGAGAGGGGCCAGCATGGCCCCTGGAAGGAACAACGATCAGCGGTGAAGTTTCTGGACAGAACATTCACGTCCTCTGAGACTAGAGTGATAAGTGTGCTTTGCTGCGCCATAACATATGCTGATGGCCCATTGGTGTGATTTATTTTTCTGTTACTATGCATGTCTTATTATCGTGGGTTGTCGTTCCATTATTGCTGTAGCATGGAGTGGCCGAGGCATCCGTGGAGCACAAACTATACCAAAGCAAGAATATAGAACAAAAAAATTACATACTGAAAAATAAGGTGTGACAAATCAAGTGATACTGATATTAAAACTTACCCTAAATTAACATGGCCAAAGTACAATAATTATAAATAACACTGTTAAATATATGCAAGCCCTGATATGGAAAGTCTCCAGAGCATGATTCAGATGCTTGTAGAACTCCACTCACCAAGTATTAGAGGCTTTCAAGGTGGCCTACTTAAGTTGGAATTTCACTGTGGAAAGCTAGCTACGAGATCAAGTGTGTTGACCTCTATTAGATTCCTATGCTGGGATTAGCTTGGTTATGTTCCTGTTCTGCAGAAGACCACAGCAAGAAAATGGAGCTGCCAGTCATAAAGAAGTCACAGAGTTTCAAGACTGGTCAGATGTCCTATTTGAGGAGTATCTTGTCTACTAATTGCTATGCTATCAGAAAATGGGGTTACTTTCTTTGTAATTCATGAAGAAAAGCAACTTAATATTAGGTTAGATAGAAAAATGTTATGCAGTTAGTAGCTCTTAAATTTTGTATATATAAGATGATTCTTGTAGGATTATTCTTGCAGCTGAATTGACAAAGTCACAACGAACTGTGCTTACCGGACATCATCCCTAACTCAAGAATTTTAGCAGGCTTACCATTTCTAAGCCTGGCCTTTCCGATATATTCAACACCTAGCATTCAGCTTGTCCCTTGAATCCAGCAGAAAAGCACGTGTTAACAAATTGAGATTCGAATCCACTAAAAAGCACGTGTTAACAAATTGAGATCCCTACACGAAAACATGTAATTTAGTCAACATCTTATATGAGAATGATTACGAAAAACAATTCAGGCGGAAAATCAAATATTCACAAATTGAGATCCTAGACAAAAGCTTGCAGTGTAATCAACACCTTATATGAGAATTTATCCTAAGCACATATTTGGAGAAGCTGGAAACTGAAACAGAGGCACTGAAGGTTTACGCTTTAGGATAGTTTGATATTTGGACCTCTCTATTGACAACGATTTGACCAGGATTAAATGTGATACGATAATAGTTGTCAAAAATAATAAAATAAACTGGACGGCAAAAACCCGTTACTATACAGAATAGCCAAAGAGTTTCATAAATAACTATCTTAAATAACACCCATATGCATAGTAAAAATGATAATTAAAATAAATTATTGGTAGCCATAATAGCATGGATGGAACAGCTGCAAATTCGCAAGAGATTAGCCTCATCTGCATGCATGCACGCATGATGTTATCACTCATCTAATGAATTGATTAGGCACTAGCACGACCCAAAACTGCGGCCTACATCACAAAGAGAACCATGCCTGCATGGCTGCAAGCAGGCATACTGGAACAACCAAGCAAGTTCTCTAATTACTATAATTAAGAAAATGACCGTGGCCGTGAACTGTTCCACGACACGTCCTCCATGTCCCCAACAGACTTGGTCCAAGGAAGAGCCGGACGTGTGCTAAAAGTTTGAAAAATGCTGCACATCGCTGGTCTCTGATTTTTGCTTTTCTAGGACATATTTTCATTACATGAAAACAATATTTTTGTCATTAAAAAATTGTTTCTATCACATAAAATTTGACATGTGAAAACATTATATTATATTGGTTCAAAAAATTTATCGCACATATTTTAACAAAATACTACCATCACATATCAAAAATATTTCCACAGACATCTGATCTCCTAACGGTTTTGCATAACCACCTAGAAGTCGCACGTCCTAAGCGGCGAGAAAAGGGCCAATAAAAACGCTCAAACTACCTATTAAGTAAATAAAGAAATACTAAAGGAATCAATGAGAGAAGAGAGAAGTTGCTGTAACCTTCCTCAAAAGTCACATCTCTGGTCCCCTTGCGCTACAAACAGAGATGTAGATAGAGAGGAGAGGAGGTTCCTGGTTCATTCAGCAATACACGAGGTTGGTTCAAGCACACACACAACACATAACGTGAGAGGAGAGTTTTTTAGGAGAAGAAGAGAAGGTTTGACCTTTTCAAGCAAGTGACATCATGGCTTTCTTCTAGTCCTTGTTCGGCCATTGCGGTATAAGTCAAGGAACTCTCTTCTCTTTCTTCTTGGCTCTAGCCCTTGGTTCAGCCATTACGGTACAAACAAAAAGAGCTTTTATCTCTAGCCCTTGGTTCAACCATTGCAGTACAAACCAAGGAGCCTTGCCATTCTCACTTTTTACGGTGTTCTTTTGATTTGGTTGCCTCCTTTGTTTTGGTCCCGTTAGGGATACAAATCAAGAACAAATGAGTGCTCAAGCCTCGTTGCTTGGTTCGATCCCTACACATGGATACAAATCAAGGGTAAACAAGTATGAAGACCCGTGAAGTTCTTCTTGGTTTAGTCTTCAAAATGGATACTGACCAAGTTTGGGATGAATGAAGGACTTGTTCTTGGTTCAATCCTCAAAACTGATGTAAACCAAGATGGACACAAAATATTCACCGCAAAGGTAAAGCTCGGTCAAAAGTGCATCTAGGCCT
This sequence comes from Stipa capillata, assembly GCA_019208055.1. Taxonomy (NCBI): domain Eukaryota; kingdom Viridiplantae; phylum Streptophyta; class Magnoliopsida; order Poales; family Poaceae; genus Stipa; species Stipa capillata. The sequence continues at coordinate 281,845 of JAGXJF010005064.1, read as the reverse complement.
TCTAAGTAGGTTTTCATGATTAATGACAAAATAATTAAGGGAGTAATGAGTTATCAAATGTTGATCAAGTTTAGTCCCATGGAAATGCCGTTGATGACCCCTAAAAATCTATCAGAGAACATTTCATTGTCCGGAGTCTCCGAGAGGTCTATCCGGATCCTCCAAGAGTTGGCTTAGCTTCTGTTCAAAAGCATATCCTTTGATCGGAGCCTCTGAGTAGCCTCTGAGTGAGGTTCATCTAGACCATTTGAGCGTTCATCCAGACCATCCGAGAGTTAAAAATATCTTTGTCCAGAGAGCATTTTCTTGGTCTGGACCCTTCGAGTTATTTGCATCTGGACCATCTGAGAGTTAAAATTTTTACTATCCAGAGAGTATTTTCTTAGTCTGAACCGTCCGGGTTGTTTTTATCTAGACCATCCGAGCGTTTAAAATGTTTTTGTCCAGAGAGCATTTTCTTGGTCCGGGCCCTCCGAGTGGTTTCCTTCCAGACCCTCCGAGAAGAAAGCCTAGCTTATGTTCCTCTGTGGTGAATGAGTCCGAACACTTCGAGTGAGTTTTGTCAGGAGCCTCCGAGGGAGCTAGGTGGTTCTTTTTTGCTAAGTGTTGAGCCTCGAGATCCTCTGAGTGGAATTGATCCTGAGCATTTGAACTTTGTTTTCTTCTCTGAACAAAAGATTGTTTTCTGTGCGGACCGTTTGAACGAGCCTTGTCTGGGCCCTCTGGGTCTGTGAAAGTTCTCTGTTTCTGAATTGTTCAGAGCCTCCTAGTGGTGTGAGTTCAACCTCCGAGCAACACAAGTTAGTCGTTATTTTGAATCTAGGACCCTCTAGGTTGAGTTTGTGTGGAGCCTTCGGATAGTGCAAAAAGTAACATAATGGCTAGATGTTGTGAGTTGTCTATATATACCCTCACCCACTCCAACTAGTCAGAAATCTTGCTTCCCATTACTTTGTTCCAGCATGTTGAGTCTTCTCCTTCTCACATTTTTTGAGATCTTTTGAGAGGGAAGAAAAGAGAAAGAAAGGTGTGATCTATGTGAGAATTTATCAAGTGATTATCTCCAAACTCTAGTTACTATTGTTACTCTTGAAGGTTAGTGTCTCCTAGACGGTTAGGAGTCCTTGGAGAGAACTACCAAAGAAGAGAGGGAATCACCCCAAGAGTTTGTAAAGGTCGGAGTTCACCTATCTCAAAGTAAAGAACTACCAAAAAAGAGAGGGAGGCTTCGCAAGGGCAAGCCTCTTGGGGAAAGAGAATGATTCGGTGCCGGCTTTGATCTTTGGATCAAGCTTCCTCAACGGAGACTTAGGATCATGCCAAGGATCCGAACTTTGACAACAAATCCCGTGCCACCATGTTTGCGATCCTCTTTACCTTTCATCTCACAACTTTTGCCTCTTATTGATAGGTTGGTATTTTTGCTATAGATTGCTTTCTTTTTATCACTAGCATACTAGGGTTGTTTTTACACCATTAGGCTTAATCTTTAAAACTATTCTATTCACTCCCTCTAGACTACATCCTTGATCCTTCAATTGGTATCAGAGCCAAGTGCTCTTATTGATTAGGTCTAACCGTCTAGAGAGAAATGATGTCTTTTAGCGTGGGTATGTATATAGGAAAAAGTCCATATTTTGATGGTTCATGTTATGCTAGTCGGAAGCACAAGATGAAAATACATCTCATGGCCATTAGTCCAATGATATGGCAAATTGTTGTCTATGGCTTCGTAGTTCTCAATGAGAATGACCCAAATAAGAATGACTACAAGAACCTCCATATCAATGCACAAGCAACCAATGTCATCTTCAACTTGTTGAGTCCAGATGAGTTCAACTGGGTGAGCACCCTCAAGAATGCCAAGGCACATTCTCATGGAGAAATGTGAGGGGACTTTGTCCGTCAAGGAGTTCAAGCTTGATGTTTTCCGAAGCAAGCTTGATCACTTCATAATGGGTGAGAATGAGGGTATGAATGAGATGTTCATATGTCTCAATCACATCCTGAATGAGTTCAAGGGCCTCGGGAGCATGGAGGTCAATGATCACTTCGTCGTCAAAAAGTGCTCTCAGCGCTCACATCCAAGTATGAGTACTTGGTGATGCTTCTTCGTGAAATGAGCGATCTCAAGACCTTGACTCCCACTAAGGTGCTTGGGAGCATCATCGCCCATGAGATGGCGATTCAAGATAAGGAGGAGCTCCTAGCCTCAAAGTCAAGCCTAAAAAAAAATATTGCCTTGAAGGCCAAGCACATTGTTGAGAATGACTCAAGCGACGACGAAAAGAAAGAAGAACTTGATGATGAAGACTTCGCCTTGCTCGTGAGAAGATTTTTCAAGATGTTCAAGAAGGGCGGTGTGGAGTACTCGGTTTTAAGGATCGGATAAACCTTTGCAATTACTGTACTGGTTCCATGATCAGTAGCCAGTACACGTAAGTTGCCGTGATTATCATTGTCGTACAACGATACGGATTCTGATACATAGACTGGCAAGGTCTTTAGGTTACACACGTGGCCTATTGACTGAATTCAAAGAGTTTTGCGGTGGAAAATAAGATACACGTGGTAGATGCCCATCAGTATGCCATACCTGATAGACAACCGACTAGGGTAAGCCCTAACCTTCGTAGTTGCTATCATCTTCGGAGAAGTACTCCTCCTCGTCTGGCCAAATCAACAAGTCAGGTGAGTACATTGAATGTACACGCAAGCAATCCCGCAGGGGGTTTATAACGGCTATATTCATGCAAGGCTTAATTTCAAAGGAAACATACTAGCCTAGGTTGCATGTTGGGCGAAAATTACATTCTTGTCAATAGTACGATAATAGACTGAAAAGCGTTTAGACAAACCTTGTCCGATGATAAATGTAATGAGACGTAGAAACCAGTTATCGCTTCCCACAGCTCCGCACCGAGTTTTAATACCAAGATCTTGCACCACCGCCGTGTGGCATGACCTCAAGCACACTTCTACGGCTCCCGCTACCTATTAGTAGCTCATACCGCACACTGCGGGCACGTCATGCCCGCGTCCTTAAACCCATGACCCATAGTTTGAGACCAAAATAAGTGTAACCAGGGTGTGGCTTAACCAAGTTATGTCTATGACCACGGACGCAGTTATTTGAATAGATTTTTTAACACTCTGCAGAGGCTGTACGGCTTTACCCACACGATGTGATTCTCCCTTGTTGCCAAGATCCGGTGAGTACACTTCATGAGGTGTACCGGTAGGGATTACACAATGAGACTTTTCCTCCATCTAGACCCAATGACGAACCTGCCAGATGAGCTATTCTCGCATTGCTTGTTGAACCACGCCACAATGCAGACCCATCTTTGTGTCGAACAATTTCCTATGCTAAACCGCGAGAAGGCTCTCTGGAGTCTACCCACTCTCTGCACTTTCTACCTTTTGCCCACGGGTTCGTACGCTAGTACCAAATATAATACTTGGTCGAGTCCTTCCCATAAGGGACATGTGGATGTACGATATAAACTTGGCCGAGCGGCACTTAGATTCGGTCCTTAATTGATCCGAACAAGATTCCAATAAATCCCAAATCTCACAGGACTGGTTTATTAATAATGCCACATAAGACATCCTTACGTCGACAACCTTCCTCCCCGACACCACCTTATATCTCTCACCTGGATCCAAATCAACTCGGGTTTTGATTTAGGGTTTTGTCAGAAAAATCTTTTCACAAACAGTTTTTACCAGACGATGAACACCTCCCTGAGGCTCCATGCTTCACAAGATTAAGTACTTCGTAACATATATCAAAAACCTATTTTTTTTCTAAGGTGGCACTAGCTTAAGCTACTATACCCTACGCTCCTGACGGCTTTACCATGCCACTAGAGGGATTAATCCTAAGGCGACAAAGACAGGGCATTATCGACATGCAATAATGGGTTGCATCTACTTTTAATACAACATAGAGGTAGTATCAACATAGCATGCATGTTTTGCAATCAATATAATTAAGTTCAAAAATATAGGGTTCAACACGATCAAGGCGGGGATGCTTGCCTGGCGAGTTGGGGTACTGGTATTCTTCTTGAAATTGGTTCTGCGAAAATCCGGGTTCCTCCTCGAGAGAATCCGGGGCGTCGGTAACTACACGTTAAAAAGAACGGCAAATAAACGACGACGCCGAGAACTCCAATAAGAACCAAATGATGCACATGGTATGTTAATGCCATGATTCTAACTTAGGAACATCTTTGGGTCGCTAGGGTTTTAGGTTAAGCTGACAATTTCTCGTACGGAACACATGATCACGTATATACATTATGGTCCTTCTTCCGATTAGGGTTGGTATGAACTCGACATCTTCTTTGGGTGAGTCCAGAGACTATGAGAGTGGTAAAACCTACTTAAGATTATTCTGGACCTAAGGATTCTTTTTGAGATTTAGAAGGGTTCATTATGTCATCACATGAAATAAGGTTCTAGTGATAATAACTAGGGGTGGGACTTTATTATTTCATCTTGATACTCCTTGTGTGTACACCTTAGGTGAACTACAGAGGATATTTGTGCCCTCAAGTATTCTGTATACTAGCTAAGGCCATCGAGACTCATGCTCGAAGGTTTTTGCTTAAGCGCTTCTAGGAAAAAGGAAAACAATGATTGCTATACGAGGAAAACCAATGTCATTTGTTCCTTTTCAAAATTTAATGGGTCATATGTTTGTTTAGGTCACAGAGGTATAAAAATGTTTAGAAGTGCTCATACACTAGCCTAGGGTATTCTGAAATTATTTTGAACACTTGATTTTTAAAAGATAAAGCAATTTCTTAAGTGCATATAACTTCTTCTCTGATTCCATTCACAACATTTGAAATTTTGAAAAAGTTTTTGAATGAAAAAGGTGGGAAACATTTTATTGAATCTAGAACCGGAAATATTTCTCAAAGAACCGGTCCCGAGCTACTCAAACCGGTCGGACCAAGCCAGAAGCGGTTCTGGAAATAATAAACCAGCTAAACCAGTGCATCATGCCTTTAGTCACGGGGGTTTTATGCCTTCATACAGCGCAACCGTACTACCCACGGGGCGCAACCACTTACCATGGTGCTGGGCCTGGCCAAAACCGAGGGCCCAGTGTCCGCCAAGCCTAGCTCGCTTACCACTTCGGTGGCTCGGTCAGAGGCAGGACCCACCTGGCGGTGGAGTGAAGTGACACCACCAGTCGGGGACAGAACAAGGCCGCGGCAGAGGCGGGTGAGCTCCCGCGAGCCTGAGGGTTTCCAGCTCCGGTGAGAATTCTAGGAGTTCGAAGGCACGGTTTGGCTCGAGATGAGGAGGGGAAGAAGATGACGAGGTTAATTTGGCTCGAAAACGCTTGGAGGGCTCGAATTTGGGAGGTTCATGGCAATGGGGTTGCTTGGTGAGGAGGAATAACAAAGTCTTAGTAATGCAAAGGAAGATGACAGTGTTTAGTTGCAAGGGAGGGGAGTGGAATGGGATAGCAATGGGGCTTGGGTGCTGCTTTAAATGGATGAGCAAGGGAGGACGGGGTGTGTCACCCGCTGGCTTGATTGGCATGGCAGTGGTGGGGGGTCCAGGAGACTTGGGTGCGGTGGCATGACCTGAGCGAGTCAAGGGGGAGGTCCCGTACATGGTTGGCGTGCTGCTACTGCTTGGAAGCGATGAAGAGTGAGGAGATGCCACCGGTGTGCATGCTGTGCACGTCCAGGACAGGGTCAGAGCGCGCTCTAGCATGCGCACATTGGCATGAGTGCTATCTCGGTGTCCTCAGTCACATTCTGAGTGAATTGTTCACGTCACGGGTTAAGGTCTGGTATATAAAGAGGATCGGGAGCAGATAAAAAGTATTAGTGTAGGTAGCTCGGGCATGCATGCCACTCATGACATCAACTAGGGTTTAGAAGGGCAGGGGCATAAAGAGGCTTTTGCATAGGTGGCTAGTGGCATGAATAGAGTCATGGAGGGTAGGGGCCTGGGAGCTTTGTGGACTGACTCTACCACCCTTTGACCAAGATTTCATGTGGATAAGTGTTTGGGCAGAAGGTGTTCGATAGGTTTTCTCCAAATATTTGTACTGAAGTTGATAGTATTTTTGCACATTGGTGTTCCTGGATACCTATTTCATGTTGTGTGATTTTTGGTGATTTTTCTGAGAGGTCTATCTATGGGTTGTAGTACAAATGCATAATCAGCCTGATCTGGTATTTTGGATGTTGTTCAAAACTTTTGTACTGAACATTTCCATATTATTTTATACTTAGGTGCAAATGGATCTCAAGTATTTTATAGAATGTTTCTAGAATTTTTGGAGATGAGAATTCACATAAAATGACACTATTAGAGTTTCTGCTTTAAAAGAAAAGGAATGAGAAAGTAGGGCAAGGGCTAGGGTCTCAAGTTGTGGGCCCCACATCTGACCTGGGGGTCCTACTGGGGGTCTGGTATATAAATTTTGGACATGATTTATAATGTTGGCATATATGCCGTTAGGGTTTCCCTTTCTGCCGAGAGGAAGGTGAATTAGGGTTTCGTTGAGTTGTCGAAGGGGAGGGGCTAGGGTTTTCATATAGTAGCATATATATGCATATATGTTACTTATTTTGGGGAAAATTTGAGTAAGTAGGCTATAGATATTGTTTTAGGGTTATATCATCTGCGTATATGCACATATACGCATGACGTCGTGTTTTAGCTTGATGGCATGAGATGATGTAAGGAAATTATGAAAGCCAAAATGTAGATAAAAATGATTAAAGTTTTAATAAAGACTTAATTTCAGTGTTTTAAAATGTGCTAAATACTCGGGTGTTTCAAAGAGATATAATGTGGTGTCGGAGAGGAAGGTTGTCGACCTGACGATGCCTTATGTAGCATTATTAATAAACCAGTCCTGTGTGACTTGGGATTTATTGGAGTCTTGCTCATATCAATTAAGGAATTAATCTAAGTGCCACTCGGCTAAGTTTATATCGTACGTCCACATGTCCTTTATGGGAAGGACTCGACCAAGTATTATATTTGGTACTAGCATATGAACCTGTGGGCGAAAGGTAGATAGTGCAGAGAGTGGGTAGACTCCAGAGAGCCTTCTCGCGGTTTAGCGTAGGAAATTGTTCGACACAAAGATGGGTCTACATTGTGGCGTGGTTCAACAAGCAGTGCGAGAATGGCTCATCTGGCGGGTTCGTCATTAGGGCTAGATGAAGGAAAAATCTCATTGTGTAATCCCTACCGGTACACCTCATGAAGTGTACTCACCAGATCCTGGCAACAAGGGAGAATCACATCGTGTGGGTAAAGTCGTATAGCCTCTACAGAGTGTTAAAAATCTATTCAAATAGCGGCATCCGTGGTCATAGACATAACTCGGTTAAGCCACACCCTGGTTACACTTGTTTTTGTCTCAAAATATGGGTCATGGGTTTAAGGATGCGGGCATGACGTGCCCACAGTGTGTGGTATGAGCTACTGGTCGGTAGCGGGAGCCGCAGAAGTGTGCTTGAGGTCATGCCACATGGCGGTGGTGCGAGATCTTGGTATTAAAGCTCGGTGCGGAGCTGTGGGAAGCGGTAACTGGTTTCTACTGTCTCATTACGTTTATCGTCGGACAAGGTTTGTCTAAACGCTTTTCAGTCTATTATCGTACTATTGACAAGAACGTAATTTTCGCCCAACATGCAACCTAGGCTAGTATGTCTCCGTTGAAATTAAGCCTTGCATGAATATAGCCGTTATACACCCCCTGCAGGATTGCTTGCGAGTACATTCAATGTACTCACCTGGCTTGTTGATTTGGCCAGACGAGAAGGAGTACTTCTCCGAAGATGATAACGACTACGAAGGTTAGGGCTTACCCCAGTCGGTTGCCTATCGGATATGGCATACTGATGGACGTCTACCACGTGTATCTTATTTTCCACTGCAGAACTCTTTGAATTCGGCCAATAGGCCACGTGTGTAACCTAAAGACCTTGCCGGTCTATGTATCAGACTCCGTATTGTTGTATGACAATGATATTCAAGGCAACTTCCGTGTACTGGCTACTGATCATGGGACCGGTATAGTAGTCGTAAGGGTTTATCCTGTCCTTAAAACTGGGTACTCCACATGCGGTGTCAACAATTTCTTTGGCAAGGAGAAGATTCGCAAGTTCACCAAGAAGAGACTCACCAAAAAGGCATGGTTTGAGTGTTAAGACAGGCCACTTCATCATGAATTATCCGAAGAAGAAGAAGGATGAAAAGGAAAAGAACCACACGAAGGAGCACCATGAGAAGGGCAAATACATAAAGAAAAATAAGTACAGGGCTAAGCCCACATCAGCGACGATTGTGATTCCAGTGATACAAGCTCAAAGTCTAACTCTGATGAAAATGTAGTTGCCGGTCTAGCCATGGCCAATCTAAGATCCGCCAAGTCCCTCTTCGATCACTCAAGCAATGACGAGACACCTTATTGTCTCATGGAGAAAGGGTCAAAGGTAGTCTCATCCACTAAACCTCCCAAGTATGCTGATAGTGATGGTGACTTACTTGATGATGATCTTGATGATTGGACTATGAGTCCTTAACCTACAAGTACAAAGAGGTTAAGGTCTCCTACGTAGGCTTGAGAAGTCATTTGAGGAGCTTACAAGCTCATATGATAGTCTTAATCTTGAGAACATTAAGAGGAAAGATGATCATGAGACTCTCTAAGACCACTTATGACATTCTCAAGGCTAAGCACATTGATCTCATTGACAAACAATTCAACTTGTCTTAAGTGGGTGTAGATGTGCTATGTCTAAAATACATTGATTTATCTAAGGACACACCCACACTTGCTCAAGATAGTGTTGCATCTACCACTAACCCATATTTTATGAGACAACTATTTTGAGTGAGAATGCTAGGTTGAAGGCTCAATTGTAGCATGACCTACTCAAGTGCTACAAGGGTATTAAGTCTCTTAAGGAGATTTTGAGCTATCAAACGGTATCAGTTTTACCCCAAGGTTCGATGACAACGAGAAGGCATTGACCCCTCAACAATACCCCAAGGCCAAGTTCGTGCAAGCAAAGGAGAAGCAAGTCAAGCTTCCATGTTTAAGGGTCATGTGGCTAGTAGGGGTCACTCAACCTTGTTGGTACCTTTGATGCATTATATATGGTTAGAAATGACAAAGATGGTAAAACCTTCACCAAATATGTTGGTGCTAGGAATGGTGATCATATTAAGAGGAGTGCTATTTGGATGCCCAACTCTCTTGTGTCTAACATTCCAGGACCCAAGAAGGTATGGGTACATAAAAAAGCCTAACTTGTTTTGTAGGAAGGACTACACCTTTAGCAAAAAAATATTGGATGCTAGATAGCAGGTGCACCAATCACATGACCGGAGGAAAAGAGATGTTCACTTCATTTGATAGCCATGGATCACCACATGAAAACATCACTTTCAGAGACGACGCAAAAGGAAATGTAATGGGGTTAGGTAAAATCTAATCTGTAACAACCTCTACATATCCAATGTACTTCTTGTTAAATCCTTGAATTAGAACTTATTGTCTGTTTTGCAACTTTGCAACCTTAACCTTGATTGCAAATTTTCTAAGAATGGAGTATTAGTAACTAAGAGTGATGATGCCTCTTTAGTCTTTAGGGGGTTCGAAAAGGTAACTTTTACTTGATAGATTTTTTATCTAATGATTATTGTATACAAAGATGTTTGTTGGCCAAGTCATCTTTATGTTGGCTTTAAAATCAGAGATCAGCTCACGTCAGGATGTGGAACCTTGACCAGATTGCTTAAAGGAGAACACATCATCGGTGTCAAGGATCTAACCTTTGACAATGATTGCTTGTGTAGTGCATGTTAAGCGGGAAAGCAAGTGAGGAGTCCACACCCGATAAAGAACATCATGATGACGACCAAGCCACTTGAGCTACTTCATATAAACTTGTTTGGTCCCGTCACCTATGTGAGCATAGGAGGTAATTCCTATGGGTTCGTTATTGTTGATGATTTTCTCGCTACACGTGGGTATTTTTTTTGCATGACAAGGGAGAGACACACAAGATCTTCAAGAAGATCACAAGAAGAGCCCAAAATATGGGAACCAAGTTCAAGAACACCAATATTGAGGAGTTTCTTGATAATAAAGGCATCAAGCATGAGCTCTCCTTCGGCTATACACCTCAACAAAATGGGGTTGTGGAGAGAAATAACCGCACGCTCATTGACATGGCGAGGACAATGTTTGACGAGTACAAAACCCTTGACCGTTTTTGGGCGCAAGCCGTCAACACCGCATGCGATACCATCAACTGCTTGTACCTTCACTGACTATTGAAGAAGACGCCATATGAGCTCTAACCGAGAACGAGCCAAATTTCTTCTACTTCCGTGTCTTCGAGAGCAAATGCTATATCTTTAATAGAAATGAAATATTTTTAAAATTTGCTCTCAAATGTGATGAATGGCTTTTCCTAGGATATGCGTCAAATACGTATGATTACTAGGTCTTCAAAAATACTCGCCTATTATTGAAGAGACATGTGACATACAATTTGATGAGACTAACGGGTCTCAAATAGAAAATAGCCCCGTGAATCTAGGTGCTAATGATGATGACATGGCGAGTGCAATCAAGAAAATGTCAATTGGTGGCATTAGCCTATGGAGGTCAAGGAGAGCACATCATCAACCCAATTGGAGCCTTCAACTACAACACAGAATGATATCCAAAACATGGAGGCACCCCAAGGTCAAGAGGACGGAGCTCAACCTCAAGTCCAAGGTCCACCTCAAGCACAACCGGATCATCCAAGAACCAATAGAAGCTTGCAACGAATCATCCATCAACCAAATTCTCGTCGAGATGTGCAAAGAAACTCAAACTCAATCTTGTATTGCAAATATTTGTGAGCATTACTCTTTTTTCTTTGTTTTGGAACCTACCAATCTTGAAGATGGTCTAGATGATCTGGATTGGATAAATGCAATGATGAAGAGCTCAACAACTTTTGAACACAATCAAGTTTGGACACTCGTGGAAAGACCAAGTCAAAATGTGATCGGCATCAAGTGGGTCTTCGACAACAAACAATATGAAGATGGACAATTTGTGAAAAATAAGGCAAGATTTGTGGTCCAAGGGTATACACAAGTCAAATGTTTGGATTTTGGGGAAACTTATGCCGCAGTTGTTAGACTAGAAGCTATTAGGATATTGCTTGCTTATGTTACTAATCATGATATATTGCTTTATCAAATGGATGTTGTAAGTACATTTCTTAATGGCACAATCAATAAATTAGTCTATGTTGAACAACCTCCCGTTTTGAAAACCCAAAACACCCTAACCATGTCTATGAACTTCATAAGGCACTATATGGTCTCAAACAAACTCCTAGAGAATGGTATGAGTGTCTTAAGGAATTTATACTAAAAAGGATTTCAAAATTGGGAAGATTGATTCCACATTGTTTACTAAATTCGTTGATGGCAAACTTTTTGTTTGTCAAATGTATGTGGATGATATTATTTTTGGGTTTACTAACAATGCTTTACTAAATTCTTTGGCAAAATGATGGCTGACAAGTTAGAGATGTCCATGATAGGGAGTTGAAATTCTTTCTTGGACTTCAAGTCAAGCAACTCTGTGAATAGACTTTCATTAGTCAATGCAAGTACATCAAGGACATGCTCAAGAAGTTTGATATGGAGAATGCAAAGCCAATCTGTACACCCATGTGAACCAACGACCACCTCGACCTCAACTTGGAAGGTAACTCGTGGATCAAAAGGTATATTGATCCATGATAGATTCCCTTATTTACCTGTGTACATCTAGGCCTGATATCATGCCTAGCGTCTGCATGTGTGCAAGATTTCAAGTGGCTCTTCAAGAGTGCCATCTTGTGGCTATTAAGAGAAGCTTGAGATATTAAGTTCATACACCCAACTTAGGTTTGTGGTATCCCAAAGGAGCTAGTTTTGATCTAGTTACATATTTGCACTCGGATTATGCAGGATGCAAAGTAAATAGGACAAGCACCTCCTACACTTGCCAATTTCTTGGAAGATCTCTTGTATCTTGGTCCTCCAAGAAACAAAACTCTATTGCCCTATCCACTACTAAAGCCGAATACATATCCATCCGTAGGTATTATGCTCAATTGCTCTAGATGAGGCAAAGTTTGATGGATTATGGTGTAAATCTGAAGGAAGTTCCTCTTTCATGTGATAATTCAAGTACATTCAAGATAGCCAACAATCCCATCCAACACTCGAGAACCAAACACATAGATATCCGCCACCACTTCCTTAGAGATCATGTGTCTAAAGGAGATATAGCTTTGCGCCATGTAAGGACAGAAAAATAATTAGTGGATATCTTCACCAAACCCTTAGATGAGTATATGTTTTGTGAGTTGAGGAATGAGTTGAATATCTTGGATTCTCGAGACATTGCTTTAAGTATTGCATACTTGTTTGATTGATTTGTTTGTTTTTTGGAGCTTAAGATGTGTGAACACATTAAGGGGGAGTTGTGTTCTCTCAATGAACAATAATATCCATAAAGTGTGAACAAAACTATATTTTTGTGCATTTGTTATCCTCAGGATGATGGGATATGCAAAAATGTTAGCATTCGCATCATGGGATCCCATGTGCTCAATACGTAAGGTCCTAGTGCATAGTTAGCTCATGCATGGTGGCAATCCCACCAAACATCACATTTTTTGGTTCTTTAGGTTTTATTGCTCTCAATTATCTATTTAGATGCTACACTTGTGTACCTTTATCTAGATTCTGAGTTGATCTTCTCGAGTTTGCATCCAAGTGTTATTTTAGTTGTTAGATTGTTCTCCACTTGGATGTGAGAAGAACCCATAAGGATTCCTTAGTCTATCTATATCTTTCTCTTCTAAATATAGACTCTAGATCAGCACAATTGGAAATTTTATCTGTAGCCTGGCCCTCCAGTTGAGAGTGAGCTGGATGCTTCAGATCACTACAACTCATCTCTACAGCACCAAATATTTCACTGCTGCCTAGCTGCAAGAACTGCCCGGAGCCTCAGGACCGCACGGAGCCTCCGGATAGCGAGTGAATTTTGACCACTGTGGCTCGGGTTTTACCCTTATTCACCACACAGTCAATCTATTCACTGCCGCCTCTCGTTCTCTTGCCTCCAACGGTGACTTCACCATCAACACACCATCCAGACCACAGCCGCCGCCGCTGGTCTTCCCCGCTGTCACCGGTAATCTCTCCGCCACGCGCTGCCGTAGCCGCCGCTCCCTCGAGCTAGGGCAATCGACAATCTGGGCGATCTCCTCCAAATTCTTGGAACTGGACTGCAATTCACGTGGTATGCCACTCATCCCCTTCTCCAATTCATCAAAATCGATCAGGGGAATTGCTAGGGTTAGGTCAAATTCCCATTCAGACCCTCCGGGCGAGCTGGGTCCAGAGGCTCCGAGTGAAACCTGGAACATCGGAAGTGCCATGTCTAGATGCCTCAAGCCCTATCTGAAGTGCTCGGTGCCTACGGATGCTGGGGGCATCACGTTTGTGACTGGCCCGGAGGCTCTGGGTGAGTGCTACTCGGAGACTCCAGACAAAGGGGAAAATTGATCTTCCACTAGGGTTTTAGTCAAATAGTTGACTCTAGTTTCAAAAGAAGCTGGTCCATTGTGCACTTACCTAGTGTTCTTATCTATATGCTTTCAGGGGTCAAATATGTCATCCTCAATGGCAAACTTGAGATGGTTGTTGCTAGAAGTAATGAGGGGCAAGAAGAGTCTCCTTTGGCTGCTCACTCCAACAGCCACAATTCCGACTCCGGGGAGGCTGCTTTGAGGTTATCTCGCGAAAGAGGCCAGAGGAAGAAGAAGATGAGGAGTATGCTGGGACGGATGAGGAAACTCAAGTCTGTCTCAAGAAGATTGTAGTGGTTGTTAGGAAGACCTTGCCACAGTCTCCCACTATTCCTCAAGTGACCAATGCTCCACACAAGGCACTTCTCAAGCATGCCGCATCTCCTCCCAAGAAGAAGGCTCCAGCTAAGAAAGTGGCCTCTCGACCTCAGCCGGGGGCCTCACGAGCTACCAAGGGAAAGCACCCAACACTGGGTTCTGACCACGATGGAGGCAGGGTCCTCCAGAAGAGAAGATGATGGTAGGGGTCCAAAAGGCCAAGGCTACAGAGGATTTTAGGAGAGCATCCAAAAGAGGAGCTCAAGATACTCCCACCAAGAAGGGCCAAGCGAAGAAGAAGTAAGCCACTCTAGAAGCATGTTTGATCGCTCTAATGCCATACTCTTGCGATCTGGGCCTTAGTTATGCCTCGACATTTGTACTTGTTTTGTATTTGGAGATGTATTGTTGTTGTATATTGCTTCTTGTTGATTTTTGAAATTTCCAACTACCATAATGGCCCACTTGCCATCTGACAGGGGACCCACTGACACATGCACTTAATTAGGTCGTTGGGTGATAATTAATTTATTATTTCTTGTAGAAGATTATTTTTTCTATTTGTTTGTCTGTTCAACGTTGGAGCAAGAACTTTTTGGGTATCTCAAACATTTGATAATTTCAAATCCAGAAATGTGATATCCAAAATTAGAAATTTCAAATTTGGAATTGGAAATCAAGATTGAATTTTGAAATTCCGGGTTGCAATATTTGAATCTATGAGTATTTTTAATTTGAATTATAAATTAGAAGTTAAACTAAGATTGTCGAATAAACACAATGAAAAAATGCAACAACAAATATTATTTTAGAGTATTTCAGACATTTAGGAGTTGAGTGTTTAGGTATTACACATATTTCGCAATTCTAATCTTGAAGGTACTAATTTTTTAAGATTCAAAATTTAAAATTAAAAGTTCAAAACATTTGAAATCTCGCCAAAATCCAAAGCATAAAATTTGAAAACTTGACAGGTTTGCTGACGCCCTCATTAGAGAACAAATTTGCTGACGTTAGCATGTCAACAAACATTTTTATTTCTCAAATTTTGAAATTTTTTAGTCTATTTTGAACTCTTATATATCTTCATTTTTCCCTTTTTGTTCCGGTTGGTCATTTTCGTGTTCCATCAATAATGTTTCATCGTATGTGTATATGTTTATTTTTTATTTCTTGTGATCATTACTTTTATTATGGGTAGCTATTTTTTTGTTCCATCAATAATATGATGTTAGAATATATTTTTACCAGTAGAACAACTGTTTGAGCTGATGGAAACATTTTGTACGATCTGCTGGAACATTTTCTATAAAGGAAGGAACAAATTTTATGAGCCGTAAGAACACAACCTACATGACGTGGTCCAAATTCTTAGTGGGTCGGCCCAACGAGCCCGCCGCACGGGTTTTACCTTTTAGGGCTTGTTTGGTTCCCAGGGAACTAATCCCCTAGGGGAACCAATCCAAAGGGGGATTGGGTTGATCCCTTCCCTTCACCCAATCCCCATTGGGATTAATCCCCTTCCCCCACCTCAATCCCTGCTGCTTAAGTCTGTTTGGATAATACATGCATGCTCATGGAAAAAGAATATGCATACCGTGCAAGCTCAGCAGGAGACCGAATCAATTTACCTTCAAAGCAGGCCCTGATTCCATTTTTACAGTCATTCCAATCAAGCACATGGCAAGGGCACACATAAGCAGGTTCAAGCAAGAAACCAATCTGTCCGGTACATCAACCAGCGAGCACAGCATAATTATTCAAAACTGAGATGATGAGTTCTAGGTGCTAGGTGCTAGGTGCTAGGTGATGAGTGATCACACAAGTTTAAAAATAACCATAATCATTCAAGACAACAAGCAAAGGGTAAAAACCACATCCGACAAGAGCAACATAACAATAAAAGAAAACTTTCAAAAAAGACATCTCTGCCATCTGTTTTTGGCGCGTCTTCTTGATGCCGATATCTTCGGTTCCTGCCATTTTCTCTTGTTCTGGGTTTGCTTATGCTGATCAGCCATGACTTGGTACAACGCCAAACATAGTTGCAGGCTTCTCTAAATGAAATCAGGACAAAAGAAACCGTTAGCAATGATGATTGTCTTGTTGGTGGCACCGAAACTAATAATGCAGCGAATCATGTTTCAGGCATTGTGCTCTGTTGTGTTAGATCAAAGTTTGGTGACTGACTGTACTTTTGTCAGGTCTCTTCCTCCTAATTTATCCATCGGTTGCAAAGTCTATAGAACCTATCACATTAGTCCGTGCTATTGCGGTAAGACTATTTATTGCTTATTTTATCAGCTTAGTTGTATTGTAATGGTTCAACTCATTACATATTCTGATGTGCAGATATTGACAATACCACTTCTTTCAAGCTATCCATTTATGCCTGCATTATCAGGGTTCCTTCTTCAGTTGGTAGTAAATTGTGCATCTTTTCTGAAGAATGCTTTCTCAGTGAGTGCAAAGATCTTACTTTTGTTGAGTCAAACAAATCATCAAGTTTGGACATACTATTAGTTCCTATTTTGAAAAATATATTTCAAGTCTGGTCTATTTATCTTAGTGATGGCTAAGCATAACTGTACATAGTGTTTCGGGAAACACGTTCTTTGTTAGTGGAGATTGGCAGCAATAAAATTCGGACAAGCTGCTAGTTATTCATATTTTGACAAATATTTCAATTGTGGAAGCATACCCTTTATAATTGCTACATATCTGGAATGGTATCACAAGCAAATAGACTATTGGGATTAACATCTAATTCTTGGAGCAACAAGCAAGTCCTGAGTTTTAGCTTAGTATATCTTAGCTAACAATATCGTAAATTCGCACCAAATCTGAAATATGAATGAAAATAAATCATCTTCTGCAAGCTGATTCTAAGTCTATATATACTCGATTTTTTACAAGAAAATTTGGGTATTCAGGTGAATTACGGATTTACACAAACATTTAAAGAGGAATGCAAAGGTGTGGTTCTCACAATAATCTACTATAGAGCCAGGTTGTAACTTGTAAGCACACAACTTAATTTGATGCAACGCGTATAAAAATGATCAAAGGATCAATAGAGCAGCAGGTAAAACAACAACAAAAACAAAAACTTTTATACCTTCACATCTGCACACTGCTTATAGTCAATGGAAGTAAAGCCATTGGACCCCCATAAGCTAAGGCCCACAAAGATTCTGCAGGCCGCACACGGATGAAACATGAACCAACCCAAGAACCTCTGCAGGCCTTCGATGAGTGCCTAATCAACAGAAGGGAGTATCGGTAAATTCACATTGTATAATAGAACATCACTCAGCACCATTCACTGGTAGCTGCAAAATTTAACATTCAACTATCCCAGCGTTATTCTTACAACAAAAGGTCGACAGTCTGGTAGCGTATCAGCAATGGCAAATACAATATATTGATAGATGATTACTCATATATGAATGAATATGAACCGAAATATTACATCTTCATTTCAGATCTGAATATGAATCGAAAATCATGAAGAAAATTCATTCCATATATAACTATGAACAGAAATTTCGAATCTAGAACAAGCTTCATCATCTGAGTCAATAACTTCCACAGACAATGCTAGAAATGGAACATATACTACTAGAAACAGATTTTAAAAATAAGAAATTTTGGATCTTGAATATGACAGGATTGGAGAATATTGATCCAAACAAAAATGAATCCACCAAATCCACCTCTGGCCGCCTTCGCCTTTGGCCGCCAGGCCACTTGTGGTGCTCAGGGATGATAGTGATGGAGGAGGCGGCGTAGGTCATGGTGGCCGGACTCGATGGAGACGTGCCAATGCGGGTCATGGTGGTCGGATCTGGTGTGGGGATGGCTCGAGAAGGACTGATCTGGCGGCACGAAGGCCGCATCCTGTCCCGGGAGGACGTCGGCAGCCTGGTGCGCGACATCGGGGGAACGCCGCAACCGGCAGTATGCGGCGGGTGCCACGGGCGCGGAGCAGAGGCTGCAGTCGCTTCGGCGGCGCAGCATGCGGAGGGCAGCGGAGGAGATGCGGCGATGCCCCCAGCCAAAACCCTAGAACGTCGGGACGAGGGGAAGGGACAGGAAGAGGAGGAGCTTACCGGGGAGAAGGCCGCCGTTGGAGAAGAACGCCGCCGGGGAGGAGAGGACGGCGGCGCCGTCGACGAGAAGGCCCCTGGTCGCGTGGCGTCACCCGTGGCGTCGCCCGTGGCGTTGGTGTGGAAGTTCCACAGGGGGGGAGGAGTGGCTGGTTAGCCCGGTGGAAACGGCCCGCAGCTCCAGGATCGGACGGGTTTTTCCCGGGTGAGCCCAAAAACCAAACGGACAAATGGGCCAGGCCGTGGATTGTAGCCCGGCCGGCTGATCCACAGGGATTGGGCTGCAATCCTGGCCCATCCCTGTGAAACCAAACAAGGCCTTAGGGGGCTTTCCAGCAGGCCAGCCCGAGCCCGGCGAGTAATTTCTAATCTGCGCATGATCCACGCTTATTTTTGTATTGCAGTTTCTCCTTGGGTTCAGCAATCAAAGTCAGAAAATTTGTAGCGCCATTATTCTGCTGATAATCAATTGCATACAGGCTACAGCATACAGTATTACCGATTGGATACAAACACTTGTGGCACGGTGGAGTTATACAAAACCTCCAACTTCATGAGTACAGCTTTTGTGCACCTGGAGTCATGTACATCTATTAGGTTTTTTTTTATTTTTTTAAATCACGTATAAGTTTTGAAAACATCTGAAAAAATGCATATCAGTTTATGATGGAATGAAGTATACATAGGTAAATTTTTATAAAATAATATGCCCATTTGTGACCTGTGTAAAAAAAATATGTATACCGTTCACGACTATGTACTGTTCACTACTGTTTATAACCCCGGGGTGTACACAGGTCACAAATGGATATATTATGTTACGAAAATTTAACCATGCATACCTCACTCCATAATATACATATATGAATTTTTTTAGATTTTTTAAAAATTTAAATGTGTGATTTTTAAAATTTTAAAATAATAGGTGCACATGGCCCGTGTGCACCTGGACTTTCCCCAACTTCATCAGGATGTCTTGTCTCTATCCAAAAGAAAAGACACGCAAAAAAACCACCAGTTTAATACTTGGTGATCAGAAGACATCTATAATTGCAGTGTAGCTAGCTGTTCCGTGTTTCTTTCTACCTAGTAGGACAGAAACCAAGATCCCGAATCGGATTTGAATTGCCAATCAGTGAGAATTGTCAAATTGCCAACAACAACAATCATTCAGAACAATCAACAGACGTGCCTGCTTTAGCTAGAGGTTAGAGCTTTAAACAATTAAACTCCCCAGAACGTTGTGAATTAGGCCGAAGGAAAGCTATATTCTTATTTTAAAGTCGGTTTGTGTTAAATAAGGTCTTTCGTGGAAGAACAGCTGAATTGAAGATGTTCCACCATGGTTTTCCCCTTCCAGGAAAAGTAAAAAGTACAAACAAGACGGAAGATTGGAAGTTATATTGATCTTCTATACTCCCTGTCAATTCACATAAATGTAACGTTTTTGACATTGATATGGTCTTCAAATTATAACTTTAACCATAAATTTCTATTGTGATATATCTATAGAACCTAACGAAAGTATAATATTATATAAGTACTCATTCATACGGTCTTTAAAATATAACTTTAACCATGAATTTCTATTGTGATTTATCTATAAAACCCAACAAAAGTGTAATATTATAGAAGTACTATTCGAGAACAATCTAAACATATTTTCAAGTACCCAATCTAAATATTTAAAACGATATCAATATCCAAAGTGTCATATTTTTATGAACTGGAAGGAGCAGTTGTTTGCTTCTGGAGATCCACTTCCTGGAAATATTTGGCAGAAAAGGACTTTGCTGCCATTGTTATCTACTATTCTGTTTGCCTCCATTTGCACTAACAATCAGCAGAGATAAGGAAACAAGTGATATGCCTTTAAATGATGATGTGACTGCCTTTATAGTGAAGAGAGATATCTCAAGCATAACATTTACTGACGAAAGCAACAGATTAACAATTCTAAACACAAGAAGCACTACTCCAGCTTTACAAGAATGCAAAGATAAGGGAAAATGATGACTCGCCAATTCAAAGACGAAACACTGCCTATATGGAAAACATCCAATCAACGATTCAATGCTCAAACAATTTCGATGAACAGATGCTGAGCAAGAATGATTCATTCACGTTCCGCAGAACTTTATTTGGTTCTAGTTTATTCTAGATTACAACATTTTACAACATATGAACTTCCCAAACACATAAAGGTTTCTAATGAAACTAAATTCAGAGTAACTTGATAAATGAGCAAGAAAACGAGATGTGGCATGATGTAAATAACAATTGATAGACAAAATAAAGGCATCAGGGCACAATCTTGAAAACCTTCATCTTATCGATCCATGTATTGAAGGAGTTCACCGTGTTGCGGAAGCCAAGGAATCCATGCTCCTTGCTCTTGTTCATGCTATCCAAATGCTCGCTCTCCACATTGAACACGGCATCGACGAACCACCAATTGGTGATCTCCTCCAGCTCGGTCGTGATGAGCTCATTCTCCTGGAGAATCTCCGCCCACACCGCCTCCTTCCCTGCCATGGCCTCGGCCAGCGTGAACCTGTTCTCCTCTCCCTCATACCCAGCCCATTCCACCCCGAAATGATCGGCCAGCATCGGCCAGAGCTGCTTCCACTTGTACAAATCCCCATTGCTGCAATTGAACGCCTCGTTCTTGGCGAATGGCTCGACGGCCGCCCAGATCTCGTGCTCGGCGATGAGGTCCGCGTCTGAGGAATCGCTGAACCCCTCCCAGGCGATCCTGGACCCAGGCCACCGCAGCTTGGCACCCTCCTTGCGGCAGATGGCGGCGTAGACGCATAGGCTGCCGACGACATTCATGGCACTCCGCGGAGAGAACCCGAAGATCGTGGTGGGGCGGTGGACGGACCAGCTGACGGCGCCGTCGCGGCGGGAGACCTCGTCGAAGAGGACATCCTCTTGGTCGTAGTAGAAGTTGGGGCAATCCAGGCGAGGCATGTCCTCGGTGTAGGGCGGGTCCGGGACGGGGACCTTCCCGATGGCCTCGAACGGGCCGATGTAGTGCTTGCGGCCGGTCTGGAGGCAGACGTGGACGAGAGCGGGGCAGTTGGGGACGACGACGGAGAGGACGTTGCGGAGCATGGCGGAGTTGGCCTCGCGGTTCTGGGCTTCCGTCGGGTGGCTGGACCAGGCGACGTAGAAGACGTGGGTGATGTCAGTGAGGGGCGCGAGGGCCTCGGTGACGGCCGCGGGGTCGGCGAGGTCGAGGTGGAGGTGCGTGACGGCGGGGGAGGGAGGCGGGGACCAGGGCGGGAGAGGGCGGCGGGAGACGGCGTAGACCTTCCAGGGCCCGCCGGGGGTGTCCTGGAGCGGGAGGATGTCGAGGAGGGAGGTGCCGACGATGCCGGTGGATCCGACGACGAGGGCGACGCTCTGGAAGGAGGGCTCAACCGCGGCGGCGTGCTCGTCCTGCCGCTTCTTCACGGCGCCGATCGCGCCCGCCCACCACCAGCTCATCTTCGCGGGCGTGGGCTGGCGCTTGTATGGATCGGTGGGCGTGGGGCGGAAGGAGGGAAGAGGGGTGGGGATCAGGGGGAGGAGGGCTTCGTGGTTTTGTGGTGAGATGGTGATGTTGACCAGCTTGTGCGGCCGTTTGGTTGAAATCATTGGATATGTACATGCCAATGGCCCAGCTGTTTTCGCTCAGATCGGGTCTCCGCCTCCACGTGTTTGTGGTGCGGTAAGCCGTGGCTTGTCTGGCCGGGAGAAAAGGCAAATCTGGCTCCCGGCCGAGTGGCAATGCCGCATTTGGCCCCCGGCCGGGGGCAAAGTCAGTAGTGGCCCCTTTCTCGCGGTCTGGACCCGTGATGGGCCGAAAATCGCGGCCCCCGCCCGCGACCAGCACCCCGTGCGCTCGGCCCGCAACGACACTCGGTCGCGGGTGAGGCCCGCGACACGACGCAAACACCAGGGGCCCTGGCGTTCGGGTGTGCCAGCGAACGCCAGAGTACTTGGCATCCGGAAGGGCAAACGCCACTGGAAGTGGCGTTAGCTCTCGTAGTCACACGCCGTCGTGTGTGGCGTTAGCCACCGTGAGCTAACGTAGTCACACGCCATCGTGTGTGGCGTTAGCCACCGTCGCTCTGGAGGCCCGCGACGCTGGCGATCGCGGGCCCCGCCCGCGACCAGCACCCCGTGCGCCCGGCCCGTGACGACGCTCGGTCGCGGGTGAGGCCCGCAACACCATGCAAACGCCGGAGGCCGGGGCGTTTGGCCTACGCAAACGCCAGGGGTCCTGGCGTTCGGGTGTGCCAGCGAACGCCAGAGTACTTGGCGTCCGGAAGGGCAAACGCCACTTCCAGTGGCGTTAGCTCTCGTAATCACACGCCGTCGCGTGTGGCGTTAGCCACCGTGGGGCGGGGCCGCGGTCTTCGGCCCATCGCGGGTCCAGGGCGCGAGAAAGGGCGTCGCGGGTCCAGGGCGTGAGAAAGAGGCCACAACTGACTTTGCCCCTCGGCCGGGGGCCAAATGCGGCATTGCCACTCGGCCGGGGGCTAGATTTGCCTTTTCTCCGGTCTGGCCGCCGTGTCAGGGCTTATTTGATCATCGGCGTTCCTAACAAGCAAATCATAAGATCGAAATGTCATATAATTCTAATTCTACGTAATTGAAGAATGTTTGATTGCTCGTAGAAAAGATGTTAGAATTTTTTTTAAAGTTAAAATTAATAAAAACTTTCTATAAAATATAGTGCAAGTAATTATTTTTTAAAATTAATATGAATTACAATATGACAAATCAAACAATCCATGTAAGGATTACAATCATCTAAAAAATTAGTTGAACAACCTTTGAAAGAGGCCCTGAGAAGTTCTACCTGACGGCTCTACTTTGTCGCCCCACCAATAGCAACGTCCCATTCTTTCAACTCTAGCATTGTTGGTGCCACTCATCCTCCGCTTGTTGAAATTTAAACTTTGGAATTTCAAATTCTTTGGATTTGAATGAATATTAACAAAATATAATTTTTAAAATTTCATTTCAATTTTAAAGCTTGTGACCTAAAAATGTAAAGCTGGCAATTTCAAGTCCATCTTTTTGAATTTTTAATCCATTGAATTGAAAGTTTGAAATTTAAATTGAAAAGTCTGAGAATTGTATGTCAGAAGAAAGAATATGATGTTACGACGGCGGAAGTGGGACACCTCATCTTTCTTTTGAACCGAGCTCACAGTTTATTATACTCCCTCCGTCCACAAATGTAAGGCGTGCACGGAATTTAAGATCTAAGTTTGACCAACGATTAAACTAATACTATTGACTTATATGACATAATAGTGGTATCATTGGATTCATATTCAAACGTATTTTCAAATAGTATCACTTTTGTATTATATAATTCAATATTATTGATTTAATTGTTAGTTAAAATTGGACTTTAAATTCCGTGTACATCTTACATTTGTGGACGGAGGGAGTACTTGACAACATTGTGAGTTGGACCCCACCATAGTCAAATCGAATTTTTGTTTGAGTTTTTATTTGGATTATTTGTATAGAAGTGTAGACTACACCTATGTCGGTTGGTCGAGGCATTTAATCATTGCAACTCACGCGATTTTCACCGCAGAAATCACGCATGTGCACCATGGCTTGGCCCACTAGCTATGACGTTCATTTTGCTCTCAAGATTTGATCATAGAAATTCAAAATCGCATTTTTTTTTGATTGAGCCTTTATCGAAAATTTTATTTTTGATTGGGTCTCCGATTCGCAATCCGAGCCATCATGTTCCCGCGACACGATGTTCGCTACCAAAACCTATGTTTTATAAATTTTGAGTTTTATGTTAATGTCAGTTTTAATGTTAATTCTTCTGCTACTTTCGTTTTGTTTCGCATGGTCAATTAAAAGCATGATTGGTACCCTTGTATATGAATTGCTGAAACAATCCATACAGAACATTAGAATATTTTCCTCGTACCGGCGAAACAATGTCTATAAGATAATAGAGCACATTGCTGGTGAAAATTACATATGAACTACACGAACAATTATCATGAACTATAGAACAAATTCCACATCACGGGATCATTTGCCCATGCATATCTGAAATTTCTTACAAAATATGATTATTTTATTCAATTTTTCGATGTATGGAAAGAAAAATGTCAAAAAACTTAACTGCGCCGGCCCACTTGCTATGATGGCCTCTCACTTGGAATATACACGCCGTTGACAAAATATAATCTGGCGCCACATACCCGAATAACCCAATTGGTTGATCTCACGAACTCATCCTTATCAGCAGAAACGACCGAAAAACCACTGCCACACGCCACGTCACGGTGTCTCTTGTCGTCTCCACAAACAAATTCGGCGCCATCACGAAAGGAAAGACGCTGTTGTCCAAATCCTCTTCCTTGACGTGCTGCAGGCAGCACCGACTGCACTGTGCCACACCTCTAGACCATTTGCGGTGGCTTCAGATATCAGCAATTGCTCAGCAGACATCACATATAATCGTTAGAAGAGTGCAAAGGGGTTTTCAGTTGCACGGCAGGTAATGAGTGTGGCTTTTGTGCACATGGGGGCATTTGCCCCCATTGTGTAAAACCCGATTTTTTAAATATACGTATAAGTTTCAAAAAAATCTGAAAAAATGCATATCAGTTTATGATGAAATGAAGCATGCACACGTAAATTTTTGTAAAATAATATGCTTATTTGTGACCTGGGTAAAAAAACAAATCTATGCACTGTTCACGCATGTTTGCTGTTCAGTACTGTTTACAACCCACTATGTGTTTCCTTTTTTTTTGCACAGGTCACAAATGGGTATATTATTTTACGAAAATTTAATCGTGCATACCTCACTCCATGATATACATGTATGAATTTTTTTAGATTTCTTTTTAATACTTAATTGTGTAATTTTTAAAATTTTAAAATAATAAGTGCACATGCACCCGTGTGCACCCTGGACTTTCCCAGCAGGTAATCAACAACGCACACGAAAATATACAGTGCTCGTATATTCGGATTACTAGCAAAACTACCAAACAGTTCCGACGTTCGTATACTTCTTCTAGGAAAACTTCGCTCACTATGATAGAAAATTTGTGATCACCGTGTCCTTTGCTAGATTAATTGTGCTCTTCTACAATATATATTCTAAACATTGGGGGCTCAGAGCAAGGTGAATTGGAGGGACACGGGCTATGGTCTACGTGAGGGAGATGCGGTCGCACGAAGCAGAGCATGTTTGTCTGGTTGGGCCGACTGGTTTGAAAAGTTCGCGAGGTTAGCCTCTGAGCCAGGTTGGTTATGCCCATGGGCCGCCATACATAAAACCGAGGCGTTCTGATTTGCGTGAGCAAACACAAGAAGTTTCTTCCCTAAAAAAAAACAAGTTTCTCCTTTCAAAAAAAGAAAAGAAAAAACACAACAAGTTTCTGTGTATTTGTGTGTGTGAGAGAGACGGTTATGGATTCGGTGTGGATCTTAGGTACTGCAGAGCAAAATCAGACAATTTAGACCTTTGGAATTTTGATCGGATGGTCACAATAGAATCGCCATCCTACTTTACCAAACATGCAGAACAAATGCAAAGACACACAAAATCCAGAACCCCAACTCCCACCTGCTCCTCTTGCCGATCCCCATGCTGCTCGCTTCACCTTCTTCATCCCCTTCCTCGATGCTCCCACCAACCTGGCCTCCACATGCCGCCATGATGAAGTGGTGGTGGGCTGGAGTGTTCGGGGCGTTCAAGAAGAGCCGGACCGAGCGTGTCGCTGCAGCAGCCTCGACCCCTGAGAATCTAATCCTCGTCACCGTCTCCACCGGTATCATTGGCACCGCCTTCCTCGACATCTCCCCGCTACCTGACACCCCTCGGGGATCCTGCAAGGTCTATACGCTCTCCCGCTGCCTACTCCCTCCTTGGTCCATGACCCTCCTGTCTGCCATCTCCTACCTCCACCTCCACCTCACCAACCCCACTACCGTTGACGTGGCCCTCGCGCCCCTTGCCGACATCACCCACGTCTGTTAAAGTATTTGAATCAGTTTATCTTGTAGCAAGTTGAGTCCTTATCCTGTATATGAGTTGTACACGATCAAGTTTGTAGCTACCACTGTGTTTGAATCCTATACTAAATATATCTAGAGAGTGCCTATTTAAGGCCCTGCCGTGCCTACAGTTAGCACTGTGCGAAACATCCAAAAACACTTGACATCATATCGATTTTCATGGTATATGAGCATGTCTGTTAGATCTGTCTCCATGGTTACTTTGAGTTCCAATAACTTGCAAACCTCTAGCGCCATCAACTCCAACTAAGCCGGCGCGCTCTCTGCTGGTTCTGTGATGGCTAGCTTGACGATGTGCAAGTCCAATCTTGCGCAGATTGTCAGCATGAAGGTGACCTGCGACAATTACATCCTGTGGAAGACGCAGGTAGTACCTACACTAAGGAGCGCAGATCTCATGGGTTAAGTCAATGGATCGAACCCATGCCTTGAGAGACTCATCACCGCCACAATGATCGATGGCACAACTTAGATGGTGAATCCAGAGTGGGTTCAACAAGAGCAAACTCTCATGGCAAGGCTTCTGTCCACCCTGACCACCGATGTCCTCGGTCTAGTCACACTTCTAGCAACGTCAAGAGACGTATAGAGCAAGCTGGAGTGGCTCTACTCCTCTGACAACACATGAAGGTCATGTAGATCCGGATGCAACTCATGAATCTAAAAAAGAAGGATATGTCGGTAGCAGAGTATCTTCAGAAAGTGAAAAACCTCATCGACTCCATGGCGACCATTGGAAAACTGCTAGACGATGAATAAATTTCGGCCTATATCATGTTAGGTCTTGACCACAACTATGATATGCTTGTGGCCTCTGTAACAGCAGGCAGAGAACTAATGACTCGCAATGAGTTGTATTCCTACTTCATCAGCTATGATGTTTGACTTTAGACTTGCCAGAACCAGAAACAAGCTGACTTTGGAGGGTCAGTGAATTATATCTCACACGACGGTGGCTGTGATGGACACGGCAATGGAGGATCAAGTTGCAATGGTGGTGTTGGTCATAACAATGGAGGTGGGCGCGGTAATGGTGGCCGCAACAACCAGCCTCCATGGAACAACAACTCTTCAGGAGCCTGCTTTGGAAACTCTGGTGAACACCCTATCTGCCAAATCTGCTCCAAGATTGGACACTCCGCGGTCATGTGTTGGAGTCACTTTGATCACTCATATCAAGCCGAGGACAATTGTGTGGCGAATTACGTCAACAACAATCATGGCGGATACCAGGTTGACACGAACTGGTACAGCGACATCGGAGCCACGGATCACATCACGCATGACCTTGAGCACCTCTCAACTCATGAAAGATAAAATGGAAAAGAATAGATCAAAACTGCAAATGGAGGAGGTTTGTCGATTCTACATATTGGTAATTCTTAACTTTCCACATCATAGAGCTTTCTACTCCACATAAAACTCTCAGAATCCAAGACATATTGCATGCTCCTAATGCCTCGAAACACCTTCTGTCCATACCTAGATTTACTAGAGATAAGGATGTTTTCTTCGAATTTCACCGCAATCGCTTTTTTTTTGTTAAGGATCAGGAGTCAAAGATGGTCCTTCTACACGGCAAATGTGAAGGCCCAACAGCTCCAACCAAAAATCATTTCATACAATGAGGCACTCCACATTCTGAAACCTTCATCATCCCAATGGCACCACCGTTTGGGTCATCTATCATCAACAATTTTCAATCGAGTCATTAGATCTTATGATTTACCTTTAGTGTCCAACAAAGTGTTAGATGTGATGCTTGTCAAATGGCTAAAAGCCACGAACTACCTTTTCCTGAATCCATTTTTTTAGCTTCAACACCACTTGAGTTAATATACTCCGATGTTGGGGTCCCGCCATAAAATCAGTTGGAGGATTTAAGTACTATGTTAATTTTGTCGATGCCTTCAGCAAATACACATGGCTCTTTCTCCTCAAACACAAGTCAGATGTGACCAAGGTGTATATTTAGTTCCAAACCCTGATTGAGTGAAAACACAATAAGAAAATCCTCAATCTTCAAAGTGATTGGGGTGGTGAATACTAGCAGTTGAATACCTATCTCAAAGAACGAGGCATCCATCACTGATTGTCTTGCCCTCATACACAATAGCAAAACGGCATGGCCAAATGAAAGAATTGCCATGTTGTTGACATGGGACTTACTCTTCTAGCACACTCATCTCTTCCCGCCAAATTCTAGGACAAAGCCTTTCTTACATCAACCAATAAAATAAATCGTCTTCCAACTCACACAATTCAAAATTCCACTCCTCTTGAGATGCTCCTTGACACTATCCCATATTACAACTTTCTAAGAAGCTTTGGATCTGCCTGTTGGCCAAAATTGGGACCATACAATCCACTAAAATTATCACATCGATCTCTTCAATGTGCATTCCTAGGATATAGTGGCATGCATAAAGGTTATAAATGCTTACATGCACCTTAGGGATGTGTATACATCTCAGGAGATGTTGTTTTCGATGAAACAATGTTTCTGTCTGCATCTTCCTCTCTACCACAATCTCCACTGCCTACTAAAGAAACATGACTACACACACCGATCCCTATCAACAATTTTGCTCTAGCCCTGCATTCCAACAACATCCCAATATTGATATGCGTGATCCCATAGTGCATAACACAATCCAAAACTGAGACAATCCACCTGAGCCACAAACTCAAGCACCTATACCTAGCCCCATTCAAATGGAGAATTTCCCTTATAAAGAATCAGCTAACAACTCTCCTATACCGCCTGATGTTGTGCTCGAGTTAAATGATGTTGTTCAGGAATAGGTGCATGCCCATACTGAAGTTGGAGCTGGACGTCGTGTGACACAACTACAACACAATGTATGCAAACCTCACCAAATTCCTGATGATATTGTAGCCTATAATCTACAGAAAAAGGGCTTTTTAGTTGTGACCAATATATCAAAAGAGCTAGAGTGTTGAGGAGGCACTTGGGCAGCCTGTAAGGAGACAAGCTATGCTTGAGGAATTTGATGCTCTTGTTTCCAACAGGACGTGGCATTTGGTACCTCGTCAACCTGCAACTAATATAGTGGACTGCAAATGGATTTTCAAAATAAAGAAGCATGTTGATGGGTCCGTTGAGCAGTACAAGGCGAGATTAGTGGCCAAGGGATTCAATCAAAGATATGGTATGCATTACGACAACACATTTTCACCCGTTGCCAAAACCGGCCACTGTTCGACTCGTACTATCCATTGCAGTGTTTCATGGTTGGAATTTGAGGCAAGCAGATGTGAAAAATTCATTTGTACGTAGTGAACTGCAGAAGACAATATATATGAATGAACCTCCAGGGTTTGTGGATATGACCAGACCGACTTACATATGCAAACTCGACAAAGCCATTTACGGATTGAAACAAGCACCATGTGTGTGGTACATGACGCTCAGTTTCAAGCTCTGTGGACTAGGGTTTGTGTCATCCAAAGCAGATACATCTTTATTCATTCAGCAACAACAGGGAGTGCTCACTGACGTTCTTATTTATGTCGATGACTTGATTACAACCAGTTCATTGGATGCAACAGTTAGTGCTCTATTTCCTCATCTCTAGCAAGACTTTTCCATTAAGGATCTAGGTGCACTTCATTTTTTCTTGGAATTGAAGTTGCATCAGATCCTGGGGGTGCTAGTTCTATCTCAACAAAAGTACATCTGAGAAATTCTATAACGCACTAATATGAGCCAATGCAAACCAGTTTCAAGGCTAATGTTGAGTTCAGAGAAGCTGTCAAAACTGGATGGTGAACCTCTATCAACAGCCAATGCCACCAAGTATAGAAGTACCATTGGAGCACTCATATCTAGCGATAACTTGGCCATACATAGATTTTGCAATCAACATGGTGTGTTAATATATTCAAAATCCCACAGATATCCACTAGGGTGCAGAATACTAAGATTTCATAAGTTCCATTGTAGAGATGGGTTTTGTATCCATCAGCTAGGATCGTTACTATTAAGCACATTTCAAACACAGATTGGGATAGGAGTGTTGATGATCATCGATCAACTGGTGGATTTGCAGTGTTCCTTGGCACCAATTTGGTCTCATGGAGTGCCAGGAAACAATGAACAATATCAAGGTCAAACACGGAGTCTAAATATAAAACATTAGCAAACGCGACAGCAGAACTAATCTGGATTTAGTCTATTCTCCAAGAGTTGGGGATAGTTCAGACCCGAGCACCCAAATTATGGTGTGACAATTTTGGAGCAACATACCTGTCTGCAAATCCAATATTTCTTGCACAAACGAAGCATATAGAAGTGATTTTCATTTGTACGTGAATATGTAACCAGAAAAGCTCTAGACATTCGGTTTATCAACTCTCAAGATCAACTTGCAGATATATTCACAAAGGCTCTTTCTACTGAAGCATTTAGTCGGTTAGGATATAATCTCAACTTGATACTTGGCAAGCTGTGATTGAGGGTGGCTGTTAAAATATTTGAATCAGTTTATCTTGTAGCAAGTTAAATCTTTATCTTGTATACGAGTTGTACACTTGTACGTGATCATATTTGTAACCACCTCTATATTTGAATCCTATACTGAATACATCTGTAGAGAGCCAAATTAAGGCGCTGCCGTGCCTGCGGTTAGCAGCATGCCAAACACCCCAAAACAGTTCCATCATATCAATTTTCAACGTCTTCTATGTCGCTGGGCTCCTCGCCCTGCGGATGCCGAGGGCCGCGAGGCCAACGGCGCCATGCTCCGCAACGTCCTCTCCGTCGTTGTCCCTAACCTGCGCCGCGCTCGTCCACGTCTGCAGCCAGACCAGCCGCAACTACGTTGACCCGTTCGAGCCCTTGAGCAGCGTCCCGCTCGCGGTCCGGCCATACTCCGAGGACCTGCCGCGGCTGGACTACCCCGATCTCGAGGACTTCCTCCTTGAAGGTCTCGTCAGCCGCGAGGGCGTCACCTGGTCCGTGCACCACCCCGCCACCAACTTTGGCTTCTCGCCACGGAGCGCCAGACACTACTGCAGAAATGATTTGTCCAGACGGTTCGGAACTCCCAGGCGGGACGGTTTTCCGAACCGTCTGGCCCTAACAGTCTGTACAAATCAGGTAAGCAGGACGGTTTTTGAGCCGTCTGTACAAATCGATTTGTACAGACGGTTCCAAACTAGAACCGTCTGTACAAATCGATTTGTACACGGTTCCAAACTAGAGCCGTCTGCACAAATCGATTTGTACAGACGGTTCCAAACCGATTTGTACAGACGGTTCTAGTTTGGAACCGTCTGTACTAATTGATTCTATGATGTCGTGTTTCAAAAATAAAAATATAACACCTCGCGCCAGGAGCCTCGTCCTTCAGCCGCGTCTCATCCGGCTGTCCGCGTGTCCCATCCAACCGCTAGGAATAAATTGCGCAATATGCTTCCAGCGAGATTCGATCCCGCAACCTCGCGTTGTTCAAGCGGTGACGTTGCCAGCTGACCTAGGTGGACTTCGCGACACATATGTGACGGCTTTATTTTTAACTTATCCCTACGACCAAGCGGGACGCCCCTAGTCCAGACGGTTCTAAGCTTGGAACCGTCTGTACAAATAGCACAGACGGTTTCAAACTGAGAACCGTCTAGACTATTAGATTAACACTATGTGTTTCAGACTCTAAAAATTCAAAGTCCTCAGATTGAGCTCAAACTCTGCCGTTTGGGAGATATATATGTGCTGATCTTGTCCCCAAAATTTCAGCTCTTTTCGTGCAGCCAAACTCCGTGTAGAAGCCGACAAGTTCCTGCCGCGGCAAGAAAAACAGCAGACTTGCTGCCGCGGCAAGGATACTAGCTGAAAAACGCTAGTTTGAGAGGTTTTAGAAAAAGAGCCATAACTTTCTCATACGAAGTCCGTTTTGGGTCCACGACCACTCAAATCGAAGCTAACAATGAGGCCCATCCGATAAAAATACACGTGTATACACCTGTACCCATCTTGACCCTCAAAATTCCGCTTCTAAGTGGGACTTTTTCGCTCCGAAAGTTTTTCCGTTACTTTTTCTCATCTTCCGGAGGGCATATCTCCTTCACCCAGACTCCGAATTGGGTGATTCTTGTTTCCCTGGTTAGCTTGAGTCGAGGACTTGCTTTCCACCTTGATCCCAGCTTCTACCGAGCAATTTCGTTCGGGTGCCGTTTTCAAAATCTTCGATTTCGGGCCGGGATTTCCACTAGTCGTTTCGTCGACTTTCTCGGAATTGGCTCAAAATTTCTGGAGACGTAGAGTTTGGCCTCCGCTCACAGCCGTGAAAACCGTTTGACAATCGGAGCTGCCAAACTCCCTCCCCGACGCTGCCACTTTCCTGTCGCGGCAAGGAAATCTGTAGTTTTTGCTGCCGCGGCAGCAGAAATCAACTAGCCTTGCCTCAGCTATTTGTACAGACGGTTCCAGTTTGGAACCGTCTGTATTGTTCGATTTGTACAGACTGTTTCAAGTTTAGAGCCGTCTGTACTGTTTACAGACGGTTCCGAACTTAGAACCGTCTGTACTGTTCGATTTGTACAGACGGTTCCAACTTGGAACCGTCTGTACTATTCACAGATTTGTACAGACGGTTCCGAATTTAGAACCGTTTAGAACCGTCTGTACTGTTTGATTTGTACAGACGATTCTAGTTTGGACCCGTCTGTGCTATTTGTACAGACGGTTTGGAACCGTCTGTACTGTAGCGTCCCGCTTGTTAAGATCATTTGTACAGACGGTTTTCTTTTGGAACCGTCTGTGATACTATTTGTACAGATGGCTCCAAAAAACCGTCTGTACAGGGGCGTCCCGTTAAATGAATTCTGTAGTAGTGAGAAACGTCGTCGCTAGCCTCTGCGTCTACGCCGCCATCTGCCGCAAGGAAGGTGTCATGCTGCGCTGACCGGGGTCCCGTGCCGCCTGGGAGGGGTTCAGCGACGCCTCCGAGGCGGAGCTCGTCGCCGGGCACACGCTCTGGGCAGTCCTGGAGCCCATGGGCAAGCCCTTCAACTGCAGCAACGGGGACATCTACAAGTGGCATCAGCTGTGGCCGATGCTGGCAGACCATTTCGGTGTGGAGTGGGCGGGGTACTTGGGGGAGGACCAGCGCTTCAAGCTGGAGGAGGCCATGGCGGGGAAGGAGGCGGTGTGGGCGGAGATCGTCAACGAGAACGAGCTCGTGGAGACAGAGCTCGAAGAGATCACCAACTGGTGGTTCGTCGACGCCGTGTTCGGCGTGGAGAGGAAGCACCTGGACACCATGAACAAGAGCAAGGAGTACGGATTCTGCGGATTCGGGAACACGGTGAGGTCCTTCAATGTCTGGATCGAGAAGATGAAGGTTGATAAGATTGTCCCCTGATGCATTTGTTTTAGCTGTCAATAGTGGTTTAGATCATGCTATATCTGTTTATGTACATCGCATTTTCTACGTTGTCCAAATTATGTACATCGCATTTAGTATGGTAGCATTAGCATGAAGTGTTTTATTCGTTTTAGCAAGGTAGTGAACGAACATCTAGTTTCTCAGCATTCAGCGAGTGTTCACTGAAAGCGTTTTAAGTTTCGGATCATTAGCTGATCAATGCTTTCTGGCAATGTTGGCTTTATGGATATGCTGTGGCAGTTAGCCATCAATCTTGTGGATTCTTGTCTGGTTAGAGCACTGTTTAATATTGTTGATATCTTACCTGGTAGACTGAATCAATTTGTCTGATGTTCGTGATATTTTTCTCAAGTAACAGTGTAAAATGCTAGGCATCAATATTTCTAGGCATATGACTTCAATCTTTACTCTGTTGTTCGTCAATTGAATCAGCAGCATGCAGATAAAACACTCTGAATAGTTATACATTGTGTGATTAACTATATATTTCTGATGCCAAACTTAGGTTCCAAACTTGCATCAAACTCATGTAAAATTTTGTGCAAATATTTTTCGGTTGTCTTTCAAGCAGAGAGCATATACCACCTGTCAACTATAAATTAGATACTAACAAGTAGACTTCATTCAACTAGTCTTTTAAAACTGGAACAACTTCAGTTCTGAACGGTTTTGTTGATTAAGCACTAACTGAGAACAAGGCAACTAGCACATCTGCAGTTCTGCATGCTTATACTGAATGATTGTTAGTACTTGGCAGCATATTTGACCTTATCAGTTGATTTTGTTTTCCCAGCAAAGTGGTAGGAACAAGGAACAACTTAATATAGATTATTAGCACTAGTTTTATGCATGCAGCTCTGGTTTTGCATGTAGCAGATAAAACCTCCCCTCTGCATGTAACATAACTGGTGTCCTCATGCATTACAGTTTGGCGGTTATGCATGACTCATCTTGTCTAAAGCTCCGTATACTATCGTTATATGAAGCTTTTCTCTCTGGGTTTAGACCAACTTGTAATATATGATACCGTGACATTACCTCTTAACTGCCGGATCGGAAAATAACAATTGGAATTGGATTATTTAATTAAGAGCCATTCTGATGTACACAATTCTCTTGGAAGGTGAGTTCTCCACCGTTGCCTATTTTAACAGATTTGCTATTTCTCAGTCGGTTTAGAAATGTTATTGCTCAGTCAACACTTGCACATTTCTTGACCTACAACTCAAAAAATTTCTTAGTTGTACATCTCTACACCTAAAATTACACATAATTTCTATAATATGTAACTATTCAATTA
Source organism: Stipa capillata (assembly GCA_019208055.1). Classification (NCBI taxonomy): domain Eukaryota; kingdom Viridiplantae; phylum Streptophyta; class Magnoliopsida; order Poales; family Poaceae; genus Stipa; species Stipa capillata. Next base: position 246,981 of record JAGXJF010005064.1, on the reverse strand, counting down.
ACTGTTAGATAAGGAATCAACGTCTAATATAATTGATTTAGAAACACAAATTTTAAATCGACTTAGAAATAGACGCTGCCTTATTTTAAATGGCCCGTGACTTGTTGATGTTGATTAGGGTAAGATTGAGTCAACGAACATGCCCATGCTAGATGGGAACTTCGCTCTGCATTTTTCTTTGTAGTCAGTCCGGGTGACCCCTTGATGTTTGGGACATCAACTATTTAACCCCCTGAAATATAATACCGAGTACCTGATACCCTAATGTTTGTAAAACAGTTTAAATAACCCACTGGAAACTTTGTAAGGTGGTTTGGAGGGCAATTTTGCCCATGGCGCATGCTGACAAGGATTAATTGCCAACATGTACTGCCACCTCACCATAGGACCCACATGTCAGTGTAAACCTTTCTTTTACCCCCGATCTCTTCTTCTTCTTCCGACGCTGCCTTTCCTCTCCTTCTTCCCCATGCTTCTGATGCGATGTAGAGGAGTGGAGGGCGGAGGAACGATGCGTTGTTGGCTGGCCAGCCACCACGTCGATGCCGGCAGAGCTAGAGCTCCCCGGTGGCTACGGCAGGGGCTTTGGTGGCTCGGGATGGGTGGAGCAAGGGACCGAAGGGAGAGCGACGGCTGCCCGGTTGCTGGTGATGGTGACCCCGCCGAGGGCGGTGGGGGTGAGGCTCACTGGGCTGCATCGGAAGCATGGGGAAGAAGGAGAGGAAAGACGGTATGGGAAGAAGAAGAAGAGATTGGGGGGATGGTCAAAGAAAGGTTTACACTAACATGTGGGTCATATGGTGAGATGGCAGTACATGTTGGTAATTAATCCTCGTCAGTGTGCCACAAAACCATCCTCCAAACCACCTTACAGAGCTCTGAGGGGATTATTTAAATGGTTTTTGTCGACGATTGGTAAACTGCCGATCTTACGACTGTCATGAGCAGAAAGAGTAGGGACCCCTGGGACCGTTGTCTAGCAGCGCCGAGAAACATGGACAAGGATTTTTTATACAGGTTCAGGTCTCCCGTAAGATGATAATCCTACGTCTTGTTGGTATATATTGAATCACGAATAGCTTACAAAGGGGGTGTGTTAGTGGCTATCCTAGATAGGATCTAAATCTAGTCGGGACCTTCTCTAAGTAGATCTGGACGTAATCTTCTCGAGGAGGCTGGGTGGAGGATTTGAATCTCCGACACGGCTAGGGTTTAATCTCTAAAGGCTTCTGATCTCGCATGTGTATCGCTCCTGTTTTCTTCATCTTTCCTAGGGGGTCTTCGTGTCCTTATATAGAGGATGATCCGAGTCGTGGAGATCATGGACTTATCTCTAACCAGGATTTTGCCTTCCTTAAACGTAAAGATTGACCTCCTAGTTTAACGGGTGTCTTTTCTTATTATGCAAGGACTCTTTATCTTCTAGACTTCTTAGCTACTACGTCAGCAACTCTGGATATCTAGGGAATTTGTATACGGATACTACCCCAAGTAGTCGTTGTCCCAAACCTCAGAATTAAGTAGTCGTTGTCCTTTTTCTTTTTAGTTTGGGCAGAATCGTAAATCTAACACCTTAAAGTTCTATGTTTTGGATGTCTGCACCTTGTCCAAGCTCTGTGTATATACTTTGTGTTGGTTATATGCAGGATCTAACTATGAGCCTCCGACTTTCCAAAAAAAAGAAACTATGAACCTCTGAGGTCTGCCACTTATCGGATCATTGCTCGGGCTATTGTTTTCAGTTCATGCCTACAGTCTTCGATTGGATGATCCAGTTCTCCACCGTGTTGTCTCTTTCATGCTGTATAGCATACAGTTCCATGGATATGCATGTGCAATGGCTTGTGAACTCGCAGGAGTGCTCCGATATTTTACCATAGAGGTATAGATTAACTATAGAATTGAGTAGGATTTAGCTATGTTTCTGGTATTGCAGTTAGTAGATAATTTGAACTTGTTGGGATAACTATATGTCCTATCTAGACCGATTCGCTAAATCCTATGTGGTATTTACGTGACACAAAACTAAATCAATTAGTCAATAAAGTAATTAGTGAAGTCAAAGCAAAGTCTAAAAGGGAAGAAATACCACTACAAAAAACATGGTCGTGGGTTTTAGTCAACCATAGACTATGCACCACCCCACCTTCCTAATCTACATAAACACATTGACCAATTTTTACTTAACTACCCCTCTCGTATTCCCTCGTTGAGGATATCTATAGTCATCTGTCATGGGACTCTAGGCTATATATACCGCCCACACACCATGGGGCTTGTAAAATCACCCAAAAATAAGAAACTTCAAGAAGAGAGGTTTAGAGGTCTAAGTCCCATATAGAGAGCTTGGAAAGTCCATGATAGTCAACTCATTAGTTGAGTTCCATACGAAACTCCTCCCTCGATATAAGATGTGTCCCAATTTATCGAGTATATGGCGAGTTTTTAATAAAATCATCGTATACGACCCACTAATTTTGTGATATAGTAATCAAGCTATTGGTACTCTCTCTAATATTATTTCGATCATGACAACATGACTATAATTACAACGTGTGGATGGATTGTTTGAGCTGATCATGATCCTGCATGCACACCAACAGAGTGGGGCATGAACTAGAGTCTAGAGATTGTTACAGGACGAAACAAAGTCATGTGTAAGGTGTGCGCCTAGAGTCTAGATTACACCTCAGATAGTGCTTCTGCGCCATTATCCGTTTATATATCAGTGTAGTCGTTATTCTTTGTTGCCCACGGCTACGATATGCCTGGCCCCTCAGGCCCTCCCTACTCTTCATGTTACACGCTGCAGTGACCTTCAAGTCGTGTTGCCGACTTGCCATGGCGACGTAAGATCATGCAAGAGCAGAACAGAAGGACCAAGTCGGCTGGATATTGCCACTCCTCCATGGCTGTACAATAGTCAAACTGTAAAAGTGCCCAAACATGTTCCCATGCATGCGGGCCGGCCCGATCAATAGCATTTAACAGCACATGTGCATGCGTGCAGAACATGTGGTGTCAAAAAGCGCACGACATGACATACCGGTGCTATCGCACTCAGCATCGCGGACGCCTCTGACCACGGTCCACAATGTAAGCTAGCTCCTTTCTCTACATATAACCGTCCAAACACGTACACCACAGAAGCGTCGAGCCAATTAGCAATCTCCAAGAAGACAACACCATCGTGCAGATGCAGTACACGAATCCTTTCCGCCACACCATGGCATTTTTCGTCGCCGTCCTTGTCCTCGCGGCCGCGGCGGCGCGGGCCAACGGCGCCCTCTGCGACAGGTCCGACAAGACGGCGCTCCTGGCCATCAAGTCGGCCCTGGGCGACCACCCGGAGCTCTCCGGCTGGAACTCCAGCGCGCCATGCTGCGCCTGGCCAGGCATCTCTTGCAACGTCACCACCGGCCGCGTCACCGACCTCACCGTCTTCGCACTCAACATCTCGGCGCCGGTCCCCGCCGCCATCGCCAACCTCACCGCGCTGCAATCCATCAACATGCCCTACAACCGCCTCTACGGCCGCATCCCGGAGTTCCTCGGCCCGCACGCCCTCCCAGACCTCACCTTCCTCCGCCTCGATGGGAACCGCCTCTCTGGGGCCATCCCGCCCACGGCCACCGTGTTCAACTTCCTCGCCGCCGGCAACCAACTCACCGGCACGCTCCCGGCCGCCTTCGGCGGCGCTGACTTCGGCGAGGTGGACGTCGCCGACAACCAGCTCACCGGCGATGCGTCGATGCTGTTCGGCGCCAAGAAGCGGCTGAACGCGGTGCGGCTGTCGCGCAACCGGTTCGCGTTCGACCTCGGCCGCGTGGAGCTGCCGGAGGCGCTGGACATACTGGCGATAGACCACAACATGGTGTACGGGAGTATCCCGCCGGCTGCGGCGGCGAGGAAGTGGCTGCAGTTCGACGTGAGCTACAACGAGCTGTGCGGGCCCATACCGCAGGGGAGGTACACGCACCGGTTCGGTTCCAAGCACTTCGCCCGGAACAAGTGCCTCTGCGGCCGCCCGCTCCCGCCGTGCAATACGACTTAGTTTGCAGTGCTGTGCTGTGCTGCATATTCCTATGAGTTGGTAATAAGATCTATGCTTAGGCAATTTGCTAGGTGGTGTATCTTAATTTAGTTCGTGATTATAAGCAAGCACAACACGTGGCCAATGGTAAACTGGCCAAATTTCACTACCACAAAAAAGACTTTCAGAGCCGATTTTGGAAACGACGGTAGACAAAGAAAGTTAATAACACACTTTATCTTAGCCGGTTTTTAAATCGATTGGAAAAATAATCTCTCGGTCGATTCAAAATCTAAACCGACTGAGATACTTCAATTTTTCAGTCGGTTTCAGCCAGCTAACCGTCGTTCATACTCACTTTTCTCAGTCGGTTGAAACTTTTGAACCAGCTCGAATGTTAATTAGTGAATTAAAAAATACATCCCCAGTTCAGTACACGGTACATTTCCTGTACAATGAAATGACCAATTCACTTTTTGCATTGTTGTTGATCCGTCGCTTTCACCCATGGGGATAGCCACCGCCGTAGCCTCCAAACTTCTTCTGCGCAGATGAAGCTCCACTAGAACCAGAAGCTTTACTGTGCAGGATTAAGCAAATAGCCATTTCATTAAAAGCCAAAGAAAGCACGAAGTACAAGCACAAAGTGGAAAAATGCTGAATAATGTGATATAGAAAATTGTAATAACAAATATGTAGACACATTTGTCGTGTAATACTGTGCAAGGAACAACTAAAATCAGAAAGAGTGTTGTCAAGTGTCAATAACTTTATGTACTTTGGCATAAAAGGAGCATTGGAAGGAAGAATATTATTAGCTATTCTAGACAAACTGCAACGAATCAAAGAAGAATTGATTATGTAACTGAAATCATTACAATTGTATAGAGCATGTAAGCACCATACCTTACTAAGCATGACAACTAGAAACCCATCTTCACTAACTTTATTCTCTTCCAGTGTACTTTCATCTTTCAAAACCTTGCCATTGTGAATCAGTAGCTGTTCTTCTTCACAACCATAATCTAATTCAAAGAGAACAGTTAGCAAAATCTTGAAAAAATTACAATCTTAACAAAATGCATTCGGCTCTGACCGCAAAAGAGTTGTAAACAAGCAGTACAAATCTATTCCAAAGTCGTCTGCCTACAATAGAACTCCCACATCCCCACCTTGCAACACCACACAGGATGTAACGGACTAAATGCAATATCACCAAACTTCTTTGTGTTCAGCATCTCTTGCACTTGCGGAGTATGTTCTTGAAAGGACAACTTCAGTTTTTACAGCAGCATAAATATGCACCAAATAAAACTAGCTTATCTTAACAAAGAAAATGGAAGAGACTTCACAATTTGTGAATAAAATTAGCAGAAGAGAAACTTGTTCTACCTGTGTTCTATGCCACCTCGGACAGCTCCCTCTCGCCAGAGGCTCGCTCGTGCTGGGCTTTGCCAACATCGCCAGCGGGATGGACCCTGTCTCTGGCAAAGCGTTCGGCCCAGGCCGCACAAACCTCCTCCGCGCCACGCTCCGGTGCACTGCCATGTTGCTGCTTGAGGGGCACTGCTCAGCTGGTGGAGACCTTCTCATTGAGGAAGAGGGACGGGTGGTGGAGAGCAGAGGAAGAGGAGCCACGACCCACTCTGGCGAGCCCTCGTCCTTGCCAAGCTCAACTTGGAGAAAGGGCCGCCGGTAGCGGATCTGGATCTAGGGGAGAAGGGAGAGGGGCGGGCGGTGACGGAGGATGAGAGAAGAGAGAGGGGCGGGTGGCGGCTGAGGAATTGGAGAAGGGAGAGGGGTAGGCGGCGGCGGAGGATGAGAGAAGAATGTGAGGGAGAGGCCGGGCGGGTGGCGGCGGAGGGAGAAAGTTAGGGCGGTGGCGGATCTGGATCGAGAAGTATTAGGGGTGCGCACGGGATTGGAGAAGGGAGAGGGGCGGGTGGCGGTGGAGGATGAGAGAAGAAGGCGAGGGAGAGGCCGGGCGGGCAGCGGTGGAGGGAGAAAGCTAGGGTGGCGGAGGATGAGAGAAGAAGGCGGAGCGGTTGGCCATGGGAGGCAGATCTGAGGTTGGTTGGGAGGAGGAGGGGGATGAAGGGAAGAAGAGGTAGTGGTGGAGATATTTTGCTTGATGCCGAGGAGTACGAGTCGGCCAGTTTACCACGACTCAGTCGGTTCGGAAAAAGAATTGGCTGCGTTATGTGGTCTCAGTCGGATTAGAAAAAAAATCGGCTATGATATTATTCTAGTCGATTTAAAGTGTGAATTGGTTGGGATTATAGTCTTTCTCAACTGGTTATCTTTTTGCGGTCGGGTTTATTGGCAAAATCGGCTCAGGTTATCGTTATTGCTGTCAGTTTCTAGAAAACTGACTTAGAGGAGAGGTCTAAAAATATCATTTCTGTGATAGTATTCTACAGCTAAGATGATGTAGATTGTAAGTTTGTAACAGGACTGGAGTTCAACCCCGCCTGTGTTTGGCCGGCGTGCACTGCCAATTGGCTTCATCATCATTGGCAAGTTGGTCAGTTGGCCCGTGGCCACACATCTATTTGCATGGAGTTAATTAGGACTTACTTTCTGTCCGGCATGGTCATGCCTGCTATCATGGACCCGCTCCACCTATCGGATGTATCACGCTCGGATAATACATACAGAGACGACAAGTTTAGAACAGTCGAGAAGTTAGTTAAAGCCGATTATCTCCGTTTAGGTCGATTCACACTATTTTCTCTTCTCTTCACGTATGGTAGAAAGTTGTAAAGCCATCTAAAAATAATTCAAGCATGTTTATCGTGATAGAATATGTACGCTTATAAAATTTACTGTTTAGGGGGCATATGGTCATATTTTTCACAGAAAAATGCAAATATACCTGTAATAACGTGATAACATTAATATTTTTTTCGTATTTTTCACAACTTCTTAAAATATGAGAAGAAGAGAGAGGATATAGGGTGTAAATTAACCTGGATGGAGAAGCATTTTTGCTATGGCGTGCTGTTTGGAATGCGTGGACTTTTGCTCTCAGTTTCCGTGAGAAATTGAAATGCATGCGTCGTGTGAAATTCCGACGTTCTAAGAGATCCTAAATAAAATATGGAACCATGCGAAAGGAGGAGCATAATAAACTAGCAATGCGGCTTTAGCTAACTTTCTATACACAAGATCCCAACTCGAGAAAACGTGTATACCTCTGAATGCTTGTACTAGACTTGGACGTGTTTGGCTCATGGCCAATCTCGCCATTACTAACGCTATGCAGCTCGTGGCTTGCCACAAAAATTCCGTGCGCGAACCAAATTATCAAATGGTAAAAATCTTAGTAAAGAGATTTAAGAACACTACTATAAAAATGCTTTTCTAGATTTCTTCTCTTAGCCAATTTTCTCGAAACCAACAGTAACAATGAGAATCTGAGCCGATTTTGCTAAAAACAGACTATAAAGAAATAACCGGCTGAGAAAACATATAACCTCAGCTGGTTAACATTATAACCACGTGTGTCGGAGGAGGAGGAGGCCGGAGAGGAGGAGGGGGGACCCACACGCGCCAGCCAGATCCGGTCGTGGCTACCGCCACACATGCCGGAGGAGGGGGACCCGTGCATGCCGCCCGAGCCCTCGACGCCGGCTGCCACGTCCTCCTCGCCCTCAACCCTAGCCGCTGCTCTCCTCGCCCTAGACTCCGGCGGTCACCTCCATCTCCCTCTCATCTCCAAGCCACCGTGCGTCTTCCTCCCCTCATTGGTGAAGTCGAGCCCTCTCCCTCTCTGTTTAAAAAAATTAGTTAGATGGGTGAAATTAGTTTCATGTGCTACTATTTCGGTGAATTATTTGGGTGAACTATTTGTCGAATGTTATAAAATTTACTTATGTAATTCAATATTTTGATGATATTAGAAACTTATGTTTTGATGATATTTTGATTAATTGATGATATTTTGATGTAATTAGAAACTTATGTTTTGATGATATTTTGATGAATTGATAAATTGATGATATTTTGGTGTAATTAGAAATTTATGTTTTGCCTATGCAATTCAATATTTTGATGAATTGATGATATATTGATGATTGTTGCGTATGCATGATTCATGAATACAAAATTAGCTTATTTTCATGTTTAATACATCTTTTCATGTTCAGTTAGTTATTAATGTTAGGGATTTAGCAAAATAATTAGGGTGTAGAATTTACACCATTTTATACGGTTTCGTGAAATCAATTCATTTCCAATAAATCTATGTTATATAAGAGCGATTGATCATTCTCATGTGAGATGGACATGTTAGAATGGATTTATTTTAACACATCGTGTCTCTTATCACCTTTATAATGCTTCTGGTACAGATATACGTTTTCGGATATCATCTCGTGAGAAATTGATGGTGGCACCAATCGTCTAAGGCTGGTTTTCGTAACAAGATTGAGGGAGAGACCTTAACGAGAAAGAAAGTTCGTCATCAAGCGCTAGTTCACTCTTGCTAAAATTGGTAGCCAGTTTGACGACAAAAATCCCGGCATGAAATTTTTTAGTAAGACTTGGTGGGACAAATTCCGTATCATACCAAACATTCTCTTTCATCTTTATAAAGTATGTACAGATCTCCTAGGTTTTAGAGATAAACTAGAATATGTGCCCCAGGAAAATGGGAAAATCGATGATTTGCCCTCCTGTTCGTTGTCTCTCTTGGATTTTCCTCCTTCGCAATACAATTGATTATTTGCTGGTTAATATTTTACAATTATTAATTATATTCTTTCTTTTTAAATTTACACCACCTGAACTGACTGAAATACCCCTATACTCGGTTAGGTTTAAGGCTCGACCACAATTTCAAGCCTTCCGGTTTGACCTAAATACCCTCCTTTTCCCTTTCATTTCCGCCTTAGCAAGGCCTGCACAAGCCTTGGGGTGCCGCCAAGCAAGAACAATGAGTGATGGGTAAGGGAATCCTGTCAAAGGCAAATGAGTGGCTTGCATCTAACGAGATCCTCGTGCCAAGGTAGAGCGGACGAGAAGAGGAGCGTGTAAGCATTGCTGCTCACCGGCGGTGGCAGGATGAGGTCGCGCCTCGCAAGATCCAGGGCCCTGTCAGCAACATGTTGGTGCTCTTCTGTACACTTGCTGCAAGCATTTTATTGATTGGAACAATTGCATGAGTGCCACTACATGCCATCCCAATTGCTGCTTTGGCACTACAAAAACTTGACTTGCACCTTTGCCACTGAAATGCGCGAACTTGGTTTCCGTCTGCCAACAAGATAGGCTTGACGTTAGCTTCCTATGAAATAACCGAGTTAAAAAACTGACAAATAAAAAAAGTACCAGAAGGATGGGAAAGGACATGAATGTCCCCACCCTAGTTACATTGAGCCGGAGCCTGGACGCCACCAAAGCACCACATCGAGTGAGAGTTCTTCCCATATGGAACATGGAACCATAAAATCCCCAATCCAAATCGCTTCCACGGACCACGCTTGGGACGCGGCCACTTAGAACTCCACCACCGGGGCTGCCGCTGCCTGGGACTGCTCTGCCAGGTCCACCGCTGCCCGCTCGCGTCGCCTGGTCGGACAACTCATGGTCGAATTCGTTTGGGACGCCGTTGTCGCCTAGGATGCAGCTCGAAATGCCTCCACAGAACCATCTAGCCCGGTATGACTGATGTTTGAGATGGTTTAATTTCTTCCGAGTTTGATGAATGTCTTCAGCTATTTCTTTCCTTCAAGAGAGCAACCCTAGGGCTAAGGAGGGTTTGGACACGTCAGCCCAATTATTTGGACCATTGGATCATTCATTTGGGTGACTCAGATTTATTTTGCAAGAACCGCTTGCTGCCGCGGCAGAACGGTAGATCGATGTCGCGGTAAAGCATGCGCCGTCTCGGAGGGAGCTGTAATCGTTGTCGTGGCGGGATCTTAAATTGCTCTAGGTGTTGTGGTAGGGTACACAGTGCTGCGGTAAATCATCCGTGTCGGTGCACCAAGATTACGTTATTCTTATAGTCCTGTCTTCGCTCCGTCACGTCGCTCTCTTTGTACCGCTTAATCGTTATATCAGGACTGAGCTCTAACACATCGACTTGCTACTGTAGCTTAGAAAAGATGTTACTAAGACCCGTAGGAATACATTTTTTATGTGTTTTTATAGCCATGTGTTACTTTGATAATATCTATTATAGCACATAATAATAGTTCCTGTATGTAATAAAATGTATTACAACTGTGTTCTAGCAACACGGGTCATAGGTGTTACTATAGATCATTTTTATAACTATAATAACACAATTAGTAACATATTTCTCTAGTTGTAGCAATACAGTTAGTAACATCTTTTTTTAAAAACTATAACACAATTACTGATGATTAGCAATGGTTATTATAGGCCCTAGTAACACCTTTTGACAATTGTAGCAACATAGTTGGTACCAACTCTTTAGTTTTAGCAACATGATCAATAAGTACACCTTTTTCTAATTATTGTAACATTGTTGTTGGTGATTGGTAGTGAACTTAATAACACCATTGTTTAACTATAGCAACACAATTAGCAATATTGTTTTCTAAATATTGCCACATGGTTAGTACCAATGTTTTCTAAATATTACAACCCAGAATTTACAACTGGCTTCATGTAATATTGATTTAGTCAATTAAAAGAATATTGCTCGATACTTCTAGAAACATAGAGAAGACAATAAGCGTGACGCACTGCACAATAACAAAAAACATCATGAGCATAACAAGCATAGCAAAGGTATGCATTGAAGTAAGGATATAATATTAATATTGTTCACATCATTTGATAGCCTTTATAACAATTTGACCGTAGATAAAGCCAGTCTTTAAGAAAGTATTACATATTTCAATCTATTAATGTAAACTACATCAATCCTTCATGAAATAATTTGCTTCTTGATCTCATCACGAGTTGGAGCATCCAAGTACAACTCAACCATTGATCTTCTCAATCTAAAAAACAAAAAAACTTACCTCAAAGTTGCAACTAAATGTGTCATAGATATAATTTATCAGAATAGATATAATTTATCAGAATTGAAGAAAGTAACTATTAATATACATAAGTTGAAGGCCAAGCAATGTTAATCAAGAGGGAAAAGCATCACGAAATTGGCTTACAGTTTTCCTTTCCCCTTACCAAGTTCTCATCTTTCCCAATAGGTCAATTGAAGTTCATATGCATAAATTTGACACCTAACTTTTCACCACCAACCAATATTTTTGATCTACAATCCAAAAAATAGCATATGTCACACGCCGTTTGTTTGTTGAATACCTCATAATTACTGTGGTACCAACCTATATTTGGATCACCATTATCATTGGCTGACAAACATAAATAAATTATACGAATTAGAATCTAATATGAACACACTATATTCTTTTACCTCAATTGAAGGAGTACGCCTTTGATCTGAGGGCATGTGGCCTAGAGTCTTGTTTTGAGTGTGTTGTTGCCGTAGTTTTCTCAAATTGGCGTTCATCTTCTTCTTGGTCTTTCTCATCTATGAAGAGACACGACAATATTGTTACATCTTTGTGATTTGGCCACCCAAAAATCATAATAAAATTTTTTCTACACACATCATTTTACATGCAGACATCATTTTCCAACCTCAAGAGAGTTTATTCTGTACAACTCAAACTTAAAATGTGGAAAATATATTCATTAATCACTATTCTCCAAATTGGAGCATGTGAGTCATGCGTTGACTTTGACAATAGTTGTGATGAATATCTTGCCATCTTATGAGGAGTTGAATGTTTGGTTGCATGAATTTGTGGTTTGAATTATTTGCAATGTAATTGTTTGATTGAGTTTCTCAATTTGTCTCAAGGAAAAATTGAGTGGATGAAAGATTTTTCTCGGCTGACATGGGTCAAGTGGAAAACTTGTGCTCGCGACGCTTTGCTTGGTCTATTGTGTGCAGGTGCGAGTTGGGTGCGGCGATGGTTCGGCCATATGGACCGACATGATAGCTTGGAGGGCTGAGATGCGGTCAAGGAGGTGGCGATGACATCGTGCGGCTTAAAAGCATGTACGCGGACGACAAGAAAGCGGGTGGAGACGAGACGTGAGGACCAAGTCAGTGCGAGGGTGTTTTGGTAAAAATGCGGAAACCACCGAAGCTTAACCAAGAAACTGCGGCGGCGGCCGGAAGCGGTTTAGGGTTGGTAGCTTAGGGTGGAACGAAAATTGAGAGGTGGCTAAGCTATTTAGACGCTTTGGGATACGTGCTAGGTAGTTAGGCTCATTAGGGCATTAGGCCCAAGAGTGGAAGAGGGGGTTGTCCCTCCCCACTATAAATAGAGGATGAGGGTTTTTCTTAACTCTTAACCCTTTTGATTAGCTTGTGAGAGCTGCATTTTGTGAAGTGCTTTGTCTAGATGAGAGACCTGTAAACTCTAAAGAAAACCCACGAAAATTCAATACAAAAAAATTTCCTCAATTCCTATGTGTTCTTGAGTCATTCACTCTTTGAATCTTTTTGATTTTCGTTTTTTTGCTTTTCTTGTGAGTTGATTCTTGATATGACAAGTTAGTGATGGAGTAATCACGTCCTATTTGATTCCATCCTAGCATATTCAAGAAATCAATCCCTTTTCCCGCGTTTTGAGTTTGCTTGCAAGAGAAGAAAGAATTGGGGTTTTGCAATTGACTTGCTTGGGGGCTAATCTTTGTGATTTGATAGATGGAATAGGTTGCTGTGATATGTGAGAGATCATCCTGTTGATTTGAGATCAAAAATCCTCACGAGCAACAAGTAATCAATCTTTTGGTGTTCGTCCAACTTTTGGAGCTTATTTGGAAGAATGGGAGAAGGGTTGTGTCTTGTGGTCTTTTTCTGAGAATCAATCATTGATTTATAGTCACAAGACATACCTAGATCCTTTTGCAAAGTTTCATCCTTTTTGGTTGGACGGATTTCAAACCGGAGCAAAAATTCCAACGGAAAAAAACAGGATTTTCGCAGTTCTGGACTACACCCGGAGATTCCGGACTAGAATACCCGGAATGTCTGGGGTGTGTAATTTGAGTGCTTGAAAATACACATCCGGAGTGTCTGGGCTCACCCCGGAGTCTCCGGACATCATCCCGAGAGGAATTGATTTTTAGATTGTACATCCGGAGTATCCAGACATTCTACCCCGGAATGTCCGGGTAGCCAAAATCTGGCTGCGCTGCACGCACTGTTTTGTCCGTAACTTTTGCATCCGGACTCCGTTTTCAGTGATCTTGTACTCGTTTTAAAGCTAACGACGAGCTCCACGTCGTCAATGACTTTCTAGGGTTTTTGCGCTGCATCTTCTTTGTCATTTACAGTAGTATCTCAATTGCTATCTGTATTTGAATTTGAAGAAAAATTTGTATCCGACATTCACCCCCCCTCCCCTGTCGGGAAGCCATCGATCCAACAGAGCAAATAGTATATGTACGATTTAAATTGCAACTGAGCGCAATCATAAAGTATGACATGTATAGTACAACCAGATTTTCAATTGCATAGTCTCTATGAATCACATGTCAGCCCATGGATAATTGATGTGGCAAATGTTTCCCTACCATTTGCTTAGCTGTTAATGCTTTGCAACAACGGCATAGTCACATTAATAAAATACATTAGCAAATGAATAGATTTCTCAACATATAAAATTACCTCTTGTCAAGAATCCAAAACATGATGCACTGGTGATGATGATCCTTCTTCATATGGAAATTTGTTCCCACCCTTGTACTCAGGATGCTACTTCTATCATACGACCATATAAATCAACTAATAGTTTGTAGTGTATACTCATAACATGAGTAACAACAAGATTCTAACCATTTTGCCTGAAATTAGCATATAATTATCCTCACACTTGTCATCATGGTGGAAGGGAGTTTCATTGTTCTACAGTTTAAATGCACAAGCATTAGTTATTATAATGTATGAAGTGTAGAAATGGTACAATGTAGTAATAAATAGATTTACCACTATTCTATCTCTTTCCTTAATCAGTGAGCGTATTGGATCGGGTCTATTGCAATAAAATCTCTACAAATTGAAATATTGATAAAGAGAATTTGGAGAGAACTAACATTAATTGGAAATATTTATAAATACCTTTCATACATCATACTACTTGTGGTCGAGAGTTACCATTGAATTTTCCTGCAAAATCAAGTTTGAGTGAAAATATTGATATGAATGTCACAAAAAATCTTTACCTCTGTCATTTTGTTGTTGCCATGGCCATCATTGAACTATTTCTTGGAGTGATATTGATTTTCTCGAGATACCGTGGTGTTCAACCGTAAACTTGCTTAAGAATTGGAAGCAAACCCATGCCATGGGTTGTCCAGGTTTTTGTTTCCCCAAAACATGATGCAAGGCATCACTTTGCCATGCAACTCTTCCCTGGTCATTTTGTGATGGTCCTGGTTTTTCATGTATTAGCTTTTCCAACTCTACCTATAAGAGAAGAACATTGCGTACTCTACTTATTTAGTACCATGATCTTGTAAAAGCATTAAATGTATATAGCCTACCACGTGCTCATTTTTATCTTTAGCCTTTTTTTTCTATGAGTTGATAAGTAAACTTTCACTCTATGTGGTTGTTTCTTTTTAGGGTTCTCTTGTCGCTTCAAAACAAGAAGTACACTGATATGATGAAAAACATTGAGGAAAACATTTAGGAAAACAAGATTATTCACTAGCTACTCAACCTAAGGAGCATAAGTCCCTATTGTATGGGTTTTCTTCACCATTGCACGACTTATTTTGTTCTTCTCACATATGGCCTGTTATTATAAAACCATAACGTTCCTGCATTACTTAACATCGGCATATACGTACATACATGAGATTACAAACTCAAAAAATAAATATTTGTCCTACGAATTGGGATTTGAAGGAGGATCAAATTGTGGAGGCCTAGTGTACTTTGTACTGGAGAATAAGGGTGCGTTTGGTTGCCCGGCTGAAATTGGATGGGATATGGCCGTCCAGGATATTAGGGATGAAACTATCCATGTAAGTGTTTGGTTCGATGGATGGGATGAGCCAGTTTTTTTGTTTGGTTGGTTGGATGAGCAGGGACATGACGAATCAATGTTTCGTTTGGTTGGATGAATGAGCAAGGACAGGATGAAGCAATTTTTTTGTTTGGTTGGATGGATGAGCAAGGATAGGATAAACTCTAACGTAACGTATAAACAAGTTATCGGGTGCATGCTAGAAAAATTACTGATAATTTAAATAGTGTGCAGCTCGTTACAGGTTACAGCTGGTTGTGTAAACAAACAAAAATTGCTTCACACAAAAATGGCCTTATCCACAGTAAAGTTATGTACGCGAATTCCATACGAGCTAAACAGTAACCAAATTCCATATGAGCTACATAGTAACCATCGGCTACGCTCAATAAGCATCACATTTGACCAATTATGAGATCAAAAATATCGAAGCATGGAAAATTGCCACCATGTTAACAAACCCGAACAAACCAAAAGCTCAGCTTAGAGCAATCCCCAAAGTCCATGAGCTAACCGTCGAAAGCAGAGACCAACTCTCAATCTAACAAATACGCAGCAAACTTCTTCCCCCGAAGCTTGGAGCCAGTTCGTGCAGAAATAACACCAAACCGCAGCCCCACAGCAGCTTCTAGCTCCAACTAACCAACCCAATCACAATCCAGATCTACCCGCAATCCACCGCCACAATCATCCATGCTACAATCAACAGCAAGTGCAAGATCTTCTCTCACCCGCACGCGTCGCGGAGGCCCTCACTTCCCAGCCGGCCGTCTTGCGCGCCTGCACCAGCAGCCCGTCCGGGGCTCGCCGCGGTCCTTGTCTCCCAGCGGCGTGGGTCGCCGCGGCCCTGGCCTCCCCGTCGCGCGCGGCCCAGCCGCCCCTGGCCTCCCCGCCGAGCGCGTCCTCCCGCCCCTGGCCTCCCCGCCGCGCGCGTCGCCGCGCCCCTGGCCTCCCCCGCCGCGCGCGTCGCCCCGCCCCTGGCCTCCCCGCCGCGCGCGTCGCCGCGCCCCTGGCCTCCCCGCCGCGCGTCGCCGCGCCCCTCAGCTACCTGCCGCTCGGGTCCTCCTCTCCATTCCGCGCGTGCAGGCCGTGAGAGGAGCGGCGAGTGGGAGAGGAGCAGATCTGTGAGCGCCGCCGTCACGGGAGAGAGAACCGAGGGAGAGAAGCTGGGTAGGGTTTCGGGAGGAAATGATTCGGATGCCGCACGGGACGAGGCTGTCCAGCAGATTTTCCCGGCTAAGCTCATCCAGGATCTTTTGGGAATATTCCCTATAGGTGGATGGAGTGATCCAAGCCAGCCGGGCAACCAAACGCCTGGATGAGGGGATATCCAGGGATGGCCATCTCCCATCCAGGTATATCCAGGCAACCAAACGCTGCCTAAGTAGCACGCTGCCGCACTTTGTTCGTACCTTTAGGCGACGACACAGGTGGACAAGGGCTACAGGTGGTCCGCGCCTAGTGTGGTTTTGGGGAGTCCAAGGAGGCAGTGAGGATAGGAGGTGGAGACTGAGATCTCTAGAGGTGATAGCGCCGTGGTTGGCGGCATGGTGATACTGGTGGGATGGGTTCGTGGGTTCGTGAGTTTAGTGACAGATTAGGAGGCTATAAATCTGAGATTATTTTTTGTTAAGACGGAGAGAAAAGTTTGCATTAGTGGGAGTAGTTTAAACTACTATAATTATTTTGGCGAGTTCCCTCTCGCGGTATGTTTTTCACTCTCAGTCAAATAGATCAGATTGGTTGGAGGAAAATTTTACGGTAGCAAAATTTACTTTGTGTGCAAAAATTTCACTAAGTGGTTTTGGCTGACTCCAGATGGATGCAATATGACTTGCACTGTGCTTTCTTAGTTTTTAAAATGAATCGAGCTTATTTTAGCCATCTTACTCAACATAGGACTTGTTAACATCACATATCCTGAAATCAAGGTACAATGGATTGCCAAAAAGATCAAACTAATTGGTACTTCATTTTTTTGATTCGATGTTCCAAAGTAGGCATAAATATGTCTAGAAAAACTAGGAGTAAATAGATCCAATGTTGAGTCCATGTGGAGTTGACTAGTTAATGGTACTCTGCTCCGACTTGGTGGTATAAATGCAAATATTATTGATACAAACATGCCCTCTTCCATGGGGTTGATGTGAATCATGGTTGACTTGGCAGTATGATAGGGGTGACTTTGAGTTTGGTGTATTCTGAAACGAAGTATTCTAGTATGATTTCAGCAACTTTGGCTCATAGGGTTACTTTTAGGTCAAGATAAGGTTAGACTCCACTAAAGCCACCACCTACATGTCACAATACATGTCAACCTAGCCATTTCAAGTTTCCTCAAATACATATCATACAATTTTTCAATGTATTTTTTCCTTCTCTTCCTACTTTGCTCTTCATTAATTTTCCTTATCTATTCTCTGTGTTCTCTATTTCCCATATGCTTATACTTAGGGCAGTCCTGGTACATTGTAACTTAAGGTGTATCATATGCATTAAATAGGTTTCTAGATACAACTCTTCTAGTGACTTCTATCTTGGTGTTGTATCTACAGAATCATTCATTTAGTTTGTTTGTGATTAACAATAGCATTTTAACCTCGTGGCCTATTTGTGATAGGTATATTAGAAAAAGAGATGCACACAAGATCGATTTCAACATTAAGTCATGTTGGTTTCCGTGTTTAGTTTAGGATAGGATATCACTCTCTACCCTCTTCAATTTAGCTGCCATGTCAGCTTTTTACTTAATTTGCATGTTTTAGTTATAATTGATTTCATTGCATTCCAACAATCTTTATCTCCTCCACTAGTACTTCACTCTTTTATCAAAATTCTAGTAGTAGCAACTAATTTTATATGTGTCAGAAGTAGGAGCACTACTAGTACTAAGTGAGATAAAAAGATTTAATTATGTAAGAAAAAATATATAAATAAAGAGAAAGACAACAAAAATTACTTTTGAGTCGTGGATCGAACAAAGGACCTAAGACTCACACAAAGTGGGTGTAGGCCAAAGAAGCTACACGAGAAATTTTTATTCGCATCGCTTGTTTTGAAAGGAAAATAACTTTCTTCTTTTGCGATCAAGAAGTTGAGAAGATGAAAAATCCCTGCCTACCTTCCCTTTTGTGCACCCTGAACAAAACCGATCTAATCCTCCATTACTCCACATGCCCAATCGATCACCACAAGTGCTCCCGCCACCACGCTGTCATCATCCCTCAGGGTGGCCAACTATCAGGACCCAAAATCTATAACAGAGAATCTTAACTGAAATCACCCGCTAAGTCGAAACGTCAACCCTGATCTCAACCCTTAGACACAAATACCAAGAGGAGTGGAGTGATACGGCTTCGAATAGCCCGAGACGTCAACCTGAACTTGCTCTGGCAAACTAATGCACATATTAAGTAGGGTGATATGGTCTCCTCACTCTTTTCTCACTAAGCCAGAACATCAATCCCAGACTTCCAGTGGAAGAGTCACTTCGCAGGGGTGATTAAACCTAACAATTCTATGATATAGACTCTGAAGCCCTACCTGCACCATGTGCTTCAATATCATACACGCAGGGCACATGAGGCAGGTGAGAACAAACAAGTATCATAACAGTAACTTTACGACTGAAACTGCAATAACACTAGTTGTTCTTGAAACTTAACAACCTAATTCACATAAAGAGTCAATTACATAGCGGAAGATTTAAAGTGGCTAAGAAGCCAAAAAAGTAGGGCCAAAAGTTGGCAGCAAAACAAACCAAGTTGCCGAACCCTGGGGAGGACCACTGCTTGGGATTCCCAGCAACTAGTCGTCGTGGGCGTCGATCTGTACGTAGAAACCATCTATTGAGGGGATGATTTCCTTTGCACCAAATTATCAACAACTGCAAGGTGAGTACAAAAATTATACGCAAGACTTACAAGGGAAATTAGTAATAGATGCAACAGGTTTCAATAAAGGTGTGATTTTGAACTATTTCGCAGAAAGCCAATTAGTCATTTGACAGTACTCTTTCAGTAGAACGAAATCGACTACTGGATTATTTTTAAAGGAGATGAGTCAAATCTTCATAATAAAATCTATTGCAGAACACCATACACTTAACCTTCGACTCTTCCTCAACCACCAAGGAGGAAGCAATCGCTAACTTCTTAACCTTAGAATTGGTATGTTTTAAAGTATTGTTGTAGTAGTCTAATAACCGCGGACACGGTTATTCGAATAGTTCAAACCCTGTAGGGGTGTACATCTTTACCTACACGTATCGATCGACTCTTAATGCTAGGCTAAAGACACACTTCACAAGGTGTGTTAGCAGAGTGTGATCGAACACGACCTTTACAATATTTTCAACTTAAGTATGAGCCACCCTAATGGGCTAGTCCGTGTACACAGTCCAGTCGATACCCTGACACGGTCCCAAAAGTTGTAGCAGGTGATACATCCTCGGTCCCGAACCATGTGTAACCCTTACACCTATATTGAGGTACCACATCACATTATTTTTCACTTACCCAAGAAATGAAAATGTCAAACTATGCAGCTCATAACTTAAGTCTAGACAAATTATTCAGTCGTGGATGGCCCATTATACCATTCGTGTAGAAGTACGCAAATCTTGGTTCAAAAGAACACGGGGAACCGGTCCTTGTGGGAAAAATGAGACAACCCACCATGCTCGCAGCCATGGTTTCTCGTTTAAGCCCGATAATTATTAATCAAGTTCATTAGTTACTTCCCAGTGAACACCCACCTACCATCTAACCCATTCATAGTGTGTTTGTTTGTCTGACATCCAAGGAGCTATGACTTTTACATGTCTAAGCATGTCTAAGCATAATTAAGAACATAATCAATGTAGAGGTGTTGACTACACTACTCTAATTAGGTTGGGTGTGGTGGTGTCAATTGGGTGACAAGTAAGTTCATGCAAAGAATAAGGCTAGTAATTAGCGGAAAGTATAATTGAATGCATACGATAACGAATTTGAAAACAATTAATACTTTGCAAGTAGTAGGTGTTTGCAATATGTTCAAAGGAATTGTTTGCCTTGTGGCTCGAAAATTAGAGGCTGTTTGTTGCCGGCCATGTTTTGCCAAACCGAATTTGTGGTAATTGCCACACTTGTGGCTTGCCACATTTTTGGCAAAGAAAGATTGTTTGGTTGGTCACTAAACTGTGGCAAAAATTTTTTGGCAAGTGTTTGGTTTGCTGCCACAGATGTTTGGCAAAAAACATTGGCAAGTGTTTGGTTTCCTGCCACATTTTCTTTACATTGTGGTTCAAATGGATCTTGAAACTATAGGGCGAACCATTAACCTACAATAATAACAATTAACAACAATAATAACAATTAACTAGAACGTAAAAGCGCGCGTTGCCGCGCCCGTCCCTAAATATCGGCAGTGAAAGTATTTGAAAATATGTCCCAGAAACAAACATCAATTTTTTGAATCAGAGCACACACCGCCCTTCTTATTTGAGATGACGGGTAATATAACAAAAGAAAAGGAATAAACAGCGGTTCACTCTGATCCAGGGAGGAACAATACGGACAACCGAGTAAGAACCATTGGCAGAGCTGTCCATCGAGGCTCAGGTCACAAACCCTGCAGAGGAAGTTACGGAAGTATGGAGAATTAGGAAACTATGGGCTGGTAAGAAACACTGAATGATCTTAAAATAAATCAGCTGCAGAAGATGGTTCACGAATTATCTCAAGTACAAATGCATGTCTGAAACTATAATCCAATCCATTCTTGTTTCTTGAGGGTTCATTGTGTTTGTACTAAAAGTGAACCTAATATATGGAAAGAATACGCATAAGTTTATCTATTCTTGCACGCAAACATGGGCTTATTCTGTATTTACCAAGGAAGCAAGATTCAGTGCAAAATAAAAGATGAGCAAGTTATACACCATCCATGAAAAACTACTGGCACAACTCAAAGTCATGATCTCACTCAGTCAAAGGTAGTGTTTGCATTTTCTCAAATTGCTGGCACAACTAAAACTCATAATCGACTACCAAGCATGGAGACATGATTTTACCTGTGCTAAGAAACTGCCAAACATATATGGCACTTCCTGTCATCTCATTCCACTTCGGAGCTGAGCATGGTTTCCTAGGGAGTAAGGAACAGCATATGTAATGCCCTGCACTTTGTAGAACGGATAATAAATGAGAGGTGAGCAAAGAATACAGAAACACTAGTACCTTGAGCTTCAAGGTCCCAGCCAGCAATTTCAGCCTGGTGATCCTCCGAAGCATTTGTAAAGTCCCAGGTCTCTTGATCGTCTGCTGAAAAGGCCGTCTGGATCAACAAGCGAGAGAGAGAAGACTAATCGGAGAACATCCTAGCCAAGTAGGACTTTTGTCTAAATCCGATCAAAAAGAAACATATTCTATTGTGTGTTGACCACCGAAAACGGATGGATTAAGACGAAGACGGACTGATTCTCAGAATCGCTATTAGATGCTTGTGCAGATTCGTATGTTCCTCTAATTGAAGCTAGGGCTAAGGGTTCGGTGAGGCAAATTAGAGCACGGGCCTGACGTGCACTCACCTGAGGTCGCGGCGCTCGCGGGTGCGCATGGGTTGGGAAAGGGATGAGCCCCTCTCCAGATCCCTCCGCCGCGGCCCCGCCTCCCCTGCCGCCGCCTCCGCCGCCGCCAAGGATGCGCTCCGCCATGTCGCCGATGCCTGCACGGCGCTCACGGTGTAGGAGCCGGAGGTGCCGCCCACCTTCTGGATGCCTGCGCTGGCTGCCGCCTCTTCCACGAGTTCGAGTCAGAGCAGCAGCGACGCGAGGACAAGGCGAGGCGAGGGGAGGCGAGCTGAGGCTTCTTCTCTCTCTCTCTCTCTCTGAGGTGGGAGGTCTGGAGGTGCGCGATGTGTGAAGTGTGGCGTGCCCGAGCGGTGTGGCGGGGAAAAAGCCGGCCACACTTTTGGAGGAAAAAGCAGTGGCGGAAGGGCAGTCGGGCTGTGGCGAGCCAAAAATTGGGCACTCAACCAAACACCAGCCAAAGCAACGATGGCGTGCCAAAATTTGGCTTGGCAAGTTGTGGCCAGCAACCAAACAGCCTCTAAGTCTTGCTCTTGCTCGGGATTATACGCTTCGGAATCTTCAGGTTCTATCGCGAAGAATGAAAGCACCGAAAAAAGAGGTGCAATAATAAACATCAAAATGATGAACATCGGCATGATATGAAATATATGTCATGGCATTGAGGATTCAAAATAAAGATTGATGATTCAAAATAAAGACTAATGCAAGTGAAATCAATTTAATCGGAGTCCGGATGCTCGAGATATCGCAATTCGAAGATCTCTGGCTAATCGGGAAAACCTTAATTTGAGTTTTTACTTATTTATATTTTTTAGTATGAAAATATATATGAAAATGACATACTTGGGTAGATCTCATTTTTCTGAACATTTTGATATATTATTTACATTTTCTAATTAAAAATGGATTTACTATGATTTTTTAAGATTTAATCATGTTAAATACCTGTTTTGTATTTTTCTCAGTAAATAAAAAATTAAATAATAAATATTTTTATTACTTAATTCCAAAATAACTACAGTGTATGACATGTGGGCCTCATGGTCAACTCGGATCAAAGTTGACCAAGTCTATGACAGGTGGGACGTATTGTCATAGATTTTTGTTTTCTTTATTCTTTCATTTTAATTCTTACAGGGGGGCCTGGTTGTCATTGAGACACATTAAATCATTTCATTTATTACACTGGTTACTCACTAATTGCACTTATTAAGGTGTCTGATTAACATTTATTAACCATTGTTAATGATAATTGCATCGGATTAACTAAGATCATTAATGTGTCGAAACAGTAACTAACCGTAATCAATTATGAATTATAGTAATTAATGTGTTGGGACACCAATTGATTAGCCATTAGTGTGTCGAAATAGCATTAATTAAGCCATAATTATGTCCTAATAGTCATTAAAATGGTCATTAACGTTAAACCGGTCATAATGACCGGATAAGGCCTTTAATGGTCCAAATAAATAGCCGGCCCCAATCGGTTTTACACCGCCGCCGGCGGTGGGAGGTAAGGCAGCAAGCGGGGGAGCTAGGAGCGGCGGCGGAGCTTACCAGAGCGGAGCGCGGCGGGGAGGCGAAGCAGCAGTGGGGGCGCTGGTGAAGGGGATCCAGGGTGGCGACGTCTCGGGCTCGAGCGGCGATGGGGCGACAACGAGTAGAGCTCGGGCGGCACGGCGAAGGTCCTCTACTCCGATGGCGAGGTCCTTCGGGACGACGAGCTCGGGGTGGCGGGAGGATGTTGGGGCAAAGGAGAACCAAGGCGAGGAGGGCGGTGAGGCAAGGTGAGGTGGCCGGTGGCGGGGAGACTTACTAAGGGGGAGAGAGAGAGAACCGGGGGGAGAGAGTGCTGTGCTGGGGGAAGAAATAACAGAGCAGGAGGTGGCAGGGAGTGCCCGGCTACTTGCCATGGCAAGCAGCTGGTGGCAGCGGCGGGGATGGATGAGGACGGGTAGGGGTGACGAGATAAGGATGGGAGCGAGGCAGGACAAGCCGTGGGAGAAATGGGCCAGGCGGGAAGAGAAGGCCCAGGTGGCCTGTGGCGGGGAGGGCTGAGGAGAGAAACGAGCTGGGCTGGCGGGGTACGGAGGAGAGAAGACTGGGCCACCAGCCTAGTTCGAGGGGAGAAAGAAATGGGTTCTCTATGGCCCAGTTTAGATTTATTTTTGTTTTTGCTTTTCTCTTGTTTTTCTTTTGATTTCTATCTTAATCTTTTAGACAAATCAAACCAACCTTTCATATTTTGAAAATTTGTCTATAGTCCCATAATATACATTCAGATATTTGGGACACTTTCCAAAACGCTTTAGTTAGGAATTGTGAAAGCAAAATTGGATTTTGAAAATTGAACCCTTCTCTAAAATAGGGTTTTTCTTCTATTCTTAAAAGTTTCTCCTCATTATTTTAAAAGTTCAATTTTTTTCTCAATTTTAACTTATGCATGAATGCCATGGTGCACACAATAACCATGCTAATTGATTTAGGGATGTTACACCAACATTGCCGTATTCACAGCCCTCGCCTCCACCCCGCATCGCCACCTAGGGCCACCCCAACTCCATGCATCGCATCCTTCGCATGGGCTACCTTATCCACGCATCCCCTTCTCTCCAGCCAAGATGCCATGCCGCCGTCTGGTGGTTGCTAGAGCTCCTGCCCTAGACACCGTCATCATGTGACCTGCCACCAAGACCTAACTAGGACCCGAAGCTCTTGTGTGACCAGACCTAGCACCACAGCACACATCTGGTTTGATTCCAACCAGCCCTTGCAATTTATTGATATGTTAAGTCATTGCTAGTTGGGATACAATCTTCACGTAGTAGATGGCTCAATAGGAGATAATCAATCAAGGGTTATCTGGGGTGACCAGATAACCATCCGCAGGGACGGATAAAAGTAAGAGACATGCAACATGTAGAAAAATTCAAAACAGATTACGTCATCAATGATTCTTTTGATTTTGAAAATTCAAAATGATATATCTCTTAAACCGTTACTCCGATTAACAATCCGCCTTCACTTTTAGCTTCATCGCGACGAGATCTTCAAATCTAGATCCTATGTTGATATGTTCTGACGACTTTTTTTAACGTCAGTAGTTACCAGGTTTAATGAACGAGTTACCTAAGTTGTTATTGCTAAGCTACCAGGTTATATTTACACAGTTACTGAATTAGTGAACATCACTGCTACACCACTCAAACTTATATTTCAGTGCTCCAATGGTCTGATAGCATCAAGTACTACATAAATAGCACTTCATTATCCCCTGTATATACTTGCATAACAGTGCACAATGGCTAATGACAAATCAATTACTACCTGCAGGCGTTCGCTAATAACCTGGTACATGTTCGCTTTTAACTTGGTAGCCAGTACACTGTAACATGATAGTTGGTGATGACAAAATAACTTCTGTTAAAACATATTAACATGTGATCTAGTTTTGAAGCCCTCGTCGAGATGAGTCCAACGGTGAAAATGGATCATGAATTGGATTAACGGTTTGGGAAATAAATCATTTTTAATTTCACGTTTAGAATTAGATGAGCTGATGTCATCAAATCCGGACCCGCGCCGTCGGTGTTTACCCAATGGATAATATCCGGTGTCAGCGCTTTAATCCAACATACAATAGCCCGCGCCATCGCTTGATCCAGCAGATAATAGCCCGTGCCATCGTGTGAACGGCCATCGTGTGAACCAATGGATGATACCCCACGCTATCACGTGACCCAACGGACGATAGCACATCGCTATAAAAGACAAACCAGGACACATGCCCCCGGATAGAATTCTCGATCAATCAATTGGATTAGCAGATAGCTATTCACCTTGAGCTTAGCATTTGGCTGCTGCTGGTCTGTTCGAATTACTAGTAGAGGCACTAGTTCCCTTGTGCTTTTGGTTCATTATAGGTCTGCACACCAGTAATTTGATGTATTTCTCATACAGAGCTTGTTGCATCGCAAGCTAATGCATGTAATAACTAGTGCAGCCTTGCTATACGAGAAGGGTGCAAATTAATCAGTCAATAAAAAATTATTCAATCTTGCCTTAGCCATAACTGATGCAAACCCGTGACACCGGCAAATATTGTTTCTGATACACGTGTGGATCAGAGGTTTAGAGAACTGAAAAGTTGTTTGTATCTTTGCAATGCCTTCGTATGATCAGCTTGTATGAATGTTCTCATGGATGGTATTTCCCTTGCGTTCTGTTTTGTTTTTTTTTGGCAAAGGTTCTGTTTTGTTAATAAGTGCAGTAACAATACTTCATATTTTAACACAGTGAATCTATGGATTTAGAAGCTATTAAGAAGTTACTACGATATCTTATACCAAGTGAAAAATACTTAGCTGGGGTAGATAGTTTTCTTGATTTTTCATACACCAGAAAAAGGTTAGATAACAAGATCCGTTGCCTATGTGTTAAATTGTCAATAGGTTTTTAGTGAAGTGCAATGATGTATATCATCATTTGGTGTGTTATGGAATGCTACTTGGATATACTGTTCGGGATTATCATGGTGAAGCTGTAGTATACATCTCCGCTAACAAATAGAAACAGTCACAACATGATGGAAACTTAGGAATAAACTCTAATATGCTTCAGCTAGTCCATGATGTTTTTCACCTCCAATGATTGATCCCGACTGCGCAAATTCTTTTGAACTTGGACCTGATATTGAAGCTCAAGCTTTCTATGACTTCGTGAGAGATGCAGATGAACCTTTATGGACAGGGTGTGAACTATCGAAACTTTCTTTTCTTGTGCTTCTGTTCCACATAAAATCCACTAACAAGTGGAGCAATAAATCTTTGAATGATTTGCCACTAGTTCTACAACAAGCAATTCCAAATGGCAAGAATTTACCTAGAACATTTGCTGAGGTTAAGAAAATCATTAGAATGCTTAGGCTTAATTATGAGAGGATCCATGTTTGTTAGAAAGATTGTCAGCTTTATCGGAAAGAGAAGGCATGTGACGCCTTCTGTTCAAAATGTGGACCATCAAGGTGGAAGAACAAACAAGATAAAACCACTCTAACTAAGAAGGAAAGGAGAAAGGCAACCCCGAGGAAGGTGTTATAGTACTTTCCAATTAAGCCAAGGCTAAAGAGGCTTTTTATGCACAAATAAACAGCTACAATGTTATGATGGTACGACGAGGGACATGCAAAGGATGGAGCATTGCATCATCCAGCTAATTAAGAGGCGTGGAAGGCTATTGATTCTCGGTATCCATGGTTTACGTCAGAATCTCAGAACATTAGATTTGCAATCGCAAGTGATATTTTCAACTGGGATGATGAGTTCAAAACATAGTTGTTGGCTTGTCATCTTAGTAACTTATAATCTTCCGCCATTGTTGTGTATGAAAGCCTCTTCGCTTCTGCTTACTCTACTTATTCCTAGTCCATCTTACCCTAGAAAGCAGTTCCATGTATTTATGGAGCCAGTTTATCAGAAACTAGCTAAGTTGTTTGAGGTTGAAATACTTACATATGATGTGTCTCGAGATGAGATATTTCAACTTCATGTTGTTGTATTATCTACTATGAGCGACTACCCCGGGCTTATGAGCGTTGCAGGATTTAGCATCAGTGGTGAGTCTAGTTGTTTTCCATGTCACGATGAAACATGTTCTAAACGCTCGAAACACGAGCAAAAGTTCTGTTTCATGGGGCATCGCCGGTTGCAACCTCTAGATCATGAGTTCCGATATGATGCTAACTCATTTGATGGATTTGAAGAACAAAGCGGAGCCTATTGCTCATAGGGAAATTTTAGTTCAAGATAAGATAAAGTCAATTAAAGACTTTGAGGATTCCAAAACATGGAATTGTGTCAGTGGCCTATTATCTTTGCCCTATTGGGACTTTAATTTACTCTGCCATAATCTAGATATCATGCATATTGAGAAGAACGTATGTGAGAATATATATGGGACGCTTCTAGGAATTGAGGGCATGTCAAAGGAAAATTTAAAAGCACGGCTAGACTTGCAACAAATGAACATCAAGCTAGAGCTGTATCCTAAAAAAAAGCTAATGATAAGTACTATTTGCCTACTGCTTCGTATACCATGTAAAGAAAAGAGAAGCAACAATTTTCTGTTCCAGATGGGTACTTAGGAAACATATCAAAATGTGTAAACGTTGCTCAAGGGAGAATTTTAGGCCTGAAAAGTCATGGTTGCCATATTCTAATCCAACAACTTCTACCTGTTGCTTTGCGAGGTGTACTCCTAGATAATGTTACATCTGTTTTGTTTGATCTATGCGGATACTTTAGAGAATTGAGTGCAAACGTCCTCCACGTGGATGAGCTTGAGAAGATGGAGGAGTGAATTAGAATGACATTATGCCGTATGGAGTTGATTTTCTCACCTAGATTTTTTACTATTACGGTGCATTTGGTTATTCATCTAACACCCGAGGCAAAAATAAGCGTTCCATTATGCTACTATTCCATGTAGTTTGTGGAAAGATATGCTTATCTTACAAAAATGGTCTTGCATTTTCTATCTATTTGTGAAAGATTGTTAAAAAAATTCCTTCTTTTTTCTTTTTTTAATGTGTCTTAGCAATCGCTAGACCAACTCCAAGAGGTTATTGACAATGCTAGAAGCATGGTCAACCTGAACATGGGGTTTTAACCGTGTGGGCAATCGCAGAACTAGCAAGAATTAAGATAAACCAATCTGAAATTGCAAGTATGAATAAAGAACAAGATAGATTGGGGTTCTAAAAAGCGGTCTTGATCTGGTTGTTGAACACAAAAAAAGGTACATGAAGTTGCAAAGGTAACAAACTCTTAACTAAACAAAACCCAAAACTAAGGGAGTGTCCTTAATGGTACATAAAGAAAAGAGGTGGTCTGTTTTTAAGAAATAGTCCTAGACTATTTTGGAAATTGCAGCATGCTCATGAGGAATTTGGATATGGGGCTGGATAGGTTGGAAAGAGCACGAGATAAGCTTTCTAAAGAGTTCAAGATCACCCAAATCGGAGTTCGTATACTCGAGATATAGACGTTTGAAGTCAGAGCTATCTCTGCGATTCGAATCAGAGTCTAGAACTTGTGGGACTTGATCTCCAGCTGGACTTGATCTCTAGCTCTCCTTGGACCAAAAGTGACGTGGGAGAACTTGTATAGCACCAATTCATGTGGGACATCGTCATGGTCACATGAACTTCATTCTCTCCTCTCGAGAGCTTAAACTTGAATCCTCGCTTGTTCTTCATGATCTTGACGGCTCCTTTTGTTCTTTATAGCTTGAGCAGCGGACATAGTTAAAATAGTAGAAATAGAGGTGGCGGTGGGTGTATCCATGTGGGTCATGTCCTTATCATCCTGTGTGTTGAAATCATATGTGCATAATAAAGCTCATCCGGAGGGATCTATCGTGGAAGCATATTTGGTAGATGAGTGCATGACTTTCTGTTCAAGATATATTGAAAGTTTTGAGACTAAGCATAATCGTCCTTCAAGGAATGAAGATAATGACTAAGTCCATTGGGTATTCTGATGTTACATAAGGATCAGGTTTGTTTTCTCATGTTGGAAAACCACTTGGCAAACCTAATAGTTATGTAATAAGGGGTTTGGTAAAGTACAGGCACAGAGATATGTGTTGTCCAATTATTTAGATGTCAATGCATACCTTAGATAATACCTTATGTTTATAAACATCTTTAGTTTCATTTTTTCTAACATGAAAATTAATTATATTACTTTGCAGAGCTCACGCCGATGAGATCACTAATGGGCGCAATGTCTACCAACATCGAGAGGATTCAAAATGAGACATTCCATGAATAGTTCAAAGCTCATGCAAGTGTCATATTTTGCATCCTTTACATGTACCACTCGAGTCATTAATTAAACTACTTCTAAATATACAGACAATGAAATTGGAGAAGAAAAAATGAGACATTCCACGAATGGTTCAAAGCTCATGTAAGTGCCATATTTTGCATCCTTTACATGTACCACTCGACTAATTAACTAAATTACTTCTAAATATATAGATAATGAAACTGGAGAAGAAAAATGGCATCCACAATATTGAAAATGATATTAGATGGTTGGCTCGTGGCTCAGTTGATGCAGCAAAAAGATATCATGCTTTCAACTCTCAATGTTTACAATTCAGGTCTTAACGTTTGGACAAAGTAATGCAAAATAGTGTGCTAACTACAAAAACATCCAAATATGCTACATCAGGTGACTATGGGAGGGTGATTAGACTTACTATGGGAGGGTGATTAATATTATCGAGCTAAACTACTTCGAATAATTTTCAGTGGTGCTGTTTAAATGTGAATGAGTTGATGTTATTTCTGGAAAAGAAATTGAAAAATACAAGTATGGCTACACACGTGTCAACTTCTCACATCTGATATGCAAGGGATAAAAGATTGAGCAAGAGCTTTTTATTTTTCCTAACCAGGCTGATCAAGTGTTTTATGTGGATGATGAAATGAACCTGGGTTAGTCTCTAGTAATGAAGCGGAAACCACCTAGAGATATGTATGACATGAGCAAGGAATGGATAGAAGACAAGAAACTGAGCCGCTCCATGTTTCACATCTTGGGAAGATGCTCAAAAACAAAAAGAATGACCAACATTGGGTCAAAATAGAGTGGAAGGGACACTATTGGATGCTAATAATGATGTTTTGAACAATGAAGCATAGTGGAGGGCAATACCATCAAGGTATGTGCATTTTTTCTAAAATACTGTCATGAATATATTACCTGTATAGTTTCAGATCAAGTAAAACCTGAGTTTACAAGACATTAAGAATCAGTTATTTGTTCTTGCAGATCTTTTCCTTCTAGGACTTGCACTATTTTTTTTGTAGACACTACTGAGAACTGGGATTTTCCAAATCTGAAATAAATGTCTTGTGTTCAATAATCAACATCCTCTGACCTTCCCTTGGCTCCCTTCTTTCTGCTTGTCCTTGTGCATAATGCATACTGGTCATCTTTTCTCATGGTACTAAATGTATGAGGAAAATAGTAGGCGTTCCGTATACGTACATTTAGGTACAAGCAACTGAATGAAAACGCTTTAGACTTCACTTATATATTGGGTTTACAAATTCACATGGATGTGAACCTCTTTTAGTTTCATGACAAGTCAACTTTACCATTATGAAATTATGTTGTTTAGCTGTATATGTGCACTGAGACATTTGCATTTTGCCCCAAAACATGATATTGCTTAACTATTGGAATTATTCCCTTTCCTTTTGTTCGATCTGTTTAAGCTTTGCCCATGATATTGAAGTCTCACAGATATAAGACCTAGATACACCACTGCTGATTGTACTTGGTGCACATCAATTTTTGTTCTGCAAGATATTATGCATGGTGGCTAGCAATATGAGTTTTTATGATAATGATATTTATGCCTGAGTGATACACATGGCAGGATCTATATTCTAATAACTATTTTCTGATCGTGCTTTAGTTTCCCTCAATTGCAAATGCAAAATCATTTCTAGTACTGAAAGCTACACTCCTATCACTTAGTTGTCAAGTGTCTGGCACCACAATAACACGAAGAAAACGTATGTTTTTAGATCAGTAACTTAAGTGCAATACATTGCATGCAGCAAGCATCACTACCTTTTCCCCCTCAAATTGTGCAACTTTTTTCTGCAGTGAAAGCTACAGGTTGGCCCCTACTTACCTTTGAAAGAGGTCTTCTTGTGAGGTCAAAGAAGAGTTGATGTGAGCTGTCCTTTTTCTTCTTGGTTTTGATGTAAATCATCTTGCCTAATTGATTGGGCCGGAGAGAAGCAGTTTTCTCTTGCGGCCAGCCTATGTTCAAAGAAGGTGGTGCCATCATGTTCACCGTCTTTGTTAGATTTCGATCCGCTTCTGAATGATCTTAAAGAGCAGAAGTTGTTTATATGGAATTTAAATTTGGTTATTCCCTATTGTTTCGCTACTACACTCCTGGAGACCACTTCTACGCTGTGAGCTCCACAACAAGCTGGATGCTATTCTGATGACCATGAGGCCTGGCCTTTTTAGTTTAGCTCTCCGAATTATAGAACCGATGTTGTAGTGTGATCAATGGCTTAATTTGTTAGCTTCATTTGTTTACCATGCTTCCTTTGCACTTTCCTATAAGCTTTTCAATTCGAGCATTTAACTTTAATGCCCACTTGTTTCCTCTATGAGCCTTTTTGTTGCTTCCTATAAAAGCAGGCTGACCTTTCGTGTTCTTTTGCAATATGCAATGACACCGTGTCATGTAATATATATTAGGGTAAACTATTAACCATCATATGTATACAATGAGATATTTAGTAAATCCATGGATAATTATTCTGTCGAAGAGTAAGGATGGAAAACTATAATATAATCCGTGCTATACTGAATCTATATTTTTCTTTCTACGAAGTCAAATACTTCATAAAACTGACTATGTGTAGAGTGGCTAGCGTATCAACTTTCAAAATGGATCCTGGGTTCAAATCCTATTACTGTAAACTGGGCTTGTCAGATGCACTGCTAGTGGGCGATGCTTAGTTAGAACTTAGAATCGCTTCGTGAGGTGGTTTCTGTGTTAGACGTGTACCAAAGGTATTAAAACAATGAGGATGGTTCCTTCCAATTGCCAACAAAGCACGGTAGTCTGGTTGGTGAGATAGATATTAATGCGATGGAGGCTGTGAGTTCAAGTTTCACTACTGGCAAGATTAAGAAAGTAACCTACTTTGTGACTTGTGGTAAATATTTTTTCTCATTGATAAAACTAGGCCAAGCGATATGAGTTATAATTTTGTCATACCTTTCTCTTGGCAAGATCAATAAAACAACTTATTTTCTGACTTGTGATAATTATTGTTACCATTAATAAAACTAGGCTAGACAATATGTGTTATAATTTTGTCACACCTTTCTGTTGGCAAGATCAGAAAAACAACTTATTTTGTGACTTGTGGTAATATTTTTACCATTAATAAAAATAGGCCAAGCGATATGTGTTACAATTTTTTCACACATTTCTCGAGCATTGCTTATTTGTTACAACCTTGTAACACTTATTACACCTTACAAACTATGTCTTACAATCCTGTAATACTTGCTCACATATCACAAAATATGTATTACAATCTTCTAACACTTTTTTGAAATCACAAAATTTGTGTTACAAGATTCCCTAGAGCACATATGACATGTTACTCTAATATTTCTCTGTAACATATTTTTTCATGTGTTAGAGAGAGATGTTACCAAAGCTATGTTTTGTAATAGTGAATCTCACAAGTTTCAATAACTATCTAATGACGCGGCTGGCGCCCTCAGTGCCCGGTTACTTGGAATTTTCAAAATTCAACGCTCCCGTGGAATCGCCTTCAAACGACTCTGTTGGTGAGTGTTCTTTTGGTGTTGGTGTCACACGTGGGCAAAGTTGTTGCTAGTAGAGAGTTGTCGCGTGTTGACAGGGTGTTCGCCTCGGGTGAGGTGGACATGCATAATAGAGTAATTACAAACGCTAAGTAGCAATAGTAGATCACCTCAACCTATAACCGAATCAATCAATCAAACATAGATGCATTGAGACAATAGATCATAAAGGAACAATTCATTATCTCTAACAAAATGTTTTAATCTTACAAAAACTATAGTAAAAGGTGTACAAGGAGATGAAGATGAAGCAGTGGTCTTGTAGACGAAGGAGACAGTGGAGGAGGAGGCCGACGGCACGGTCTAGGTCCGACCGACGGCAGTGTGGCTTCCCTTTCATCTTCCTCTAGCTTGAATCATGTGGTGGAGGTTGATGATGGATGTTCTTGGTCATAGTAGATGAGTTTGGGGCATCTCCCTTCCTTTTCCTAATCTGCCTCCCTTTGTTTTGGTGCATTCTCATCCTTAATATATATCAGAGGCGCTACAGGCGGTTTTGTGGAATATCTATCACAAATTCATAGGGATCCCCTTCACAGAAGTTGTTGTTTTTGACGTGATGGTCCCACTGGAGAGTGGTATGACCGTACGGTAAGGCCGTCATGCCCATACCATTAGTTGGCAGGATTACTGGATGCTTCGCTCGAGCTCTCATTTCTCCGTGGGCACTCCTCTAGACATGTAGTTTCCATATATATATACATACATGTATATATATGATTTCCCCTTTAGCAGTGATCCTACATACATTAAGTCCGAAATGAGAGATTTGCACAATCTGGTAATTAGTTAGTCATTAGCAGTAATTAACAGGAAATTATATAGTGAAAATATAATAATTAGGATCAAATATGGAGAAAATAATGAGTATAAAATGGACTTATCAACCCCCCACGCTTAAACCTTTGCTCGTCCTCGAGCAAAACAAATCCGTAAGGAACATAAGGTTTGATCATGATTCCAAAAGAGGTTAGATCAATACATACCATTAGGAAAATCTTACTGCCTCTACTCTATGGAATTCCTAAGATCTTATTAAACATATGCTTTTATGTAATATGCAATATCTATCTAGAATTAGACCAGACATTTCTAGATAGAAAACTACTCCATAGGTCAATGAGCTAGGCATCAAGTAAAATAGTAGAACTGAGAATTATCTCTACTTGTTGCCAGTGATTTTATTGGAGCAGTTAAAGTGTTTAAGTACAAAGGAATACAATCAGATTTTGTCAATTACAAGCTTAATACTAATTATAAGCAAGTGATTCTACCCACCGGCATACCCATAAAGGATATTAAAAAAAAATTCTCCTTTTTGTCATTGTTTTTAGCATGGAAGCAAAATAGGATAACTAAAAGTTCTAACTACTATCAAACTACTTGACTTACTAAACAAGAAAGATAGTTAATAGTCTAGAGGAAAAAAAAATCTAATATTAGAAAGACATTTGCACGATATATAAGAACATATATTTAATTAAGACTTAGAGACTACAAAGATGTGGTTAAGAACGTACCTCATGAATATGTAGTGTCTTCACACTCTCCTTACCCACTTGATCTTGTCTTTAGAGCCTTCTGTCTTGCTACAATCAAGCACTGTATTCTCATCTTTTTTATCAGTGGACACCGACTCTTGAGGATCTCCAACTTTATTGAAATGAAGTTTAGATGCCATCTCCCTATAGGGGTTAGTTGGAAAAAGATACTCTTCTCAATACATTGTTAGTGCACAAAGAATTTCACCAATGTTAATCCCCGTGGATCCATCTATCAATAAAAGCACCATGCTAAATTGATAAAGTAAGTAAGAGTGTTTGCTATCTCTTTTAGGGTTTGAGCCTCAGCTTCTGGACTCACGCTTCGGAGGGGGCAGGAACCGGTATGACCGAGTGGTATGACCAGTGCGGTTGTACCACTGGTCGTCTCAACTTTTGTAAACTCCATTTGTGGTTATTTTTTTCATAATTGCTCCTGTATCTTGTAGGTGTTAGATGTGCAAAAATTTCAAGGAAGCAAAGCATAATGATCGCATATAAACCTAAGATAATTCTCACCACCAATCAAACTAGGAGATTAAGCAAACTAAATTAGTTGGATTCTAGAAGCAATTTAACGACCTACGGAAATCCACTGGTTCATTAGATAGAACAAAACAAAATACGGAAAACAAAAGATGAAAGACTGGTAGGAATACTCCCGCTATACTGTGATGACAAGGATGAGGGCAAAAAGATAACCATGCACAAATACCATTTAAAGCTCAAGGGAGAGTTTATAAAATATTATCATTGATTGTTACCTCTCCTCAATTATTTTGTGACGCTAATCATTCATCCTTCAGCTATTTATTACTAATTTAAAGCAAATATATTTGGGTTGCGTCCCGCAAAGCACTTTCTTTTAAGCCTTACAGCTTGGCTTCAGTGCTCCATTCACTCGCCTGGATCCCAAGGAATGTTGATCTAAGGTGCTTTATTTTAACCCCGGACCATAACCGGGAGCACCTTAAAGCATGGTCTGGTCAAAGGCGGATTCTCTTCTAGTGCATTGGCATAGTATAAGCAAATAAATCATTACATCTTGGTGAGGGCCAATGCACTCAGTGCAGCAGAGATGTCTATAAAATTAGCACCTTCAATTTTGTAATGACTCTATTTCTTAACACACGAGTTCAGTGAAGATCATCGTGTATAATCAGATTTTCTCATAACACACACGCATATAGGTTGTACTAAAATTTGACTCAACTCGGGAACCCTAGATTTACGGCGTGGGAACAATTTTAGAATTTAATTGAAGCCATCTTCTCTGCATTTTAGGAATGATGAGAACTTATATTTGAATTTGAATAGTCCTTCCTAAACTCGCTTCCTTTGAACAAAAGTGAAATGAGTTAACCGAATGAACCTTCCTCCTTTTTAACTTTTGTAAAATCCTATATTTAAGGTTATTACTTTTCTAAGTCCAGATTGGAATATTTTAGTGTAATAGGTATTCCGGACACTATCCAAATCTTTCCAGAAACTTGAATGGAAGATTTATCCTATTTTTACAAAACCCTAAGCTAAAGAGAAAATAAAACAGAAAAGGAAAGGAACAAAAAAATAAATAAATGAAAAGAGCTTACCTTACCTGCCGTGGGACCCACCGCAGTGCCCTTTTCTTCTCCCCCCGCACGCCCTACTCTTTGCTTCCCCATTTTTTCCCCCACCTGGTCGGCGCCTCCAAGAAACGCCGCCGCCCCCTCTGCACCCCATCGCAGCCTTGCGCATCCACCCCCTCCCCGCCTTGGAAACTCGCCGGCCGCCGCTGCTCCACTGCCGGCGAGCATCGCCACGCCACCACCGCCTGGCTCCCACCGCCTGGCTCCCACCGCCGCGCGCTCTGCCCAGGCCGGCTTCTCGCAAGCACCACCAGGAGCTCCCCGCTGCCCCCAAGCCGCCCCTTGCGGCCCCGACTCCTCGCAGCACTAGGGCCGCGCCGCTCCTCCGCTGCTGGCCATCCTCGCCGTCCTCCACTCCCCATACCGCCCCGCCTCCAGCGCCGGCCGGTGAGCCACCGCGGCCTCCTCCGCCACTACCACGTTGCCGGAGCCACCTCCCACTCCAGCGAGGCCATCCCCGATCACCGCCGCTTCGTCGCCCCCCGCTGGTCCCTCTTCATCCGCTACCCAAGATCGCCGCCGCCTCCAAGCTCACCGCCAAGGACCACGCTGCCGTCAACCTCGTCTTCCCCGAGGAGCACCGCCAAGCCACCCTCGCATTCCCTGCTGTAGGTCATCTCCAAGTCTACGCCCAACGTCGCCGCCGTCTGGGCCTTCTTCCCCAAGCCGCCTCCGGCAGCTCCCCCACGCCAAGCTCCACCACCGCTGCTCCTCCTCAGCCGAGACCCACCTCTGTGAGCCCCTGCTCATCTCCGACCAACTCCTCACACTAGCTCCTCCCCATTAGTTAAGCTCTAACGATCAGTTGATTCATGCTCGTACCATCTAATTATTACTGAGTATACTTAATGCAAAGCTATTGTCCGGTTGCAATAACGGCGAACTAATTCAGTTGAAACTTCGGACATAATCAGTCTCTCTTTGGGTAAACTGATTACTTCATGGAATACATGTTTAATAGATTTTTAGCACCACTAATACCTCAATAGCTTGCATCCTGACCGAACGTATGTTAAATTGACTTGTGATATATCTGCTTACGTAATGCCCAATGCTTGCATGCTGCCATTAATGAATGATCCAATTTTGACCGCAACTAACTGCTGACTAATTATTGACTAACTCAATTAATGCACTAGTCAACAGTATAACTAACGAAATGCTACACTAACAACTCGTAGGTCAACTATGGTTAGTAGCCGTAAGAACCTGGTTTCAACTACCAGATCTCCCTTGTGTACATTATCGTCAGTCCCAGGATCATGCTGACGGTACACAAGCGAAATGAATAACATCACATGCATTCAAGATAAAACATAATTGAGTACAATATGCCAAAGTTCCATGTCTTATGACAGTTATTACATCAGAGGCAAACAGCGGAAATAAAAGCAAAGTGGCTCCATCCGTGCCACAGGCAAAATGACGGAAGCCCACGTAACCTATTCTTCGAGATCGTCGTAGAAGAAGTCTTCCTCAGCTCCTTCTTCAGCATACTCCTCTGCACACCACCACAAATACATGCACGATGAGTACTTCGCGTACTCAGCAAGCCACCTGGCGACAGATGATCCTAACATACTACATGCAAGGCTTCAACGGAAAGTTTTAGGGTTTATTTGCATAAATGCGGTTTTAGTTGAAATACTAGGGTAGATTCAAAGGCAGCATTTTGATGTAAAGCAAATTTTATTACCAGGGGTGTTTTTCAACAGGTGTGGTCCACGACCAACACACTCGAGCAAGGACTCATGTCTTAGCTCGACCATAGGTTCATCAACATAGGGGTAGAGGGAAGTAGCAAGGGGGAGAGGGACAGGTCCTTTTCATCCAGAATGAGTCATGTGTTGTCCATAACCGTGGACACGGCTAATCGATTAGTTTTAACTCTGCAGAGTGTGTACACTTTACCCACACGACACAATCTCGTCTTGTTGCCACTGGCCGTCGCCAGCATAGTACACACCCATCGGTATACCGGCAGGGAGATTGTGACGAGGTCTTTTCGCTAGATCCCCCTAAAGTGTGACATGCCCACCGGGTCTGGCCCGGAGTCGAGAGTACATCTCCGCACTCCATTCCCCCCATCTGTGCCGAGGGTCCTCATCGCTACGTCCACCCTTCTGCGGTACGGCAACATCGGCACCAAAGGCTGACTAACCTACTTGACCAAGCCATTGCCCATTTAGCGTGTGGTTGCACTGTGGTCACAATTTCTCCAACTTCAAGACTTCGACCTTATGCGGTACGGACGACCAATGGTTCCTTTCAACCGGCCTTCTGCGGGTAGGACAACCATATGCTCTTTCATCACATGATCCAGCTGTCGCCCGCACCATATTAGATGGTAAATTTCACCCAGAGTAGAATAGGAAGAATAGAGAGAGAGGAAAACATCGGGCACCCGGCCCTAGCTCAGCGAGCTCAATAAGTTTCAACAAGGATCATCGATCCGATATTCATTCCTCCGTACAGGCAAATCAAAACAACCTAAAGATGTATTTAAGCATGGCTAAGCATATCTCTACTCTATTCAGAATAAAACCTATTATTCTACTCAGGGTATCAAGTAAAAAGGCGACAATGAATAAGGGTAAAGTTGTTCAATCGATACGCTAGCTACTGGATTAAAACAGCATGCATGTTTATAAACAATAAAATATAATGACTTTGAAAATATAGGATCAAATATGATCAAGAGGAAGTGGCATGCCTTCGTGGTAGAACTCTCCCTCTTCAGCTGCTTCGGTTGCCGGGTCGGTCTCTTCACTTCCTATTGACGCAACGCAATGAGCAAAGATAAATAAACAGTCAACTCCAGGAAAGCATTCCGAGAAGCAACACGAGAGAGAAGCCCGACGAAGGTAAGGTGAGGTGGAATGGAACGATGGCGCGATAGCATCATCGCGAAGAAAGAATGGTCTTCTAGGGACGGCCATAACCATAGACATATATATATATATATATATAGCATATATCCCTTACCGGGTATATTTAATAGATAGTTAAAATATATACACACATACACCTTAACATGCTAGTAATCATAATAACTGGACAAACAATTCACAATTAACCACAAATAAATATTTAGGTGAATTCTAAATATTTATTATGGTTAACAACAGTAAGAAAATAGATTATCAACATATAACTAGATTTACATATGCTTTTCTAATATTTTAAAGGCTAGAAATTAAGCTAAATTATTTTCTCTACTACTAACAAGAGCTAACTAAGCATGAAACATCTTGGAACATGTTAACAGTACTAGAACAGTACCAAAAATGATTTAATAATAATTTCTAATCTGGACATTATTTAATTAAAGCATTTTCTAGCATTTCTAGTGTAACAATAAATAGAAAAATAATAATTATCATCAATAAATCATACCATTGGACTAACATCTTATATTACCAATTCCAGAGAAATTTCATGTTCAACAATGTTCTGGAAATATATTTTAACCAATTAAAACTATTTTTCTAAGCATGGAAACCAACCTAAAAATATAGTAAAGCATTATTTAATTAAGCTAAATGGGTTTTCATGACTTCTCAACATTCACATGACATAATATGAATTACCGGGTACTGGAAATGCATTTTTAGAGGCTAAAACAGATTTATAAAGGACTTATTACTAGAAACAGCATTTAAATAACAATTTTAAATAGATCTTGAACACTTCTTGATTTCTATAGCTCTAACCATTGTAGATAAAATATTTTAATTTACATGGTAAATGAGTTCTAGGGTTCTCTGATCCTAGTCAAAAATTGGATAAAAATAACAGAGAAGATTCCTATTTTTAATAAATGAAACAGAGCTTATTGTAATTATAGGAAATTCTACACATGTCCAAAAATTATGAAAATTTCCAGAACTACTCCTTAGCATACTAATGATCTACAAAAAAAGACTCATCTCCAAATAATCAACCAGTAAAAAGATATCATGAAATTTGCTCAAATTTCGTACTAATTTAATTATAATTCAAAATCCGACGGTCGGATTAAAAATCCGATTGCACCGTTGGATTCGTGGGGTTCCAAGGGTTCCATTTTAATCCTAAGATCACAGATCGGACAAGGCTTAGTTGGATTCCAAAAATTGGGTGGAAGGTTGGAGTAGGGTTTACCGAATGGTACTGTTCATGCTACAGTACAGAAGCGCAATTTTTTGGTAGATTCAGAGGTTAATGGTGGCACATTGAATGAATATTGGCTAAAATTGGTGGAGGGGAAAAGATCCACGGGTTGAGGGAAGACTACTTCGGTAGGGGATTGGAAAATTGCTCACCGTGGGTGGATAAACAAGAAAAGGAAAAGATCGCCGGAGTTGGGAAAGAAAAGGTGGAGGAGAGGAGAAATTTTAGTGTGAGAGAGCAAAGAATCAAATCATAGGAGGGAGGGGGCATTTATAGGGGGAGAAGGGAGAGGAAAAGGCATCACAAATTATAGAATTAAATTGCTGCAGCAAATTAGGAATTCATTGGGGAGGAAATAAAGAATCTCAATTAAGGAATTGATCACAAATGCTTAATTTGCGAAGCACACGAACCGGCGGCGAGAAAAAAAAATCGCGCGCGCGGCCGCGCATGTGCGCGTGCGCTCGGGCATCCTGCAGCAGCTGCATGCATGCATGCTGCATGCACATGGGCCCACAATGCTTCTTCTTTTTTTTAATTTATTTTCGGATTAAAACAAATGAAAAAAAGGTAATTCTAAAACTGCTCCAAATGGGCTTCAAAAATTATGAAAAATTTCCAGAAAATCAATTTGGATATGAGGAATCCAAATAAAATATTTTTGGAGCAAATTTTCAAATAAAGATTAAATTAAAAATCAAAAACACACTTATTGCTCTCAAATTAATTCATATAGTAAAACCAATAAAATACATATTAGCAATATTATTTAGTTGCACATCCTCTTCCTTTTAAAAAAAATTTAAAGCCCTCAAAATCGAGGATGTTACAGTAGCTAACGGTTATTTAGCAACTAAGTTAATGTAAGAATGAATATTGTGTATACTGGTTACGACAGGTTCATTCCTAACTGTCCTAATGAAGTCAAGATTATATCCGGTGAAAGCATGCATCAATTGAAAGAAACCATATTTAGCTGCGAAATTGGTTGCTGTTGAGTAATACGGTTAGCACAATTTATGCCAGGTTTTTCTCCTCTATCCAACTAAGACCCAACTTTAACTTCAGTTAGCTCAATCAATTTGCTGTTTGTAGTAACAATCAACCTGAGCAGCTAAAGACATCCTTGGATGTTCTAATGGTAAATATAGAATTAAGGCAATTACTGATAAACATTTAATGTGCTCATGATTAGTAATTTGCGACTGATGACTAGTGAATCTGCGAAGAACATCTCAATACACCCATATATGCTATATAACGACTTCTTCCAATGACCATTAACTATTGCTTCAAAAGAAAGTTAGAACCCAAGTGTATGACCAATGGACCTAACTAACATGTTATTCTCAGCAGGAATATTTTAAATTAATAGAAAACAAATTAGTTGATATTCTTTACTGAGAAGAAGACAGGAAATGAGTAAAGAGTTGGTAAAACTTGTAGAATTGGTAGAAAATCCATACAACCTCCAAATGAAGTGATTCCTTTTGGTGAATCCCTCTCTTTACTTGTATAATTTTATGATGCCACTGTCTTCATGATGCTGTAGTCATAAATTTCAGAAATGATCAAATTGCCCTCATGCTTAATACCCAGTAGGAATACTAGAGAATCTAGCTTAACGGTCAAAGCTAAAAATCCTTGGTATCATAATTCACCTAAGGACCAGTGTATATCA
Source organism: Stipa capillata (assembly GCA_019208055.1). Taxonomy (NCBI): domain Eukaryota; kingdom Viridiplantae; phylum Streptophyta; class Magnoliopsida; order Poales; family Poaceae; genus Stipa; species Stipa capillata. The sequence continues at coordinate 204,877 of JAGXJF010005064.1, read as the reverse complement.
TCATGTCATTAAGCTCTTACATGCCACTGCTATGAGTAATTTTGAAAGTCACAAATCATTTTCAAATTTGATTAACTTGAAATGTACAAGTCCAAATCAAACAAACTTAAATTGTGTTAGCTCCGTAATAACGCTTATTACATATTAAGATGCATCTCATACATGTCTCCATCTCTGTTCTTACTGATATTGATTGATTGCTTGTCTTCATTATGTTTTTGGCAAATTGGATTTCTTATCGTTAGGGCCGGACCACGAGGGTGGGTTAATTTATCCGAGTAATTCCAAGCAAGTGCAATTCATTCAAGGGCCAGGCAAGCATGCTCGCTTGTTGAAAATATTCCGGTTTCTCTTATGTCATGCTTGGTTGGTAAATAGCTTTGATTGTTTTCGATATTAGATACTTGGATCCCGATTGTTTGTTTGCTTGCTATGTTATATCTTGGTTATGATCTGTTCGGTACCCATAATCAGGATGGTTATGGGGAAGGTTATGATATCATGAGAAATGACTGATACACCAGGAAGGTGGTTAACTGCGTGTGCTATGTGCTAACTGTGTGTGCTATGTGCTAACTGCGTGTGCTATATGCTAACTACGTGTGCTATGTGTTAACTACGTGTGCTATGTGCGACTGCGTGAGCTAAGTGCATCTAGGTGAGCTAAGTGCCACTATGTGAACTATGTGTACTATGTGAACTACGTGGCCAACTATGTGGGCAATTGAAATTATAGTGACAGGAGTCACTCATGTTCAGAATCCTTGTTGGGATGAACTCGAATTGACAATCAAGTGTGTGATCTTGATTGATTTGTATTTGACTACGATGCAATGGTCTTGACATGCGTAGTCTTACTTATTATACTGCTTATGGGTTAATCTGTTTTAAGATGAAAATTGCCATGCTAGTATGCTAAAGACAACATGTGTAGTTCTCTTTAACATGCTAGGATGAAGTTGGTTAATTGCTTGATTGTGCTATTGATTCTTCCATGTCATGAATAAGTTAAACTGGAATGAGCAATTAGCATCTTGCGAGTACGAAAGCACTCAGTTGGAAATTCCATTCCTGTAGGTGCTCTAAATTAGAAGAATTTCGTTCTTGCTTGGTTTCCCCGGTCAGAAGATCCTGTAGGGTTGTGAAGCTTTTGAGGGTTGGCATGGGCTGCCACCTCAGTTTATTACTATTTTTCGCTGCTGTTCTTAAAGTTTCTTTTGTTATGGATGACCTCCGGGTCACCGGAATGTAAGTTAAATAACTGCCCTGTGTATGGGATGTGATTCTATATATATAACCCTGTTCTGTAGAGTTTTTGTTGTGGTATTGAGTTGTTGAATGTGGCTGCCCATACACCGTACGTGTATGAATTGAAGTGTATGGGTTCGCCATGAAGGTTTATTGTGGTTCTAGTCTTCACTCGGTAGGGCAGGATTCGGTTGAGTGACCCGCTAGCTGAGATGCGATGCCGGCTAGGCAGGGTGTGGGTGAATCATACCGGGCCTTCGGGTGACCCACTGGTCTTAAACGCCGGGTTAGGGTGAGGGTATGATCGCCGGGCTCTTTCGATCTTGTCATACATGGTGGATTCCAGAACGACCTTAACCCTTCACAAGACTTCGTGAATTGCATGTGGCTTTCGGAAGTTTAATCGCTTCTGGCCGGCTTGACCAATGGTGAAGACATATGGCTCAGGTGATCGTATGGTGCGTTAGTCAGGTGTTGGATCATGCCATTTCGGTGTGCATGGCGCAGGTACCGTGTCACTGAGTGGGTGATTTCTCGGTCTTTGGCGATAATCCGTTCCTTAAGCCATATGTAATTCCGGGCCCTGACAAATTTTTTGATATTTGTGCTACAGATAGGAGGATTATAATATGATAACCAAAATTTACCTCTTCTTCATAGCTGTATATGTAAGTGTCTAAGGAAGCAAATTCGATTTCGCAGGTATTATCAAATAATAAACGTTGCAATTTAGTCTCCAATGGTTCACACTGAAGGGATTGCACAACATCACCAAATATTTCATCAAGATTAATATTCGAATATGCAATTTGGCGTTTATCTAGTATTGAAAGATCAACGGGTATGGATGAACCCTCATTGAGTATCAAGGTAGTTGATTCACAATGATTCATCTCTTTAATGCACACAACTCACCTTCTTTAATCAACAACTCCTCCTTTAGAGTAATGCCAAGCGGTGTTTCATCAAAAGGAGTTATCAAAGTCATACGGGGAACACTAGGAATATCTAGCTCAAATATATCACTACTAGCAGTACTCTCAAAAGTTGGATATGGAATTTCAGCATCATCTATTTGAGAGCGTTCTGGTAATTGGTCTAACATTTCAGCAGTAAAATTTTTCATAAAGCTTAGATATGTCAAATGATTATCAAGGTGAGCATTCATTATATTTAGATTTTACCATGATCGGTGGAGGGTGTGGGATGGTGGCCATTCCATCCATCATCCTCTTCTTCATTGTGATGATCCTTAATCTCCAAACATTTTTCTTTAAGTGTAGCCCTTTGCTCCCCCTTGATCTCCCATTGCTCAACAATTCTCTCAGATTCCTGCAAAAGGTTATTTCTTTCCAACTTGGTTGCTTCAAGCCATTGTTCGTAATTAATACTAAAAGTCGCAATCAAAAGATACTAAATACTTTTTTGAATAGCAAATACTCCTTCCACTATTAAATGTACCGAGACACACTTATTGTTTATCTTATGATACGCATAAATTTTATCTAATACCTCCCTCATTCCCTATCAAGAATAAATTTCTTTATTTCTGTCGACGATCAGTAAACCACCAATCTTACATAATACGTGGAGAAAAGAGAGAAGGGGATCATATCCGGAAGCAAATCACAAATTGGGCCACTGGCGAGGAGATTTATATAGGTTCAAGCATCCCTTAGGATAACAACCCTACGTCCAGTTGGTTTATATTGATCACGAGATAAGGTACAAGGGGGTGTGTCTAGTCCTAGATGGGATGTATAACTAATCGGAGGTGGTTGTCGAGGATGATCTTCTCTTCTACTTGTTCGAAAGTCGTCAGGCTAATGTTCTTGTTTGATGGTCTAGAGTTTCTTGTCTAGCTTAGATCGCTTGTCGAACTTGAAAAGCTTGTCTTCTCCGAAAGTCATCGGGGTCCTTTTATAGAGGGTATACCATATCATGGGAGATATAGACTCGTCTCCGAGTAAAACTTCATTATCCTTAAACATTGGGATTGACTGCCTAGTTTAAGGAGGCCCGGATACCCACGGGTGGTTTCCTTATCGACCTAGAGTCCTTCTCCGAGGTACACATCTCCTCAGGTAATTAGGATACTCCTAGATATTTGTGTATTCGTATACAAATACTATTGTCATATACATTAGTTGTACACTACTTATTGTCAATTTCCTTTATTGCCGTATAATTAAAATCACCATTTCTATATGAGGCAATAATTGGGTTGGGATGGTATTTGCATTGGAAAGCAAGGTGTCTCGTAAAACAGCAAATATTGCAAGTTAAATTAAATTCATTGCAAATTATACGTGCAATATTTTCTAACCATTTCCAATCTTTATCAACGTGTAGATGCATCGTTTCTTCCCCATGTTGATTTCAAGCACTTCCTCTCTTTGCACATTCTTCAAGTGAAGCCTTACGCTGTCTAATGTTACCTGCAAGATAAGACATCTCAAACTAGGAGTTAACTGTATGTATATATGTATTTATAAAAAAAAATAAGACAACAATGAAATAAACTAAATGCAAATGGAAAGGTAATAACCGAGCGCTATGCTCACTTGCAATCGCGCCAGAAAAGAGCTTGATGGTTGGCAAGTGCACCGCATCACCATAGTACCTTTCGCAGGAAGTATTTAACTGAAGATGTCGAACCACGGGAGCACAGAACGGCTCTCACCTCTAACATAATTCCGCTTGCATACAAGTTTATTCTAATATTGCTAAAGCAAGGTAATCGATAATGGAGATGAACATGAAGACATGGTCGTCGCAGACAGAGGAGACGGCGGAGGAGGAGGCCAACGACATGGTGTAGGTATCACCGATGGTGGCGCTAGCTTTCCCTTCTTCTTCCTCTAGCTTAGATCAAGTGGTGGAGGTTGATGATGGATATTCTTGGTGATAGTAGATGGGTTTGGGGCGTCCTCCCCTTTTTCCTAATCTGCCTCCCCCTTGCTTTGGTGTCTTCCCCTCTTTAATATAGATTAGAGGAGTTACGGGCGGTTTTGTAGAATATCTGTCACAAATTCGTAGGGATCCCCTTCACGGAAGTTGTTGTGTTTGATGTGACAGTCCTGCTGGAGAGTGGTATGGCCGTGCAGTACAACCATCATGCCCAGACCATTAGTCAACAGGCTTACCGGATTTGGGCTCTCGTTTCTTCGTGTGCACTCCTCTAGATGTGTACTTTCCATATATATATATATGATTTTGCCCCTTTTGAAGCGATCCTACATACCGTAAGTCCACAAAAAGAGATTTACACACTCTAGCAATTAATTAGTCATTAGCATCAATTAACAGGAATTTATGTAGTGAAAATGCAATAATCAGGAGCAAACATGGAGAAAATAATGAGTACAAAATAGACTCACTAGTGTACGGGAGATTTGACTTGTCGTGCGCGGGCCAAGGCATGTTAGCGCGAGGCAAGGTGATTGTAACGGCGGGGTCCTCGCACCGAATGGGTTACATCGATGCTAGACAAAGTATGTCAACCTCGATAGCTTTGATGATGCTGAGATGGGTTTGTCAAAGTGGAGCAAAGGTGATGATGTCGAGCGAAGCATGTCGACTTAACTTATCTCCATGAGAGCTCCTTTTTTTAGGGCATACTAATGTCTGGCCTCGCAACAATGCAAGATCTAAGTTTGTGCATGTTGGAGTCAAAAGTAAGGGGTGAGCAAGGGGGTGAGCCCCTTGCTGAGAGGGTGCCAAGTTTGGCATTTGCAATCTGTGCATAGGGGTATTTGGTGTGGACATTACAGTTTTTTGTCGCTTTTAGTGTGACATCTTCCAGCAGCGCGACCGGTTCACTATGCCAAAGAAATAAGCGTGATGTGCTTAGCTACTATATCCTTTGGAAATCATAAGGTACCTTGCTTCCCAATGAAAAAACTTGGCACTCGATGGCAAAGCTGAGAGCGTGTGTGCTTCCTATTATGATAATGTTGGGTGCATGAAGACATTGGAAGGTTCACATTGATGCGTCCCCTAGCTCAAATAGTTAGCAGCCGAGAGTGATGAATTTTCGACGCATGGTGGCTCCTATCACATGTCAAATTCACATTATCATCACATAACTAGTTCATTCTCACAATCGTTGATGTCAGTTAATGTTCAATGTATAATGGCGAGAGTTCCTTGGTCATGCGATGGCAAAAACTTTTAGTCTCACAATAATGATACATTTCAGTCACACCATGATGGCAAGTTCCTGCTGTGGGAAGGTATTGTCCGTCTAGAAAGTGAAAATTTCAAAAATTTAGCATGTGCTCACATAAAATACATGCTGCTGCATGACAATCATCCCACAATGCTCGATGGCATGGCGATGTAAAGTGTGCATTCATAGCATTTGATGGTGGTGTATCATATGAGTGGGGTTATGTTCGTTGGTTCTTTCCCAACCAAAAAACTTGGTGCGTGAAGACCCAACGACAAGCCTATTGGTTCTTTGTATAATGATGAGATGGAACATGATCAACACTGAGAATGAGACATTTGTTACATCGCGTTCATACACGGTGGAAGTATCCATTGCGTACAACATTGTGGGCTTATGATAGCTATTGGTTTTCAATGATTTTCCTGTTGCAGAGGATTGTGCTCAGCATATTCATGACTCCCTTGTCATTCATATGTTGATCATACGATGTAACTGAAAATTTTGGCGTTACGATGTCTATATTTTGCAAATTTTTGCATTGCATGTAAGGTCATGCTTTGGGCACTTGGCCACTTTTCAGCATTCTAGCAGCCTCATGGTAAGGATTTGGAGTCGTAATCTGATTTGTCAAAAAATTTGGCATTATGACGGTGCTGTTTCTTGATTTCATATCATGCATCAACTTGTGCTTTTGAAAATTGGTCATTTCTCCACATTTTGACATTATCGTGCACCGTAAACTCAATGTCATCACATGATTCATGAGGAATTTCGGCATTATGACAGCATCATTTCTTGACTTTCACATTGTACATCAACTCTTGCTCTTGAAACTTGGTTGTTTCTTCGTATCCTGTCGTTATCAAGCGTAGGAAGCTCGACCTCATCTCATGATTCGCGAGAAATTTTGGCATTATGACAGCATTATTATTTCTTGATTTTCACACCGTACATCAGATCATTTTTCTTATACTTAGTCATTTTTTGCTTGTTTTGGCGGCATCATGCATCTCATTACATTTGGACACACATTGCGTCGCAACCTCATAATGTGAGGATGCAATGGGTCAATTCAACCTCATGCTGTGAGGATCGGCGAGATGCCTCAACCTCATGCTAAGAGGATACAACGGGATATCTCAACTTCATGTCGTGAGGATGTAGTGGGTACCTCAATCTTCGCCCGTGAGAATGTGGTGGATACCTCAATCTTCATGTCGTGAGGATTTGGGGATACCTCAACTTCATGTCATGAGGATGTAACGGGCTACCTCAACCTTCATGCCGTCAGGATGCGGTGGGCTACCTCAACTTCATGATGTCAGGACGTGGCGGGCTACCTCAATCTTCATGTTGTGAAGATGCGATGGGCTACCTCCACTTCATGCCGTGAGGATGCAGCGGGCTACCTCAATCTTCATGCCATGAGGATGCGGTAGGCTATCTACCCCTCAATCATCATGTTGTGAAGATGCAATGGGCTACCTCAACTTCATGCCGTGAGTATGTGACATGCTACCTCAACTTCATGCCGTGAAGATGTGGTGGGCTATCTCAAATTTTGCTTCACTAAAAGTCGGCACGGAATTATACTTTGCGTATGATATAGAGGAATATGTATTGTTGCATCCGACCGAGTAGGGGAGGATGATAGTTGCACTCGACCGTGTAAAGGAGGATGATGGTTACACTCGAGCTCATAGGGAGGATAGTTACGCTCGAAGCACGTTACGATGTGAAGATAAATAACAAGTAACTCATTACAAGTATATTAAGAACAGGGTTATGGTTAGTTGCAAGAAGTGAATATAATAAAGCATTGTTGTGATAAATAAATGCCGCGGAGATTGAATGCTGGCACAATGGCAGTTAAGTATAGTAATGTTATAAAGGTGATGATGAGAGTTTCACCTAGCTCACGGTCTTACACACAATTCATATTGAGATTGTTGGTGTTCCAATTTTATCCTCTCATCGCCATGAATGCTCTTCAAGCTTGTTTTTCATATTGTGTCTGCTCCATCCGATGACAATTGATGGTCTTTATTGATGTGTGAGTTAGGATACGCTCGGATCGTGGGCAGGAACCCCTTGTTCTAACTTGCAAAAGCTTGAAGTCGTTTGTGTTTATGTATGCTTGGTGTTGCTTGAGTCAAGAGAGGTAGCTTCTTGTAGCTTGATGCTGCTTGAACCATGAGGCAGAGCCCCTTGTTCTAACTTACAAAAGCTTGATGTTGTTTTGTGTTTGTGTACACTTGGCGTTGCTGAGTTAAGGGAGGCAACCTTTTGTGGATTGATGCTGCTTGAACTATAGAATATTTTACGGTCTTTCCACTCTATTTCTGTAGAATATTCTACAGTACATTCCTCGAGTCTTCTCGAATCCTGGTGACTTGTTACAACTCCTCGGGTCGTAGCACAGCATTCCGTCATGATATGTGCCTTGTCAATCCGTCCTTAGACCTTGCTTACGGCATTCAGTATCGTTAGACCTTGCTTACGACACTTGGCGTTGTGAGGCACTTACCATATCATTACAGTTATGTAAGTTATGTAAGGTTGATTGACCGTACTGAAAACTTTCAAGCTTTAATGAAACAGTCTTTAGGACAGTATTTAAGTTATTTTAAGTGGATTGGCTATATTCAAATATTTGAAGGTATTGACTATATAATATGTACAGTATATATGGATGAAGGTAAAGTTTCAATTTGAACAATATAAAAGAGGTAAAGTTTCAATTTGAACACTATGAAAAAGGTACGAAACAAATTAGAAAAGAAATGAAATCTGTACAAAGCATTAATTGAAACATATGATGGACTTGCTTTAGAGCTCTACAAGTCATGTTTCAGGAGACTATCGTGAGAGTTCGTAACATGTTTGTTTAGAAAAATTATAGAAAGAAGCAGAGTTATGAAACAAGAGTGAATTTTATATTTAATAAAGGATAATTATTATAGAAGTTAAGTAAAGTGACGGATGACATAATGCAACAAAACACTGAATTTAAAGTTTATTTTAATACTTAGATAGATTATGAAGTTACTTTTGACTAAAAAAGATTAAACACGAAACAAGTTTATTTTAATAAAGTAAGCATAAATAGTTGAAAATACAGGAAAATTTCAAAATTCAAATTGAAACAAGTATGGAACATTTGAGAAACTTTCCATAAACATGCTTACAGTCGAGACATAAGCAACACGAAAAAGTATGAAAATAGTGCAGCAACGGTACAAAAAAGAATAAGAAAGAAGCACGAAACATTGACGAAACATGTAAGAAATAGGATTTAGTTTATTGAATATAACAAACATTGTGCAGGAACATAAAAAAAATTTAAGAAACACGTCCGGAACATTTCTGAAACATAGCATAAATATGCATTAGAGGTTAGATATCAGTAGGTCTAACGTTATGCCGAAAGTTTGTAGGTTGTTTCATAACGAAAAATATAGGAAAAAATTATAAAGTTAAGAAAGTGGACGTAAACACGTAATGAAGTTAGTTTAGACGTAACGGACATGAAATGTGATGAAAATAGTGTGGAAACGGTACAGAAAACAGTACAAAACAAGTATGAAAGACGATGAAACTATACTGAACCAAACTGAAACATATATAAAACACGAATGTGAACCAGAATAAACTCATATGAAACACGATGAAACCATACAGAAACATAGTGAACCATAGTGAAACTCATATACAACAGATGAAACCAAAGTGAACCAGAGTGAAACTCATATGAAACACGACGAAACCATACTCAAACCATAGTGATCTATAGTGAAACTCATATACAACACGATGAAACCAAAGTGAACCAGAATGAAACTCATATGAAACACGATGAAACAAAAGAGAACCTGAGTGAAACGCATATGAAACACGGTGAAACTCGTATGAAACACGATGAAACGGATATGAAGCTGAGTATAAACATGTATTACACTGGAGAAGTCTTGTTTGAAAACATTATGCTAGAAGGTTGTAGCTTGTTTCATTTCGAAAAATATAGAAAGAAGAATTGCAAAGTAAATAAACTGAAATGAAATAGTCTGAAAAGAAGTAAATATTTGTATACGCATTACTTTCAAGAATATATAATTATTATTTAAGTTAATAAAGTCTATTCATTATATTCAATATACTGCAGGAACGGTAAAAGAATTTATACCAAAAAAGGTCGAAAGATTTATGAATCTTCGATAAACATGTATTAGAGCTGAAAATTCATGTTTCTGGACATATGCTAAAACTTTGTTACATGTTTCATTACGAATAATATGGAAAGAAGAATTGTAATGTTGAAACTGGAGTGAAACATTTTCGAAGCACGTACATATTTGTGTATGCTTTACTTTCAATAAAATGTTATTATTATATAAGTTACATAAAGTGATAGAGGACAAAAATGCAAGGAAAGAGAGTTGAGCGATCGATAAAAGTCATCGTACAAGAACATGAAAAACGATGAAAACAGTACAGGAACTGTACAAATAACTATAGGAAACAAGGACGTAACATTTATGAAACTTCGAATGAACATGTATGAAACAGCAATATGACGGATGAGAAAATGCAATGCGAAAGCATCGAAGCTTTTACGAAACATGTTCGAAAGGTTTATGAAAGTTATCATAACGTTGTGTTAGAGGTCACAAGTCACGTTTGAGAACATTATGCTGAAACTTTGTCGGATATCTCATTTCGAAAAATATAGAAACTTGAATCGCACAAGTAAGAAAGTGGAGTGAAACAGTATGGAACTGATTTGAAGATTCTGAAACATTATAGAATGTCGCATGATTGATTAAGATTTGAAGAATTAATGAGAACGAAGAAAAATTATTTTTGTGGAGAAAGAAGTGATTGATCATGGAGAACTGATAAGAAACTTTCCATAAAAATGTTTCCTCGTCGTGCATATTAACCAACTCTTCAATAGCAATATTGACAGGCAATCCACGACCAGCTGTAGGTGCTTTGAATTGTTGGGCAATGCTGTCAGACTTGCTACATTTGTTGTTCTTATGGCCGCTGTGTGGGGGTAGAACAATAACTTTACCTCTAGGAATGCCAAGTAAACTGTACACTAAAGGTTTGATAGGTACAGATTTACCACCAACTTCAAGACATTGCGTATCACAATTAATTTGATTAATCAACCACATGGTGAGACATTTTGGAAGTCTGCAATCAGCAATTGTGAGAAGGCTACCAAAACCAATCTTAATAACCCAGTTCTTTTGTAACTCGAACAAACGAGCAATAATGGGAGGGATCATATGGGGAGAGCAGCGGTATCCTTCAATCTATTGGTTTTATTCATATAGTTTATGCATACTTTATATAATATTAGACATAAGCACTTAAAAACTTAAAATAACTTTTGCGAAATTTTTCCATACCCTTTTTGTAACAACTTCTTCATCCTTATTAGTCTTCTTGAGGTGCTGACATGGAAGTTCATATAAACATTTTGCATTATTTCAAGAGTCATTACTATTAGTCTTTCAAAATTATAGCAAACATACTAAGAAATGTACATAACCTCTTTCTAATGATTGGCTCTTCCGTCTTGTTCTTCTTGGGACTGTCAGAATACTTTTGGTCTGTAAATTTTGCACGTTTACGAGGTCGTAGAGTTGACGAAGAATCATTTGCCGGCCGGCCTTTTGATGGAATAGGTTTTCCAGGATTCATGGCACTCAGACGAGGGGAACTACGTTTGCGCAAAGCAGCTTTTGAACCCTCTGAATCCATTGTAATAATCCTAAAATAAAGGTAAATAATAATATCATATAATTGAGGTAACAACGTTTCCTCTTATTTTATTTACCAATACTGCAGAAATAGTATGATTAAATCCAGTTCAAATGTATCGCATCCCCCTACGAAAACTATGAAGTTCTTCGCCACGAAATGCTGGATTCTTTTTTATCAATACAAAAAGAACAATGAATATTACTAATTTTACAACAATACATTCAGGAAAACACCATCAAAAAGAAATGATCAACCAAATATGGCAGTGAAAATTTCACTTTCTACAACTGTAGATTTAGGAACCAACATTCAAGATGTTCAGAGCGGAAGCAACATTCAAGATGTTGAGAGTGGAAGCAACATTCAAGATGTTGAGAGAGCAAGCTACGTACACAACAGTTCGAGAAAATTTGAAACAAATAGAGTATGCCGGAACGCACCTGAGAGCTCAATCTCGGAACAATCTCACACCGCTGAACCGCAGCGAAAATCTCCCAAAGAAAATAAGGCGAACCCTAGACCTTGTTCGCGGGATTTGGCTTTGTTCTTCACAGACGAGGTTCACGAGAGAGATGAACAACTGACAGAGCGCAGTTCTAGAGGAAGACGAACCGACATGTGCGATGGAAAGGTGGTCCCCACACTGCGATATTACTTCTCACCACTGCAGCGGGACCCACAAGAAGGGAAATACACCACAACACAGATGCTCATACCGGTGGAAATAGAAATACTTCAGCAGAAAAGAGGAAATACGTCACGGATCTCAAAGCAGTTGGACGGTGGATTCAACTAAGGCATGTGGCGTGCACGGTAAAAAAGAGTTTTCGCACTTTTAATGTCAAATTTGCAATTTTCATTCAGGGGTAAATTGGTCTTTTTCCTATGCCCTAAACGGTGCTACTTGCCCGTTTCAGTCTGATGGCACAGCTGGCCTAGTCAACATGAATATAGTGGCCATGCTTGCGTCTCAGGGACTCACTAAGCAGGATCTGACGTTGGGACAGAGCGTACCTCTGATCTCTAGTTCTTTCGTCTTTGTAATATTGAACGACCATGCTACAAAATGTTCCAAAACAGATGTCTCGAAATTTTCTTGATCCAAACGAAAATATATCACAAGTTAACTGTTCATTCATGCATGGTGATACAACTGTTCATTCATGCATGGTGATACAAATCAAGAGATAATCACAAACGGAGCGCAAAAGAATAATGAGTGAAGAGCATTGGTGTGACAGCTCCGTATAACTAAGTTGTTAAATTAAGCTCCAAGGAAGGACTTGACAGCCGCCGCTTCTTGATCGGCAAGGGGCTCTGGACCTCCTCCTCCTCTCCCCACCTTCTCACGCCGGAGGACTTCTCCGGAACCGGCGTCAGGTTCAGGTCAAAATCCCTCGCGCACGACCCGGAACCTGACGCCGACGCCGTGAGCGACACCGACAGCCCGTCCCAGTAATGGCACCTCTTGTGTCCGCCGAGCGCCTGCCCCGTCGCGAAGCTCCGGTGGCACATCGAGCACCTGTGCCTGCCGCCCGACGTCGTCGTCGAGGACGCCGTTTGATCCTCGGCGGACGACGCGCTCACGTTCAGGGGCAGCACGGGCACCGTCCGCTTCCGGTGGCTGGCCTTGTGCCCGCCGAGCGCCTGGTGCGACGGGAAAGCCTTGCCGCAGACGGAGCACCGGAAGCGGAGCTCGCAGGCCGGCGCCGTCGTTGTTGCCCTAGTCCGTAGCCATTGCCGCTCGACTGCTGCTTGGCCGCCGGTTGCCGCGTAGGCGAGCGCCATGAGGCCAAGGGAGACGTAGTCGTCGTGGGTCATGTTCATCATGGCGTGCAAGCTGAGGTTACTTGTAGATGCTAGAAATGCTGGATATAGTGGATAGGATTCTGGTTTGGCCAGTCTGAGTTATGCGTGTATTTATACGTCCTTAGGTGGGTGCAAGTGTGTGTTATATATATATTTTTGAATGGGGGAAGGAAGGTGCCACAGGAGTTTGGTTCAAAGTAGCACGAGGGCTGACGAGAATTGAAGGCGCATGCATTAGGGGTGATTTCCAATTTTCCACACGTGCGCGCCTGCATTCATATATTATATCTTCTCGAGTAGCAAGGGGAGTAGCACTGAGTAGCAAGGGGAGTAGCACTGCTTTCCATATTCGTCCACGTTTTCTACATGTCATTGGTAAAAACATTACCTTTTTGGAGTGTGTAGGATATATGACATTGCCTGTTAATATAGCTATCACTGACAATGATATATGTGCTCTTGCAGGCCACCTATAGATTGACTCGAGTTCTACGTTTTACTTGTCATTTTGGTCATCCACGTATAGTGCACACATTTGATTATTACTCTCTAATTTCTATATATATTTGTCCTTAGTTCACTGTATGCACAGACAAAAAAGCACTAATCAGAAAAAGTAAATAAGAAATAACCACGTACCCCTAACTAAATAATATAATACAACCATATAGTCATTCCCTTTGCCACTTATACTATGTTTAATGCAAATATCATTCGATGCCTTAATTTCCTTTCGTATTGGCATAGGTGAAGAATTCAAAATTTTATAGCAATCTACTATGGATATAATCTTTGTGTGTCAAGATCCCATCGAATCATGACAAAGGACAACCAAAACAAACAAAAGCCAAAAGGAAGAAGACATTATTGTGTCTTATGAGTTACTAGGAGAGGACAAATATTTTTACAGATTTTAGCAAAATTAGTTGCAGTTGATAGAGTTATTTAATTTGATTGCGTGCTGTATATTTTCTTTTGCTTTAACTGATGTAGGAGGGACTATTATGCATGCATGCATGTTGTAATTAACCATATATACCTTGTGTGCATTATGATAGCTAGGTGCAGGCCTTGGAAGCTAAGATCTCTTTATTGTATTGCCTGTTGGTACCTGGAAACCTTTTGCCCCATTTCGTAGTGGCAGGGTTTGTTAAGCTTATCACCACATGGGAAGGAAAGTGGTATCAGTCAGAAACGACGGCTGCTACTTGGAAATTTCCAAGTACAGGACCGGCGCAGACTAAATTATGAAGTACCAGCAGGATAACCAAACTTTTTTTTCTTTGCATCGAATTAACAAGATAGTTAAACATAGTTATTTATAATTTTGTATACAACTTTGATGCTATGTGTGAGTGTGACCAGGTACTATGAACTAGTAGTTATATATTGCCCCGACCTGGTATCATTTAATCCAGTTCAAATGGGTAGGCCCTGGCCAATTAATTTTAGTTTAGTTATTTTTTCAAAAGATCCAGCAATTGCTCGTGTATATTCTCTCCATCGAGAAATGTAAGACATATTTTGATTGGTTAAGATAAAGTTTTAATCAATAATTACTTTATTAATTATATGATTAATTTATATGACATAAAATTGATATCATTAGATCACATATTAATAGAGTAATCATTGGTCAAAACTTGTCTTAATAATCAAAATACATCTTATATATTTGAATAGAGGGAGCATATTATAAGCAGATAGCAATAACTACAAACCACTAAAAGTGGAAAAGGCACAAACTAAACGAAACAAAAACCAAAGGAAAGGAAAAAAGGCAGAGGATGTGGCGTGGCAACTACTCTGTGTTTGTTCCCCAGAAGGGACGTCTCTAGGCCAGTGGCACCCGCCAACGCCATTGGAATTTCGTTTCTCTGGTCAGCGCCACAATACCTGTGGTTGATAAATAGCGATCGCCACAATAAAATGGAAAACGCCATTTTAGTTTAGTTACAACCGAGTCTATTTAGTTTAGTTACAACCGAGTCTATCCTAAGCTTCGTCACGTCAGCACCTTCCTCCAGCTGACTACAGCAAACAAAGAGAATCTTCGGATGACCCGCGCCAGTTCTAGGCAAATCAATCAACATAAATTCTGTCCTACGAACTGCTGAAGCACGGGCATATGCTCACGTTACTCCACAGTTAAGTTTTTAACGTGGCATTCCCTCTATTTAACAAATATATGATGTTTTGCATTTTGGCACAGTCTCCTGTGTGATCCTTTGACCATTAATTTTCATATTGTAGTCACATTGATATAAAATGTAAGTAGTTTTGGATATTGACGTAGTCTCCAAAGGTTTTTTCAAAGACATGTCGTTTCAAATAAAAATAACTATATAGTCATGAATGTTGATAACTCTTTTTAGTCAAACCTAAAAGTGTTTAACTATCTGAGATTCTAAAACTACTTAATTTTAGATCGGGGGGAGTATGTTAATTCATAGAAAATTATGAAAGTATTATTCATGATATATTTAGTGACACATTTTTTGTCTTACAATCTAAATAGTATTTAATATATTACTTCATTTGTTTCACGGTATTTGTCCTCGACCCACCATGCGTCCGAGGTAGCACTAAATCTAAGAAAAAGTTAATAGAATATGACCAATATCCCTATTAAACAAATACTAAAACCATTTAGTCATTTTCAAAGCATTTAAATAAGGATATATAGTGGAAATATTGTAATAACTATATTTTTTATATTCTTAATGGATAAATGTTTTGAAGAGATTATCCCAAGGCCAAGAACAGATATAATGAAATAGAGAGAGTAATAGTTAAAGTTAGAAAATTTAACTACACGTTTTTCAACACATCATGTATTTCTAAAGGGGGGTGGTATATGAGAGCTAAAGGGTTCAAAGTTTAAGATCCGGTTGGTGCAACTGAAAATAAAAGAATTGCAGCCCACTTCTTACCATCGTGCGAGTGTTGAAATGTGAGTATATTTCTCATCTTTCCACTCCAACCTGAGCTTCAGGGTGAATTACTTTTTCACGAGATACACAATTGAATGTTAGATTTTTCATTCAAGAGTAATATTCACCTAGATCGTTTCAAATTTTACTTTTCTAAGAGTTATCTAGCAACGTGGATAATTGGACCAAACAAAACTTTTCCTGGGAATTAACAACTAGCAAGCTAACACTAGTTTTGTCCTATGTCTACTTGACATCATGAGCTCCTTGACAGGTTCATCCCAACTCTTCTTCCCGGCGTTCTCTGCCCCCTTCATGTTAAGCTCGAAGTTCCTCGTGGCAGTCGACACGGCTCGACGCCGGCACCCGCATTCACACAGCTGCGATGATTAATTTGATTTGAAACAGGCAAGGTGACTATTCGATAGGTTGAAATATTCAAATCCTGTTGCAGGATGACTACTCTTTAATCTTTCTTCGGTGTTTTCTTAACTAAGGTCACCCAAATAATTACCGTGTCCCCCTCTTAAAATAATAATGGGTACTACGGATTAGCTAATTTTTAGTTGTCTGAGATTTTTTGTAAATCTCAATTGCTTAAAATTACTCAGTATGTAATACAGTCCTGAAAGTACGTAATTTTAGTGAAAAGTTACTGTAACTTTTAGTATATGGGCTATACTAGCCTGAGGTTAAGATGAGGATTGTTAGATGTTGATTTAAAGATTTAAAAAGTAACTGAGAGTAAGAAATTTGACAAAAAAAATAGACAATCTTTAATTATTTTTATTGTGTGCATGCATGTTTGATATGTACTATTGATAATTAATGGCGGCGAAGTACTCACTGTTTTATCAATTTTCTAATGGCACTTTTTATAAAAAGTTAATGGCACTTGTTGATCAGTTTGGGAGTGACGTCGTACGTGGTTCGTTAAGCTTCTCACCTACTACCGGGAAATCGTTCTCAGTACTCAGTACGATGGACGCGTGCTGCTTAGAAGATTTCAAGCATGTTGGGCGGAGCAACGACATAAGATGCATTTACCATACCACTTGATTTTAATTTTAAAATTGATCCTCAGTTGAAAAATAAAAATGACACACTGCTATGAAGGTTGTATTTCCTACCATTATACATGCTCTTAACGTGTTAGGTGTATATTCCTTGACAAACTGATGTGTCACTCGTAAAGTCATTTATTACCTACGTAGATGCCAATAAATCTTTCTTTCAATCAATATATTTTAACTATGTGATCTAGATTAATTCCACTACCCATGTCGCTCCCAAATTTCATATATAACCCACATCATCCGCTCCTAGCTAGCCGGCACTCCCATCCATCTCAGCGCCTCCTCCAAAAGCCTCCTCCAAATTTTCCTTTAGTCCTTAATGCAATATATGTTTAAACTGAAATGATCGATCAATTATACCAATGAACATCTGGATCGAAGACATCAGATGAAGAAAATAAACCACATAAACTGTCGAATCACACACATCCAGCCTTGTCCCATGGAGATTGACAATCAATATTGCCGATCCATGGTTACAATCTTTGACGGTTAAATCTACCATATGTTCATATCAATGCGTAGAAATTAATTAAATGAACGAATTCAACAAATCAAGGAACAGCTGAGAGCACTGGCTAGCTCTATTTTTCCAGCAGAAGTCGGAGGCGAGCCTAATTTGACATCCTGAGCTTCTTGGCTGGCAGTGGGCTCTGCACCTCCTCCTCCTCCGCCCACCTCTTCATCCCGGCGTTCTCCGGCACCGGCAAAAGGTTCAGGTCGAAGTTCCTAACAGTCGACGACCCTGACGCCGACGCTGACACCGACATCGACATCGACACCGACGTGCCGTCCCAGTAGTGGCAGCGCTTGTGCCCGCCGAGCGCCTGCCCCGTCGCGAAACTCCTCCTGCAGATGGTGCACCGGTGCGGGCCATTGCTTCCAACCGACCAAGCCTCCGTCTCTTCCGAGTCAGCCTGGGCGGCGGCGGCAACGTACTGCAACCCCGAAGTCAGCGGCTTGCGGTGGCTTGACTTGTGCCCGCCGAGCGCCTGGTACGACGCGAACGCCTTCCCGCAGACCGTGCAGCGGAAGCGTAGCTCCTCCTCCGGCGCGGGTCGCGGGCACCACTTGCTGGTGGCGTTCCCCTCCACCTGCAACCCCCGGGTTCCCGCGAGCGCGGCGAGGCAGATGGCCATGTAGTCCTCCTTCTTCAGCGCCGGTGTGGGGAGGGAGAGCGGGGTCGGGTCAAGGAGAGCCTGCAGGGCGGCAACCATGGCTGCTGAAACTTTGGTTTAATCTACTGTTCCCTTAATCAATCACGTAGCACTAGCTAACAGAATCTTGAATTCTATCGATGGATTTGGAGTTGGAGGCTGTGGGAGGATCAGCTAACCGCGCTGGTATATATAAGGGAGAGTGTGAAAAGCGATGTGGTGGGGAGGATCAGATATATACGCACGTTTGGTGGCGAGGGTGGAGGAGTGGAGAAGTCGTACGTCGTATGTAGCGCATGGACATGGTGGGAGGAGTCAACAATAGCGAGCGGTCAACGGCACGCACCCCGCGTACCGGCCGTTGCTACGTACGTTGGTTCGCGCTGCATGCAACTTGCGACAAAAATGTTTTTTTTGTGACAGCTCAATCGAACGTGACGTGGTTGGCGCGCCGCCTGAGCACATGCACATGCCTGCCAAGGATTTTGCGGGGCCTACGGGCAGTGGCAGTATCACATTATGTGAAAATTCGAACCCTTTTCATATACTGCACTATTCAGGATTAAACTATTGCACACAGAAAAACTAATAATACCACAATCATACTCAAACTAACAAGTAGCATAACAGTTTAGAAAACATAAACTCACTTTATAGTAGAGTTTTACAAATAACTGTAGCGGAAATATAGTAATTAAACTCGATCCGGTAGATAAACCCATCAATTAGCCTCAAAGACATCTGACTGGACATTTGCCCAAGCACTCTCCAAGATAATCATCTTCAGGAAAAAGATTAGCAACTCTTTTTGTATGATTGGTTATAACAAGAGTGAGTACATGACGTACTTCGCAAGTCACCAAGAAAAGATAATAGAATATTTATGATGCAAGGCTTCTAGACTAAGCTTCCAAGATTCATTTGCATAAAAGTGAACAAGTAGTTGTAGTATAATAAATAAGTTTAAAAGGCTAAGCTTCAGATACTAGTCATTAACCGGCACATAACTGATCCAAAAAATCTAAAAGTAAGTATTGTAAAGAGAACAGAAGCACAAACTACCAAGATAATTACCAAAGATATCATAAAGTATTTCAAAGATTAACACATCTTAACAAGTAGGAGGCTACTACCCAAAGCTTGCTAGATTGAGATTGTGCATGACCCTGGACACGGTTAATCGATTAGTTTTGCCACTCTGTAGACGTTGTACAACTTTACCCAAAGATGTGACTTATCTCTTTTATTAGTACTCACTTTGATGTACCAATCATGAGTCACAACATGGATTTTATAAATACTTTCTCGTGATACCAGCCCCGACAAACTTTTCCATCAATGTGTGATTGGCAATTATTCTCGATACTCATATAATTCGTGGGCTCTGACCGTCCCATACAAGCACTTATAGTTGCACTATGAAGGCTCAAACTAGATTGTAAAGTTAAGTCCTTACGTTGACATCGAGTGAGACAAACCACAACCAGTAAAGAGGAATGAAAAGATAATGCTCACAAATAGCCTTCGCTATTGAGCAAAAAGGAAAACGTATTGTCGAACAGCCTTTCGTCGCTGAGTACCAACCAATTTGACAAATTCTCACCTGAGTCTAGTTATTATCTAATTATTAAAACGACATCATCGGTGTGCCAAAGAGACATCATCCCTTCGATGCTCTCACAATAAAGTTGTTAAAGCAAGTAATGATCATCAACCCTTTGATGCATCGCACTTAAAACAATAAGCACCACTAAAGTTGATTAGGCACGATAGATGTGATCGTCATTAGCACTAGCATGAGGTAACGGTCTACAAAGATTTATCATTGTAAGTTTTATGTATGGAAGCAACAGGGTAATGGTTGCATATATGTGAAGGCAATAATAACATGGCATTAGGGCTTACTACCCCACTAATACTTGCTACACTAACGTACATGCATAAGTTGGCAACCACAATCATAGTTTTAAAATAGTAGGTTCTATATGATCAAAGGTGACTTGCCTTAATCAAAGTTTTCCTGGAACTCTCCCTCCAATTGATCCTAGTACTCCTCTGACACGTTTGAGTCTACATGTTATGTATGCAATAACTCACAACAACACCCAAATAAGAAGCAACAACTCCAAATTAAGATCAGATAAAATGAAAGCTATTTCAGAAAAGAATAGAAAGGTATAGATAGCAGTGGTGGGGTGGTGCAAGACGAATAGGTGATATAAGAACAACGCAGATGGAATAAGGGTTCCAAAATTAGGGTTTGAGGTGGCAAGGTAGATAGGACTAAGTTTTAGCTCTACGGGAGTAGGTTGTGCTATAGGTAGGTGATAAACTACTAGGCGTGTGGAGGTGGCACGAATTGACGGGATTATGTATTAATCAACGAAAAAGAAGGTACGGCGAGATATTCCTTCTTGTGGAGTTGTCACGGCAGGGTTTCTACCATCTTTTGCTATTATGGCAGGTGTGCAGCAGAGGTGCGGCAAGCGCGGTAGCACATAGCAGCGCGGGTGTGGTGCTGAGGTGCAGCAGCGCGGTGTGGCAAGCGCGTGGCAGAACGCGATAGTGAGGGGACATGGCAAGTGGAACACGACAGCGAAGCGGATACCGCGAGGCTATCGTGGCAACATGGTCGCGCGGAACTGCTACCGCTGCAGGGTGCGGCAGCAATGGTGGCTAGAGCAATGGGGGTAGATGGTGGGTTAGAGGCGATCGCCGGCGATGGGAGTTGCATGGCAGAGATTGGTCGGCGAGGTTGGAGACTGGGGAGGCAGGAGAGGTGAGCGGAAGTGGTTGACCTACATGGCGCCGGTGACGAGTTAGACAACGAAGGGGCTCTTAGGGTCTAGGGCATAGACGCGAGCGGTAGAGGAGGCGAGCGAGGGGGCATCGTGCTGAGGTGGAGAGGAGGGGGTTTTGGCCCTCTATTTAGAGGTGAAGGGGCTATGGTTTCGGCCCCTTGCCTTGGCGTGCAAGGCGGCGGCGGCGGCGACATATCCAACTCGGACACGAGTCCAAGTACGGCTCAGACTAGTTGACGCGGCGCGCAAGCAAGGCGGCGAGCGTGCTGAGGTGTGGCAATGCTGGGCCAGGTGAACCATGGGCCAGAGTGAGGAGAAGGAGGGCTAGGCCGAGGAAAGGAGGCGTGACCGAAGGGTGATGCGCGCGGCAAGGAGCTATTGTGGCAGAAGGAAGAAAGATGGAAAAAGAGAAGGAAAGAAGAAAACGAAAAGAGAATGAAAAATGATAAGAAGAAAAGTGAGAAAAGAAGAGGTGAGCTTGATCCACAATCAAATATATTTCGAAATCAAACATAAATCAGAAATTAGTTTGAGTTGGACTTAATTCAAATTAAAACCTCTAAATTAATTTAAAAATATATTAAACTTATTAACTCATTTAGAAGCGCATATTTTTAATTAAAAATAATTATGAAATTTTAAAATATTTAAAAACTTGAGTTGTTACGTGCATAGATAGAGGCAGGCGGCGTGTGTACTTACGCGAGATTGGTGCTATACTTTTCGATATCGGATGTGGACGTATCACCGGAACGACCATGCAACCAGTAAACGTTCCGATCTATGGTATATAATAGTGAACGTCGTGTGAAGAATTTTTTTTGGGTAGATCGACTCGGTCGATCGCCCCAAATTATGCCCTGATCGATTGAGCCGTCTACAGGACGTACTACAGGCCGGAGGACGCAGAATGCACATAGTTGATCTCCGAGTGATGAGCGTAGGATGTGTATGTGCCGTGTGTATTTTCTAATTCTGGGTTGTCTAAAAATTTTATAAATTTTAATCACTTATAATTAAATGTTATTTAGCCTAAAATTATATTTCTTGAAAGTGTACAATTTTATTAAATGTAACTGTAATTTTTAGTCTGTTGGTTATATTAGAGTGAGATGGAAATGAGGATAGTTAGACGTTGATCCAAAAGTTTAGAAATGCGCCTGAGATTTAAGAAAATTTTAGACAACTTAGAAACACACAATCCCAAAAATAATTAACTGATTTGTGCCAAAAGACTTTTTCTGGTTTAGAATAGACTATGTTTTCGATTTTCCTTTTTACGGTATCAATATGCAACTTTGACGACCATTAATTTTTATATAGATATGTAACTATATAATACTTTTTATTATGAAACTAATTCTCATGAAAATTCTAATGGTACCATTTAGAGCTAACAAATTTAAATATGTTTTTATAGTAAAAAAATTCTGAATACACACTTTCTGACACATCATCTATTCTAGAAGAACTTTCAGCAGGTTGAAAAATGAGGTATAGGGTACACTATATGTGACTTATTGGTCATTCAGTTCATTAGTTTCATATTAAGTTTAGCTTACGTGTAGTTAAGTGCAGACCACTCTATCTTTCTCTCAGATTTTTTTATACTCTGCTTTTCTGAAAACTGTCTTTTTGATAGTGGCATAGTCTTTAAAACATAATTTTAACCATTAATTTTTAAAAATATATTTATAAAAATATTAACTTCTAGGGAACCCGAGTAACTAAGTAAACACTATTGTTCCAAAGTACAAATGAAAAGGTCGTGGAATTAATACATGGCAGTACAAATGAATTTTTACCGGTAGAGAGCGAGGGTGCTAATACCACCTTGAGTGTGACACGTAAGCATGCAAATCTAGCGCTCAAACAGATATGTACAGTTTTTGCCGGCAGATAGATTATTCTCGACAGTTAACTGTCCTTAACCTCATGTCGTGGTGCAGAGGAAGTTAACTTGCTTCGTTCTCGTACATTGTACTCTGGCAACTTCCCCGAAATGGCAAAACCGAAGAAAATTTAGGCGCACACAACACAGAGTCCAGTCCACTAGTTCAGTCTCTAGAAAAGGAGAATAAAACGAAAATCGCACGTGTTTCATGCTACGTTTCTGACCTTGAGGATAAATTATAACAGATGCATGCATCTGCGGACCGGCTTTTGACTGGAGACTTGACCTGTGGCTAGCTTGATTAGCTCCATTGGTTTTGACATCGCACTTACACGTCATAGTCGAGATCCGAATCAAGAAAACCACGAAAATTCTCTGGTTTCTATTAAGAAATAAAGGAATTTTAGAGAAAATTTGAGGACTAAAATCCTGACGAAAACATTGATATTTTTGAAATATTAATTTTTATTCAGAAATTACAAAAATATTATCGAAAATTAAACATTTACAAAAATGGCTTCAATCGCTACTCCTTTTGGCGATAGGATAGACATCGTTAACCGTATCAACAATTCAAGCTGGAATCACCACCAACAGCAGCGATTAGGCACAACCGCCAGCTGGGATAGCTATTGAGGCAAATCGCCACCGGACGTGGCAATAGCTGGTAATCGCCGCAGGGCCGTGGTGATAGCACCGAATCGCCAAATCAGATGGCGATAACTCCTCTGCAAGTATAAATTTAGGTTTCTTCCTTTAGATTTCTGCGATAGCTCCTCAGCAGCATCTGACGCCTCCTCCTTTAGTTCTTTTGAAAAAATAGTGGGCCTTCTGAAGTAGATAGTTTGAGAGGAGAAGAAGAAGTATTTTTTCCTTACTCATTTGCTGGTGTAATAGAAACATTCAGATCTATAAGTTGCGTTAATTATCATTCGTTTTTCATGCAAATTGCTAGATGTTAGTGATCCTGTTTGGACTGCAAGAATGGACCATGAAGTTCTTAGAGTTGCAGTTGATAGGAGAAGCGATTGTAAAATTCTTCGTTCACAGACCTAGGAGAAAGTTCAAATATGTGTGATTGCGGAAGTGTTACTAAAAAAGGGTCTCCCTGCACTGACCAACAAACAAGTGCGCAAGAGAGTTGCACAAGAGGTGGGAGAGGATGAGCGAGCTTAAGAAACTCCCCAGGCAAGGTTCACAAAAGACAAATATTCTGGAGGAACAATAAGTATTCCAGAATCTCTGTACAATAAGCACATAAGGGTCAACACGTTCACAATCTCTTTATAGTAAGTTGTGACCATTTTCATGTATCTTCTACGTTTGTTAGATGACACTCTCGATGTGAAGCTACATCCGGAGGATGCAGGGTTGTTCAATAACAGGATCTCAAATTTTGGATGAATGGACCTCCTCTGGAGAGACCCGTTTGCTTATAGGAGATATTTAGTGAAGACAACATTTGAAGAAGATGAACGTAGGGTTGCTGGACTTCCCCCTTTGTCAAAAGGTGGGGTGGATCATCTAAGGATCAAGGTGCAACTAGTTCATCAACGAAGGTGCAAAGTGACTCAAGTGATGAGGACTTTTCGAACATGTCTTGCTTCAAAGCCCCCTCTTAAGGCACTACTACACAAGAGCTTTGTACATATGGTTAGGAACTCCCGTATGGGACACTTTTTTGAACCGACTATACTAAAGCGTCTGCACAAATCAGGTTTGTACACACGGTACAGTTCCAACCGTCTGTGATGTAGTTTTAGGATTGCAAAAGAAAAAAAAGGCTAGGGCCAAGCGGCCGTTCGCACCTCACTTTTCCCATTCACGCGCACGTCATATGCGCGCGCCTTTCGCCACGCCACACCCGGCTAGGCGAGGCGAGTGAGCGTGCACGTGTGTTATTTCTCTTCTCTCTTCCAATTGTTTTAGAGAGGTGTGGAGCACCAACCCTTATAAGGTAGTCTTCCTCTACTTCAACTAGCAATATGGGACTAAAACTCCACTAACTCTTGCCATGCATTAATTCTAACAAGTGAGACACTACAATACAGACGGTTCCAAACTAAAACCTTCTATACAAATAGAACAGACGGTTCCAAACTAGAACTGTCCGTGATACCATTTACAGTATAGACAGTTCCAAACTAGAACCGTCTGTGATACCATTTACAATATAGTAATTAAAACCATCTACATTGTAGCATCCCACCTAATGGGAACTCTTCGTAATCATTGTCTCAGATGGTTCTCTTTTGAAACCTTCTGTGATACTCTCTGTACAGATGGCTCTGAAGAGACATTTCAGAGCCGTCCGTACAGGAGTGTCCTATTAAATGGATTCTGTAGTACTAAAGGTTCTTCACAAGTGATAGCGAAGATTACTTCATGTAGTCATATCTGAAGTGACGAGTTGCTAAATCTACCTATGATATTTCTATCCAAGTTGTGTTTGTTTTCAAAACTAAATGTAGCAGTGTAATATGGATTTGGACCCTATGTTTATTTAACCGGAACCGTTAGTCATTCACCCATTTCTATCTATGTTACTGCTATCTACAAATGAACAGAAGAAAACAATATCCATTATTTTATACAATAACGAACGCCAATACAATAACATGAAGTCAAACAAAGCATAACACGATATTTCTAAGGTGAAAGTTGAACTGCCTATCGCATATCACCGTCGCAGTCTCTTCTTGATCAATGATGGTGACCACCTTAGTGGTGCACTAGCCGCTCTTTGACCCCTGCATACGGCGCTTGTCGGGTCCTCGTCCTCCCACTACTAAAAAAAGGCTTTTTTGGACCCCTCATCTCAGCCAGTTTTCCAGAAATCGACAGCAATAATGACTACCTCAGCCAGTTTTGCTAATTGACCCGGCTGCGAAGAAATAACCAGCTGAGAAAACATATATTTTCAGTCAGTTTTTATTTTCAACCAACTGTAAACTTTTCAAGACGGTTCATAAGTACTCTCAGCCAGTTTTAGAAAACAGTCGGCTGGAATTAATTTCATCCGATCAAAGGCCTGGCCTATATTCTTGCACCGCTGCCAATTCTCGTTAACCCTAATCCGCCTTGCCTCCTCAGCCGCCTCTCCCTCCTCTATCCTCTCCTCACGAGCCGATCTCGATCCAGATCTCCTCATCAGTTGCCAGCCTAAATCCCTCCCGATCTCTCTCCCAATCGAGCCCATTCCCTCCCGATCTCAATCCTTCTTGATTTCCTGCACAGCTGCCCCTAGCAAAAAATTCCCCTCTAGCACGGCTAGCTGTTCATGGTACACACCCTTTGCGAAGTCTAGAAGCAGCGGAAACGGGGGAACGGGGCGGCGAGAAGAAGAGAGAAGTGTGACGAAACGAAAGCGACGCCACAGAACCCGGGCGCTACTAATGGAGCCCAGGTCTGAGCCCCTGATGGAGAGGAGAAGGCCGACCTAGAGTGCATCACCGACATCAAGGAATCGGCGGCGTGCGAGTACAAGGAGCAGGCCGCCAGTTCGACTGCTACACCAAGGCCATCACCTAGATGGAGCCGCTCTCCTCCCCCACCCCCTAAACCCGATGCCTCCGACCTCCTCGCCAACCGCGCACACATCAACCTCCTCCTCGGAAACTACCGCCACGCCCTCGACGATATGGAGTAGACCCTCCAGCTCTCCCCTTCCAACTTCAAGGTCCTCACCCACACGCGTGTTATACTACCCCTGTCTTTTCTATCAGATTCGGTAGAGAGGCGGCCATGTGATGTGTGAGGTTCTTGTTGTAGCTAGGTGCATTACCGGGCGGCGAAGGCCGCCCTTACTCTCGACTTGTCGCCGGAGGCGGCATCCTTCTACTGGAAGGGCTCGATCAGGACCCTGCTAAAGGTGAGCTCAAGAAATTTCTCGCACAAGTGGATGCGCAATGCTGCGAGCAAGATCATCATAGGGTCAAGGTTGCATAGCCGTATTTGCATACATTACTACTTGACCATGGAATTTTTTGTGGTAATTAGGATCTGATTGCAGTATGTTTTATTCCTTTTTTGGTTTGTGCTTGTAGAACTCTTTGGTAATTAGGATCAAGTTGTGTTTCCAGTGAGCAGGGGATGTATTTTTTTAATTCAGTAATTAGCATTTGGTTCAAAAGTTTCAACTGACTGAGGAATTGATTATGCTTGACCGTTAGCTGGCCGGAACCGACCGGAAAAATAAAATATATCAATCGGTTTAGATTTTGAACCGACTGAGAGATTATTTTCCAAGCCGGTTTGAAAACGGCTAAGATAACATGTATTATTAGCTTCCTTTGTCTATAGCCGGATCCAAAACCGGCTGAGATAGGCATTTTTAACCGGCTATGAAGGTTATTTCTGTAGTAGTGTCCGGTGCTGGAGTCTCTTGTGTTTCCTAAGTAGGCAACGATGGCGCCATCTCAACCACCTCCACGTCAAAAGTAAAGTCATGATCGTCCATACTATCCATGAGATAGTCGTCGATACTCAGTCTACCAGGTAGTCGAGGAGGAGCAATGACAAGACCTGTATGTGGGTGAAATTCATTAGCAGTTGAATAATATATTTTTTTCATAAGAAAAGATAATGGTTTTACCTGGGTGCCTCATTACGTGTGGGGGCGCACTATGCTGTCACGTAGAACCATCCGCCTCTGTGGGCGCCGGTGGTTGTCTAGCAAGAACCAGCGGGTGTCTCGATTGTGTAGGACGTGGTGGTCGGTGTGCTCCTCAGCCCGTGCCTAGCCCGTGCCTGTCCCAACATGGATGTCATCTCTGTGCGTGCACCTGAATACGTTCATGATCTTCTTAGTCAGCTCTGTGGTCCTTGACACAAAGGAGTAGGCCTCAGTGCCAAATGGGTATCAGCCAAGCTAAGAGGTGGCCTCCATGTTTACTTGTATCACCCATTATCCCTGAAAATTGAGAAGCATGGGTCAGCTACGAAGTTACGTGAAAGTAACGACATGGCACGTAACGACATGGGAAATAATTACTTTGCTGCACTAACCATCAAATCGTGCATTTTTGTTGTGTGAAACGGGTACATGCCTGACATAGAACCACCCGCGTGATGTGGAGGCGTGCTTCCATGAATACAGTGGATGCGCGTGCATGGCAAGTACCACTAAAGGTAGGCCTCGAACTCGACATAGCTGAAGGGTCACTCCTTAGCCTAGACAGTGGTCTCAGCATTGGCCCACTGATCCACAAAAGGGACAAGCCGTGCTGTCCACTGTGAGACCCTCATACTTCCTCACTTGTTGAGTCCACCTGTAATAAGCAATTATATAATCAACACTGTGTTGAGCTAATTTATTTATTTTATGTAAAAACTTTTGAAACTTCACTTCTGTGTGGGCATTTGTATTGACTCGCTCAACTTTTAGAGGCAAGTACATCTGGTGCAAGTCAAACTACCTCATGACACGGTGAGGTGAGTGATCCTCCACACTGATGTCGAAGGCAAGCTTTGACGTCGTCCTCTGGTACCTCTCGTCTCGGCGGCAGAGTGTAAACATCCCCAAGTGTGGTGCTTGCCTCGTCCGGGCTTCATGATGATATGGCTCACATATGACACTCAGTGGAGGAAGGTGCTGGAACTACTCCGTGAAAGAAAAGTAGCAGTGCCAAATGTTTGCCTTCGCCCACTGAGATTGTAACACATAGATAGGAATTTGTTAGTACATATAATTAACAAACTCATAAGTTCAATTAAAAAATATGCAACTTACTCGTATTTGTGTCCCCACATGGACCCAAAAGTAGGTCTATTCTCGAGCAACTCAGATCCACCTCCACAGTAGAAGTTAGGACCATAAGTTGAGTCGTCCACCCAAGGTCGCCTAATCGGGAAGCAGTCGAAGCACCACAACTGAAGAAGCAACGGACAACTGGGCAGATTTGCATTCGCCTTCACCCACTGAAGTCCGCGGTTGAGCCGTTACATGTCCAGATCTTTGCCAAATCTCCCCTCGAGGCTGTCAAGTTGAAAAGAAATGTTAGATTACAAAAATATATTTTATATAAATGAACAAAATAAGTATGTACCTCAAACTGCCAGAGCCACATCAGCCTGAGGCCATGCTTCAGGCACTCCCTGGCCACCTCAACCTGCGGTGCACCTGTGGGTAGTGCGGGTGCAAACCTGTGTTCAAGTGAATCACACAAATAAGATAATATGAATTAGTTAGAAAACATGTGCTCAATAGAAATTAGTATCATAATATATTCCTATGGAATGTACTTGTGAGTTCACGACTCATGAATCCTCCACGTGTGCTCCGGTATACGAGTATAGAACACTCCAAGGTTGCGCTCTCCTGAGGCTAGCCGCCTAGAGCGGTGCTCGTGATCCTCCCGATCATCTATAAGCTCTACACCAACCATACCTACAAATGAATTAAACAAAACTGACACTATAACAAACAACTCTAATACAATGGGAATGAATCAAATAAGCATTCATAGATAATGGTTCTCTATGGTAATTCAGGCAAGCATTCATATTACAACGTACTTATTACAAACCAGTTACATATTATAAAGAGTTGCTACATAACCAACTAATGTCCTGACCCAGATGCGGCACCACTAGATATATCCTCCCTCCTTTTGTCTTCCTTCATCTTTGGACATATGTTGATCCAGTGGCCAAATTTCTTGCAGTAGCCGCACTGTCTAGCCTATTTTGTAAAGTAGTATGACACAAATGGCCTAGTATCCATCTTTGTATTAGCAGCTGCAACAAGAATGTGAGAGAAAGATTTGTGTAAAAGCATAGGCTTGTTGCACATACACATGACAATGATATTAGGCTCCACCAGGATAGTAACTTCTTGAGTAATCTTCTCGATGCAAACTCTGAAGCTACTCTTCTGCTTCAAACATACCTCAAACCTATGCTACACAGTTCCTGTACGTCTGGCTTTGTGTATTTGCCCCTTCTTGACCTTCTCTTCCATGTACATCATAGTCGCAGCACAGAAAGGCATTCCACCGAATTTTTCCATATGTAGGACAGTCTTTTCATGTCTCTCCTAAAAATATCTCATTGTGCCATCCAACGATCCCTCCAAAATGACCACCAAGAGTAGACCTTGCACTACCCTGAGAACAAAATTATAGACCTCGGCAAGATTGCTAGTCATGATGTCATATCTAGCACCGCCTATGTCATGGAGCAGCGACCACTGCTCCAATGGCTCCTTATTGATCCAATCTGAGAAACACTTGACACCTTATTGTTCCAAAATAACTCTCACTTTCAAACTAGCTAGGAACCATAACCAGTTCTCACAGTTGGAAAAGGCCATTACCAGTAGCATTAGCTAATCATTTCCGTCTGTCCCAATGGTAGTAAAGATAGTCCCCTTCATCCTTCATGTCATGATTATCCCATCAATATAAATCAATGGGCGACGGTATCTAAAAGCTGCGGCGTAAGGATGAAGTTTAGATAGTTTTATGGTTTAAGATTTAAAAAAATTGAAGCCGTGCAATAGTCAAAGAGTAAGTGACGATTTCCTATTTATACATCTTTCACATCATTAAAACCTGTGGTAGAAGATAGAAAAACTACATAACTACAGACTCATGATTTCTTTTATAGATAGCTATCTTGGAATGACAGCTCTAATAAAATAGACAACTAATTTGAAACAACTTGTTTTGAGATTTAGGTTCAGCATTACAAAATAGGTGTGATGGAAGTAAAAAAAACATGCTATAGTTTCTACATGAAAAAGGTTGGAGAAGGAGATAAGATTTCGGAAGGACATGTGACCGGGAAAAACCATCCTTATCCCATCTCCATCCTACGCTATACAGGATTTGCGGAACCACGGAGTATTATTGCTACTGTCCTAAATGGGGGTTGGGACACATTTAGATTTTAGAAGAATGCCGTGGGGAAATGTGGTACATTTAGATTTTAGATTGGAAATGTGGTACGAGGTGGTAGCCGCCAGCTCCGACATTGAATTATCAGATGATGAAGACAAATCTACTTAGATCAATGCTGCGCCTTTGCACCCAAAAGGCTTTTCAGTTGGCTCGCTATACAAAATTTCGAAAATGGCTGGTACTAAAATTCCCACAAAATTATTTTGAAAAGCCTAAGGTACATCTAATAGTTAGAAATTGAGGCTAACTGTTAAGAAAAACATAGTAACCAAAAAGAATGTAATCAAAAGAGGCTTCCGTGCTGAACCTGAAACTATTGATCATTTATTTTTGAGTAAATTTCAATTTAAACCAGATATTTATGGATGTGAAAAGTTTTAACAGATTTAATCTTTCCGATAGACTGAACCAGATTAAAGCATCAAAATTCATGTTTAAACCAGATTTAATATTGGGTCTCCATCCTGTCAGATAGAACCCATAGTCACTATTACAGAAATAAATATCCAAGACGCCTTATTATAGGTGATTCGTCAAAATCATTTATGATGAGACTCATTATAGATTTTTAAAAATCAAAATTAACATCAGGGATTGTTTTTCTATAGGTTATCACAAAACCGTCTGTGATACGTCATAGACCGTTCATGTGTTGGACCAACCCACTAGGCCCAACACGAACCCAAATTGCACTCTCGTACCCTAAAAGATGGATTATATCCAACCATCGTCGAACCGTTAAGTCCCAGCCGCCCCATCAACCATATCCTCCTAGATCCAACTTGATCGATAAGTCCCAAATCCCCGACACGCCACCGACGCAATGATGCCTGTTAAATAGGGATCAGCTCCACCCCTCCTCCCAGATCCACCTCCTCCTCCCCTCTTCCTCCTAGATCTTGTTGTTGTCGTTGCTGGAGGATCAGGGGGAGGCCCTTGTCTTCCGAGAGGTTGGGAATGTGGTGAGATGCATTTAGCCATTGGAAGAACAGTAGCGGCGGCACCTAGCTGTGAAGGAGCGGCACAACAGCAAGCTCCCTCCATCGTCACGATCCGCTAGATCCACTGGTGCGCCGACCCCTCCACCTCCCTCCACTGAGATCCCTCGTGGTGGCAAGGACACATCTCTATCGGGACCTTGCCAATTGTTAGTTCGTCCCCTCCGGCATCCACCTGCCCAACTTCATCCCCTCCACACGTGGGTGTGGTGGGCTAGTAGGGGAGAAGAAGATGAACAAGCTGCTGCGCAGCGATCTGAGTTACTCTAGTTGTAATGCTCATGTTTGTGACTTTTGTTGTCATCCAAATGCAACGCTATGCGACTTCTTATGTGTAATCCAAATGCAATTTTCGAAGATTGAATTTGTGTGACTTCTTTCGTGTGATTTGTTCATGTTTTTTATGTATAGATGGATCTGCTTCCACCTCTATGTTGGTGATTTCGATGTTATGTTGGTTTAATTAATTTCAAAAATTTCTAATTTTTTATGGTTTTTTAAATGGAGAATCCAAATTACAAATGGTTCTAATGCAACCATTTATGACGTGGAATTCAAATCACATATTCTTGTTGACAAACAGTTCAAAAAATGGTCTTTAATGATGATTTTGAACCACCTGTGATAGGGTTTTCTATAGTGATGTGTCAGGCTGATATGTTGCTGATCAGAATGCCACATCACTCGATAGGTGAGCACATGTACAGCATGAGCGCAGGGAGAGGAGATGAGGTGGATGGGGTGTTTGTGATTATCTTAGTGAAAAGGGACCGATTAACAAAATTCAGAGGGGTTAATTGTAAACGGCCATCTCAGGCAACTTTGTGAAAAGTTACTTCTTACATAGTGTCCACATCATTAAATGGATGTCAACTCACTCTCACGTCAGCCTGACAAGTAGTGCTGACCTGATAGGATGAGCACTAAACATTTTGGTGCTTAAATCTGGTTCGATGTGTCATAAAGTATTAAGTTTGGTTCGATATTTTGTAAAAAATTAAATTTAGTTCAAGCTGTCGCGGTACCATAAATTTCTGGTTCAAATTGAAATTTACTCTCTATTTTTCCATTGCCCAATTGTGAGATTTGTTTAGAATTTGGCAAGTTGTGCCTATGGGCTACAATCTATACCTTGCAACGTTGAAAATCTGTTAACAAAAGGAGTCGGTCGAAAGCTAGCGATGGCGGTCGTGGTAGCTACTATTTTACGGGGGCTGCCGGTCTCCTGTTTCTTTTATTTGCATTCAGTACCCGCAGTGTAGTCAATCTGTGTTATGTGTGCGAACAAATGTTAGAGCAAGTCCAGCAACTCCCCGATTGCCTCCCTGATAGCTAGAATAGGGGAGAAAAGAGAAAAACGCCCCTCCAGCAACTCCCCGACTGCCTCCCCTATTATCGGCGCTCCCCGATATCCATCTCCCTCTCCCCTATCTCTCGGGGCAGCGGAGGCTCCCCGATCCGTCCCCGATCTGCGTGAAGGCTCCCTCCGGAAGTGTCCTTCCCGCCACCACAGAGCTGCCTCCCTCTCAGGTTCGTCACCTTGCCCCATTTTTCTCAGATCTAGGGGAGAGAGAGAGAGACCTGGGGGAGAGATTGAGAGAGAGAGAGAGAGAGAGACCTGGACGCGGACTAGCCGGCAGCGATGGCAGCGGGGGTGGTTGGGGCTCGCCGTGCCACCTCCATCTCCTCCGCCGGTGCCGGCTCCGGCCTCGCCAGCCCCGCCCGCGCCGGGTCGTCTTCCTCGGTCGTGAGCGCAGCTAGCCCCAAGCCGAGCCGGCCCACGGCCGCTCTCCCGCCGCTTCCTCCGGCCGCCGCTCTCCCGGCCGCCGTTTTCCCGCCGCTCTCCCCCGCACGCGCGTAGTCGGCCTCAAGCCACGCCGGCCCGCCGCCGGGTGCCCCGCCGCTTCCTCCGGCCACGGCTCCTTCTCTTGCCGCCGCCTTCCTCCCGCCGCGCGGAGCGCCGCGGATCCTTCTCCCGCCGCTGCCACAGACCGGTGCAGGGGGCGGCAAGGGCGAGCGGCGATGGGGGCGGCAGGGCCGAGCAGCGCAGGGGCGGCAGGGCCAAGCGGCGATGGGGGCAACGGTGAGTGGCAAGCGGCGTCGGGGGCGCCAGGGGCGAGCGGCGAGCGGCGCAGGGGGCGGGAGGGGCGAGTGGCACCAGTGGTGAGCTAGCGGCGCGGGGGCGGCAGGGCGAGCGGCGAGGACTGCCTGAGCAGCAGGGGAATGCTCTGGAGAAAACCATTATGTGTAGTGTAGCAACTGAAACAACAAATAAGATGGCATATCATGGATTCAGTTGTTCAGTCAATTGTAAAATCGATGTTACTCTTTTCTTCTCACTAGGAAAAATGGTTCAAGTAGTAAAACGCATGGCATGGCTAATATTGTGGCCTCAGATGCTTGGTTGTATATGTGTATATTCTCATGACCATATAACATGTCATGTGTTCACATCTGCATGTTCTTCCAGAGAACCAGAACAGGAATCTGTTCTGAAGATTCGGACTGCATATTGATTTTGTGTATGCTGCTGCTGTATGCTAATCTGACATCGCTTTGCAAAGGATCTAGATGTGTATGCTGCTGCTGCTAGATTTTGTTGTTGCTTCTCATATATATGTATCCGTGTTGCTGCAGATTGTTGTGATGGATAATCAACAATATTATGACCTTTTGCAAAGCGATGTCGGATTGAATGATTTGAGTTGGAGTGAATCACAAGAAGTCGATCTCGATGGACCTGAACAATCTACCCCTCCCGTGAAAGCAAGCTCAAAGAGACAAAAAAACTTCAGCGTGCTTGAAGACGAGGTTTTGGTGGATGCATACCTGGAGATAAGTCAGGATCCAGTCATAAGAGTTGACCAACCTCGTGCTTGTTATGGAAAAGAGTCCATGATTACTTTCATGCCAACAAGAAAGAAGAATCGGATCGAACTCAAAGTTCTCTCCAACACCATTGGGCTGTTATTCAAGAACAAGTGAATAGGTTTTCTGCATGTTATGCCCAGATTTTGAATAGAAACCAAAGTGGGATGACACAAAAAGATAAGGTAAAAATCTATGGTTCGCACGGTTGTGTTCATATGTTCTGTTTTGTTGTACTAATACATAGGTACTAATGCAGGTAACTCAGGCATGTATTAAGTACCGGGAAGATGACAAGGGAAAGAAATCATTTGGATTGATGCATTGCTATGAAAAATTAGAAAAAGCCAAGAAGTGGACATCTTGGTTGACTCAAAAAAAACAGAAGACGACCTCCATGGCTACTCCGGGTTCATCTGCTCGTAGTAAAAATGCTAGTGAGTTCGAGGATGACGCTACATCTCCCTCGAAAGATGTTCCCACAACAAGACCAATTGGTAACAAGGCGGCGAAACAACTATTACGACAAGGTAAAAGTTCTGCCTCTACAGGAAGTAGTGTCATGGAGGCATTTGGTGGTATGTTATCGGCTAGGGAGGCGAAGAGACAAGAGTGCTTTGATCTTGCTATTACAATGGACCAACAAATAGAAGAACAAAGGTTGGTAGAAGAAAGGAGAAAGACTACAATAGAAGAAAAAAGGGTGGCATTAGAAGAAGAAAAGATACAACTCAAGAGAATGATGGAAGAACGTCAAATAATGAACATGGACCTTAGTGGCATGGATGAGCAACAACAAGAATACTACAGAATGAGGCGGAGTCAGATCATCAGTGCGCATCGCAACTCATCGGGTTGACCTTCACTATTTGTTGTATGAACTTTATATTATTTTGTTGTAATCTTTAGTTCGTCGTATGAACTTGGACTTTTTATTGTATGAACCGTCTGGATTATAAACTATGTGTTGTATGAAATAGTTGCTCAGCTATATCAAAAAAATAGTTGTAGAAAATGAAATAGTACCGCTTACACCCCTCCATAATTTAAAAACATTACACCCCTCCATAATTTAAAAACATTACACCCCTCCATAAATTAAAATGACTACACAGACTACATTATTACTACCGCTTACATAAGCTACATTTCTCCTCGGATCTGCCATAGGTGCTCAACTAGATCAAGTTGACGCTGACAATGAACTTGTTTGTTTCGAATATCACTATGAACTTGAAGAAACTGAGAAAATGAAGCTGTATGTTGGCGAGAAACCGTCACTCTTTCTCCCATATAATCATAGTTGTAGTCTTCAGGGTTTTCACGCTCATTTTCAATTATCATGTTATGCATGATGATACAAGCTGTCATGATATCTCCGATTGTCTCTTGATCCCAATACTTTGCTGGTCCACGAATAATGGCAAAACGAGATTGTAGAACTCCAAAGGCTCGTTCGATATCTTTCCTAGCACCTTCTTGAAATTGGGAGAAATTTTTGTTCTTTTGCCCTATTGGATTTGATATTGTCTTCACGAATGTGGCCCATTGCGGATATATGCCATCTGCAAGGTAATAACCAATTTCGTAGCTGTGACCATTGATATTATAATTCACTTCAGGAGCTTACCCTTCAGCTAGCCTTGCAAACACAGGCGAACGGTGAAGAACATTTATATCATTGTGAGATCCTGGTAAACCAAAGAAGGAATGCCAAATCCAAAGATCTTGTGAAGCAACAGCTTCAAGAATGATTGTGGGTTCATGGACATGGCCAACAAAAAAACCATGGTATGCTGTAGGGCAATTTTTCCACTGCCAATGCATGCAATCTATGCTCCCTAGCATACCTGGAAACCCCCTTTGTTCTCCAATTGCAAGTAATCTAGCAGTATCTTCTGCATTTGGAGATCTCAAGTACTGTTCACCAAAGACCTCAATCACAGCTCGCACAAATTTTCTAAGAGTTTCTAAAGCGGTGCTCTTTGCTAGTCGATAATAATCATCGGTAGCATCAGCTGGTAGTCCATAAGCTAGCATTCGAAATGCCGCGGTGAACTTTTGCAAAGGATGTAACCCAAGAATGCTAGCGCTATTTCTTTTCTGCTCAAAATACCTATCATGTTGCTGTATAGCACTCGTTATGCGTTGAAAAAGAGGACGATGCATTCTAAACCTGCGTGGAAAAAATGAATGAGACATGAAGATCAACCAGTAAGGCGAAAAAGAAATCAAATGCATCAATTGCAAACCTGCGGCGAAACACCCTTGGGGGGTAGGTAGCGTTCTCTGCAAAGTAGTCTTTGTAGAGCCTGAGATAACCTTCGGCATTCTCACGATCAATGATTTGACGTCCCGCCACTAAACCGCTATGGCGTGGAGCATCCAACCGCTCTTGTTCTTCCTCTGCTATAACTGCAGCCATCATGAGTTCCTCTTCATCGGACAAGGAATCCAAGCATAATCGTCGGGCCAAGCTTCCGCGGCGACTCAGTTTGTTGTCGAGAGATGACCGAGAGATGGGGAAAGAGATGTGAAAGAGGAGACAGAACCAGGGATGTGTGAGAAAGATATGAGAGATGATATCGTATATATAGACCTGAAAACTAGCCGTTAGAAAACTAGCCGTTGGAGATACAACTGTTTGAATTATTACCGTTACAAATGTTAGTTATAGGATATTGTAAAAATATATGTGAGTGGAATATAGGGGAGATGGTTTAGGGGAGCTGCTGGAGTTGTACAAATTTTAAGGGAGAATCTTTTTAAGGGAGTCCCTTATATGAAGATTTAGGGGAGAGATTTTAGGGGAGCTGCTGGACTTGCTCTTAGAACGACATGAGCAAAAAAAGAAAGGTACTAACAGGCATCAGTTGGTCAATCGGGGCAACCGATCAGCTGTCTCGCAAACTGTATGATCTGCTCCGGATGGATGCTTTGCCCGTCGCATCCCGTTTTATCCTTCCTCCGTTTTTATCGGGACATAAAATTTATAATAAAAAATCTTAACTAAAATCATCATAATTTAAGACGTCAATTCAGACCTCAGACCATCGCGCTTAGAGTAAAGTGATATGGTCTATTCAACATCAAACACAATCTTTAAACAGGCAATTGAATGCATTAGTTTGAGTAAAATAAAATAGTCTCCTTACTCATTCTAACTGAGCCGGAATATCAACTATGAACTCATCCCGATAACTTAATACACAGCTAGAGTAGGGTGATATAGCTCATAAGCTCTCAACGAAAGAGTCGCTTCACAGTCATGGTAACACTTGACAATTCCATATTATAAACTCTAAAACCTTGCATACTCATTGTGCTTTATAACCATACATAGATGACAGATGATGTATGTTAGAAATAATAGGTATCACAATAGTAACTCTGCAACAGAAACTGCAATAATATATATAATTTTTAAGCGAGTAAGTTTAATAACTTATTCACACAAATAGTCACATGACCAAATATCAGCGATTCAAGATGAGTACAAAAGTAAACCACAAGACTTACATTGTGGTAATCATCAATCATGTAGGCGATGCACTGTAAAAAAACATCCTCAGAAGAGATGATCTTCTCTGTACAAAAATATCAACTCAACTCTTCCTCAAACCACTTATGAGGAAGTAGCCACTTACTTATCTAAACTAAAGGTGGCAATTTTAGAGTAACATTGAAGTTGTTTAATTCGAAGTAAGTAATCACCAAGCTGTCCACAACAATGGACACGGCTATTCGAATAGTTCTAATCCTACACAGGTGTACACAATAGTAAGTTTGAAAATAATAGGAGTTATCAAAATGTTCAACAGGAGGGCGGCATGCTTGCCTTGTTGCTTAGGAGCTGAGTACTGCTTGTAATCTAGGTCACTTACGTCGTGACCTTCCGGTGCTATCAAGAAGAAGCAGAAACAACGAAAAAATTCATCAGCACGATTATGATATGGAATGCATGACATGGCATGGTACTCTTAAAATAAAGACTAAATTAAGTAGAATCAAGTAAACTGGAGCTCGAATGCTTAAGATATAGCATTCCGAAGAATATCCGGTGCGAGACAAAATAACTAGATTCACCCTTTTAGTCATTTTTATTTTTCCTATCATGGAAACATGCATGAAAATGGCATAAATAGCTAGTGTTCATTTTTCTAAACATTTTGATATGTTGTTCGTTTTTTCTGACTCAATATGAATTAGTTATGGATTATCAAAGATTAAACCATTTAAAAGGACTTTCTGTAATTTCATGTCGCCTTTAACCGGTCAAAATGGCCACTAGAGCCACACGTCAGTGACTTAGAGTCACGTAAGAATTTAAACCCATGTTTTAATTAAACCGGGTCCACATGTCAGTGATACGGGGGGTTAGGTATTGGTTCATTATATTTAACAGGTCGAGCTCGTGTATCAACGACTATTTAGGGTTTAAACCCTGACGGTTAATGGTTAAACCATTCTGACTGATGGGTCTCGCTGGTCAGTGGCTCAGCCAATGGCTCCCCACAGGCAAGCTTACACATGCAACCACGGTGGTGCTAGGCCTTAGGGTTGACGAAGCATCGCCGACAGTGACCCGAGGTGGACTTACATGATGCCGCTCGTTTGGAAAGCCTGCCGAGGATGTGCACGTGCCTGAAAAAGCATGCAAAAGGTGCAGGAGCTCACTAGAAGCTTGGCGGAGATCTTAGCGCTGACAAAGAGGCTCAGGAGCATCGGCTTCGATGATGCTAGCAAATGGTGGAGTAGAGCTTCATGGCGAGGGGCTTCGAGTGCTCTAGACTTCAAGTGAGGAAAGGAAGAAGGTCAGAGGTGAGCTAGGGAACGAAGAAAATGGTCGGGCGCAACTAAAGTTAACCAAAAACAAAGGTCAACGACGACGGCGGAGGCATGTCAAAGAGGAAGAAGACGACAATGGATCTAGTGAGTGATGCAAGGCTCCTCAGGACCAGCTCATCAGTGGAAACAAACGTAGGGAGGTTGTCGAAGCTTGTCAGCCAAGCAGTGGGTCGAGGGGAGTGTTACGGTGTTCAAAACGTGAACAACGGCGATCGTTGAAGCAGAGGATGCTGGTCATATTCCAAGCAAACGAGAGGGAAAGAGGGATTTAAACTTGGAAGGTAAGGAAGAGTGAGAGATGTTGATTCTATCCACGCGGTAAAATGGAGATAAGGGTTACCACAGCACGAATCACAGCGCCAATGAGTTCAGGGGACTTAGCGCGTCGCCGTGCACTTCCTGGTGCACTGGCATGAGCTGAGGTGGCTCAATGTGCCGGCAAGCAGGAGGTCGCGCGCGGCATCGGCGCGGTTGCCACGCATGTACAAGCACATAGGAGGAAGACGATGGATTGGATAGGCGGGTCCCGCCTATTAGCATCTTGTCATGCTAAGCGGGCAGGGCTGGGCTGGGCTAGGCTGGATGGCTGGACTAATTTTTGCCCAGTCCGAGGTTTGGTTTTATATTTCTCTTTCTTTTTATTTCTATTCTACGTTCTGAATTTAGTTTTGGTTTTCGAATTCAAACCAACCTAGGTTCACATATCATGTAACTTTTACAGTGGCACCTGGGAATATTTAGAACCATATAAAAATATTTCTAGACCCACTCTAGTGACTGTTTTCTTCAATTAATATCTATTTCAGTTTTGGCAAATTTGGATTTGAACTACAAGTATGTTATAGATTTATCCTATAAATATGGAAAATTTTCAGGGGCTCAGAACTATTATTTTGAGCTTATATATATTTGAAAAGATTTAAACATTGGAAAATCCCTCTGCACAATAGATCTTTGATTTGCCATTTATTGGACTTTAGGGTTTTCATGATTTCTAAAATTTCATGTGACACTTTGATAATTTTCTGAGGCTTTAAATTCCCCTCAATTCTAGATTAAGGAGAATGATGACATGAAATGCTAATGATGCACATCAACATATATTAGCAAAATAGGATGTTACAATTTTCATAGGCGGACCGCTCATTGCCCACTCTCTATGTCCCTTCTTAGTTTCAGACAAGGCGGGGAGTAAGCCCGGATCGACTCAGCAGAACAAGAAAGGAGAGGAAGAAGGAACAACGGAGAAACTAGAGAAAAGATACCAACAAGGACAAAGAATAAACCATTGCAACATAACTGCATGTGTTATGCAACAATTCTTATAAACCTAGGCAACATAATTGAGAAATTGTATGCATCATAATTGAAAAACTAATGCAACAAAATACTACATGTATGCAACAAAAAGAATTATCTCATGCACCAAATGCAACATAATAGAAAACTTATGCAACACAAATGTAAAACAAATGGAACATCATCTCTAGACGTACGCAACAAAAATATTAACATATGCAACATGCAAAGCCTCTTTGCAACAAACCCAAAAATTTTGTGCAACAAATTTTTTCAACATGCCCAACAAAAAAAAACCCTCCTTTTACAATAACAAAAATGTACAATCACAACAAGAATCTCTCAATAGATCTAGCTAAGACAACTCCTGTGCTACCAATAAATCTAGCCAAGACCAAAACGGTCTCTTCCTGAATGAAAACCATCGCTAGGGCAAAAGGACAGTGGAGTAGAGCTTCCTCCACTCCACCACCAACTCGAGCACCTCTGACTTATATCACATGCCCTCACACGCGTCGAAGGCGCGCCGCACCAGCTCGACATCGGGGTGTGTGCCCTCCCAGTCTCATCGGCTATCACCGTGTTGATCACAAGAGGCTGAGAGGAGCAACATGAGAGAGAGAAAGAGAGATCCATCGAGAAAGAATGAGAGGATTGAGAGAGAAAGATGAGATGAGAGTGTGTTGTGACTAGTAAGGTGTCTCTGGTAAGAGATACGAGTGGACATGAACAAGAAAAGTACAAGGTCACACCCATCTTTTCCTTTGGCCATTTGATCATATCGCAATCCACAGCTCTCGGTGTGTCCTATGCAAGTCACTGATCGGTCGGAAATGAAATGATGATGGGTCCATTACTGATTTTTTTGAAAAGGAAAAATACTATTGCTCTATGTTACCATCGTCGTATCCAGCCAATGACCAGACCACCACTCAATGTCTTAGTCCACCACCCTCCTGGCGGGCTACCGTCGACAACAAGAACCCAGACACATTTCGCTTAGAGGAGGCGCCTTAGCGGTAGCTGAACACCAGCTTTTGCTGGAGGTTGCCTCGGGAGGGAAATCGACATCCACCGCAGATCACATGTTCAACGAACCAACACAACAAGGTGGAGCTGACCGTCACACGAAGTGTCCAACACGGCATAGCCCGAACAACCAATGCCGCCACCATCTGTGACAATTGTTGAAGCGTCGCGCTCTCCACCAACCACCGAGCCACAACGCTAACGTCCCCAGGCCGTTACCCCCCACATAGGCTAGCAAGGCCACAAAGGAATGGAAGCCGACAAGGGTGACCGGGACAAGCAAGGAGAGTCCCCACCGAAGCCGAGAGCTGGCTAGAGGCCTCCCCCAATAGTGATGAGGGGAGAGAACTCGGCGGCTACAACTCATGTGGGTGGAAACCCTAGATCGCCCCTATGTCATGCACAGGCATCTAGGTAGGTTACTGATGTTTGATTGTTTTCATTTTAAAGTTTTCCAAAGATTTCTATTTTAACATTTTCCAAATATTTCTATTACTGGAAATCAGAAGTTTCTCTCATTTAGAAAAAAATGTGATCATATGTATATACTTT
The DNA here is from genome assembly GCA_019208055.1 of Stipa capillata. Taxonomy (NCBI): domain Eukaryota; kingdom Viridiplantae; phylum Streptophyta; class Magnoliopsida; order Poales; family Poaceae; genus Stipa; species Stipa capillata. Next base: position 162,515 of record JAGXJF010005064.1, on the reverse strand, counting down.
CACACATACATGATTTTATAGTTATTTAACAACGTACTCTCTTCGTTCATAATGAATGCGTATTTTGATTGGTTAAGACAAGACTTTGATCATTAATTACTCTACTAATATGATTTATGTGGTACAAAGTCATAATAATAAGTAAGTACTTTTGAAAACGAATCAAATGATATCAACTTTATATCACATAAACCACATACTAATTAAGTAATTATTAGTCAAAACTTTATCTTAACCAATTAAAATTCATCTTATATTATAGAACGGATGAAGTATCATAGAAAACACAATGGTCGAGATCCAATTTAATTTGGAGACCGTGTAAGATAGACCTGACTTTTTCATGAAACGCCTAAGAGGGAGAAGCCCTTTATACAACTAATATAGAAGAATAAGACACTGAATTGGAGCTATACGATCGAACCCAACACTGTTGGGCTGATTGCATGCCTCTCAGCCTAGCCATCGAGCACTGCTCGGTACATGACCTGACATTTTTCATGACCTGACATTTTTCATGTTGCAACCATGCAGTACAAAACAATCTAATGTACAAATCCATGGGTGTAGAGGCTGAATGCGTCGTAAACGTTTGTTCCTCCGAGTTAGATCCGCAGTCAGGCCGTGGGAGACTGGGAGTCGGCATTGGTTGACAGCTTAATTTGTAGCTAGACACCTCTTGCATCGTGAGCCAAAGAAGAATTAAAGCAACGGAGTTCACATCGAATGTGCTTGATAACTACAGCTTAGCAGCCGTCACGTGGATGGTATATTACTTTGAGTAGATTCGCTACCTCCGTATGGGCAATGAACTCTAGTTTGTGTTTTAAAATTCGTATATTTTATATCTTTACATTATATAATATTATATTTTTATTATAAACTAATCTATATTTAGCTTGTATTAATCAAATTTTATGAATAATAGTTATTGAAAATAAAAAACAATTAAGTGATAGCTAGTCGAATCTAGCACGCATTGACTATGTTTTGGATACAACGGTGTTGTAGAATTAAATTTATTAAACTGTGAAATGATAATATGCTATAGTAAAACCAATAAAAATATACGAATCTCAAAGTACAAACCGACATTGAATCGTGAGGTCGGAAGATCAAGACACATCATCCTTTTAAAAAAGCATGGATCTAGACATGGTACAGCACATGTGGGACAAAGGCATATTCCCCGTATTACTTTTATGTGATCACTGGTGCTTGATTACTATAGCAGCCGTTCTGTTTTATTACTAGCTCTGTTTAATTAAATACTCAATTGGCCGAACTTACAGTTGATCCATCGTATGCGTAGGGATAACATATACGTCATCATAGGGCTAGAGACCAAATTTATTCATTAACATTTAAGGACTAATGGTGAACTGCTAAACCGAACCTTCTTGCAAATATATGTACATGAGATCAATGGAGATCAACATGTAATTAGGTGGTATTTTTCTCATGTCAAATATGCATATAGAGCATTAAAATGATCACAAATCAAAAACCTTTCAAATTTGACCTAGAATCTACCCAAATAAACATTGTGAAACAAATTTCACCAAAATTTCATACCAGTAATTTTATATACGTCTTAACCACCTCCGAGAAGCTCTCTAAAAGTTTCCAGGTCATATTAAATTGAGTTGCATATTCAAATAAAAGGTTTTACAAAATATTTTCAAATGACCAGAATTGTAATAATTTAATTAAGTGAATTTATCATTTTCCAAATTTATAAAATTTCATATTTGTGACTTATTCATCCCTCTTTATACAAATATAAATTTAAAAATAAATTTGAACCACTACAATTCAGACCTTAGTTTGGACAAAATTGCATTATATTTAAGTGATAGTCAAACATAAATTATTTTAATCTGAGAAAATTTATGGAGGTTATAAATTCTCTAAAAATCCTATGTGAATTTTTCCAAATTTAAAAACTCAAATTTAAACCCTCTGCTAGTTGGAACCCTAAAACAAAACAAAATAAAAAAAAGGAAAAACCTCTTACCTGTTGGGTCGGTCTCACAGACCATCTCCCCTTGCGCCTGGGCAAAGCCCACCATCAGCACCTGTGTTGTCCACCCCTTCTCTCTGTGACCAATAGGCGAGGCCAGCTTGTTGGGTCTTCCCCTCCACACAGCCGGACGCGCGGCACGCGATGCCAACACTAGCAGGGGAGTTGGCTAACGGCCAACTGCCCCATTCGAGCCACCATCTTTGCACCGTCATGCTAGTGCTTGACGGCCAATTCTTTGCCTCTCCTTGCGCAGCCATGTAGCCTTTTCCGTAGTGCTGGTGGATCCTTGCAGACAAGCCATCGGGATCGCCGTCTTCCGGCCAGCGCCGCTTTGCACCCCGTTCTGGTTCTCCTCACTCGTAAGCCCTCTCATTCCTTGTTGACCTCACCATTGTCTTCCCTGCATCTCTACATAACTCTCCAAGCACATCCAAGCTCTACCATAGATGAGTTCCTCGACTTCCTAAGGTCATTTCTCCTCTCCTAACCTCATCTCCATCCTCGGCATCCAACAGAAATCTTCGACACCAAAACCATAGCTCCGCCGTCCACCATCACTAACGAGGACCTTGCGATCGTCCTTCTCTCGACTAGCCACTGTCCGTAACATGATCTGGGAGTCCCGAGGAAGCTTTTGGAGTCAAGAACCCGGCAATTGCAGCACTACTTCTACTTCTCCCTCCCCGATGGCACCGTACTTCCTTCACTGCCAGCGATCATCACAGCGCCAACTCTGAGCTTCTCTGCCTCGGCTCTGAGCTCCCATGACCTCAGTTGAGCTCCTACATTGAACCAGACCATTTTCCCTCTCGCCTCGGTGTTGTACTGCTCTACCCGTGATCTCCTGTTCCAGCCACTGCCCATGAGCTTCTAACCAGAGCTCTGGTGAGCCTCCGGCCTTGCCGATCACAATGATGAAACCGCGACATCGCTAGGGACCCAATGCAACAAACCACAACGAAAATGGTTCGGTGTAGCGATTGCGTGTAACATCCTCGATTTTTGTGGGCTTGAAATTTTTTTAAAAGAGAAGAGGATGTGCAACTACGTAATCTATTTGTATGTATTTTATTTGGATTTTATTTCAATTAATTCATGGCTTTTGAATTAATTTGAGAGATAACAATGGAGTTATTATTTTTAATTCACAAATATTTCTAGAAATTCTTTCTAAAAATATTTTTATTGGATTCCCCATGTTCAAATTGATTTACTTAAATTTTTTCATAATTTTTGGAGCACATTTGAAGTCGTTTTGAATTATTTTTTCTCTCTCTATTTGTTTTATCTGAAAAAGTTTTTTTCTCTAATGGGCCAGCCAGCCCAGCCAGCCCATCAGGCCGGCCAGGCCAGCCAGCCCAGCAGTCGTGCACTTGCTAATTACTGCATGCATGCATGTTTAATTCTCTCTAATTGATGCATGCATGCGGCCGAGCGCGGCGGCCGTAATGCACATGCGCGTGAGCGCGTCGGCAGCGTTTCTCTTCGGTGCTACTCTTCATCTCCCATGCCTCCTCAGCTCCCCTGCTTGGCCTATAAAAAGGCCCCTCTCCCATGGTTTCTCTCCTTTGCTTTCTCCCCCAAATTCTCTCCTCCACCTCTTTTCTTCTCCAACTCTGGCGACCACTTCGGCGAGCAATTCCGGCGACCACGACGCACCCCACACCGAGGCTTTGCTGCTGGAGCTTCCCCACGCCATCGCGCACCTCCTACCGCAACAAATCACGAGTTTCATCCACTACGTCACCGGTACCGCGAGCATCTTCCTCAACTCCGGCGAACTTCATCTCTCTTTCGTTTCTTCGAACTCGGTATGTCCCTCTTCAATCCCCCTCAGTGGTAATCTCCCAACAACCCATGGAACAAATCCCCTCAACCAATTTCACACATTATCCATCCTCCTATGTGCAACCATGTGTGAATCAATCCAAAACCCTTCTGCTACAGTACTTGCATGAACAGTAACTCCCTCATACATGTACATTTGTCCAATATTTTCGACACATCTAAACCATGTCCGATCTTTGACCTTAGTAGTAAAATGGAACCTTTAGAACTCCACGAGTCCACTGGTGTGATCGGATTTTGAATCTGACCGTTAGAATTTAAATACCATTCGAATTTGGTTGAAATTCGACCAAAATTCGAGCTAACTTTGCACTGATTGATTATTTTGAAATTATTTATTTTCCAATAGATTACTAGTATGCTAAGGAGCACCTCTGTAAATTTTCATAATTTTTAGACTTGTGTAGAATTTCCTAGAATTACAATAAGCTTTATTTTCATTATTAAAAATAGAACCTCTTTCTGTTATTTATATCCAATTTTTGCCTAGGATCAGAGAACCTTAGAACTAATTTACTATGTAAATTAAAACCTTTTTCCTGCACTGGTTTGAGCTATAAAAATCAGGATGTGCTCTAGGTTGATTTAAAATGTATATTTAAAATGCTGAAATGGTAATAGTTCCTTTATAACTCTGTTTTAGCCTTTAAAAATACATGTCCAGTACCCAATAAATCATGTTATATTCTAGGAATGGTGTCAAGTCATGAGAACCAATTTAGTGTAATTAAGTAATGTTTCATCATGCTTTTAGGGTAAATTTCATGCTTAGAATAATACTTTTAATTATTTAAAATACATTTTCAGAACCTTGCCAAACATGAAATGTCTCTGGAATTGATATTAAGTCATGAGAATTCAGTAGTATGATTTAATAAGGTTAATCCCTATTTTCTATATAATTGTTACACTAGAAATGATAGAAATGGCTTTAATTAAATAATGTTCAGATTTAATATTATTATTAAATTATTTTTGGTACTGTTTTGGTACTGTTAACACATTCTAGGATGATCCATGCTTAGTTAGCTTATACTAATGATAGGAAATAGCTTTGTATCTAAATTCAAGTCTTTTAAAATAATAGAAAAGCATGTGTAAATATGGTTATATGTTATTAATTTATTTTTACTGTTATTAACCATTATAAATATTTAGGATTTCACCTAAATATTTATTTGTGGTTAATTGTGAATTTTTATACATTTTGTCATGATGAATAGCATGTTAAGGTGTATGCTATGTGTGATTGTATAAGTATTTGTATTAATACCCGGAAGGGGATATATATATTATGTTATATATATATATGGTTATGGACAATCTTAATAGACCTATTCTATCTTCATCGCGATGACGCTATCGTGCCATCGTTCCATTCCACCCGTATCTTACCTTCGTCTTGCTTCTCTCTCGTGTTGCTTTTCGGAATGCTTTATTGGAGTCCGTATTTATTTGTTTCCCTCTTGCTACGTTGCGACGTTGGGGAGTGAAGGGACCGACTCGGTGACCGAGCCTCGGAGGAATGAATTTCGGATCGATGATCCTTGTTGAAACTTGTTGAGCTCGCTGAGCTAGGGCTGGATGCCCGATGTTTCCTTCTCTCTCTATTTCTTCCTAATCTACTCCGGGTGAAACTTACCATCTAAACGGTGCGGGTGACAGGTGGATCATGTGATGAAGGAGCAAAGGTCGTTCTTCATGAGATGAAGAAGCCATTAGTCGTCCGTATCAAATAAGGCTGAAGTCATGAACCCGAGAATTGTGAAAACAGTACAACCACATGCTATATGGGCACTGGCTTGGTCAAATAGGTTAGTCAGCCTTCGGTGCCAATGTTGCCGTACCGCAGAAGGGGTGGACGTAGCTACAAAGACCCTCGACACAGATAGGGGACCAGAGTGCGGGGACATACTCTCGACTCCGAGCCAGACCCGGTGGGCATGTCACACCTTAGGGGGATCTAGCTAAAAGACCTCGTCACAGTCACCCTGTCGACACACCGATGGGCGTGCGTACAAGCCCGATTAGCTTGGCATAAGGGGATGATCGTGCCATGTGGGTAAAGTGTACAAACTCTGCAGAGTGTCAAACTAATCGATTAGCCATGTCCACGGTTATAGACAGCAGATGACTCATTCTTGATGAAAAGGATCTGTCCCTCTCCCCCTTGCTTTTTCCCTCTACCTCCTTTGCTGATATAACCTATGGACGAGCTAGGCCAGGAGTTCCTTGCTCGAATGTGTTGGTCGAGGACCACACGCTGGAAAATACCCCTGATAATAAAATTGATTTACATCAAAATAATGCCTTTGAATCTACCCTAATATTTCAACTAAAGATGATTTTATGCAAATGAGCCATAAAACCTTCCTTTGAGCCTCATGTACACTGGTTTAGGTGTTTTCCTATGAGGGGGCACGCTAAGTACGCGAAGTACTCATCGAGCATGTCTTTGTTGTGGTGGTGTCAAGAGGAGTATGCTGAAGAAGGCGCTGATAAAGACTTCTTCTACGACGAACCTGAAGAGTAGGTCGCGTGGCCTCCGTCAATTGCCTGTGGCACGGATGGAGTCGCTCCGTTTTTATTTCCGCTGTTTCCTCTGATGTAATAATGTCGTTAAGAGATGGTACTTTGTAAGCCATGTGGCATATTGTACTCAAATTAAGTTTTAACTTTGAATGTATACAATGTTATCCATTTCGCCTGTGTACCGTTAGCGTGATCCTGGACTGACGAGGATGTACACAGGGAGGGGGGTCTAGTAGTTGAAGCTAGACTCTCACATTGCGCATGTCCTCACTGTTGTTCTAGACGCCTGGCTTCATCTGCATTTAGTCGCAGGTGGGACCACGTGGACCCCGACAGTTAGGTTAGTTAATAACCATTAGGATTGAGTGGATGACACGTGGGACTTGCGGTTATTTTCTATTAAAATCGGTTAGACTGATCTGTGTGGATGAGAGTAGGGTCCCACTAGGCTAAGTGACCGGTTTAAGAAAAATAAATAGAAAATAATGTGACAAGTAGGTACCATATGTCATAGGCTCAACAATTAAAATAAAAAAAGGAAAATGTATTGTGTTCGACAAGTGAGCCCAAAAGCCATTTGGGCCAGTCAACCTTGACCAGCCCGAGCTGACTTTGGGCCCCACATGTCATCCAAGTTGGCTAAGATGAGGTAGAGTAATACAACTATTTCTATATTATTTAACTGAGATAAAGATAGAAAATGCTAAAAATGCTTTAAACTTGTAAAAACTGTAGAAAATTCATGTGAACTACAAATGAGATGATTAGTTTTTGTAAAATCATATTTTAATCAGTAGAATTTAGTGGTATAACTTTCGTTCATGTTACTGTTATAAAGAATTTCAAATTTCCCAAAATACCCTCAAAACCCTAAATTTTGAAATTAAAACTTAAAAATTTCATAATTTTAGTTCCATAATTCCAAATTGAATGAAACCAATTGCATTAGATTCATAATTTTATTTCTTACATTTTAGGATGCATTTCATACATAACATAGTCTCTGAAATTTCTAGTACTGATTATTTGTTTCTTTTCGTCATTTCTGGTGTTTCGGTATTGATTTCGATAGAACCTGACAACGAGGAGTTGTACAAGGTTGATATTGAGTACGAGCATGAGCAATACTAGCAAGACAAGCATGCAGGCTCGCTAAGATTCCCTTTTAATTTATTATGATGTTGGATGTGGATCATGACCATTGGGCCATGACATTAATCTTGAATGATGAATTATGAAACCTAATAAGTATGATGAGAGATTTGGGGTTTTGCTTCCACAGATGGATCAATGGGCGAGGTGAACATAAGCACCCTAGTCGTCCAGTCGATGCCGGTGTCATGTGGCACTACTCGTCACCCACGATGGTAGTCCTAGTCAGCCAACTATGAACTAATGACAATTCAGAACATTTCTAGATTAAAAAAGAATTGGTCAAGTTTTGGTTGACTTGGTCAAATGTTTAGTTTGAGTCTTTGTTGACTTAATGTGATGAATATAGATGAAATCTTGGTTGATTTCAAATGCTTGTTGATCTGAGACTTATGAGTTAGATCTAAGAATTAAATGGTCATGATGATATGTTGATATTGTTTTATCTTTCGTGTTCATGCCATGTTTCTATACTTTGTAGATGAATACTTGTGTAGTATTTATTCTTGTTCCATGCCATGCTTAGATTAATTGGAATGAGCTTTAAAAGGGATCTCGCAAGTACGAAAATACTCATAGGAATCCATTTTCTAAAATATTGCAGGTGATCCTATTGTAGGTGATTTCTATGATGCCGATAATGTTGAATACGACGTCTAGTTGTTTCGTTTTCTCTTCTCAGTCAAATGAGGGTTATGTGTGGCTTCTAAAGATGGTAGAGATTATCATCTCGGATGTTTAACGAATGTCGTTGTTGCTGTTATAAGTTTTATTTTTTATGTGAACAACCTTTGAGTCATGTTCTTTGTAAAATAATTAACTATCATGTGTATGAGATGTGTTTATGTATCTTGTAATCCTTGTTTGTAGATTTGGTCTTATGATATTCAAGTTGTATGTGGCATGTCATACACCATGTGTATATAATATTAAAGTGTATGAGACAGCCGTAAAGAATTAGAATTGTTCTTTCGCCTCACTAAGTGTGATAATTCTCGATCGAGTGACCTGGTAGCTATAATGCGCTAGCCGGCTAGATTAGAGTGCGGGTATAATTGCCGGGATCCTCCAAGATTTTTGTGTTTAGCATACTTGAGAATGACACTAATACAGGATTTTGGAATTGTATTTGACTATTATTTTGATGTTTGTCTTGCTCGACTTGGCTAATGGTAATGTATACGCCTGAGATGTGTATAAGATATTGGTCTTGTGATGAATTGTCTAACAGTAATGGATGCATACTTTTTGTACGTATGGTATGTTAAATAATTGCTCGGATATTCAGACGGTACATCAATAGATAAGTCAAGTGTAATTTCAGTGTCCTCACATATATATACTATTATTATTTAATCCATTCATGCGCGTGCTCAAAGCCTACGATGCTAAATCTGAAACTTGTTCATTTCCACGGAGGAAAAGCAATGTATCCGTCTAGATGGTAGGAAATGATCTAATTGTCAAACTCGTTAGCTGCAGCAACATCAGGTGCTTATTTTGTCTGCCATCTCAATCTAAGAATGATCATTAACAACCATATACCAGGTGCTGTGCGTACCAAGAGTCCAAGACCATGTGATTTTGATTATTAGCTGCATGCAGGTGTTTTTTCTTTTCTTTTTCTTTTTTTGTCCTTTTGCGAGGCTCTGACTGAGTTGTTGTTTGTTGGCGCAGGAGATTTGTCAAAACCAACTAACTGATCGAAAGCACAGAAAAGCATCTCAATGCCCGTTTCCTAAGAAGCTTATTGGATGATGATGAGATAATTCCACAATGGTCCATTTCCGCGGCAGCGATATCGCTATTAGTCAACGGGAACATCCATGCATATTCAGTACCATAGTAATCATGCTTGATTACTTGTCAAGTTAAGTCATTAGTTTTTTTCGAGAAGTTCAGTCATTAGTTAAGTACCAGTCAAGAACAAGAACATGAGTTATATGTTGCTATCTTGCTGAGATATTGATGGAAACTTCTTGGGTTGCAAAATCTTTGCTTTCAGTATCCGTCCATTTAAATTCTTCTCTCTTTTTATGCGAGACAGCGAAATTCTTCAATGATATATATTTGGTCATCTATTTCTGCCGACAAACGAAAGGTCTATTTTTGAAGCTGTCTGGCGTGTGTCCCCTGCATTTTACTATTATTTCTTTTTCAGTTGAGTCGATCTTTGAGATTTCGTGTTTGATTTTGTTTTCTCTTTAAGAGCTAATTTTCTGTGCTTCAGAAACTACTCTGATGCATCCTCTTTGGACTCTTTAAGTTCAGATCAGCTAGCCATCGTACTAAACCAGTAAATTAGTTTGGATCATGATTAGCTGATCATTTGTACGTGACATTAAATTAGTACGTAGAGTTAATGTTCATATCACCGATCATTGATATTAAATCAGTATGCAACTTAGGTAGTTTTTTTGTGATGTGTAAAATCAAGATACATAACTGTTGTGGGCTATCAATAATTAACACACACTAGAACAATGGCCGAAGAATATTCATGTATAGTTATGAAAAAATTTCGGTCATGATCTGTTTAGGTGTGATTATGAAGACCTATCAGTTGTCATGTGTTTAGGTACAATTACGAAGATTTATCGGCTGTGATCTATTTAGATACAGTTATGAAGATCAATCGGTTGTAATCTATTTAGGTACAGTTATGAAGATCTATGGAGAAATAGGTACAATTATGAAGATGTATCGGCTGTGGTCTGTTTACATATAGTTGTGAAGAGCTATCAGTTTTGATCTGTTAAGTTATAGTTATGACTCGGCTGTTATCTCTTTAGGTACAATCATAAAAATCTATCAGTTTTGATTTGTTTGGGTACAATTATGAAGATATATCGGTTATGGTTTACTAATAATAAGAGGGTCTACTAGATTAATAACTGATATTTTCTTTTTTGTAAAAATGTCTAACTCATCTTTTTTTCTATTATATTATACTTTTAATATATAATATATAGATAACAGACAGATAAAGGGGGCATCCTACATAATTTCCTTTCCTACTTCTGTTTGAGGTTAAGTCATTTGCAATGTGGTGTGGCCGGTCGCGTGTCAAGGGTCGAATTGTGCAGTGAACGCACGGAACAGTTGGGGATAAATTGAAGAATCGCCAATTCAAACTATGCTGCCCTAGCTCTAGGAGACACTAGAGTAGGCTCTTCTTCTTCACGCCACAACGGCTTATAACATGCCAAGCTCGGAGAGTATAACACCTAATGGAGTTTCACAGCGAATAAAACAGACATTACCCACGGAAACAACGGTTTACACCAAAATAATGTCAACGATAAGCGTAAAAAAAGGAAGACTCATAGCCATCGTATCTTCATAACGCGCATCGTCTGTCATTTGATAACTGAATGAAATGGTACGAAGCTCCAGACACTTCAGTTCTGCAGAGTTACTACACTTCTGTAGCTCTAAGTCGTGGTCAACGATCCCTATACTAAACCTAATTTAAATGGATTCAGAGTACAAAGTATGTGGTTCGAGTTGAAAATATTTCTTAAAAGTTGTTCAAAGCGTACCAAGTATCAAAATACATGGCTCAAAGTGAAAATTATTCTTTACCTGTAATCTTCTCCAACAATTTTCCGTTCCAAAGTAGCACAGAACTATAGAAGCACACGTCCTTCAGCGTTCATACTAAATTGACAATAGAGACAAACATACACGACAGAGTAGGTATTTGTGGCAACGACCACATAATGTTAACTCTGTTCAGGACGTTAAAGCATCCAACATGATTACACATTAGACGAGCAATGGATTACAATGTAGACTACAGTTTCCACCGCCAACAATTTACAACATGTGGTGAATCTTATTATGACAACAGGTGGGATCCTACGTTGAATGATTACGGAGAATGAAAGAAAGATACTGAGTTACTGACTGCATACAGCTTCTAAGAGGAACGGTTGCCCGACCTAGACTGCAATGTCATGCTGAATGTGTCGGAGCAAGACAGGGGTGACAATGTCCGGTGAGCTAAGCTGGGGCAGGTGGCCCTCGGAGGGCATCACCTCAACGATGGAGTCACTGCCAAGATGCTTATGCAGGTACTCTGACACCACCACTGGCACGGCGAGATCCTTGGTGCTCTGAATAATGTGGCACGGGACCGTGACGAGGGGGAGGAGGCTGCGCACATCGCTCTGGAAGATTGTCTGGGCAACGCTGAGGGCAATGTCTGGGCGTATGTTGAAGAGAGTCCGGCTGAACTCCTGAACTGCCACTGATTCCATGTCCCCTCCGACACAGAGTGGCGCAAAACCTGAGCACCAGGCCTTGTAGTTTGATCTCATTGCTTCAAAGAGCTCATCAAGCTCCTCCTGCTCGAAGCCCCCGTAGTAGTCCACGTCATTGAGGTACCTGTTTGGTCAAGATAGAATTGAATCCGTGGACATGAATGAAACCAGAAAAGGCGAGAGCTTCACGCAAAAAAAGGAAACAGGAGAGAAGGTCTGAATAGAGGAACCGTAAAATCCTTTTAAAACATCAAACTTGGATAGATGTCAACAGATATTCAACATAGAAACAAAAAAAGCATGTCCTTGATATCTTGAATTATATTTGCTACAGAAAAGAACTGAATGACTCAGACAAGATGAACTCCATGAGAAGTTACTAGCATCCTCTCATCTGAGAGGGGCATGTCGACCCATTGGGGAGCAGCAAGCACAATTTACATTGTTGTAGAAATTGGGGATCAGAAAGAGTGATGACAAGGCGGAGGAATACTTACAGAAATAATACTTAGCACCCTAAATTTCTTAATTAGCTTGGCAGTAGACCAGTCAATGAATTTATTTGATAGACTATAAATTTGTTTGGGCGTCAGCAACTCAGGTGGTTATGATCATTGTCGGAGCCCATACTGAGCTCTTCCTCCTTGCTCACCTGCGTCGCTCATCTCGTCTCGTGACTAGATAATTCTGGAGGTTTTGTTCGATTTTGGGTCATCAATCAACAAACACTAGAGTATATGCTTACCAAGTGAGCGATATTGCTCATAATGTTCTGATGAAGTTGTGAATTGTGACTACAAAAGTGACATCAATTGGTATTTATATAAACAGGATCTTGCTTGATGCATAATAAACACTGATTTATAAATTCAGGTGTCGGTACTTAACGATGATCTAAATTTTACTCCAGAACTTACAAAGAGTAAGCTCTCCTGAAAGTCAGAAAATTTCTCCTAGAACATTTGCAGCGACCACATAAGAGTCAAGTCAATCCAGGTCTTGCATCCACTTGGACCGCTTTCAACTATTACATATGTAAATCTTATATGGAGATGTCGGGTAAGCTGATTAAGAAAAGCATATTATTTACATAGACTAACATGCAATGTAAACCCTTCAGCTAACAGTCTAGCACAGTTGTCCCATTTGGGTCCTAAAACTCGAGTTAGCAAGCAGAGGGAGATGGGGTGATGTTTTGACCAGATTCAACATGTCACTGGAGGTTTGTTAATTCAACTGGTAGGTATAGAAAACATCACACAGGTTTTATATCTGTTGTAGCCACAGAAAATTTGGAATATGGACATGATTCACTGAAGAGTCAGAAACAACCACTGAAAAGTTATGCTAATTAAATACACTCAGTGACATTTGCTCAACCCAAATCTAGCCATTTTCTATTGTACTACCATGAAAATAACCTACATAGTTTTATATTATGTTATAACTGCAGAATAACTGGAATATTCAGTTATTCTAACAGTTCTTTGTATGAGAACTCTATCTTTTAGTTTAAAGCAGCATGGAGTATTCTTTTGCAATGACCTTATCAACTTGCTTTGGTCTTGTAGTTCCCTTCATAGTTCACATCTCTTCTTTTATCAAAAAACTTTTGTCTCTCATTTTTTATCAACAACCTCACTATCTCCATTTTCAATAGCAGATAACCAAAACGATAATTTATCAATAACCTCACTATCTCCATTTTCAAGACCAGATAAGAAAAACGAAAATCCTAGTGGTCGTTCGGTAATTGACAGAGCATACACCATTCCCCTTTCCTGGTAGTTTGTAGTCACTGTTGCTACACACAGTCATAGACATGGTTGGCATACTTTAAGGACTCTATTAGTTGTACTACAATGCACTAATTCTGGATGCTGAAATGGTTCATGACAGTAAATTCTTCTTGACATCACTGTTTCCCTGTGCTAATTGCACATGCCATGCCAATATTGTAATCAGCAGCTCAGCACAAACGATTCCTGTAAGATTATGACCCCCATATCTGGTAAACCAATAAGTCTATGATTGTTCAGTGGTTGTTTGGTCAATAAGAACTCCAGCCTACTAGTTCCCATAAAGTGCTCTTCTCTGCTACTCTATCATCTGTTGTACTACCAAGATCCACTTCTGCTCCTACATCTATCCTGTAACATGTACACTAGAAAGAAAAGACCGCATATCTAATGACCACGACTGGGAGGATCCTATAATTGTAGTGCCAAATTTTGAAGCTACAACTATGTTGCAAAGTAACTATAAACAGAGCAGATAATTCCCGCCGACCTGATGCCATATCCAGAAAAGTATCTGCACGTGTTGTCATTTTTCTTAGATCCGCCTCATATCCGATACATCCGTATCTGTGTCCGCATCCAAAAATTTCACGGGATATGGGATAGGATACAAGAACAGAAATATCTTCTGCATATATGTATCTAAAAAGATACAGATAATTTAGCAAAATGGATATCCATCAGAAAATATCCATATCCGGACTGAATCCATCCTGTTTCCATCCTGCACGTGTTCATATCCAGAGTATCTGGATTGCCTTATGAAAGGGTTTTTATTGGATTGTGATTTGATCGGGAGAAAATCTAGTCCGAAATGAAACTCGTATTTCACTTCAGTAAATTTAGTAATAAGAACAATCTTATTATCATTTCGGTCTAGTAGATTCAGTGATAAGATCAATCCTAAACTAGAGTCATGCAATCATGTACAAAAGCTAAGTGCTGACACTCTCTCAAAGAGGAAGGAAAACAAACCACATACAACAGCAATCTTGTATAAACTGAGCATGCGACAGTGCAGGTAGTTATGAGTCTATTTTCTTGATTTCTTCTCGACTCAACTATTTCAGCACCCAACTCCCCTCCATAATCCAAGTAAACTAAACTGTGACATGTTAACAGCTTTAGGATATCTTGATCACCATCACCCATAAAGTGCTCTAATCACTCAAGCAGTGCCAAGGAGACTGCATAAAAAGCGTTGTTGAATATAACTAGAAGAGCCAATCCTTTGAGGCAAGATGTCTGCATCTCAATATAGATACAGCAGTGAATTAGTGACACCATAAGCCGTGTTCACAGGCACGTACAAAATCCTAGTCCAAAGTCCCTATCGAGCCTTTAATTTTCGCATGTTGTTAAGCCGCAATTTTCCCCAAACCCAAAACTTCCCTCATGTGGTACACCAAATCTTTTAGCCCAAATCGATGAAAATGAGAGCATAGATGTAAATCAAGCGACCAACAATCCCCACGCTCCCAGCAGCCAATTTCCCAATCCATATAATTAACAACATCAAACACAGATGTATACAGTCAACAATCATATGTAGTAATCGGTTACAGAAGGGGAAATTTAAACGAGGCAAGCAGCTAAGCAAGAGATGACAACGGTGATAGCTAGCTGGCCTACCTGGGCGAGGCGGAGAGGAGCACGAGCTTGGAGAAGAGGTCGGGGCGGGAGATGGAGGCGAGCACGCCGATGACGGCGGATACGGAGTGGCCAACGTAGATGCAGGACGTGACCCCGAGCTCCTCGAGGATGGCGAGGAGGTCGAGCGCGTAGCCCTCGAGCGTGGCGTAGCGGGAGAAGTCGAAGTAGTCCGGGTTGGTCGGGCCGGCGCCCATGGTGTCGAAGAGCACGACGCGGTAGTCGGCGACGAGGTGCGGCACGAGGTGCTTCCACACCGACTGGTCCGTGCCGAAGCCGTGAGCAAGGACGATCACGCCGCGCTTCCCTTCCCCGACAACCCGCAGGTTGTGCGCCTCCTCGACGATCCCCATGGATTGGATTGGATCGGAGATGGAGCGGACGAAGGCTTGGGCCTTAGGCCTCGTGGCCTCGCTCGCTCGCTCGCTTTCGTCGCGTCTCCTGTTCTTTGACGGGGTGGGAAGAGGGGGTGGGCGGCGGTGGGAAACGGATGGGTGGCGGGGGTTTTAAGGCGCGGTCATGTGGACCGGATTCTTCCGGTCGGGCAAGGGGACCGTCCTGCGGATGCTGTGTACTTTGGCGACAGTTGGCTTGACGCTGGATCGCACTGACGGGTGGGTCTCATGGGTGATTCGGTGGGGCCTATCATAGAGGTTGCTAGCTGATTAGCTGGTTCTCAGTTTTTAATTAATTATGAGGGCGGAATGTCTAGCATGTGTGCCCCCCACGAGTTTGGAAATTACATATGTGTGCTTGGGAAGACTGCAGGGTGTACAAACAGCTCATAAGAGTTTTATTTCGATACACCCTCTTTCCTCCTCCTAAAAGATAGTTTCCAACTTCACTAACCATTTAACATTAAAGCAAAATTGGATGGGTAATTACGCCCTACCATGCCGAGCTGAGTTCAAACCCAAATTAACCATCTTTAATTAAGGACACTTTTGTATTTCTTACCGATGGTCATTCTAACTCATTCTAGAAATAAAGCAAAATAACAATTAAGGTGCACATCAATCATCAAGCTACGGCCATAACCTCCACGCACTAACGAGAATAATTATGGTTTCACCGTTCTTAATGTTTTCTTCTCTACTTAACACATTAATATTGTTATCATGTTATACTCTATCACACTGAACATATATAGCTAGCCTAAACTTTTTTGTTTTGATTTCTAGATGGTTTCATAATAGTCATATTGATCATGTGCGCTCTTTGAGTGTAGAGGCCAAAAAGAAGATCTCCACTATCTAAAAAAATATGTAATTATTCAACTTTTATATTGCAACATGTATTTATTGACAAGGAAATATCGAGCAATTGGTCGATCGCCTACGCTAGCGGGTTGCGTACATAGAGTTACATACGAGGATCACCCGGCATGGGGAAGCATCTACAAGGTAGGACATTGTCGGCGTAGAGACGCCTCTAGCGGTGGTCCGGTTGGATCTCCTTTGGGATTCGGCCGGGGGCGCAGTAGAGTTCTTCTTATGAGCCGGAGACGGATCGTGAGGGGGATGGTGATATGATGCAAAAGACACAGAGGATTTACCCAGGTTCAGGCCACCCGGAGGTGTAAAACCCTACGTCCTGCTTTGGTGTGTGTATTGATCTATCCGGGATTATAGAGGCTATTTTGCTTACAAGAGGAGTTCTTCTTCCCCAGCTCTAAACCTAGCGTTCTCGCTAAGGAACCAGCCGGAGAAGAAAGCAAATGAGAGTGTAGTGGGAAAGAAATTCGACCAACCGATTAGCCAGCGAAAAGAACCAACCAACCCCTTGCATGGCCTTGGACCTCCCCTTATATACTCGGGGGGTTTCCACAGCGACCAGAGGGCTCTACCGGCGACGTGGGCGCAACAGGGCGACCCACGCCTTTCATTTAATGCGTGGCGCCGCTTTCCGTGCCAGGTGTCTTCTCGCCGTGCTTCCGAACAGGGGTCCTGACACCTTTATGCCCGGTGGGTCCCGCAAATGGAGACTTATCGGACTTCTTCTGACAAAGTGGGTGAAACACCCACTCCTAGGCCCCGGGTGTCAGCGACCAAACCCGCGCACCGGGGCGCGCGGTGATGCAACCAAACCCGCGCACCGGGGCGCGCGGTGATGCGACCCAAGGGGGCAAAAAGGGTGACAGCGACAGGGGCGTGCGGTGCGGCGCGCCCGGTCGGTCAACAAAGCTGCCAGACGGACCCATTATTAGGCGGAAGGTGATAGGCAACGGAACCTATCGCCTGAGCGGGTGGGGCCCGGCCTAACCGTCATCATGCCCTCATAGGGCTTAGGATTCCTTGCCGAAATGACATGCATTAAATGCCTCTGCCAGGGCTGAGGCTTGCGGGAGAAGCTAACCGCTCGATGACGTGCCCGGAGGTGGGCCCCACAGGGGGACCCGACGACCCCGAGCTCTACGTCCCCGAGCAACTCCTTCGAACGGGTGGGGTGCCAGCTGTCCCAGGCCGCCCCCGAGTGACCTCGAGCGCTCGGGGAGCGCTCGTTGAGGGATCGCTCGGGGCCCCTACGGGCGGAGCTCCAGGAGGAGTGCTCGGGGGAATGCCCCGAGCGCTCCCCTGGGGCCCACGTACCCGGGGACACCGGACACTCGGGGAAGGACCCCGAGTGCCCCCTCGATTCCTCAGCCTCGGGCTCTCGGGAACCCAAGGCCCTTTTAGATGGTTGCACACGGGCACGGCGCTTGGGGAAGGCCCCCGAGCGCTCGGGCTTGACCGCCAGAGCCACTTCGCTACCGGGGCGGGGTCTACTCCGTCTCGACCGCCACGTGTCTCGCTCCGCGGCATCTGGTTGGCCTCCGCTGGCGGTTTGGGAGACCCTGAGCCCCATTCTGCCGACAATAGCCCCCGGCCTTGTCTCCCAGCGATGGCTCGACGGGCCGCGACTGGGGATAAGGCCTTTCCTTCTTGGGCCAAGCGAGGATGCCGGCTCATCTTCATGCGCCCTGCGGAGGGGCGCTTTTAATGCGCGCGGGGAAGGCGCGCCGCTCTTCGCGCCGCGCGCGGGCGGTTGCGTGCCCCGGGTTTCGTGCAACCGAATCTTTACTGCCATATGGCAGTAAATTTGCAGGCCATGATTACACGACCTCCGGGCTTCGCGCGGCCGCAGTCTCACTGCCACCGGTAGCGAACTGACAACCCACGATTGCACGAAAAACGCCGGATGCGGGCGGTTGATCTTCTGAGGAAGTCTTTTTCTTAAAAAAAGACCGACCCCACACCTTTTCAAACTTCCGACTCCTGCGCAAACACTTTGTTTCCAGAGCTTTTTGTGCTCGCTTCGTCTTCTTCTTCCTCTCGCCGCCACCTTCTTCGCCTCCCGCCAACCTCTTTTCGCCACCGCTCCGCCGCCGCCATTACTCGCCGCAGGGGCCGCCAAGCTTCCCCGGACCCGACCGCCGTGATTCCCAAGTCCCGCCTCCTCAATGAAGAGGCGATGGACAAGCTTCGGCTGCTGACGGTGCCGGAGGGCCGCCCGGACCCGACGGTGGTACGGCCAGCGACGTTCCCGCCGGAGCCGCGGGAGAACGAAACGGTGATCTTCACCAGTTTCATCGCCGCCGGGCGCCTTCCACCCTTCTCGCCGTTCTTCATGGCGATCTTAGCGGATTATGGGATCCACCTTCTGCATCTCACCCCGAACTCCGTGGTGGTGCTGGCGATCTTCGCCCACCTCTGCGAGATGTTCGTGGGGGTGATGCCGTCGGTGGCTCTATTCCGACACTACTTCGTCCTTCGCACGGTCGGGAAGAGCCAGGGCTCCGCCCGAGCGGAGGTCAGCGGGAGCGCGAACTTCCAGCTCCGCGCGAAGGCTGCTGATCCGTACATTCCGCAAGACCTGCGGAACAAATGGGACGACTGGCGCCAGAGTTGGTGTTACATCAACACCAACCCGGCGGAGTCGCTCCTCCTTCCCGAAGCGCCGGCGGAGCACCACCGATCGTGGGAATTCCTCACCGGCGACGATAAGGAGCTTTGGATGATGGTGGAGCGCATCTCCCAACTCCGGGAGTTGGGTTTGAACGCCATCATGGTTGCTGGCGACTTCTTGCGCCGCCGGCTGGCGCCGCTGCTGGAGCGCCGGCGGCCGGCGTGGATGTACACCGGCGACTAGGACTACGGCCGGACGGCGGTCGGCGCCGACAACAATCTGAGCGAGGAGGAGCTGGCGATTACTCTGAGGATGCTCCTCGGGGTCCAGGACGCCTCGCTCGCCGAGTTGCCACGGCCGAACTTGCCGCTCTGCGTCGACGCGGAACGGCAGTCCATCCTGGACATGATGCCGACGTGTAACGCGGAGGGCATCGCGGGGCCACCGAAGGATGGCGAGCGCAGGCCGGCCGGGTCCATCCGAATCGCCGCGGATGAGGAGGAGGCCGAGGCGGCGCGGGCGGCTAGGGCACCGAGCGCTCCGGTCGCCGTCCACGACCCCTGCCGACCCGAAGGGCAAGGGGCTAGCCCCTCCTCCCCCGTCTCCACCACCGCGGCCACAAGCACCGAGGCCGAGGCCGCAAGCACCGCCGGCCACGGGGCGGCAAGCAACGGGGATGGGAAGCAGCCGCGCCGGGCAAGGATCCTCCGGGCAGGGATCCTCCGGGCAGCGCCCCGCCGAACCGCTGCCTCCGCCGCCTCCGCCGCCCGCGCGCCCTGCGGCGCCGGGGGCCGGCGGCGGTTCTGGGCAACGACCCTTCGGACAAGGGTCTTCGGGGCAGCGGCCCTCTGAACCGCTGCCTCTGCCGCCTCCGCCGCCCGCGCGCCCTGCGGCGCCGGGGACTGGAGGTGCCGGGCAAGGATCCTCGGGGCAGCGTCCCTCCGAGCCACTACCTCCACCGCCTCCGCCGCCCACGCGCCCTGCGGCGCCGGGGGCTGGCGGCGGTTCTGAGCGAGGGCCTTCCGGAGCTGCGCTGGCCGGAGGTTTGTCGGCGGCGGACGCGGGCGCCACCGCCGGACAGAAAAGGAAGGGCCCGACGTCACCCCCTGGCGCAGGACGCCAGGTCCCGTAGGGCTCATGGCGGTAAGCGAGAGCTCCCCCCCCTTTTTCTCTTTCTTTGGCTAAGTGTTTTGCTCGGGAACTGACCCGAGCTTGGTTGTGCTTGTCTTTTCAGGGAGAGTAAGAAGTCTCGGCCGTCCCCGAGCTCGCCTACTGCCCCGAGGGCTCAGCCAGCCCCGAGCACGGCTGCGGGCCCGAGAGCTCCGGAGGCTCCGAGCGTGGCTGCGGTTCCGAGCGGCCTTTCGGCCTCGAGCGAGCCGGTGGGCCGGACCCCGAGCGCGCCTTCCGCTCCGAGCGGTCCCTCGGCCTCGAGCGAGCCGGCGGACCCGGCCCCGAGCGAGCCGGCGGACCCGGCCCCAAGCGGGGCTGCGGCCCCGAGCGGTCCTCCGGCCCCGAGCGAGCCGGTGGACCCAGCCCCGAGCGCGTTCACCGTCCCGAGCGCGAGCCCAACCCCGAGCGCGGTGTCAGCGCCCAGGGCTGAAGCCGCCTCGCGAGAAGAGGCCGCCCCGAGCGCGGAGATGGCCGCGCCGGAAGCGATGGAGATGCCGGAGGCGACGGAGAGCGCCGCCCCGGCGGAGGAGGAGCCGCGTGTCACCGAGCCCGAGGAGCGGGCGGCGGCGCTTGGGCAAGAGGTGGCCCTGGTGGAGAGGACCGAGGGGACCTGGCCCGAGGAAGGGGCCGAGGCCTCAACCGTGGCCGGGCACCCCGAGCCCCAAGAGGAGGAGGAGCCCGAGTTCTTCGACGTCCTCGTCCTGACCAGGTGGAGGCCCGCCGCGAGTCGCGAGCAGCCGTCTCGGGGGATCCCCGCAGACGTGTTTGATGCTGCGCGCGCCGCGATCGACAAGATCCAGGAGGACCTCACCTCTAAGGAGAAGACCTTAGAGGATCGGGAGAAGTCCTTGGACGAGCGGGAGGGGTCCCTGGACGACCGGGAGGCCACGCTCGCGGAGGCGGCGGAAATTTTTTTGACCCGCTCTCGTATCGCGAGGCGGGACTACGAGAGGGGCATGGCCGAGCTCCAGCGGGAGCAGGAGGCCGTGGAGCAGTCGACGAGGGAGCTCGTCGAAAGGGAGCGAGAGCTCAACCGGCGGGACTCGCAGCTTGCCCCGCGAGAGCGGGATTTGGAGGCGCGGGAGAAGCACGCCGACGAAGAGCGGGCGCGGCTGGAGGAACGCGCCGGCGACCTCACTCGCCGGGAAGAACAACTCCATCTCCGAGAGAGGGAGGCCGAGACGAAGGAGCAGGAACTCAGCCAACGCGAGAAGGAACTCGAAGAGGGGTCCAACTCGCTGGAGGCTGAAATCCAGACGCGCGTCCAGGCCGCTCGCGCGGAGCTCGCCAAAGAGATGGAGGATCTTCGCACGGAGGTCCGAAACCTCCAGGAGCGGCTCGAGGACTCGCGCACTTCCAAGCGCACTGTCCAGGCCAAACTCCAAGAAGTGGAGAATGCGAGGCAGCGCGAGGCCTTGGAAGCGGCCGCGGCGCTGAAGGAGGCGGAGAAGGAGAAGGTCCAACTCCTTGTTGAGCGGCGCGAGACGACGCGGATGATGAAGGACATCTTCTTCCGCGCGCGGGACGCCGCTCTGGCCGCTGGACTTGGCGAAGCGTCCTTGCCGAGGGAGGATCGACGATCTTCCCGGGAACATCGCGCTGGGCTTCCAAGACCTCACCGAGCGCCTCGTCGGAATCGGCGACGCCGTGACCCAACGGATGGAGGAGGAAGGGCGGGAGCTGGCGGTCGTGGTGGCAGAGCACACTCTGGCGTGCTATCGCAGCCGCGACCCGAACTTCTCCCTGCAGCCGACCGCGGAAGGGATCGACGAGACCGGCGAGGAGGAAGCTCGGAGAGCAATCCGCGGGGTGGCCGAAGAGATTGCCCTGCGGTTTGCCCGCGAAGAAGACGCCGGCGACGGCGGCGGCGACGGTGCCGGCGAGGAGTAGCCCCTCTTTTATCTCCATTTTTTGCTGTTCTTAGCCCAGGGCGCGGTCCCTTTGTAAGAACTTTTGCTTGAATTTTTTATTATGCAAAGAACTCTGGCCCGAAGGCCTTTTGTCCCTTGCTTTTTCTTCTTATTGTACTTGTGCTGGAACTTGCTTCTTTTCCTTGTTGCTTCGGGCGAAGCGTCTGGCTCTTGCTCGGAGAAGGACGGAGACCGGCCCTGGGTCCCCTCGAAGGCCCCAGCCCCCGAGAGCTGGACGCGCCGCAGCTGAAGCTAAGGAAGTCCCGCCCTCGGGACACAGGGTGTCCCCGAGCCGAACTCCTTCTGACTTTTTTGTTCTGCCTGCAAAAAATTGCCCAAGTCTTTGCGCTCGGGGCAATTATTGGAGCGAGCGGTTATTAATATATGTCGTACTAACCATTGCATACTTGTATACTTTTTCTTAATTTTGGAGAACTTTCATTTTTACACGGAAATGTTCCCTTGTGTCTTTGGAACGTTACTGGGAAAACCGCTAGGCGCGTGCGAGAGCGCGTAGGGTACTTGGGCGGCTTAATTGCCAGGCTGATGTCGAGGGTTAAGGAACCAGGCAAGACATCAGGGCTTTGAGCGGACAAACCGAAGCACTCCCCGCGACTCTCGTCGCTACCTTCAGGTAAACCCGTCGCGAGCGCAGAAGATACTTGGAAAAAATTGGCGAGTAAAAACTATTCGCCCGTGCGATGCTCGGGGGCTTTAAAAACATAGGGGAATGACTTAGAAGCTTAGCTTAGAGAGTAGGCTCCTTGTTGTATTGGTGCCCCGAGGCTTAACATTAATCCGGCGGGCGGTACCCGAGTACTTCGTCAGGGTGGACCTGTTCACTTAATGCGCGATTATATAGCTTATCCAGCAAAAAGGGACATTTTCCGCAGGTCTTTCGAGGGCTCGCCTGTCGTCGCGGCCCACGGGTTTTCGGATCTGCCAACCTGTTCCAAGTACGAGGAGTGAGGCTACCCGAATGACATGTAGTTGGGGAGCGCTCGGGGTTGCTGACCAGCGGAGCACGGGTGGCCAGGGGCTTATTTGCCCTGACTCGGATGTGCTCGAGGTACAGCTAAACGCCCGAGCGTCTTACGGCCTGGGAACAGACATTGGACTGGCTCGACCGCTCGTACTCGGACCGGTGGGGCCTACTCGCACCGGGGGGGACTCGGGGTCCCGAAAAAGCGCGGAAAATGACTCTTTTGCTGGATAGCGAGAGGATATTGATATTGAACATAGAAATTGATATTACACAGGGAATTCATACAAAGGGAAACTGCATTTTTATATTGACAATAATGCTATTTGAACAGCTTGGGGTACAAGGGAGCCCCTGAGCACAGGCGCGAGCGCGTGGGATACTCGGGTGACCTTTGGCCGGACTGGTGCTCGGGGTTAAGGAACCAGGCCGAGCAGCCAGGGCTAGGGTGACAGACCCGGAACTTCCCGTGACTCACTTCTGGCACTCGGGGAGCCGACCCTAAAAAGCAAAAACTTACCCGGGCCATTCACGGGAAAAACTTGCGCAGGAGCTCGATGTTCCAGGCGTTGGGTAGCGGCATCCCGTCCTCAGCAGCCAGCCTCACCGAGCCCTGGTCGAGTAACTCTGGTCACTCGGTAGGGGCCTTCCCACATGGGGGAGAGCTTGTTCTTCCCTTCCCGCGTCTGCACGCGGCGAAGCACCAAGTCCCCGACTTCGAGAGACCTCGGTTTGACGTGGCACTGATGATAGCGCCGGAGGCTTTGTTGATATCTGGCGGCACGGAGGGCAGCTCGGCACCTGTGTTCTTCAAGGAAGTTGACGTCTTCAAGCCTGCGCTGATCTTGATTTTCCTCCGAGTACGCCGCGACCCGAGGGGACCGGAAAGCGAGCTCGGAGGGAAGGACTGCTTCTGCCCCGTAAACGAGGAAGAAGGGAGTTTCGCCGGTCGCCCGACTGGGGGACGTCCGGATCGACCAAAGGACGGTAGGGAGCTCTTCTATCCAGCCAGCGCCGCATTTCCTGAGCCTGTCGAACGATCTTGTCTTGAGCCCCCGAAGGACCTGAGCGTTCGTGCGCTCGACCTGTCCATTGGCTCGGGGGTGAGCGACAGAGGCAAAGCAAATTTCTGTCCCGAGGGCTTGGCAGTACTCGAGGAAAGCATCGCTCGTGAACTGCATGCCGTTATCGGTGATGATGCGGTTAGGCACCCCGAACCGGCTCATGATGCCTCGGATGAACTTGATCGCTGACTGCTTGTTGATCTTGACGACTGGCTCGGCTTCCGTCCACTTGGTGAATTTGTCGATGGCGACATAGAGGTACTCGTAGCCCCCGACTGCTCGGGGGAACGGGCCCAAGATATCCAGCCCCCAGACCGCGAAAGGCCATGAGAGGGGGATGGTGTGGAGTGCCTGAGCGGGCTGATGTATCTGCTTGGTGTGGAATTGGCAGGCCTCGCAGCGTCGAACCAGCTCAAAGGCGTCCTCGAGGGCTGTCGGCCAGTAAAATCCTTGCCGAAAGGCTTTACCGACCATCGTGCGAGACGATGCATGGCTACCGCACTCGCCCTCGTGGATATCCGCGAGCATGTCGCGGCCATCTTCCCGGGAGATGCATTTCATGAGAATGTCGTTGGTACCGCGCCGATAGAGGTCCCCATCTACGAGCGCGTACCTTTTTGATTACCGCGCGATTCTTTCCGCAACGGCTTCATCTTCGGGAATGATGTTTTCTTTCGGGTATCCTTGGATCTCGGAGATTCAGGAGGTGTCCTGAGAACAAGTGGCGAGCACGAGGTGCTCACCCGGCGGCGGCCTGACGGGAGGATCTCCCACTGAAGGCGCCGCCTGGGTACACTCGCCTTGGCGCGAGGTTCCCCCTTCGTCTTGGTCTTCAAAGGTCCCAGCCGGAACCGGCTCCCGAGAGGAGGTCAGTCGCGATAGAGCATCGGCAGCGTCGTTGTAGCGGCGAGGAATGTGCTGAAGCTCCAGCCCATCAAAGCGCCGCTCCAACTTCCTGACTTCGCTCAGGTATGCCGACATTTGAGGGTCCGAGCACTGGTACTCCTTCGACACCTGATTGACGACTAACTGGGAGTCGCCTTTGACGAGCAGACGGCAGATCCCGAGGGATGCGGCGGCGCGCAGCCCTGCAAGGAGGCCTTCGTACTCTGCCATATTGTTGGTGGCGCGGAAGAGCAACTGCACGACGTACTGGAGTGTTTCACTTGTCGGGGAGGTGAGCACCACTCCAGCCCCCGCGCCCTTGAGCGTGAGGGAACCGTCGAAGTGCAGAGTCCAATGCTCGGTTCCTCCTGGTCCCGGGTTGGTGGAGAGTTGCTCGCTTTCGTCTTCAGGCACGGGCGTCCACTCGGCGACAAAGTCGGCCAGAGCTCTGCTTTTGACCGCGTGGTAGTGTAGATTGAACTCCCCGAGCTCGATGGCCCACTCGACAACTCGTCCAGTGGCCTCCCGGTTGTGGAGGATGCGCTCGAGGGGGTAGGCCGTAACCACCCGCACCTCATGCGCTTGGAAATAGTGCCGAAGCTTCCTTGATGCGACGAGAACCGCATAGAGTAGCTTCTGAGCTTGAGGGTAACGCGTCTTGGCGTCGCGCAATACTTCGCTGATGAAGTACACGGGATGCTGCTGGACGCGCACCCGGGTAAGTGGCTCCTCGGGCCCAGCCCCCGAGCGGTTGATCTCGCTCCCGAGCAAGGCGGGTTGCTCGGGTTCGCTCGGGAGGCGGGACTCAAGGTCTCCTTCGGGAACGGTGTTGCTCGGGTTCTCGGTCCCGGGGGCTTTGCTTGCCTCCCCGAGAGCTTCGCTCGGGAGCCCGCTCTCGGGGGCTCTTGCTGACTGCTCGGGGTCACCGCTCTCGGGCCCCCCGAGAGCCTTTGCCGGGTCGGGGGATGCCGGGAGCTCGGACCCGACCTCCCGCTCGACGACGAGGACAGCGCTCACCACCCGGGGAGTCACTGAGAGGTAGAGGAGCAAAGGCTCCTCGGGTCTCGGTGCCACCAGGACCGGAGGCGACGTGAGATACTTCTTGAGGCCCTCGAGGGCCTGCTCGGCTTCTGGGGTCCACTCGAAGTGGCCCGACCTCTTGAGAAGCTTGAACAAGGGGAGCCCCCGCTCCCCGAGCTTGGAGATGAACCGCCCCAAGGCGGCCATGCAGCCCGTCAGGCGCTGCACGTCCTTGAGACGAGCCGACGGGCGCATCTGGTCGATGGCCCGGATCTTCTCGGGGTTGGCTTCTATGCCTCGGCTCGAGACCAAGAAATCGAGAAGCTTGCTGGATGGGACCCCGAAGATGCACTTCTCGGGGTTCAGCTTCATGCGAGTACCGCGGAGACTGTTGAAGGTCTCGGCGAGGTCCTTGATGAGCGTCTCCTCGCGTCTTGGCTTGACGACGAGGTCGTCGATGTAGGCCTCCATGTTGCGGCCTAGCTGCGACTACAAAGTAATGCGCATGCCCCGTTGGTAGGTCGGGCCAGCGTTTTTCAACCCAAAAGGCATGCGGACATAACAAAAAGTCCCCGCAGGGGTTGTAAATGAAGTTTTCTCTTCATCCTTTACAGCCATGCTAATCTGGTGATAACCAGAGTAGGCATCTAAAAAACAGAGAAGATCACACCCTGCGGTGGAATCCACTATCTGATCGATGCGAGGTAAAGGGAAGGGGTCTTTCATACAAGCCTTGTTGAGGTCGGTGTAGTCCACGCACATCCTCAGCTTGCCGTTCGGCTTGGGCACGACAACGGGGTTGGCGAGCCATTCGGGGTGGAGGACCTCCCGGATGAAGCCGGCCGCGAGGAGCCTGCTGACTTCGTCCCGGACGAACTCCTGTCATTCTGGTGCTTGACGGCGCACCTTCTGCCGGATCGGCCGAGCGTCGGGACGCACGGCGAGACGATGCTCAGTCACTTCCCTGGGGACCCCGGGCATGTCGGACGGTTGCCATGCAAACACGTCAGCGTTTGCCCGGAGGAAAGCGACGAGCGCGCCTTCCTATTTGGCGGCCAGGCGGCCACCGATCTTGACGGTCTTGGACGCGTCTTGTCCAAGGATCACCTCCTTCACGGGGACGGAGTCGTCAGCGGCGACTCTGGCCTTGATCGGGGGCGGACCCGAGGACTCGGGGAGTTCGAGGGCGTCGTCGATGGCCGCGGCAACCTTGGAGAAGAGTTGCTCGGCGCAGGTGACGGAGCCCTGGATGTCGGCCGGCACAATGATGGTGCCGTTGGGACCCGGCATCTTGATCGTCAAGTAAGCATAATGGCAAGCCATCATGAACTTGGCGAGCGCCGGACGCCCCAAGATGCCGTTGTAGGGGAGCTCGAACTCGGAAACATCAAAGATGATGTTCTCGGTCCGGTGGTTGCCCTTGGAGCCGAAGGTGACCATCAAGGACACCTGGCCCAAAGGCATGGTGAGGCCGGGGGAGACGCCGTAGAACGGCAGCGTCGGCTTCAGATCCCCCCGGGATACCTGCATCTTGCCAAAACACTTCGGCGGACAGGAGGTTAAGTCCCGCGCCCCCGTCGACCAGCATGCGGGTTACCTTGATATTGCAGATGGTGGGGGAGACGACGAGCGGGAAGCGGCCCACGCCCGATATATTCTCGGGATGGTCCGAGTGGTCGAAAGTGATCGGGGACCCCGACCACTTGAGCGCTCGGGACGCATCAGCGCTTGGGGTCGCCGAGCACACTTCACGCGCCAGGAGCTTGAACTGACAGCGTGAGGTGGGCGCAAAGGCTCCCCCGCTGATGCATGCCACCGCCTGCGGCTCCTGGAAGCCGAGGTCTTCCTCTTGCCCGTCGGATTGTCGCCGCCCTCGGTGCGGCGCTC
Source organism: Stipa capillata (assembly GCA_019208055.1). Lineage (NCBI taxonomy): Eukaryota > Viridiplantae > Streptophyta > Magnoliopsida > Poales > Poaceae > Stipa > Stipa capillata. Next base: position 134,440 of record JAGXJF010005064.1, on the reverse strand, counting down.
CTCCCGCTGATTCTTGTTCCTCTCGGCGAGGTACTTGACCGTCCGGCACTCGGAGAGATCGTGCCGGTCGGTCTCGTGGATAGGACACCACAGGCCCGAGCTCGGCTGGGGAGCTCGGGGTGGCTTCTTGCCGCCGTTCGGCCCGGCGCACGGGGGCTTACGAGGCTTGGCCTCCGCCGCCGCGACGGGCTCGGACTTACGCTTCTTGCCCTTCTTGTTCCGCTTCCCAGCGGGGCGAGAAGGGCCAGCACAGTCGACCGCTGATTGGTCGGGGCGCGGGTCGTGCCAGGCACGGGCTTCAGCCGCCTTAGCGCACTTGTCTGCGATAGCGAACAAGTCCGCGGTGGACTGGACATCCCGAGTGCCCAGCTTCTCAAGCATCTTCTCATCGCGGACCCCCTGTCGGAAGGCGACGATGACGGCCTGAGGAGTTATCTTGGGGATGGTGTTGCGCACCTGGCTGAAACGCTGGATGAAATGCCGCAACGTCTCCCCTTTTCGCTGCCGGAGAGCGTGAAGATCGCTCTCCGTGCCAGGGCGCTCAAAGGTGCCCTGGAAGTTCGCCACAAACTGGTGGCATAGGTCCGCCCAAGACGAGACAGAACCTGGGGGAAGGTTCATGAGCCAAGACCGGGCCGATCCCTTCAGGGCCATCGGGAACCAGTTGGCCATGACCTTCTCGTCGCCTCCAGCAGCCTCTACCGCGGTGGGGTAGATCTGGAGGAACTCTTCGGAATGGAAAGATCCATCGTACTTCAACGGCAGCTCCGGCCGGAACTTGCCCGGCCAGGTGACGCGACGAAGCTCGGCAGTGAAGGCCTAGCAACCCGTCCCATAAAGGGGGGGTACCGGCCTCCCAACCTTGCTGGACGCGGTGGTGCGCCCTAGGGCGCGCGCGGCCGGCGGTAGGGCCGGAGGAGGCTTGGCCCTCGTCCACCCTATCGCGCTCGTGCTGGCGCTCGATGATGGTGCGCGCGTCGACACCTTCCCTCCGCCTGTCAAGGCGGTGGCGAAGATCCTGTGCGTTCTCCCGGGCGGGAGAAGCGACCGAGGGGGGAGATACACCGCGCCGACCGCCAGCTGACCCGCGTTGTGCACGCGGTGGCGCCGGCGGCGAAGCCGCGGAGGGGCCGACGCGGGCGCCGCCACGTCCTGACAAGGTGCGGGCGCTCCTGGCCGCCGCTTGACGGCGGGCGGTGCTGACCAGGTCGGCGAGGTCCTGGAGCCATGGGCCCACGGGGGACGCAGCTTCCACCGGGACGGGAGGATGCCGGAGGAGGAGCTGTGCCGCCTGCAGCGTGCTCAACTCCCTGGGATCCGCAAAGTCTAGCCGCCGACGTGCCACCGGATTCGTTGCCGCGCCCTTCCGGGTTGGGGGGATCCGCATCAGATGAGGATCTGGACAGACTCACCCTTCCACCACCGGAAGGCAAGCGAGGATCCGCCATGGAGGTAGGCTCGAAAAAACCCTAAGCACCCCCTACCTGGCGCGCCAGCTGTCGGCGTAGAGACGCCTCTAGCGGTGGTCCGGTTGGACCCCCTTTGGGATTTGGCCAGGGGCGCAGTAGAGTTCTTCTTATGAGCCGGAGACGGATCGTGAGGGGGATGGTGATATGATGCAAAAGACACAGAGGATTTACCCAGGTTCAGGCCACCCGGAGGTGTAAAACCCTACGTCCTGCTTTGGTGTGTGTATTGATCTATCCGGGATTATAGAGGCTATTTTGCTTACAAGAGGAGTTCTTCTTCCCCAGCTCTAACCCTAGCGTTCTCGCTAAGGAACCAGCCGGAGAAGAAAGCAAATGAGAGTGTAGTGGGAAAGAAATTCGACCAACCGATTAGCCAGCGAAAAGAACCAACCAACCCCTTGCATGGCCTTGGACCTCCCCTTATATACTCGGGGGGTTTCCACAGCGACCAGAGGGCTCTACCGGCGACGTGGGCGCAACAGGGCGACCCACGCCTTTCATTTAATGCGTGGCGCCGCTTTCCGTGCCGGGTGTCTTCTCGCCGTGCTTCCGAATAGGGGTCCTGACACCTTTATGCCCGGTGGGTCCCGCAAATGGAGACTTACCGGGTTTCTTCTGACAAAGTGGGTGAAACACCCGCTCCTGGGCCCCGGGTGTCAGCGACCAAACCCGCTCCTGGGCCCCGGGTGATGCGACCTAAGGGGGCAAAAAGGGTGACAGCTACAGGGGCGTGCGGTACGGCGCGCCCGGTCGGTCAACAAAGCTGTCAGACGGACCCATCATTAGGCGGAAGGTGATAGGCAACGGAACCTATCGCCTGAGCGGGTGGGGCCCGGCCTAACCGTCATCATGCCCTCATAGGGCTTAGGATTCCTTGCCGAAATGACATGCATTAAATGCCTCTGCCAGGGCTGAGGCTTGCGGGAGAAGCTAACCGCTCGATGACGTGCCCGGAGGTGGGCCCCACAGGGGGACCCGACGACCCCGAGCTCTACGTCCCCGAGCAGCTCCTTCGAACGGGTGGGGTGCCAGCTGTCCCAGGCCGCCCCCGAGTGACCTCGAGCGCTCGGGGAGCGCTCGTTGAGGGATCGCTCGAGGCCCCTACGGGCGGAGCTCCAGGAGGAGTGCTCGGGGGAATGCCCCGAGCGCTCCCCTGGGGCCCACGTACCCGGGGACACCGGACACTCGGGGAAGGACCCCGAGTGCCCCCTCCATTCCTGAGTCTCGGGCTCTCGGGAACCCAAGGCCCTTTTAGATGGTTGCACACGGGCACGGCGCTCGGGGAAGGCCCCCGAGCGCTCGGGCTTGACCGCCGGAGCCACTTCGCTACCGGGGCGGGGTCTACTCCGTCCCGACCGCCACGTGTCTCGCTCCGCGGCATCTGGTTGGCCTCCGCTGACGGTTTGGGGGACCCTGGGCCCCATTCCGCCGACAGACACGCTTGTTGTAATTCATCATTTAATAGGTACAAGGACAAAAAATTCACTAATAATCTTCGGTGAGAATTTGGCTGTGGATGGGCTTAGCCTATCACTTTCACTCACTATGCTTGTGTCGGATCGGTAGTGGGAAGGCGTGATTGGTACTAATAACAACTAACAAGAGACGTGCTACCGGTGGGGCCACGTGGGTGGACAAATGCATTTGTTTGGGTCTTAAATATTTTGATAGCAACTTGATAGATGTATATTGTACCATGCTTGATGGGACGGAGGTGCGTGATCGAACTGTATGTTGATTTCAGCGTTGTCTTCTGGTCGGCCAATTATTCAGCAAGAGTACAGTTCCTGTGATAGGTCATTTTTTAGCACATATGTGCATGATTGAAGATATATTAAGCTCTTTCTTTATTAAACTAAATCATTGAAGATATTAGAACTCAAATTTTATATGTTGCCTTAGACATGATGATTGATTGTGCCCATATAGACAAGGTAACGCCTTTAACAGTACATTTCTTCAATGTAAAACGATATCTTCGGCGCATGGCTTTGTCAGTAGTGCCTATATATATAGGTGTAATACGTACGGGTGGTATAGATTCCCGGTAGTGAGAACTTCAACAATACAAACATTGCTGACAGTGTAATAGTGTTTGGAGAGTAGAGATTATTCTATTTCAAAGGAGAACTGTAAAAAGTTATAGGTTCATTTGTGTTTCTATTTTTCTCTGATGTGTGAAGTTTCGCATTTTTTTTTCATTTTGTGAAATTGCAAAATATATGCAACAGCTGAAGGAAGTTTATAGTATAGCAAGGTCGGAAGTGACTATCTATAACTTGCCTGATTATTTTTACATCTCAACCACCTTTTAAGTCTTTAACTTAACATTTAACCATCCTTCTTACCGCACTCCATATCTAACCTACAAACTAAAAATTGTAATAACTTTCGTTAAAGTTGTACACTTTCAAATACTATAATTTTAGGCTAAGTATTGTACAATTTTAGGTGATTAACATTTGTGAAAATTTTAGACAACTGAAAATTAATAAAAGCGATATCTAAAATGTATCCCTCTATGGTTTTTTTTATATGTAGGGTAGGGATTTGTGCGAAAGGAAATAGGAATCCGCATGATTTTCAAAGTTGAAGTGAATTCTAAAAAATCCAACCGAAATCTCCGTCGTCCAAAGTCCAAACACGCATCCTCTTACTCTGATAGGGCAAACATGTTAAGTTATTTAGCAGTGTGTTATTTATGTCTACAAGGCATATTATTTTTTAGAGTTACAGGAACTTGCTTAGTTGTATGTTATTTTGCCCTTACTTTTAAATTTGTGCTTATTATTCTTGGCACGATGTCATGCAAGTGCATGCACCTCTTTTTGACCTCTACTAAGACCTTTTCATATAACTAGTACTCTATTCGTTTCAAAATGTAAAGCGTATTTTATTTAGTTAAGACAACACTTTGACCAACAATTACTTTATTAGTATATGGTATATGTGACATAAAATTGATGTCCTTAAATTCATATTCAAAAGTATTTACTTATAATTGTGATTTTATATAAAAAAAACCATGTATTAATAGAGTAATTGTTAGTCAAAGTCTTATGTTAATGAAACAAAATATGTCTTATATTCTGAGAAGAGGGAGCATATTTTTTAACAAGGTTTAAACTTAAAAGAGTGGTTCACACTTGATATGCACCCTACCATTACTACTATTCCCAATGTGCATATATTCGTCATTGACCGGACAAGGTGCAGCATCAAACAAAAGGCTCTCCATCAGCGGTTGTCATCGAGGGAACCCCCAAATTGATCGATCATTGGAAGTTTGTCTTCTTTTTGAGCTGGATGACATTAGGTACGGGTGATGGGGTATCTCCTGTAGTCTTGTTCCCTGGCGATGGTATCTTCTATTGGAGTACACATACGCTGGAACCCTACTTGCTGGACACTTTGTCTTGATTGGTGTACAGTTTTTTGCCTTTGCCATCCACTAATTGCTCATTTCCATCACATGATTTGCTTTGTTGTTAATTGCCTTCTCTGGATTGGGAAGTGATCGAAGGCGACTTAACAGAACTTTATGCTTGAATGGTGATGCGAGTAATACAAATCACTTTGTTCTGGAGTGGCGGCTGAGCACAATATTTTGTACACTAGGGTAATACATACTAGTATGCAAGAATATATTGTTAGATTAGATTTATCTATGAATTCTAAAATGCATTCCCCACTTCATTTGGATTAAGTGGTTTAGGAATCAGTTCTCCAAAGTTTAAATAGGAATTTTAGGAAAATATGTTTTAAGAGCCATCTGGAACGTGGTGGGCACTCGGGAATTTTATCCTAACAAAATTTGTACTCCTATTGTTTCATGTAAAATTCTGTAAACAGTACTGCAAAAATATATATCCCAAACGGTTCAAAATTGCCATCCTGGACGATTTTCTGAATCGTCCGAAAATATAGATTGGGGATAGCATGTCCATATCCAGACGGTTTTTGAACCATCTGGGACAAGAGATGAACACAAACGGTTCATAACGCAGAACTGTCTAGGATTACCTTTTGCATTAAAAAAGGCCAGATGTCCTTGCTGTCCCCGTCACCATTGTCGTTGCTGTCACGACACCACCAAGGCCCTCTCCATAGCTGCGGTCGTCGAGCCGTGGTGAGCCCCACCACTTCTACCCCCTTCAATGCTCAAGCTCCACCCCTCCTCCTCCTCCGGGCGGTTAGATCTTGGGAGAGAGAGAGGGAAAGGAGCTACCGGCGGCGAGGAGCCACCTATGCTGCCCATGTCGAGGAGCCCCCTACGCCAGCTGCCATGTAGGACGACATGAGCACCAGCTGCCCGTTGCTACAACAGCAGTTGCCCATCGGGGTGCGTGGAAGCGGGAAGAGGGAGGCGAAAGTGGAGAAGTGGGGCTGCTCTGGTGGATTTGGCGGAGGTGGCGATGCTTCAGTGGATTTGGGCAGAGATGGTGTTGCTCTGGTGGATCTAGCCAGAGGTGGCGCTGTTCTGGTGCATTGCTCCGTGGATCTGGCTAGAGTGGTAGAGGATAGGAGGGGGATTGAGAGAAGGCAGAGGAGAGGAAGGGGATCAAGGGATGGCTCAGGTGAGCACTGGGGAGGGGAAGCGACGCAGGGTCATAGGGGGTTCGAATAAGGTAGCTAGGGTTTACATATGTGTCTTCTCAATGTTGGGTCTAATAGGCTGGCTAGTTTGTAGATGGTTTTTGCAAATAAAACTATCTACCACAGTGAGATACCCTAATTTTATTTGTAAAAATCGACTGGGATTTCTCATATATGTTAAAAGGTTTTTTTTATATAAATAAGGTGTCTGATTTAAACTTTTACGTAGTAGGGAAAATTCATGTGAAGCCGGTGCCAGCCTTAATTTGTTATTCTGCTAGCGTAGGTTTATACAAGTCACTTCGTTGGCGGTATTCTGCTAGTATAGGTTTATACAAGTCACTTTGTTGCCTCCGCCGCCACTGTTGTATAGATGTGCGTGGGTGTGTTATGCACTAGCTGAAAGATCAGTTTGCTGGTCTGTGCACAAGCCTCAAAACAAATCGCAGCTTGCGATTAATAAATTGATTTCTCAAGGCCTATGGGTGAAAGTCTGGAGGAGGGTAGCAACTCGCTTATATTGTAACAGTAGCTGCATCAAGCTGATAGGGACCAGTAGTGCAGAGCAATGAAGCAATGGGAGAACATGTACAGATGATGTTGGTTCAGTGCCAACAGGCCACGCCACAGCTTAGACCAGATTGTTTTATTCGGTATTTTACTTTTTCGCTATGCTTGTTTTATTCGGTATTTTACTTTTTCGCTATGCAATTTGCAAGTTCGAATCAAACAAGCTGTGAGCAGGGCCTGGCTGTGAGCTGGATCGATGCAATCGCAGCTTCAGAGCTTCCGTACGTATATATACGGGCCTATTAGCTCAGTTCAGCATCCAACCAGGCCAGCCTAAATTTCAATGAAGTGCCCAAGCCCAACATAAACTCTGGGTAGGATTCGGATTTTAGAGCATACGAGCGCTTTATTAGAGAATCACATCAGGGGCTTCTGGTCTGCGAACGACCGCACGGGGTTCTTCGCACCGAACTTTTACGTACGCATAATCTCTTCCTTCTTTCACCCCATGCTTCGTCTCCCCCTCTCCTCCTGCCAACCACACAAAACTAAGTTTCAAACTCCACAAAATCAAGTTTTCAACCATATAAAATTAAGCTTTCAACCCTGTCAAATCAAGCTTCTAACCCATACATATGAACTTTTAATCATAGAAAAACAATGATTACAAGTTTCAAATCTGCAAAATGAACTCTCAACCCCTTACCTATGAACTTTCTAAAAATACAATTACAACTTCTAGCTCTGAAAAAGTCGAGCTTCTAACTCCTTGTGTATGAACTCTCATATGCATTTATCATAGGTTGTTACTAAAAATCCCCACAAGAAAATGAGAGAAAACTCAAAAGAAAAACCAGATCAAACTCCATCCCTACCTTCTCCTCTACTATGGCTCTGGTGGTGAGAAGTGGCCATCTATGCCAACAGGAAGCTAGTCGTAAGCGGCAGCCGAGGTAGTTTACAACCACGACGCATGAAAGTGAGTGCTCCCTAACAAGCAACTCCTGATAGAGTCGATAGGGCGGCGGAGACGGTGGAGGGATGGCGTAGTGGCGGTCAATAGCGAGATGGCTTGGCGGCATGACTGCCAACAGGATGGCCAGGTGGTGCTCGTGGGAGACAGCTTTCTCCTTTCTTTTTAATAAAAATGCTTCTGAACCGGACCAAATGAGCTGAGGAGATAGGGAGAAAGAAAAGTGAAGTATTGTGCTTGCGCTAGTGAAGTATTGTGCTTGTGCTAGTGTGGCCGCGGTTGGCAGAGGCGGTAATCCGTAGACTAGCATTTTCGTCACATTAGAGTTGCAATCCACGCCGAGGTTAAGAGGAATAAAACTACTTCACAATACCGTGGTACTCTTCGGATCTAATCAACAGCAGGCATTAATTTACTTAGAACCATTGCGCTTGTACACGGTACACTTGTAGTATTCCACATGCCAGATTTTAAAGATCAATAACATGAAGTAGTACTACTATACACCATCACCAGGACTGCTGGCAAGGGGTGGGCCGTGGAATACGAGCTTTAGCATAAAGTATACCGCTACTCCGAAGTGCTTTGGATGGACAACGCTTGTAGCCAATCAGAGATTGCTGCAATCGCTTGTGAGTTGTGACATCCCTACCGGAGCTGAGTTCTTGAGCAACGGGAACATAGATGATAGTAAAAGGGGTGCTCACATGCTCAAGCTTATTGAATTTCATACATCTTCATACTGTATGCCATGCTGCTTATTTTGGGCGCCAGCACGGTGCCTCTATACAAGTGCCTTTTTCAGTCGCCAGCTGGCAGAGGGGAGTCGCAGGATGGCTGCCGGCTTGTCTCCTTCCTAACCTTCTGCTCTCTGCCTTGTCCCTGCACGCCCCGGCCTATGCTTCCTCGCGCGCCGTACAAGCCGGCCGTCACCGACGCCGTGCCGGAATCCGGCGCCGTCAAAAGCTTTCGATTTATTTATTTTTCTGCTAGCATTTCACGTTTCTATTTTCTAAACTTTCAATTTCAAAGTTTCCCGAAGTTTATTTGGCAGTTAGGTTTCATTGTTCGCATCCACCGTGGATGATCCACTCACCAAAGTTCCTTGGTTCCTCATCAACATCATCAATTCATGGTAGGAAAGAAAGAAAAAAAACATCGATCGCATTCTAACTTCTCCGTGATACAACGGCCGCCATTAACACTGATCGGAAGCACACACCCATCTAATTCCAACTCTTATTACTAACAACGGAAACAAGCCATACATCATTAATAGTAGTACTTAGTACTTTGTGACGGTGTGGTGGGCGGTACATAATAACATAACATGGCTAATTGGTGAAGTTCTTGAGGCAGGCATGGGGCTCGGCGGCCTTGGCCGCCGGGGTGGGCTCGACGGTGGGGGAGGGCGGGACGGGCGTGCAGAGCAGCTCCCGGGGCAGGTCCGGGATGCCCTTGAGGTAGAAGGTGTAGAAGATCTTGAAGGGGAAGACGATCTGGTTGAGCTTGACCTGGCCGTAGGCGCCCTCGAACACGCCGGAGCCGCCGGTGACGGCGAGGAAGGACTCCTCGTAGGTCAGGTACTGCCCCTGGACGGTGAGGTGGCCGTAGTCGCCGAAGTACAAGCTGTAGATGGCCTCATAGCGGTCGCCGTTCCGCTCCGGCACGTGCTGGATCAGGATGCAGATCCCCGCCGTGATCCCCAGCCGCTTGTCAAGGCTCCCGTTGTAGACCTGCGCAACGAACTTGATTGAGCTCGCTCGCCAGGAAAAAACAGAGGAGGGAGCGAGCGGGCGACCGAGACTGACTGACCTTGTTGGTGAAGGGGACGAGGTCGCCGAGCGCGTTCTCGCTCTGCTTGGCGCTGAGGCGGAGGTAGGCGGGGCTCTCGCGGTCCCTCTCGTTCAGCTCGTACACGTACAGCTCCTGCACCTTGGTCGGCCTCGCGTCCTTGACCACCGCAGGCTTCGGGGAGAACAGCGACGCCCGCACGGCGCCGCTCTTCCTGTAGCCGCCTCCGCTCACCCCCAACCTGACACCGAACCCGGACCTCGGAGCCGCCGCGACACGCGGGGCCTGGGAAGGGAGCTTCGCGGAGCCGGAGGCCGCGGCCCTGAGGGACACGGGGGATGGGGCGGCTGCCATGGCTGATGAGTTCTTGGAGCACTTCTCTTATCCCTTTCGCTCTCCCTCGATTTGCTTCCGACTGATGATGGGGCTGGTGCACGACGCTCCTGGTTTATTTAACGAGGAGGAGTCAGTAGGTGGGGTGGTGCCGTGCTGGTCTTCGGGTTAATTGAACTTTATTGGCACGAGGAGAACATGGTGCGTGCGAACGCCCAGCACGATCTGGGTCCTCGACGGATATCACTACGTGCTGCGGATCTTAGTTTGGTCAGACGGATCGATCATTCATTCATTCATTCGTGTGCGCGACCGTGTTTGTTTGTTCACAGCATGCAACATGCTCTTCCATTCCTTCCGTTGACGGTGGCAATTTTTTTTACAAAAATACGTACACGCCGCGAGCAATTATTCCTAAGTAATCGGTGTTGAAATAGTGGGGCAGGTTTACAGAGCATTTCTAAATGGCTAATGGTGTACCATATGCTAATGCAGTACACTGGAAAAGGGCGAGCAGTACTGCAGTAGCCAGTTGGTAGGCAGTTGAAGTGAGCCACCACTGCAATAATAGCAACACCACACATATGGAACAGATAGTGAAAGCATCTCCGGATACGGAGAACGGATAGGGACTCCTCCGGCGTCCTGCATGTCCTGGGAGGTTTTTTTTTCTAAATATTATTTTTTTATTTAAAAATTTCAGAAATAATATTATATTTAAAAAAATTACAAAACTGGTCTCAATCGCCACCAACCCTAACGATTAGGGTGTAACCACCGCACGTTATAACGATAGGACCCAATCGCCAGCTGTACCGACGATTTAGTATGGAATCGCCAAGCCGCGTGGCGATTGACCGTAATCACCACAGGAGATGGCGATTGACCCTAAATCGCTACCGGACGTGGCGATTGCCCCCTCTAATTATATAGTCAGGGTGCTATCGTCATGGCTCATGGTGATAGCGCCCTGTGTCCTAGCGGTTACGGAAAGTAACTGCTTATCGCCACCAGGGATGGCGATTGCGTCCTATCGTCACCCCGCATGGCGATAGCACTTAATATCGTCGGTGCGGCTGGCGATTGGCCATATCGCCACGAAGCGTGACGATTGCGCTCTAATCACCGTGGCTAGTAGCGATTAAGGCCAGTTTTATAATTTTTTAAATATGGTATTATTTCTAAAATTTCTAAATGAAATAATAATATTTAAAAAAAACTCCATGTCCTGGTGGCATTTCTCGTGCCTTGCGTGTTGCGTTGGTTCCTCCTCCCCTTTCGAGTTGCACAGTGCGTGTTCCTGTTGGCGGTTTCCTAAAAGGAGTAGCAAAGGATTTCCAGGGATTCTCTTGCTGATCGATGCAGCTCCGATCTCCGATCGCTCGAAACGTAGTACGTTTTCACGTGGACATATGCACGATCTATGACTTTTTCTAGTGCGCAGATACGACGTTCGCGTTGGACTCGGCGGATGCCACGTGACGATGCTTGGAAGGTTTTCTTTAAGAAAAGGTTTTATTGTTTTTTCCCACTAAAATCACATTATTATAAAGTCTTAAAGTTTAAACATAACTTGAAGACCATCAGCGCAACCAAAGTAATAGGTGTTTAAAAATAGAAAGAAATGTATTTTTCATCTTTGAACTATTTTTAAGTGTAGATTTCATACCTCAACTCTACATCCACTCAATGTTGGTCCCTTAACTCTCGATACTGTGCACCTTTCATCCTTAAAAGTGATTTTACCCATTTCAAAGCTGTTTTGAATGACATGGCGCCTACCTATAGACCACATATCATCATGTATATGCCATGTCACAAATTTTCTTTCTTTGTGATATTCCATAAATCTATTTTAAAAATTAGGAATAAATACATGAAAATTTAGATTAAATTTGCCTAACTGAAAAAAGTAATTTTTGACCTTCATAACAGAAAAGCTCGCTGTCGGTGTACTGATCCGGCAATAATGACTATGGGGCAGCGTACGCACAGTAGATCTAGATGGGTGCACACGGGAGACGATGTTTAGACAGGTTCAGGCCCTCAAAGAGAGGTAATACCCTACGTCCTGTGTTTGGTGGCTGATATTGCTTGAATCCCGTATGAGAATATGAGAGCGTGTCAAAACTTATGAGAGCTTGAGCACTTGAGAGCGTGAGAACTCGAGAACTTACCGATCAGAGGATCCCTACTTGGCCTTATATAGACGATCGGGGTAGGTTTACAAGAGTCATGATCGGCTTACAGATTGGTTTCCTAATTAATTACAACAGAATCTGGGATTGCCGGATTTGTGTTTATCTCTGTCTTGTACTCCAAGTTGATGAGGCGCCCCCGTGTAGAAGTCGGACTCCGAGTAGTCGGCCCGGCCCACCCTATGTCCATAGGGCCGGTATTGTCCTCCTTGACGATACCCGGGTGCCATGTCATCGTCAGTAGCCCCCGAGTCCTTCACGATCTGGCTGCAGCTGGACACGGCAACATTTAGCCGAGTGCCTTCGCCTTCTCCCTTTTCTTGAGTGACATTCACCTGGGCGCGCCTTTTTGTCGCCTGTAGGAAGATCGTGAGGGGCTCATAAAACTCCTGTAGAGTAAAGGTAATTAGCCGAGTAACATTCACCCGTAAGACAGGAATATCATGACAGATGAGCTAATAGCGGGTAAAATCCTGGTGGTATTCGATCCATCCTGAGGGACAGAGACCGGCTGATAGCCCAGCGTGGGACATACCATGAATCCCGACTGAATTCTCGAGTAGCACCTGGTTTCCCGAGTGGCTCGGGCCCAGCTAGCGCCCCTCTGAGGGAATGCCTCCGAAATCTGTGTTAGAACCAGAACACAAGTTATGGCGCATAGGTTCCCAAGTGACGAAGCCTGATACCCGAACATTCCACTGAATCCAGAAATTCTGGATCCCGAAAATTCCGGAGTGAATTTCACGGGAAGTTTGGGTGGAGAAACCGGTGGCTCTGAGTTGCTCGGCGTCCGACTAGCGGCCTGTTGAAGGCGCACCATAACTGCCCTTCACTCGGGTGTATTCAAGTGACTGCGTTTCTGCGGGAGGCCAATCCTCGAAACTCTTCAAAACCGTAACGTTTGGTTCCGATTTAAGCGGTAACTGATTAGCAGCCTGCTTGAAGCACGTTACAGTCGCTCTTTATGGGGGTATATTCCAAACGGCTACTTAACCCCGGAAGGCCAACCGTTGGATCCCCTCTGTTAAATAGCGTAGATCATGGCGAGACCACGTCGTGGGCGCTGAATAGTCGCGACATGGGCCGTTACTTCGCGTAGCGGAAGCCGAAGAGGCGCATCATGGGCGCAAAAAAAACCGCGCGCGTATGGAAGCGAAAGAGTCGCAACGCCCAATCCGTCCTCTTTTATATGACCGGGAAAGCGGCGGGGTCCGCTCACGCCTTCCAGCGTACGCTTCGCCTCATTTGCGCCTAAATCCCCTTCGTCTTCCTCACGCCCCGCCGATTTGAGAGTGCCGCCACACCGAAACCCTAGCTCCGCTCCGCCGACATTGGATGCAAGCCCCCGATTGGGAAGCCGATCCGACCGAGGCAGAGGAGGATGTTTTTTGTGTGGAAATTGTTGAGCGAGAAGGACTCCTCCGCCGATCCGATGGCCCCCTGGATAAAATCGACGGCGACCGAGTTGCGGCTGAAGACCCTGGTAAGGTCAGGAGTGATGCTGCCGAAGGAGTTGGTCGAATGGCGCACGGGCACTCCCCCACTCCGAACACGGGCGAAATGGTCATCCACAGCTCCTTCTTCGAGCAGAGCTTCTCCGTGCTCGTCCACCCCTTCCTGCGAGGGCTGCTCTACTACTATGGGTTAGAGCTCCATAACCTCAATCCCAACAGCCTGCTTCATGTCTCGTACTTCATCACGTTGTGCGAGTGCTTCCTCGGCATCCAGCCGCATTTCGCACTGTGGAAGCACCTCTTCGTAGTGAAGCCGCAGCCGAGCAGGGACAACCCGACCATGGTGGGAGGCGTCAGGTTCCAGTTGAGGTCAAGAGCGGCGAAGAGCTACCTGACCCTGCCAATGCAGACCTCCAACAAACAATGGCACGCAAATTGGTTCTACTGCGTCAATCCCGCGCCGTCGCTCCCGGCGTTCATGGGTTAGCCCCCGGAGGTCAAGCCGAGCTGGTCCGAGCCGCCGCTGGACCGGGAGCAAGATGGAATCACAGTCATCATGGCACAACTTGCCGAGGCGATCCAAGCCGGGGTCACCGGGGTCGTCGTCGTTTCGACCTTCATCCGGTGGCGGGTGCAGCCCGCGAAGCTAAGGGCTCACCCAATGTTCGAGTACGCTGGCGAGCAAGACGCGACACGAGAGTCCGCCGAGGAGCTCTCAGAGGAGGACGTCGAACGCCGAGTCGAGAAGCTCATGGCTCAGGGAACCGATCTAGACATCTTTGGACGGCCACCGCCCTTCAGCAGATCGAATCCCCCAAGCCAGGTAAGTGGCCGATCTCCTGATTCTTTTTGCTGGTCATGCCGCTGAGTTTGACTCAGGAGATGTTTATGTTTTCCAAATTCGCAGATTCTCTTCGGCTTCAGCTCCAATGTTCCTCTTCCGGAGAAAGAGGTCTGGAACCAGCCGTAGTATGCCGACATCCCCAGCGGCGGGGCACCGTCGCAAGGGACGGCTGGTGCGTCTTCCTCTGGAGCCGGGTCTTCAAAGCGGAAGGCGCCCGCTGCAGCGGCGCCTAGCGCTCCTCCGCCGAGTGTGCCAGCTACGGAAGAAGAGGAGGAAGATGAAAACGACGTCCTGCTTCGCTTTCGAAGGAGTCGGGTGCCACCTGCGGGTGCTGCCTCGGGAATACAAGGCGGCTCCTCCGCCCGTCCAGACCCGGTGGCGCCGACTGCCACCCCGGAGGGGGTTCCTCAGGTAGCCGGAGACGAAGTCCCCTCCAGCCGGGCGAAAAAACGGACGGTCGACGCCGCTTTCAGGGAGCAGAGCAGCTCCACGGCGTCGCCGGCCGACGCATCGAAGCAGCCGGCCCCAGGGCCCAGGAAGCGTATTCCTGTCCCTCGGTTCGCTAAGTAAGTCATCTTGGCGAACGTCATTTTGCCTTTTTTTTTGTCTTCTGAACTTGACATGTCCAGGTGCTTTTCACAGGACGCAGAGGACAGGAGATGTCCCAAAGGCGCCGTCAAGTGCTCTAGGATCCGGCCAAGGTGGGAACCAGCCGAGGTCAGATGCTCGGCTCTCGTCTCCTCCGAGGGTGGCTGTGACTCCGTCCCCCCGGCCTTCTCCCGGGCGAGACGGTGCGTCCTCGACCTCGCCTTCTGCTCCCCAGCCGGAGGCGTCCCCCGCTGAGGCGCCAACCCCGACCACGTCCAGGGACGCGGGTCCAAGTACAAGGGCATGGGGGGAGCGGGCCTGAGTTCGTCGGGAGACGCCCCGCCGGATCGCCGGGGCAGCCTCAAGCTGTCGCCCACAATGGAGGAAATTCCTCGCGCCTCACCTTCGCAGCCGGAATCCGCGCTGGCGATCCAACCGCTACAGATCAGACAGGCGGACCCTGCATGGCCGAGCCTGACCATCCGGGAGATCAACGACGTCCGGGAGCACGAAGAGTGGAACGATGCGATGGACGTCGTCACCCAACTCGGAGAGGTGCTCCCGGCGCTGATGCAGACGGTGAAGGAAGGTGCCAACCTGCTGAACGGCAGGTTGCACCCATTGATGCAGGTAAAATTTTTGCACTTGCGTGTCTGCTTTTGTTTTTCGTCTGTAGGTGTTTCACTGATACACCCACTAGGGAGTAGCCCCCCGGGCCTCTGGCCGACTGCCATAGTCGGGCGGAGGATCCCTTGTGTATTTTGTAGATTTCACTCTGGGTGCACGATCAGTGCACCCAGAGGGTGTAGCCCCCGAGCCTTTGGTCGACTAGAGTAATCGGGCGGAGGGTCTTTTGCATATTCTGTAGATTTTACTATCAGTGCACCCAGAGGGTGTAGCCCCGAGCCTCTGCTAGGTCCAAGGGACCGAGTAGAGGGTCTTGACGATTCTCCCGAGTGGCTAACCTTTTTTGTTACTTTTTGCAGAAACTAAACCGTTGGTCTCAGGACAAGACCGTCTTCCTCCAGGATCGGCTGTCGGTTTTTGACCGACTTAGCCTTCGCAAGTAGGAGTGGGATAAGCTGACGGGGAGCCTCCAGGCGGCGGAGGCCGTGGCTCGCAAGCGAGGGGCTGAAATCACTGCCTTGAAGAGCGGACTTTCCCACGAAGCTGCCCGAGCTAAAGGTAAGGAAGCCGAGTCCCTTTGGTTACTCTTCGTTTGTTGCCGTGCTTGACTCATCTTCTGTAGCTGCCGAAAGCGAGGCCTCTAAGCTCAAGACAGAGCTTGAGGCGATGAAGCTCCGTGTCTGGGAACTGGATTTCGTCGAGGACAAGGCCTCCAAGCTTCAAGAGCTGCTCAAGGCGGAGAGGGGCCCACGTCGCGCGCCTGGAGAATGAGGTGGCCATCATGGACGGCAGCCTGAGGCGGGCTCTGGAGGCTGTCGAGGCAGCATATAAGAGGGTCGTCGACTCCGAAGCCGGTAAGTTTTTTGACTCGGGTGCTAGTTGGTCGGGGGTCCGGCGATCGTTTTACTTACACCCTTGTTTTGCCTCTGCAGCCCTCCAACTCCGCCTCAAGAAGGTCGTCGACTCGGCCGAGTCCTTGCAGGCGGCGGGCCGTATGGCTTGCAATGCCTTGTGGGAGGAAGACCCAGTTCCGGACCATGCGGAAATGGTGGCGGAGCATCTTTGGCGGGTGCCGCGCGAGGCCAAGCGTCTGCTATCGGATGCGACGCGATCCGGGGCCGTGCTGTCCGCTCGCGGTGGCGAAGTCCCATTATCCGTTGCTTGACATGGAAGCAATCAGAGAGGGATATGCCGCCGATGTTCCCGATGAGGATATCCCGGAGCTGATGAAGTCAGTCGAGGATACGGCGAACTCCCTCATCGAGCGCGCCGGTCTGTAGAAAAACATTTAACATATGTAGGTCAACTGTCCGAGTGGATGTTGGTTTATATATGTTTTTGCAACAGGCTTGGTTGTTAAGTTTATCAATTTCTTTCCTTCGCAAAGTACTCGTTCGTACGTATGTTAATCCCTCGTATGTGCTCTTGCCGACCCATTTTTGGCCTCCCTTGCGTAGAGATTAGCCGTGGGCTGTTTCCCGTGTAGCATAGGGTTGTGGCGTAAACCGGCGATCGATGTCAAGGAGTCAACGGCGGGTTGTGTACGCAGTACTAAAATAGTTTTCCCGAGTGCGACTGATCGCACCCAGAGGGTGTAACCGCCGAGTGTCCACTATGAGCGTGCATAGCGGGCTAGTCAGGAACCCCTAGAGGTGTTTAAGTGGAGCGAAAGAAAGAATTTATTCATATGTCTCAAGATATCATAGTACAAAGTATTAAGCATAGAAACGACGTAGCTGTTCAATGTTCCATGCACTGGTGATGATGTTGCTGTCGCTGTCCTTCAGTCGGTAAGCCCCCGGGCGCAATACTTCAGCGATCACGTACGGACCCTCCCATGGCGGAGAGAGCTTGTGCGTGTCTTTGTTGGACTGGACTCGGCATAGAACCAAGTCGCCAACGTTGAACAAGCGGCCACGTACGTGCCGACTGTGGTAGCGTCGTAGGCTCTGCTGGTACTTTGCCGACCGAAGGAACGCGACCTCGCGCACCTCTTCAAGCTGATCGACAGCGTCTTGTCTTGCTTCCTCCAACTCGGCCACGGTGTAAGCGCGGATGCGTGGAGATCCATGGTCTAAGTCAGTCGGGAGCACGGCCTCGGCTCCAAAGACCATGAAAAAAGGCGTGTACCCGGTTGACTGGTTGGGCATAGGCCGCAGACTCTAGAGCACCGAGGGTAACTCTGCTACCCATTTACCGGCGAATTTCTTCAGGCGCTGGAAGATCCGAGGTTTAATGCCTCGCATAATCAGGCCATTGGACCGCTCAACCTGCCCGTTGGTGCGTGGGTGTGCGACCACGGCGAAGTTGAGGCCAATGTCGTAATCATCACAGAATTTGAGGAAAGCGGCACCGGTGAACTGAGTGCTGTTATCCGTGATGATGCTGTTGGGGACGCCGAAGCAAAAAATGATATCCCGGAAGAATTCGGCGGCTCGTTCTGAAGTTAGCGTGGCAACCGGCGTGGCTTCAATCCATTTGGTAAACTTGTCGACAGCGACGAAGAGATGTGTATAGCCCTCGGGAGCTTTTTTGAGAGGACCCACCATGTCCAGACCCCAAACAGCGAAAGGCCAAGTGATCGGAATAAGTTGGAGTGCCTGAGCCGGTAAGTGTGTCTGTCGGGCGAAGTATTGGCATCCCTTGCAGGTGCGCACAATGTGCTCGGCGTCGGAGACGGCGGTTGGCCAGTAGAAACCTTGTCGAAAGGCTTTACCGACTAACGACTTTGGCGCCGTATCATGTCCGCAAACGCCCGAGTGAATGTCTTGTAGTAGTTGCTTGCTCTGGTCTTGAGATATACACTGCTGGAGGATGCCCGAGGTGCTCTTTTTATATAGTTCTCCCTCAACTACGACGTATGCTTTGGCTCTCCTAGTAATACGTCGTGTCTCGGTCTGGTCTGGCGGGAGGGTGTCTCGCAGGAGGTAGTCGAGGAAAGGCGACGTCCAGGTGGGAATGATGATCAGGACCGCTGATGACGCTTGCCGAGTGCTATCCGATTCTTTGGGCTGTGGTTCTTCGGCGTCGGGTGCTGTTCCTGCCTTGATGGAGGGGGTATGCAACTCTTGGAGGAATACGCCAGCCGGGACAGTGTCCCGACTGGACCCCAATTTGGCGAGTGCATCTGCCGCCTCATTGTCTCGGCGGAGAACGTGCGTGATCTCGAGTCCGTCAAATCTGGCTTTTTGTATGACCATTCTTTCATGACCTGTCGAACCACCAGTTCAGAATCTCCCCGAGCGAGAAGTCGGGGAATCCCGAGTGACGTGGCGATGTGCAGACCGTGCAACAAAGCTTCGTACTCGGCGACATTGTTGGACGCGGGGAAGTGAATTTGGAGCACATACTTGAAGTGCTCCCCTTTTGGAGAGATGAGCACGATGCCAGCCCCCGCGCCCTGGAGCATCAGCGAACCGTCGAAGTAGAGAGTCCAGTGTTCGAGGTCGATGACGGAGTGCGGGGATTGGACTTCGATCCACTCGGCCACAAAGTCGGCCAGAGCTTGAGACTCGATGGCCGTGCGGGGGTATAAATTATGTCGAATGCGAGCAATTCCATTGCCCAGTTGGCGATCCATCCTGTGGCGTCCCGATTGTTGATGACGTCGGCGATCGGGAAAGAGCTAGCCACCGAGATCGGATGTCCTTGGAAGTAATAAACCAGCTTCTGAGATGTGATGAATACCGCATAGATAATCTTTTGAATCTGCGGGTAACGCGCCTTGGACTCGGAAAGTACTTCACTGATGAAGTAGATTGGTCGCTGAACCTTCTAGACGTGACCCGGCTCAGATGTTCAACAACTAGGACCGTACTGACCACCTGAGTAGTTGCTGCGATGTAGAGTATCAGCGGCTCATTAGGCATTGGCGGGGCCAGCACCGGGGCGGTGGTCAGCAGTTTTTTCAAACCGTCAAGGGCGTCTTGAGCCTCAGGGGTCCAGGTGAAGTTGTTAGACTTCTTCATGAGTTTGTAGAGGGGCAGTGCCCTTTCGCCGAGTCGAGATATGAACCGGCTAAGAGCTGCCACGCACCCAGTGAGTCCCTGGACGTCTTTGAGGCTTTTTGGCGGCCCAATTTTGACGATGACGTCGATTTTCTCTGGTTTAGCCTCGATTCCTCGTTCAGAAACAATGAATCCGAGTAGCTTTACCGAAGGGACCCCGAAGACGTATTTCTCCGGGTTAAGTTTCATACTGAATCACTGAGGCTGGCAAAGGTTTCTGCCAGGTCGGTCAAGAGATCCTCTTTCTTTTCCGACTTAACCACCACGTCGTCAACATAGGCCTGCACGTTCCTGCCGATCTGCCCCTGGAGGCAGCGTTGTATGCACCGTTGGTACGTAGCGCCGGCATTTTTTAAGCCGACCGGCATGGAGACGTAGCAGTAGATCCGACTTCGTCGTAACTTCGTCCTTGGGGAGAGGAGCCGAAGGTGCGGACTCGACAGCGAGTCCGAGTGGAGATGTCGATGACGCCTCCAACGGTCGGCGAGACGCCGAGTCACAGAGGTGAAGCTTGCCTATCTGATCGGCGATGAAGTCCAACTTTCTAAATTGGAAAAGCTGGTCTAGATCAGGGACAACATTCATGGAGGCAAATCGCATGATGTTGCCCGGAACGAAACTGCCGTTGCGGACGAAGAAACCCATCTGGATCTGGCAGATGAATCTATGCGCGCACCCCTACCTGGTGCGCCAACTGTCGGTGTACTGATCCGGCAATAATGAATATGGGGCAGCGTATGCATAGTAGATCTAGATAGATGTACACGGGAGACGATGTTTAGACAGGTTCAGGCCCTCAAAGAGAGGTAATACCATACGTCCTGTGTTTGGTGGCTGGTATTGTTTGAATCCCGTATGAGAATATGAGAGCGTGTCAAAACTTATGAGAGCTTGAGCACTTGAGAGCGTGAGAACTCGAGAACTTACCGATCAGGGGATTCCTACCTGGCCTTATATAGACGACCGGGGTAGGTTTACAAGAGCCCTGATCGGCTTACAGATTGGTTTCCTAATTAGTTACAACAGAATCCGGTATTGCCGGATTTGTGTTTATCCCTGTCTTGTACTCCAAGTTGATGAGGCGCTCCCGTGTCGAAGTCGGACTCCGAATAGTCGGCCCAGCTCACCCTATGTCCATAGGGCCGGTATTGTCCTCCTTGACGATATCCGGGTGCCATGTCATCGTCACTCGCTCTTGTGAAAATTTATTTTGAGACCCAAGAGCTGCTCGAAGGCACATAGTATAAGTTTTAGGTTCTTGACTTGCTCTATAATGATCCATAAAAATGATATGAGATATGGTTATGTTCGTCTCATCGAATTGGTCGAGATATGTTATAAGTTGTCCAATTTAGAGTCCAGGTATTTCTCACGTGTTTAGATTTCATTATGTATAAACACTAGAATATTAATTTACTAGTCTTAGCATTATAGTTGGTTAATTCAAAACGTTGAAACTTGTCATATGTTGATTAGTATTATTGGGTGTCGTGGTGAAGTCTGATGGAGTATGTGTTTAATTTCGAGTCATATTTACGATATAGACTGTGTTGATGATTATCTTGTGTTATATTGTGAATTGACTGTTGTGGATGTCCATATATACAAGAAAAACTCTGCTGAAATTTTTAATAAATTACAAACTTGATAGGTTTGAAGCGTATAGAGTAGCATTTTATGTAAGATTGATATCTAGGATGTCACATGTAAGATCGGGCTATGTGCTTGGGGCGTCGGGGTCCGAGCGTGTAGGTCAGATGGGAGGTAGATGGACATGAGGGACGACATCCCCATCGGGCAGCCCTTGCCTTGGCCCTTGGCTGTGTTGAGGGAGGAGGAGAGGCAGACCACTGAACGCGAATTGAAGCATTGGAGGTGAAAGGCCGGCGGCGCCGTCCAATTCACACCGGGAGACGAAGTGGCGATACCATGAGGCTGGTGTCTAGGATTTAGGGGTGGATTTTAAATGGTCTCTTTCCAGCGAGTGGGCTTGATGTGGTTGGGCTTAGGCCTGAAAGATTAAAATGTGAGGGCGCAGGGACAGTGGAAATTTGGAGTTCTAACGAGCTATTCGAGCTTAACTCGTTTAGCGTCACGAGCTTCACCTCGAGCTCGAGCTTGGCTCATTTGTCTCGAGCCGAGCCTAGAGCGACCCGCCTCGAGTAGCTTGTGGAGCTCAAATAATATTGACAGCCTGAGGTGGATATGGCATCCTGGCACAGCGCGGTGATAGAGAGAGAGAGAGCCTGCTGGTGCGTAGTAGTGTACCACGCTAAACTAGCTTGGTGCGATGTGACCACGAGGCGAGGAGGCAGGTGGCAGTGCACGACACCTTTTTTTGTTGGAACGATGGCGCGCAAGACGATGGCGTGCAACTAATTGGCATGTGCTAGGTAGCTAGCGTTGGTGTGCCGCGCGTGCGCTGTACGCAACGTACTGACGCTAGCTTTTCCTTGTACCTTTTTTTTTGCAAATTGCTAACGAGTCTAAATTACAATGAATTGTTTTTATTTTCTATTAATCCACTCTGCACTAATTTATTGGTTAGAAACCGCTTCGTGCTATCGGAAAAAGCGTCAAGCACACCTTCCTCGTGGGTATTTTATGTTTAACAGTTAACTTTTGAAATAGATGATGTCAGTCTTTTAACAATTAATTTTAAAACTTTAAAAGTCGTTGCTCTCAAACCAAGTGTCTATATCAAAATATAATTTTGTTTCGACGAGATCTTCAAAACTAGATCTTGATTGGATATGTTTTGAAGACTTTTTTATATGTACTGCATTCTACATTACTGACTATTACATTTTTTTGATTCTACATTTTTCTCCGATTCTTGATGTATTATAGTTGTACAACATTGTTTTAGTTATAGTACATTTATTTGATGGTTCTCTCCTGCATATATTTTTCTATACCACATTTTTTAGGTTCCTAACGCATATTTTTATCTGTTGCATTTTTTGTCGGTTTCTAATGTATTTTCTGTCAGTTGTCTATTGCACTTGCTGATAGTTCTCTACTGTAATTTATGCTAGTTGCCTACCAAACTTGTTGATAATTGTCTATTGCATATTTATCTAATGCAATTTCTAGCAATTGTCTATTGTATTTGTTGATAGTTTTCTACTATACTTGTTGAGAATTGCCTATTATATTTTCTATTAGTTGTGTACTATAAATTTGTCTATTGTATTTCTCGATAGCTATCTACCACATACATATATTTTTCCTCTAAAAAATATCAAAAAAAACATAAAACTAGTGTAAGAAAACTAGAAGAGGAAAATTACCGGAAAAAGACTACGGAAAAACGGGATAGAATATCAAAGGGAAAAAATCGAAGAAAAATAATGGAAAATAGAATAGAAACAAAGAAACACAGGTAAAAAAACCGAGAAATAAACTGGTAAAAAATGGAAAGCAAGAAACAAACAAGAAAGAAAGAAAATAAGGAAGAAGAAAGCAAAACGAAAAGAAAAAAGAAAGAACAAAAGAAGAAAAGAATAAAACCACAACCTGTTAACCTCCTGTGTGGTAGCTCTCCCACGCTAGTAGTATCTTTTGAGGGGTGTTTAAACCTTTTTCCTTCTATTTTGAGAGAACGAACTGGACGCTAGGGTTTCGTGAAAGCAACTAATCTTAGAGAATTGAGCCAAGGCCCACGGGTCGCTCCCTTCGAGCGACCTGGGTAGTGACTCGAGCCCTAGGTCTCAGCCCTCACCACCGTTGTCACCATCGGCGTGTCCGGTGGCGGTGGCCCTGCCTTTGAAGGGGACGAGTGGTGTGATGACTTAGTTTTCCTCTTTGGCTCAGGTGGCAATGCAGCGGCCGGTGGCGACGATCCCGATAGAGATGTGGCTAGTTGGCTGGGGCCTGGTGGTTAAGGGCCGGCGCAGTCCGGTGATGCACCTGCTGGCTGCCGGCGGACGACAGTTCTCATGATTTCTAGATTTGGCTTGCTCCACATTGGGGCTCTCAAGGAGGATAACAGCTGTTGGGGTGCCCTATTTTGGTGGTGATGGTGAGGCCCGTGGGAGATCGAGTGGTGGTTGGCATCGAGGGCGCTGCTGGGCAGCTCGGGGCTAGTTTCTCCCATGGCCTTGCTGGTGACCCTAGTGGTCGAGGGCCGCGAAGATGTGGCCAACAAGGCCATGGCTGGCAGGGTGACTGCGGCCTTAACGGATATGCTAGCGACCCACCCGGATCTGGAGTGGCCAGCATGTCGGCTCCAGATCTGGTGGGCAGAAGGGCCGACACGATGATGTGAGGTTGTTACTTTCATGGATCTACTCTAAGGCGGGCCTGCTAGCCGTGGTCAGTGGTCGACACTAGCATAGTGGACGATATGGATCTATCTCAGACAGCGTTGGCTGACCGACAGCGTGGAGGATGCGGGAGGACCTTGATGCGGGGAGGTAGAGTGGAGATGGAGGCGCGCGCCTTGGTGATAAGGTTTGGCATGGTAGGCGATGTTTTTCTGTGCGTTGGTAAGGCAGGTTGCAGTGAAGTCAGAGCTCTTGGGGCGTTGGATGGCGACAGTGACACTCAACTTGCGTAGCCGGTGGATGGCACGCATTGAATTTTCTTGGTAGGTTTTGTGTATCGGTGGGACGTGTGATCGTGAAGTTGGAGTTGCGGTGCTGTAAGCGTGATAAGCGGCTATAATGGGACATTGGAGGGTCTAGAGTGGTTGCATCGGGTTTGGTTAACGTGGGCTTGATACGGTGATTGTGCTGTTTTGGGTATCAAAGATTTTTTATGGTGAATTCGGAATCGTCAGGCCGTGCTGTGATGGGTGACGATATGATATTTGTGAATGGTGTCCATTCTCATCAACGTGCGTCGAGTTCGAATTTGATTATGGTTGAGGTGTTATATTTTTGTTTTCATTCGATTTTTTAATTAACTAGACAATAAATTTCTTCTTAATTAATAAGACGAGGCTTAATCATTTGCGTTTGTTTAAATAAAACCCGAACGCTAGGTATGACAGTGGCAAATGAAGGTGTGAGGCTCCCAGTGGGCCGGTATTGGCAATTCGGCGGCAGGGCTATCTTATCTGCGGGCATGACACTGCAGGAACACATGATAATTCGGAGATGCGTAATGGACCCAGGCCTTTCTTTCTTTTGTCTAGGCTCACATGGTTGATGGGCTACCTATGAGGGCCGTGGCCTTCTTTATCCTACTGTCCTTTTATGTCGTTATTATTTTTTGCAGTGTGTCAGGGGACCCCTTATACACCGCTTCTTGCGGGTTTTCACAAATCGACGCTCACCCTGGAGACCTGGATGTGGCCCATTAAGCGATAAGAGCGGTCCATCCTCCACCCTACCAAAGGACACGTCGCAAGCGCTCGGCATGGGCTCCTTGCTCCAAGCACTGATTCAATTCGTACGTGCGTACTATGATATCTTCGATCAATTCGTTCAAACATGTACATGTAAATTTGGAATTATTGCGATTTCAAATGTGTCACAACTTTGAAACCGAGTGTCCAAAACATGATTCATTTGAACCCTCGTGTTCCTTATGATGAGTACTTTGGAACAATACCTAATTTGTATATAAAACAAATATAAGATCCGTGAAACAAGTCGGTTGTGTTAATGCAATATTTACAGACCAACAAAAATAAGATACTATCGGAGCAAATCGAGAGTGCACAGAAGTACAACACAAATAAAAAGTAGCACTAATTTTAAAAAAATGTTCCCATAGTTTACGATAATTTTTCATAGAGCTCACAAAAAATATTCCATATGAAATAACATTTTCTCAAATAATGTTGCATCGTTCATGGAAAATGTTCATCTTTCTCAGCAAAAATGTTCACCAAGTTTGTGAAAAATGTTTACTTAGAGAAGAATGATTCACTTTTTTGGAGAAAAAATAAAATATTACAATAGTTCATGAAGAAATGTTCCCTCTAACGTCCAAAAAATGTGCCACTATTTCTAAGTACTTGTTCTGGAGTGCAAATTAAGATGAAGGTGGTGAACTTGTATTGATATTCTCATGTCAAGTAGTACAAAATTACCGATTGTTTAAGCAAAATAATAGCTATTTATGGAATAGAAAAACTATCAGAAACAAAACCAAAACCGTTGTGGAACATTTCACAAATGTTAGTGCGACAAATAAAAGAAAATGATTAAACTAATCAAATATCGGCATAACACGTGAAGAACTACAACTACAGAGAAAATAAAACAAAAAGAAAGATAAAAGAAAAAGAATAATACATCATAAAGTATAACTAAATGAAAAAATAAAAAGGAAACCAGAAACTAAAATAAAAATGAAGAAGAAATGAGAGCTTAAACCCACAACCTCTTAGAAGGAAGATGTATGTACCTCATAACCAATTCACCATATTGGCACTTAGATATTTGATTTCTCTATTGGCCATAACACAACAAGACGCTAATCCTTTATTGGAGCGGCCCAACAAGAACTAGCGTATAGACGACGGATTCTTAGAACCAGTAATAAGGGGGTATTTGGTTGGACTTTTCAGCAGCTTTTTACTGGAAAAAGCTGCAGCCCAACCAAACAGCCAGCTTTTCAGCAGCTTTTGCCAACGGTAGCTGTGAGCTTTGCAGTGCAAATTCAGCTGTTTGGAAAAGGTGCCTTCTGCCAGCTTTTTGCAATATGCTGAAGCTTCAGTGCTCATTTTCTAAAATGCTGTAGATTGTTTGGATCAACCAAAAGCTATATGTTCACTTTCCCACAGCCACAACAGCTTTTCCAGGCAGCCAGCCACAGCAGCTTTTCCAGACAGCCAGCTAACATCAGCTTTGTCAACAGTCACAGCTCAACCAAACAGGCCCTAAGAGGTACATAGGGTTTCTGGTGTGCCAGGCTTTCTATGTTTGCCGATGTCAAGCCCTCTACCTGTCCTTCGTTCTCCTCCCATCTTTCGGTCACTCCTATGGTCCTATTCTTGGCCGCTCCATTGTCGACGAACTTTTCCGGTCACTAGTTGGTCTAGACCGCAAAATATTTTGTTAACTGTCGGATAATCTCAGTGCCCCCATCATTTCGCGTATTCCGTATTCTTTCCCTTGGTGCAAATCTCTCTTAAGTGTTCTTCTGAATTGACGGTTCAAGAAAAGCAGGCCGCAAAATGACCATCTGAACAATCTTGTTTATACTGAATTTGTCACATGATCGCTCTTCAACCTTTTGGAAATTTCTCTAAATTTTCCTTGTGGAGGAAGCCTAACTTTTGGATTACCTAGCATACTTTTTTAGAAAATTCATGATTTATATTAATAATTCAATAAACAATGCACAAAATTACTCAACTTTTACATTGAACGTTATAGGCGGATAACGTGCCAGCGTCACCTACATGGAAACAAAAACGTACTGATTTTTTTTTATCTTTCTCGCCATCAACTCCTTACCTTGAATGCAAACAACAGCTGGCAAACAGATTTGTCGATGATCTCCAATGATGCTTAGGACCTAGCCTTAGTAGCAGTATTGTTCATTGAAAGTTAGAGGTTGCTTATTTGCATCCACTCAGTTTGGTATCGATTTTGGTGTAAGCATCATCGTCATCTCCTAGATAAATTGTCCGAAAAAGCCCATTATATAAAATAACATCTGACGAATAACTCACTATAGAACACAAGTTTGAAAATTTATCTAGCGAGGAACAACAAATCACCGTACATAAATATGAATTACTTTTAAGAAATCAATGAGCCCGCTGTCCACTCAACGACGTTGATCGCTGGAGAAGAGGGGAGAGGGCTGCAGCAGAACTCCAAATGACGATCTCCTCTCTAGCGGCTAGGGTTTCTTCAAGGGATTCCACCTAGCACTTGCAACACAATAAAACACTATTACAGAAGCATCTATATAAGATCTCTCGTCACAGACAGTTTACAAGAAAACCTCTAGGATAAAACTGTCTTGCAATGTAAATTCAGCTATTTGATAAAACTGTCTTGCAATGTAAATTCAGCTATTTGAAAAAACTATCTTGCAATGTGCTGAAATTTCGGGGCTCATTTTCTAAAATGTGGTAGATGGTTTGAATCAACTCAAAGCCATATGTTCATTTTCCCACCACCACAATAGCTTTTCCAGAAAACCAAACATCAATAGCTCTATCAATAGCGACAGCCCAACCAAAAAGGCCCTTAGCCTTTTCCCCAACTCCTCTTCTTAGTAGCTCTCACCCATAGCGCGCTCTTCCTCTCTACTCCGACCAGAACCACGCTGCCTTTCGGATCTACCACCTCTAGCAACCTCTGCGGCCACCGCCGACATCCTCGAAATCCCCTTGACCTCCTCTACCTATTCCCCTCACTCATTGCCACCACCGCCGAAAACATAGACACCACCAAATCCTAGTGCTACTGCCGACACGAGTCGTCGCCACCTTCTTCGGACCCATTGTGGTCGTCACTATCCTCGACGACCACGGCGCATATACTCACGTCTACCTCTCTCCTGGGCGCGCATCAGCCCTGCCGGCAACCTAGCTAAGTCATGGGCACATGTGGCTTCATCGGCATGGCTCGAGGGCCATGGCCATCGCCGACGATGTTGGCTGTGCTGTGCACAGCCTAGCTGCTACCTTGCTCGAGACTTCTTCTACTCTGGTTATCTCAGAAGATAAGTGCTAGTCCTAACCCCTTACTCTCTAATGCTTTTATTTTCCACCCCAAGGACATGGCCACCACCAGGACTTCCGCCGAGAAGGTGCTTGCCTCCGTTGACACTTTCTACAAACTCGTCACTGACATCTACGAGTGGTGCTGGAGCTAGTACTTCCACTTCTCCCCTTCCTTCTAGCGATGAAGAGGGACGACGTGCCCGGGCATGGGTGAGGGCGATGCGACCTAGATCAGATCTCCCTGGAGTCGTCGACGACGAGCAGGAGGTGCACCGGAGGCATCCAGAGCTAGCTCGGTGTAATTTTTTGTCTTAAAGCGGAAAATACAATCTGAGATGGTTTTTGGTTTCCAACCGTCTGTATTATTCATTCAAATTCTAGACACTCATTTTCAGATGATTCAAAAAATTGTTTCGAACGGCGTATTTAAACCATCTGAACAAGGTTTCTATGTAGCAGTCGAAAATGCTAATTATTGGTTCCGTGGAATAGTCGTAGTCTTTCTTCTTTTCAGAACTCTGATCTCATATTTCCACGACGTGCTGTGTAATCCAAGCTAGCTTGTCATTTTCTTCGTTCACATTGAAGCGAACGCTCTCACTTTACATCCAAAGTTTTAAGCCGTGGCTACGGGTTGGTGACTCTACTTCAAGAGTTCACGATACATATCGGTGGAGAATTGAAGATCCAAGAAATTTTGGCGCAACAAGATACATGAACGTGTTTGCATTTATTATACATTAAAAGTAAAATTAAAAAATAAGCTGGAAATTTCCATAAAATTGATGGACCTCTTATTATTACTAGACCACATCTGATAAATCTTACTAACTATATTTAATCAGATCATAACCGATTACTCATCATAACTGTACCTAAAAATTACAAACGAAAGTTATTGTAAATTTATCTTTCTAATTGTTCTTAAAACATATCACAATCAGTAGATCTCTATTATTTTCATAAAATTGATGGACCTCTTATTATTACTAGACCACGTCTGATAAATCTTACTAACTATATTTAATCAGATCATAGCCGATTATTCATCATAACTGTACCTAAAAATTACAAACAAAAGATATTGTAACTTTATCTTTCTAAATGTTCTTAAAACATATCACAATCAATAGATCTCTATTATTGTACCTAAATAGATCACAATCGATAATTTTTCATAACTATACTTAAACTTCATTATTAATAAGTTTTAAGTGGACCTTATTAATCTAGTGTAACTTAATTATTAATACCCCACAACTAATATATATTTATAATTTTATACTTCATAAAAGAATTGCCTAAGTTTTAAGTCTGTGTACTGATCTAATATCAATGATTACTTATATAACCTTAACTTCATGTATTGATCTAATATCACATATACATGATCAGCTAATCGTGATATACTTCTACATGATCTAATATCATGTACAAACAAACTACCGCTTGGTACAACAACTAGTCGTCCAGCTTGCGGTTTGAACTTTTATTTTCAGTACTGATATAATATCACGTAAAGTTCAAACAAAGATAATTAAAAATATTTCTGTTGCAATTGCGTGGGACATCATGCTAATTTAAATTTAATAAGAAAACCCATGATGTCGAAGACTTGACGCTCCTCCAAAACATGAGTATTGTTCTCATTATCCAAGAAACCTAGCCCGTTCAGTCGGCCCAGCTCGGGGGACATGCCGCACCGTGTGCACGTGCCCCCAGCACGATGAGATGCTGATAGGCATGACCTGCCTATCAGGTCTGTTGTCTTCCTCAGGCGTGCGCCAACAGCCCCGTGCCGCCCACGTGCGGCCACTCCTGCTTCTAGTTCGACATGGACCTCAACCTCTGTCGCTTCACCAACATGATTGCCAACCCATGCCGTGTCCATCCGTATCCCTGGTACTGTTATTCATGCATGGGAGACGTCGTGAGTGTCAGACCGAATCCTGGCCATCAGCCCCCTTCTCGATTGACCACGCAGTCAATCTTATCCTTGATTGACCACGCAGTTAAACTCATCGTGCTCTCCTCTTTCTTACCATGCAAGTTTCCCTCCCTCTCTCTCCCTCGATTACTCAGAATGCGAGCGACTTCAGAGCACCGCCGTGAGCACCTCACCATGGACGACGTGTCCAGAAGCTTTCCTTTGACACACTGTTGTGTCAGAAAGGATTGTAGTTGTTGGGGAAGGGGTCCCCGCGCTACCCAGATTTGACGCTTTTTCCGTACTTGGGAGAAATCGATGAATCTCCGGACTCGTCAACGCCAAGACCGTGCTGACGTCAAGCTCGTGCGAACGCCAAGTTCGTGCGGACACCAAGAACGTGCCGACGTCAAGCTCGTGCGAACACCAAGTTCGTGCGGACACCAAGAAGGTGCGGGGCCCGTGGAATATTCCCGGAATATTTCTGGAGGAAAAGACCGGTTCGTCCTCGAGGGCACTAGTATACTTAGGGGCAAGATTGTAAATAGCCCAAGGGTATTTTTGTAATCTCCTCCGCCCCTTCATTTTCCCTATAAATAGAGGGGCATCCCTCCCATTCCAAGGGCTCCCCAATTTCTGAATAAAAGTTCATTTGCTCCTCCTCTCCTCTAGTTCGTGGCACTTAGCCGGTTTGGGTGTCTTGACGCTGTGCGACCCGCGTGCGCGACTGCGGTGTCTCCGCGACGTAGTTTCCCAGGCAACCCTCGTAGGTCCGCGAAGCCATGCGGGGGTGCCACAAGTTCACTGTCTAGCCTCGTTGCTACGACAGTAATCATCCACAACCTCTCTCCACCGAAGTTATCAAATCGTGGCACCATGAATCAACCGATCCACGCTTGTCTTCTCCCTCTCTGGTGGATCACCGCCGCTAGCCTCGCCGAGCTTCTCCGGTGAGGCCTTGTCGGTTTCTTTTAGTTCAATCTCTCTTGCATCCCCCTAAACCTTTTCCCTCTCTTCATCATATCCTGAGCGCTTCGAGCATCATTGCTGCGAAGCATTGCTCCATCGTCTGCCGGTGCCATCGCAGCGGACCTTCTCGGCTCCTCCGATCAATCTAAGCCCTCCATTGAGCTCCTGGTGAGTTCCTGCACCTTATGCACACTTCCTTGAGCATGTGTGCATCCTCGGCGGGCTTTCCCAATGAGCACCACCGTGCCGACTCATCTTGGGTCGCCGCCTAGGGCCTTGCATCACCATGGTTGCACGGGGTGCGTGCGCGAGCTCGCTGGTGTTGAGCTGCCACTAAGTCGCTGACCGGTGGGACCCAACAGTCAGCACAGTTAAGTTTTTAATAGTTAGGGTTTAAGCCCTAATGTGTCACTGACAAGTGGGCCCAGTCGAATAAATAAAATAGACAAGTAACTTAACCTTCTAAGTCACTAACATGTGGACCCAACCCTTTAAACATATGCTAAATTAAACTTAATTCACTGACATGTGGGTCTAGTGGCCATTTTGACTGATCAGAGATGACCTGGTCTCCTTTGATCCCTGGCTTCACCTGTCATTGACTGTGGCTAGATAATAGTGAGTACTAAAAGTATATTATGTTATTTAAATCCAAATAAATTAACTGAAATTCCAGACAACCTTTTTAAATGGTTTTATTCTTAGATAATTCATAACTATTTCATATTAAGTTAGAAAAATACGAATAGAATACGAAAATTTTAGAAAAATGAGTACTATAGAATTATGCCATTTTCATGCATATTTTAGTAGTACAAAAAATAAAAATGATTGAAAAGCAGAATCTAGTTGTTTTCCTCTCGTCGGAGATTCTTTGAAATGCGATATCTTAAGTATCCAAACTGCGATGAACTTGATTCCACTTGCATTAGTCTTTATTTTGAGAGTGCTATGCCATGCCATGAATTTTATGTCATAATCATGCTAATGAATTTTTAGTATTATATCACTTTTTCGGTGTTTCCGCTTCTTGTCGATAGCATTGGAGAGTCATGATGTAAGTGACCTCGACTATGAGCAATTCCCTGCTCTCGAGTAGCAAGTCAAGAGCCCCCTCCTTTGACTATGTTGATATTACCTATTATTTTCAAAACTTACTATTGTGTTTAACTTAATATTGCATGAGTAAAACTACCACTTTATCGGTAAATAGTTAAATTCCCTATTCTTCGCATGGTAATGTCTTGTAACCTAAATTCCATGTCAATCCCTTCCAACCTAGCATGATTAAGAGCTAGTTAAATATTTAGCATCTAGTTATATTATTATCATATGGTTAGCCATACTTAGATTTGTCTAGTCATGATCCTTGGGTTGATCCGATGAATCAATTTATCATGGTTAGGTTACATGTGGTGAAGTTTAGAGACTACTGGAAAGTAGTTAAAGAACTTGAGTAATAATCATTGGGCTTAGATGAAAGGCCATGGTTGGAACCATGGTGGGTTGTCTCACCCTTCCGCAAGATCGGTTTCTGATGTACACTGACCCAAGGTTTGCGTACTTCTACTTGGGTGGTACAATAGAACCACGCACGACTTAATTTGCCTAGGCTTAGTTTATGAGTTGCTTTAGTTCACGTTTTCATTTATAGTATGGGTGAAAAATGATGTGACATGATGTGGCATGTTAATATAAGGGCCACCCACAACTTATGAGACCATGTCGGACTAGCCCATAGGGGTGGCTCATAGCTAAGGCGAAAGAATTTTAATGGTTGTGTTCGATCATCCTCCACCGGTACACGTTGTGAAGTGTACTAATTGCATGGCATTATGAGTCGATTAATATGTGTAGGTAAAGATGTACACCCCTAGAGGGTTAGAACTATTCGATAGCCAATGTCCGTGGTTATGGACAATTTAGTGATTACTTACGTCGAATTAGACAACTTTATGTTACTCTAAAACTGTCAAATTTAGTTTAGAAAAGCAAGTGACTACTTCCTCCTAGATAGTTGAGGAATAATTGCTTTTATCGTAAGTTGATGATGATAGAAGTAATATAGTAGTTTTGGAAGAAGGCTCACTTGTTCTCTTACAAATTGATCTGGTAGTTGCTTTTCATCTATTTAGCATAAGTCAAACACAAACTTGGCTTTATGCAAACTTGTCCAGAACTATCACCTTATTAATACCAATTGCATCTATTACTATTTCATGTAAGTCTTGCGGAATACATTTGTACTCATCTTGCAAATATTGATATTTTTGTGCAGAGGAGATTATCCCTTCTGAGGATAGTTTCTTTGTAGACATCGACGCCAATGATGAGTAGTCGTTGGGGATCCCAAACAGTGGTCCCGTCTAGTGTTTGACAGCCTGTTTTGTTTTGTTTTGCTGCCACTTTTGGCTTCGCTACTTTGTGGCTTCTAAGCCACTTATAAAATTTTTCATTGTGTGTTTAAGACTTGGTCTTGTGACCACTTGTGTGAATAGGTTATTAAACTTACTCGATTAAGAGCTACACATACTATGTAGTCTTTGTTGTCAAGTTACTGTTGTGATACCTGTTTGTTCCAACATATGTCATGTGTTATGTGCTTATGATTATAAAACACATAGAATATGTAAGGTTTTGAAATTCATAATATAGAATTGTCAAGTTTGATCATCACTGTGAAGCAAATCTTTCGCTGAGAGCTTAAGAACTATATCACCCTACTCTAGTCGTGCATTAATTTGTCAGGACCAATTCGAGGTTGATGATCCCGCTAAGTAAGAAAAGAGTGAGGAGACTATATCTCTCTATTCAAACTGATATATTCAATTGCCAGCTTGAGGTCAGAGTTGATGTCTCAGGCTCATCTCACTCTACTCCTATCGAGGTATTTTTATCTCAACAGTTGAGGACAGGGTTGATGTCTCGACTTGATGACTTCATTTGAGGTTTTATGTTATAAATTCTGAATCCCGACACATCGGAGTTGGTGGCGGCGGATGGGGCATTGGCGTGGGGCGGCAAATGGGGCTGAGGGGAATGGCGGATCCTTGGTGGCGGTGAGGTTGAGAGGAGAGTGCAAGTAGAGATTAAAGTGTGTCGTATACAAACAAGAGATTGTAGATGCAAAATAGAGACTAAAGTCACCAGCACAAATCTCAAAGCAAAGTGGATGATAAAAGATAGATTGAGACCTCCAACTACTCGTGCAAAAACTGCTATACACCCAGTCACCCAAAAGATTGTAGATGCAAAATAGAGACTAAAGTCACCAGCACAAATCTCAAAGCAAAGTGGATGATAAAAGATAGATTGAGACCTCCAACTACTCGTGCAAAAACTGCTATACACCCAGTCACCCAAACATTGGGGCAGTGGAGCCGTAAACATAAGCTAGGGACAACGTCCACTGCCGGAGTGAGGTCACTCGTGGGAATGGGTAGGTCCCTAGGAATGGGGACCAGAACAGCACTAGGAAATTCATCAATGGCCATCCACCCATGCACCGCGCAAACCATTGACCTCTTCTTACCTTTGAAACCAGCCAGCCTCTTCTTGCAAAATGCAAACAAAAAAGTTGGTAACCATCACGTAGAAGCAGTTGAGGGGCACACCACATCCTTGTCTCGCTTTTTATCAGAAAAGAGCCCAAAGAGGTGAAGCCCACACCTGTTCCCCATCACAGGTGCTCGAGGAGAAAGGTGGCGCCGTCTCGCGCTCATGCGTCCAATTGGCAGGCACGGCCGCACGGCGCACGAAAACAAAGGAGGCCAGCTAGGTGTGCTCGGTCGCAAACATTTTGATGGCGCATGCATGCCGCATGGAGCCTTCTCACCTCCTGTCTCTTGTCCCCACTAACCGCCATCATTTCATCCGCTCCAAACAGTGGCAGCCATTATTACTGAAGAAATGTTTGGGTCTGTTGGTGCGAAAGCTCAATTGGCACTGGGTGCAATCTTAATAAGCCCATGTTTGCAACCTGAGAATTCTTTTCGAATTCCTACATGAATTGAATTGTTTCATGTGTAATTCGTGTAAAATTTATAGGTTCCAAACATAGCCTAACAATACAAAATTCTAATATAATACTTTGTAATATTATCTATGTTTTCCTCGTTGTTGTTTTCCAGAAAATGAAGATGGAAACTCCCAACCTCTACATTGATGCACAAGGATTCCTGCCTCTTTGAGCATTAGAAGGCTTATGCTAGAATTTCTGAAGCAGACATGACAGCCAAAAGTACATACAAAATGGCTTGAGCTTTGACCTGGCTAACATGCCGTCCTACGTCACATTTGTCTGCTAGTGACTTGATCAATGATTGGATTAAAACATTGTGGATTGGCGGCTTCAGTTTTAGCCCTAAAAATAAGATTAAATTTTGGATTCATCTCGACAAAGTATCCACATGTTTGAGTCCTCAAATCTTTGTTGCGTCGCCTTAGATTCGGATTAGTTTTCTTGGGATGTAACCGTCAAAGTACAGATCATCGACAAATGTGCGTCCAAGACCACGTCGTATACTGTGTAAATTACTCGATCCCATAATTTGCATCAGTATGACAATATCTGACGTGAATTGACCCGAGGGATTGTGCCATAAGAACCGAGCTAATCATGATTGTTCCAAATGGCCGCAACACTACTGACCAAACTGCGCTTATGATTAATCTCTGTTGGCTAGATCTCTTGATAAGCACACCGGATTCCCCACATTCTCTGTCACCATGATCACGCCACATGTTTGCCTAGCTCTATCTGAAAATATGGTGAGGTTGCTAATTATCTTCTTTTGTTTGTTTCTTTCGAGACTAAATCCAGATAGTGCGCGGTCAAATATTGTAGCATTTAACAATTTTGATTGATAACACACTTGGCTTGTTCTGATGAATTACATATATGCACCTAACAAACTCTTCTTGGGTTCTTCCTCTGCAAAATGCTAACGAAGACCATATACAAGTCAATAGTAACTCACTTCTTGCTTTCTTCCCCAAAACACAAATGCTAGTCATCTGTTCAATCTTTCTAGAAAGTCATCTCCACTGTATCTGGATATTGACATGGAGGGGTAAAGGGGCTGAACATCAAATGCGGGTAAGATGCAATTTATGTCACAAGGGAACATCTCTTTCTTCTTTTCCTTCTCTATGCCACATGGATGTAGTACCAAATGGTACTTATACTATAATATCATAGGCGATTAAAAGATAGCGTGAGAAGAGATGAAGTATACGTCTTCAGATAACTCTCGAAAAACGTCTCACGTGTCGATGACCCAGATCTAGGAAGTAGAGCAGCTTGGCAACTTGACGCCATGGTGCTTCCTAGGGAGGCTACAACGGCTTGGTAGTCGGTCCTGGCTCAAGCGGTTTGGCAGCCACTAGAGCTGGCCCGCATGCCTCCTTCTATGCTAGAGGCTGTGCTGTCCAGATCTGGCAGCAAGATACTTCCGACCGTTGGGTCTAGGCCTGGCTAGCCTCCAGCGGTGTCGGGTCTCCTGATCTGTTGCCAAAGCAACGGAATGCGGCTTAGGCAGCTCGGCCGGTGGTTGTTGGGGGTAGCGGAGCGATGCGACGGCTAGGGGCACGTCGATGGGATTGGTTGGCGTGGCCTCAAGTAGGGCAACGGTGGTGGCCCATGAAACTAGGCTGCAGGCTCTGGCCGGATGGTCCTTGTGCCATGACGGTCGACGGTTTCCTGCCGTCTTGCTGTTTGAGTTGTGGCATGCGAGCACATGGTGATGGACGTGGTGGCGGCTGCGGAAGCTCCTGAGCCATTGCAGGCATGTTTGCAGCTTTGTTGTGGCCTGGTTGTGGGCCGATAGTGGCTGGGTCCCTTCCCTGGGGGTTTGGTTGGGGAGGGGAGTAAACACTCTGGGCAAAAGTCTTGTCCCAACGCGGGTCGGTGCCGGCGACGAGGATGCTTGTGGGCGTCTTTCTCCTCCTTGGAGGCATCGACAAAGAATCTATTCAAACCTTCCCTAGACCATGGCTGGCCCCGGTGGCTGTTGGCGTGGCCGGACCCCTTCCCTAGGGGTTCGGCAAGGTGGTGCGGTGCGACGCTCGGGGTGAAAACCTTGTCTCGAGGGTGGCCGGTGCCGGTGACAACGGCGCCCATGGGTGTCATTCCCTTCGTTGGAGGCCTTGTTGAAGAGCTCTTTTCACTCGTTGCCCTGGGCCTCCGTGCTTCCCAGGTGAAAGCTTGGGCCGATGGACGTGGCCGCCGCGATCCCAAGTTTGGCGCGACGGGCTGAGGGATCCTCCTCATCAGCACTTCAGTGGTGAAGTCGGAGTCGTTTAGTCGCAGGTGCAATGTGGTGATGATGATGATATTGTTTGTCAGCTTCTACACGGGTTGTTTCTTTCAGTTGTGTCGGGTTGTTTGTTTCATCGAGCAATGCTTCAGGCCTAGTTTTTGCTAAGTGCTTTATCCATTGTCAAATTTTTGCACGGTAATCCTCTAATCGCTTCTACATTATTCCTTATCTCAAGCGATTCAGAAACTGACATGGGTCTATGATGACCCCATAATGTCAGCACAGGTAGTTCCATAACCGTCTGTGATGAGGTCATATCGCAGGCGGTTTACATTAAGAACCGCCTATGATTTCCCTTATCACATGTGGTTTTGCATATAGAACTGCCTGTTATATGGTCATATTACAGACATTTCTAGACATATAACCATATGTGATACCTCCTTATCATAGGTGGTTCTTTCTGTAGAACTGTCTATGATGGTATTTGACATGAACATTCTTCTTCTTGTTTATTGGCTAGCCTCAGGATATGCTAGCCATGCCCTCTGAAACAAACATAACAACAAGCGTGTATATCACATGCTTATCATATTCACAGCAAATGCATAGATGATATTACATTCATTCACACTCAGTATCCATCTCATCATAGATCATATCACATCTATTCACAAAGTATACTTGGCATCCATTTCAAAGTATACAAGTTGTATCACAGCATATGCATATATATCACATTAATTAACAAGTTCATATCAACTTTTGATCAACTCGCCTTGTTCCAAGTCGTAGGCGTCGAATTGACCATAATCATCGATGACCTCTCTAATAAGGAAGGTGATGATGAGTTCTTGTATTCTAATGAGATGGGATGTAAGCAATGCCATCTCCAAGATAGGCCTCTGCTGTCAAAATAAATATATGTTAAAAGTCATGCATTTATGAAATGAAGAAAAATATGGAAATAAATATAGCAAGATTGTGAAACTTTATAATCATTTTTCATCAAATTTGTGACCATGATTTCCATGTTGTGGTAAACGTAGAAGCTACAAACCCTACTTCCTCCTTGTTGTTGTTGGCAGTAGAAAAATATAGAACTTGGTTACTAGTTTGACATCGTCATTAGAAAAATACAGTATTGTTGTGTATTCAAGGATACCTTAATGTCCTTATTGTGTATTAGCGGTGTAGTGCCATACTTACCTCCCATCTCGTTGCACCTCTTCCACACTTTACGTGAACCCAAATAGTTTGCCTTAGGCATTGCAATGCAAAAGGAGTGAATGGTAGAGTTATGTATATTGAAAATATGCTTACTTGTTGAGTAATCCTCCAAGTAGTTCTATGTCAAAGTACGCTCGTCATAATGAGTCCAAGTACATGAACCTTGGATGATGTGGTATAATGACAATGAGAATCCAATGCTCCCTGCATATAGTTATGTTCCAATGTTTAGTGAACCGAGGTTATTTGGGGTGATAAAGTTCAAATAAATGTAGCTAGTGCAACACTTATGCCTGATCTTATGAAAGAAGTATGAATTCCTTATCTTGTTGGGCAAGCAACACATTTATCATGTACTCACTGACAAAGTCTTCATTCTTTTGATATTTAGTGTAGAGACCACGTGCGGGTTGAGAAACCCTGCATTTACGTGTTTGCTTCAGCATTGTTCAACCGTTAATCTACAGGCAGAGAAGGTACGAGTTATATATACATGAAATTAGTCTATATAACACGAATGTAGACCGTGATTGTAGATACTTATAGTGTATAGCATTTGATGAGCAATACTTCTAAGGATCAGAGGGTTTAGAGTTTCCACAAGTCCACGAAGTTCATAAAGAATTGGCAGCCCTCGAAGTCGTGGTGGAAATGGTCCTTAGTGAACTCCACCTTAATAGTCGTGTTCCGTTGTCTCAACGGCTTCTGAGGTAGTACTCGTCCAACTCGCGGCTATAAGTCTGTAGTTTTTGACCCTCTCTAGCGATTTGACCCATGCTCTCATTCAATATATTATTCAGCCAATGGTGTCACAGGGAATGTTTCCTCAATGTAAAGGTGTAGTTGCTTGCACTCCTTGCGTTTGGTCTTTGCCCTTGCTTTCTCTTAGTGTCTAGCTTCGACACCCTCGTGGGAGACGAATGGGCCATAGTTGGAAGTTCAGGCGCAAATGATGTCATTCCCGCTGGCATGGTAGCCCTCGTGGTGGCCTCATTTGGTGCAACATTTGGCTCCGAAAATGCGGATAGGTTTAGCTCTCGTGATTTAAGCAGGTCGATACATGTAGGGCGCTGGTCCTCCCAGACTATGTCCTTGGGCCACTTGATGAATGTCCCTTCTGCTTGCCCTAGTTTAGTGATCACGTCATTTGGAGGAAACTTCAATTTGATGGTCTTGTATGTTTGATATACATTGTCCACAGTGATCTTCGTGTTCCTTCGTGCACACCATGCATGAGGTCACCTTCGTTGGATGGATAGGCCATCCTAGTTGCAACCTCCAAGGGCTCGTCATCGAAAAGCCTCACTAATAGATTGAACCACGTCTCCATTAAGGTAACAAACTGTATGACATAATAGTTAACTACATATAGCTTACACCGATACGGTAAATTAAGCTTTAAATAGATATACATTTACCAGGATCTCATCGGCAGGATAGATGATGTTGCATGTAATGTCCACTAGGGACAGAAGTTTGGCTACTCCTTCGATTAGCAGGGGACTGATTTGCAAATTAGTATTAGATCGCGAGGCCCTGGCCATCATTTCCTCTAGAGCTCTCATACGACCATCGACCCTCGCTTCCACCCTCTTAGTGGTTTCTTTTGTAAGAGCGGCTCTTTCTCTTTCGTCATGCTCGGCGTTAGCCAAGCTCTTATTCCTGTATCGTAGGTCCTCGGGGAATCCATCTCTCTAGGTAGCGTACACACATGTTCCCCTCATGTGACTAGATGCTCATTGGTCCCAATGGCCCTTTGAATTCTCAAGGGGGAGGAGTGTGTGGAAAGCTCTTCCTGAAAAGCTGAACAAGTTAATAGACCCTGGAATGAGGTTACAGACATATATTATAAACTAGGTAGTTAATTGACATCTTACCAGTCTTGTATAGACTTTCTGGGTTTCACGGCTTGCGAAGGAGGTAGCTTTGGAAGACACGGCGTGTGGATCCCTCCTTGCGAATAACAGGTTAAGGGCACGCCATCCAACTATATTAGGTAATGGCAGGGGTTGGTTACTAAGGCGTGCTCGCTCCTCCTCCTTTATATCCATTTCCCAACCTTAGGCGTGTATCCAGAGCTACCTAGTCTGTGATGTTGGGTGTCTTGGTCACGAGCGACTTCGCCGCTGCACTTTTGGCCTTAAATTCTTTGGTTTCCTTCATCTCCTTAAATCGAGCTCACATCTCGCGATCGATCCATTTGTGCACAGTGAATGGCTCCTTGTCCTTTGCGATGAAGTTCTTCTAGAGATTTCACTTGAAGTCTTTCCACGCCTTGCTAGTCACTTTCAATTCAGCTCTTTTGACGTGGGCCTTACATTCTTCAGGGATGACAAAGTAAGTATCAATATCAACCACCAGAACTTGGCAGGTGTCTTTATTGGCCTTCTTCCAAGATTCTAAGTTGAAGGGCACCTGTTCCTGTCCAATGATCCCCCAGGTAGTTTGCCATTTGGTAGCATTTTCTTTCGGGGCGACCAGTGCCCCAGACGGATCGATGTCTATTATGGGCAATCGGCCTTCAGCCTTTAATTGGGTCCTCTTGGAGTGCGTCTCGATTTTGGGGTGCTCTTAGAGGCGTCAGAATCACTCATGGAAGCCGACGGTGAAGGAGAGGATGAGGGATAAGGGGATGGCATCTATATCAACAATAATCAACATATAATATTAACTTAGTTGAAACATAGGGTTACTCGTTTGGAGGATGAATCTTTCGGCTCTGATGAGCTCTAGAGCTCTAGGGTTTGGTAGAGGAGGCCGGTACAGGAGTGTGGTGGAGGTGGAGGAAAACTCGGGGACGACGGCAACTGGGGTGGAGGAGGGTGGCTACTAGTGGCGTGCTCGAGGAGGAGGAGGTTGCGGCTGGTAGGGAGGAGGCCTTAGTGGTCAGGGAGGACGGTGCTCGGGACGGAGGAGGTCAGGTGGCGGCGTGGTCGGCGAG
The DNA here is from genome assembly GCA_019208055.1 of Stipa capillata. Taxonomy (NCBI): domain Eukaryota; kingdom Viridiplantae; phylum Streptophyta; class Magnoliopsida; order Poales; family Poaceae; genus Stipa; species Stipa capillata. The sequence goes on along the minus strand of JAGXJF010005064.1, from coordinate 93,082 downwards.
GGCGACGAGTGAGGGATGGGTGAGGGTGATGGCAGTGTGCGCTAGGTTGAGGGCGACCTGCTTGTGGAGACAAGCGATCAGCACGGATAGCCTCCCGAGCGACGGCAGTGCTAGGGCGGGGACGACTGCTCTCGGGACTTGGCAGTTTTTGCGAGTGGGACCGAAGGGAAAACCCTAGAGCTATATATATGCATATATAACGGATCATCGCAGGCGGTTCTATATGACAACCACTTGCGATAAGAAGACATCGCAGGCAGTTCTATAAAAAACCACCTGCATGTCCTTTTCCAGAATGAATAAATTAGATGGTTTTTTCTTTAGTTTCATATTTTTGAATGATTTCACTTTACATTTAATGAATTTTCTTTTACTTTCATATTTTTGATTGTTTTCACTTTAAATTGAATGGTACTTTCTTTCAATTCCATATTTTCTCTTTAAATGGATGGTTTTTCTTTTAATTTTAGTTTTTCGAATGATTTCACTTAAATTGAATCATTTTTATTTCAATTTCACATTTTTGATTGATTTCTCTTCAAATTGAATGGTTTTTTTTATTTTAGTTTCATATTTTTGAATGATTTCACTTTAAATTTAATAATTTTTAGTTTCATATTTTTGATTGATTTCACTTGGTTAGTCTTTGACAATTCTACCCTCTGGTTAAGATCGGTTCCACACATAGTGTTTTAGAATTCTCATGTATCTCTCAAATGGGTACATGCTATGTAGGAACGCTGATCCACATCAGTTAATCTCTCTCACAAGATGGATAATGAGATGGACTGTGATATCGAAGAACGACGGAGAAAATACATCTCAAGCTAACAAGAGTTTTTACCACCTCCTCCTGAAGTGCATCTAGTTTGAAGGGATTGATGGCCTTATGAGAAATTATGTTAAAGAAAGAACACAATCTCATGATTGTCTCTCCAGCCTTGATAGGTAGAATGTTTTGAATTGCAAGCAGGAGCAGCTGAATGATCAGCATATGAAAAACATGAGATTTCAAGCCAATCAATTTTAAATCCCCATCGAAACAAGTCTTCTGATGTTGGAGAAGTAGCCGAAAGGAACTTTCACACTATGCAGGAACTAGCACAACTCTATTCTCTTAACCCTGGCAGAGGATAACAAGCAGGTTCATGGAATGTCTAGCCAGTTTCAGTCTCTTCTAGGTGTAACTCATTTCTGATTCTCATATCGAGCAAGTCAAGCCGTATTTTAAGACTATCCTTTTTTCCTCCTTGATATTCAATAACAGATCAATCACGCTATTATATATATTCTTCTCTACTTACAAGATGTTTATGCAGTGACAAACTTGTAGGTGCTTCCAGTAAGGTAAGTTCCAGAATATCGACATCTTCTTCCACATGACCTTCTCACACATAGCCTTGACTTCCTCCCTTTCCCATACATAAATTTAATATTCTTAACCATATTATATACGTATTTACTGCTAAATTTTCTGGGATGTTTACCATCCTCGTTTCCGTCGTATTGTTTCTTCATCAATGGTACGAGTGGTCCCGCCAAAGGAGCCTATAGTGACTCATGTACACAGTTTTTCCTGAGTGCTTAAGCCATACACTTGTGGTATCATCCGAGCAGTTCGTACATACTTTTTCTCCTTTCATACTCTACTTGGAAGGTTAGCAATGGCAGGATAATCATTTATGGTACAGAACAAGCAACTGTGCATATTGATGTTCTTTCTCTTGTGCGCATCAAATACATCCAACCCATCTATCCACATTTTTTTAAATCGTCCATCAGTGACTCCAGGAAAACATCTATGTCATTTCCAGGTTATTTTGGTCCCTACACAAGTATTAACATCATAATATACTTATAGTTTATGCACAACCAAGGAGGAAGATTATAGATACAGAGATTCATAGGCCAAGTGCTATGATGACTGCTCATGTTTTCAAATGATTCATTCCATCCACGCTCAATCCAAACCTTATGTTTTTTGTTTCCTGTGGAATTCATCGAATTTCCTATCGATGTTTCTCCACTGGATGACATTAGCAGGTTGTCTAAGCTTTCCTTCATTCTTGCGCTCCTTGGTGTGCTAACGTAGCAATTTTGCATCATTTGGGTTCGCAAATAAATGTTTCAGACGAGAAAGTATATGCAGATAATGCATGACCTTAGCTATAGTCCTTTTCATCACCTTGTCCACCTCATCCTTTTCTATTTGATCTCTATGCTTGTATCGGGATGACTTGCACACCACACATACATGGAGATTTGCGTTCTATTTACAGAAGAGGATACAGTCTTTCGAACAAGCATGTATTCGCTGTATTTGCCCAAGTGGCAAAGAATCTTCTTGGTTTTGTACGTACTTGTAGGAAACTTGTTTCCCTTCGGAAGCATATCCGCTAAGGGACCAAATAGCACCGTGAAACTCTTATCAGACCACACATTGCTTGCCTTCAATTTTAGTAGTTCAAGCACGGATGACAACTTCATGTACTTCACCTTGTATCCTTCGAAAAAATGTTTCTCTGAATCTCCCATCAAGAATCTCCCATCAAGAGCTTGAATTTGTCATACTCCCGCATATTACGGTTCCCTTCTGCATGATGCAACATCTCATCCAGACGACATATCTTCATTAGAATCAAAATTCATCATATAGTTCTCTTCCTCGGCAGTGTCGTTACTATCACCTTCTTGTATCATCTGCTATCCACCGCGACTTGTCCAACATGTGTATCGCTCCTTAAAACCCCTACGAATCAGGTGGTCTTGGATCTGCTTTGAGTTGTCAAACATATGTAGATTCTTGCAGTCTTTGCATGGATAACAAATTTATTGTTTCCCTCTATTCAACTTATCCTCTTCGACAGCTCTTATGATATCTGACACGCCATTTAGGTACTCTTCACTTAAGTGGTTACCATCGTACATGCAGCATCGGCCCATCTACGTAACATATGAAATAAAATTTAATTCATGTTAGATGTTGAGGTTTACTATATGTCCATGACACAAGTACCTACCAATAATTGATTTATACAATGTTAATTAATACTATAATATGCCAGTTTTGACTATATATAATGATTAACTACTAGTATTCTATTTAATTCACGAAGTTGCTATTTACCAAAAATACAAGCTACCAATAATTATAAAATTTATTTATGACAAGTACAACTTAATATAAGTCTTAATTAATAAATAAAATGTTAATTAATCATGTCATTAATAAGTGGGTTTTAACTATATCAAAAGATTCTCAATATTTCATTAGAAACTATCCAAAAATTATAATATATATTTATGAGAAGTAGAATTTAAATAATGAACCACATGTGGTTTTCAAATAAGACTGTTTTCAATATGCCGCTCATCATAGGTGGTTCTTATAGAAAACAGTCTGCAATATGCTAGCTCGATATCGCAGGCGGTTCTTAATAAAAACCGTCTGCCATGTTTGGTCATCACAGGCGTTCGCATCGCTCGGAGTTAACCCATGCGGATCTTTTTGTGAGCCCCCTGTGATGTGATTTATCACAGGCAGTTTTTGGATAACCGCCTGTGATGAGGAGTATGTGATGACCCTAGTAGTGAACGAATCGTGTTTTGTAAAATTTTTGACCAAGTTTTTCTTATAAATTAGATCAATTTTTTTTATGAAACTGCTTGAACTCCCTGTCTTCTTACAGGGTTCGTAAAAAAAAAGAGATGGAGTATATAGCAAAGAAGAATCGGTCTCGTATATCTATTCTCAACACGAACATAAAAGGGGCATCCTCAGACCTGATGTGAAATCAAAGTGAATATCGTGCAAGACACTCTTTGCTCCGAACCATAGTGAGTGACATGGAACGGCCAGTTAGAAAAAAAAATTATATAGAATGGCCAACGAATCTAAAAAGTCTAAACTAGTAAAAGAGGTGGACAATATACTTCGACATAAGTACAAATTCAACTTAACAAAATGTGTCGAGATGATAATTTGGAGGGAATTTTGCAGGAGACGTGGTTTAATCCTTGTCTTTCACTAAAATTTTCAACAGTTTTCTAGAAGTTATCTGTATACGAGATATTGTTTACTTAGTAAACTACAATAACACTATTTAAACTACTAAAAGATAGTGAAATTAGCATGAATAAGCGAGCACCTTTGAAAGTGTATATTCATCTCCACCATCGCCAGTAAGCAACCTACTCCGCAAAATGAATAGGAAAATATGGACCCATGATGAACGCTGAATCTGCCCATATGGTTGTGCTCGCTACGTTTTTTAAAACATGCACTCATGCATTTCTAGAAAGTGAAAAATTCGTGGATGTAAAATATGCTATAATGTGTGCACTTCCGAAAATTTCATGCAACATATGGCTATTTGTGAACTATATATAAAAAAAGAACAAGCGATCAAGGGCGAGTATAGTAATTATACTTGTATAAATTTGACTTTTTTTATGAGTTAATAAATTGTCTTATTTTAAAGTTTCTTTACAAGGTGCATTTTCAAAAATGGTTGCGAACTCAAAACACGTTTCACTTTGGAATTATCCACTCGGTCCGGAAGCAATTAGCTTGCAAGAAAAAAAAGGAAATAACAAATTAACTTCCTCGAATCAGCACTCTCGGGTAGAAATGAAATGGTAAAGTAGCTTCCCAAAATCAAATGGACAAGAAGAATTGAACAGATCAATTCACGGTTTTTATTTGATACGTCATCCTGTCTTAAGATACTTGGCATTCTTTATTTTGACCCGTTAAACTTCATAATGTTTGACCAATAATTTATTTCTTAATGCTAAGTTTGGTTGTATTTAAATGTTATTGTTAGAATTTTTTACGTAAGTATTCTTATAACATTACACTTTCAAAGTATTTTATAAATGAATTAACATAAAATAAAAAGTCTAAGTTTAATTGTGAAGACGTGTACAGTAAAAAATGCAGGTAATTTTGAAATGGATGCAGTACATTTTATCTAGCTTCATTCTGTCTCTCTCTCTCTCGTGTCCGGGTGCTTGTCTTCTTTCCTTCTCCTTTCTCCAATCTCTTGTCCAACAGAATGATCAACATATACAAGTATAAATAGACACCATAGCACCACGGCATGGAGCTGAGCACATCACACATCAACCTATCTTCTTTCCTCGTTTCTCTCCAAACCCAAGAAATCCAAATGCAAAAGCAAAACCTTGGCATCTCCTTCTCTCTTCTTCCTTCAAACCAAGAAAGCAAGAAGCCATCCATGGCGAGCCAAGAAACCGCGCCCCAATGCCCACCGGGCGGTGGAGACGCCGACGCTGACAACTCCGCGTCGGTGGCGCCCGAGGACTTCGAATTCTGTATACTCTCCTCCGGCGGGATCGTCCCGGCCGGCAAGGACGCGGCTCATGACATGTGCGTCGCCGGCGAGGTCTTCTCCGGCGGCAAGCTCCTCCCGTTGCGCCTCTCCTCGGCGACCTCGGCCGACGCGTCCGCCCTCCTGCTGCTACGCTCGGACTCGCTGGACGGCGCCACGGCGGCGGCGTCGACGAGTGGCTTCAGCTCGCGCTCCGACAGCCGCAGCGCGAGCTCCAGCAGCAGCAGCAGAAGCGTCAGCCGAAGCGCCTCGTCGAAGAGCGCGTCCTCCGATTCGGTCGGCCGCAGCCAGTCGTCCACAAGCGCCTCCTCCGACGCCGTCGAGCCACCGCGTCGGTCGCTGACGAACAGCTTGTTCTACGCTCACCCGAGCCCGTCGCCGCGCCCGCCGCGCAGGAGCGGCGGCTCGGCCGCGTCCGCCGCGCGCCGCAGCACCGGATCGGCGCCACCGGCCTCTTGGGGCATCATACGCCTGGGCGTCGTCGGCGCCCCCGAGGTCTACCCGCCGCGCGAGGCCGAGTCCAGGAAGGTCGCCGCCGCGGTGAGAGGCGGGAGCCGGAGCGCGAGGTTCGAGCAGCCGAGGCCCGCCGGTAAGGAGCCGGTGGCCGTGGATAAGAAGCTCGCGTTGGGGTTGCTGGGAGCTGGCCTGGTGTGCACGTGCTCGGCTGACGCCGTCGAGACGGTGGGCTCACGGGAGGCAGCTGTGGCGGCAGCGAGGCGGAGGAGGAAGAAGGCAGACGAGAAGAAAAAAACAGCGGCGAAGAGTCGGCAGAAGACTGCACTGCGTAGGAGTAGGATTCTCGAGTGGCTGGAGGAGCTCTCCATCACCAAAGCGAAGAATGTCGTGTAGAGATAATTCATAATTTGTTTCATCTTATTTTATTTTTCATTTCTCAATTTCTTTGATGGTGATGACTATGAAAATATTTGAATTTTTGTCCTTTTCGCCATTCAATTCGTTGATTAATGCATCATTGCGCAATGCTCTTCATTTGTGAAGATCGTGGCCTTAATTTCACCTTAATTTGGCAATTACTGTTTGCATGTTTCATCCAGGACTTGGAATTTGCATGCTTGCGCGGTGCCATCATGAATTCCTGATAGTAGCACGAGGGCTATGGGAAAAAGGCGTATGGAAAAAGGTTGTTTTTCTTTTTTTTGCAGGGAAAAAATTGTCTTTCCGGTTGGATAGATGGCGCATGAGGCCAGGGGTGTTCAAAAACGGTTTTCTCAAACCGTGTCAACCGGCGAATTGAACTAGCAAATGGAAAAAAACTGAAAGGAGCATCTCCAAGGGATTTTGTATCGTCTTCCCTACAGTCATATATGCAGAATCTGGTCAAAAAACAGGCTCCAATGGGTTCCTCATCTCGCTCTGAAAAGCAAGGCGTTCTCCATCTTGTCCCCCCCCCCGTCCCCCATTCCTAGCGACCAGCGGAGGTTCTGCATCCCCCAAACACCCGCTCGAAGTGCTCCATCCTACCAACCTCCCGAGCTGTGTTGCGTCCGCCGGAGCCGGAGTTCGTCGGAGGAGGAAGCCGAGAGGTGCAGCACTGTTAGCCGCCACGAAGCCAGATCCAGGAGCACACAGTGTCCTTCGCGAAGCCAGATCCAGATCGAGGAAGTGGGCTTCCGCCGGATCCAGCGCTTCCGCATTATCGGCTCCCCTCACCGCCGAGCAAGTCCCCTCTAGCACACCTCCTTCTTTTGCAGGTCCCCTCGAGTAGATCCTCTTCCTCCTCGTTGGCTCCCCTCCACCCGACGACCGACGACCGACGAGGTAACCAGACCACAGCTCTCGTCGGCTCCACTCACCCCCGAGCCTTTCCGTTGCTAGTCTCCTCCAGCGCACCTTGTCCGTCGCCGCACCGGATGGGAAGAAAAGCAATGAAGGTTGGGCATGGATGATCCACGAGTTAGAGGAGATAGCGAGTGCTATTAAGAATTTAGCCGTAGATAACTTAGCAACCAATGTGGGTCCTGGCACGGGTGATATAAACCTTGTGCTTCAACAAATAGAAAGATTAGCGGATGATCTTGAGTATGTGGGGTTGCAGTCAAGGGATTTGCTTGCAACAGAAGAGCTAAAACAACTTGAGGAAAGGGTGAACCAAGAGGAAGAGAATTTTGGCCTCGCATATCTTAAACCATGTGACTACGAGAGTGATCATAGCGACGTTCCCGATTTTTATCAGCAGTGTGAAGACGAGGGCATTGAATTTGACAGTGATGATTCCACGGTTGGTCTAAGGATATTTTGGAGGTAAACTAGCTAACTAGAGTTAGAATCTAAGTTGAACTGCCGAATGCTATTAAGTACTTTTATGTATCCACTATTGTGTTATGACAATTGTGCAACTTATGTGTGATGTGTTGTTAAATGCTATTAAGTGGTTGTACGTATTGACTTGTGTTATAAGGATTATGGAACATATGCAAAATATATTGTTGTGTGCTATTTAGTATGGATTTTTTTATGCTATATTGTGGTATTGACTTGTGCTTCACAAAATACAGAGTATGGAATCATTTCATGCTAATCTATTGACTAGCGGGATTGAGGGGTTGGCCTGGGATGAGATGCAAAACTGTAGCCGGTTGAGGAGCAACAAATGCCTAGTACACTAGATGCTCCACCAAACAAGAGTGTTAGCAAGAGATCAAAGAACTTCAATGATAAGGAAGATGAAATGTTGGTCTTCACTTGGCTGAACATAAGTATGGATGCATCCCAGGGCAATGAACAATCTCGCTCAACCTACTGGAAGAGAATCCATGAGTACTTCCATGAGAACAAGGATTTCGTGTCAGACTATATTCAGAACTCCCTTTGTCACCATTGGTTTTCAATTCAAAAACATGTGAACAAGTTCTGTGGCTACTTCGACAGGATATCAAGACGACGTCAAAGCGGGGTGACGCAACAAGACAAGGTAAATTCATAGATCGATATTGGGCTATATAGCATACTAGTACCTTGCGAGTTTTATAATACACGTATTGTTCTGCAGATTATCCAGGCTTGTGCTCTATATAAGGATGAAGAGGGCAAAGCTTTTCAATATTTGCATTGCTGGAATGTCTTACAGCACCACCCCAAGTGGTCTGAAAGGTTGTCACAAAAGAAATAGAAGGTTAGCTCTAACTCAACTCCGGTTACTTCAAGTCCTGTTTGTTCCAGTGCTACCCCTATAGATGTTGATGTAGATGCTCCCACTACTCAAACGGATCCGTTTACAAGGCTAACTGGTAAGAAGGTGGAGAAAGAATGAATCTGTCGAGCTAAGAGTAGTGCGAGCAGTATATGGAGGCATTGGACAACATTTGGAAGAAGAAGAGGGACATGGAAGTCCAGAAAGAATTGAGGAAGGAAGAGAGATACAGAGAGGCATATGCACTAGAGCAAGAGAAGATTACACTGGAGCAATTGAAGGTGGCAAATGATAAACAGAGGATTGCACTGGAGCAAGAGAAGGTAGCACTGGAGCAGGAGAAGTTAGAGTTGAAGAGGTGGGGTGACCATGAGAGAATAATGAGGATGTACATTGCTAGCAAGTCCATGGCACAGTAGGAGTACTACATGAAGCTTCAGAGGGAGATCATAGATCATCGATCCGGTAGATAGGGAGTAGTCCTATTTATAGTGTTAGCATGCAGACTACTGTGCTTGTATTTTGGTGAGACTACTACTATTTGTACTGCGTATTTTTTTGAGACACAACATGGTCATCTTTATTTAAGAGTATGAATTACATGAAGAACTCGAGCTACACTAACTCACTAGAAATAAACTAACAAACTGAAAGAACAGTAGCAGACTTGATAGTACTATATCCCTCCGTTGCGTGCCCAGAGGTGCTCCACTAGATCTTCCTGAAGCTGAGAGTGAGCTTGCCTATTTTTGATAGAGTGATGACTTTGAATGAATTCATGCAGATCAGGTGTGTAGTCATGAGAAACAGTCACATTTTCTCCCATCCCATCATAATGGAAATCTTGATGGCCTTCATCTCGTTCGTCTTCTATTATTATGTTATGCATGATGACACATACAATCATGATCTCTCTTAGTGTGTCTTGATCCCAAAATCGAGCTAGCCAGCACACAATCGCAAAACGAGCCTATAGAACCCCGAATGCTCCTTCCACATCTTTCCTAGATGATTCTTGAGCTTGAGAAAACAATTTCTTCTTATTTCCCTGTGGAGACGATATGGTCTTCACAAATGTTGCCCATCTAGGATATATGCCATTAGCCAGGTAATACCCCATTGTGTAATAGTGGCCGTTGATGGAGAAATTTACTTCCGGAGCTTCCCCTTCAGCTAACTTTGCAAATAGAGGTGGACAGTGTAGAACATTGATATCATTATAAGGCCTAGGTAAACCAAAAAAGGCATGCCAAACCCAGAGATCTTGCAAAGTAACAGCTTCTAGAATGATGGTGGGCTCGTGCACATGTCCGGTATACATGCCTTGCCATGCTGCCGGACAATTTTTCCACTTCCAATGCATGCAATCTATGCTACCTAGCATGCCGGGAAAACCTCTCTCCTCTCCAATTGCAAGCAATATAGCAGTATCATTTTTATTTGGAGATCTCAAGTACTCATCTCCTAAGATTTCCATAATTGCTTTTATAATTCTTTTAGACTCTCTATGGCAGTGCTTTCCCCTATCCGAACATAATCATTGGTTGCATCTACTGCTACACTGTATGCTAGCATCCTAAATGCTACGGTAATTTTTTGCAAAGAAGATAACCCTAGCACTCTAGCAGAATCTCTTTTTTGCACAAAATATGCATCATGCTCTTCTACAGCTTGCAATATGCGTAAAAAAATAGGATGACTTATCCTAAACCTGTGCCGAAAAGAACCATGAGAGAGTTGAAAGAGGATGAACAAACATAGCTATAGAAATTTAGTACTAATTGCAAACCTTCGCTGAAATAGCGTTGGGCCGTACGTAGGGGACTCCTTAAAGTAGTATTGGTATAGTTTAGAGTGCCCGGCTCTTCTATTGCGTTGGAGTACTTGATGTCCTTGCACGGAACCACCATGGCGTGGAGCATTCATAAACTCGTGATGTTTATGTGCTAAGTATGTAGTGGCAGCAAGGAATTCGTCGTCATCATCGGACGAGGACAAATCCAAGAGAGATTGGTAGAGTGAAGAGTAGGGATAGCTCATTCTGGTGGAAGAGAGCAGAGTGGCAAGAAGGGATACACTGGAAGGGCAAATGGCATTGCTTATATAGACTCAAAAAATATAGCCGTTGGGAGTATAGCCATTGGAAATGTAGCCGTTTGAAATATAGCCATTACAAATAGCCGGAACAAAATTTTAGTCGCTACAAATATAGCTTTTATAATTAAACCCGTTATTAAATAAAACTATCAAAAGAGTTATGGTAGTTATGGGATATGAATAAAATATAGGGAAAGAGGGAAAGAATATTTTGGAGAAGCTCCCCAAAAAGAGGTATAGAAAATGGGATATGCATAATCCCTTGGAGATGCTCTAAAACCATGCCATGCCGGTTTACCTCTCCAACACCAGCATGAACACCCCTACACGGGGCACATCGGCTTGGAAGGAAGGAATCGGATCTTCTTCCATTTCTCTCGTAGTCTCGTGCTACCAAGTGTAGCTTGGAGTTTACAGGTTCGTTTTCTTCTTGCAAATATAGGGCACGTTCATAACTCTAAATTGGTAAAATTACCCACACGAGGGTCAAGGAAAAAAAACGAGAACGAGCCAGTTCCCACCAGTTTTCGATCAAATCAGTTTGGACTAGGAAATGCCCGTTTAGGAGTTGTTTGCTTCATGACTGGCAACTTTCTTTTTCTTTTTGACAAAGGGAATTCATCCCCAATTTCATTAACAAAACCATCAAAAATTACAAATTTCAGGCCACATATTATGGCTAAAAGAAAAGGAGCTGAGCTAAATGACATTAACGTCCTTACAACTTCCAGACTGATCAATAAAAGCAAAAGTCGTAAGTGAATATAATGGGCAATTGCGTGGCTCCGAGTGAATATAGTGGCATGTAAGCTGAACCTAAGTCCAAAGGTTCAATCACGTAATTGGAGCTCAGCATTCTGATATAATCCGGGCCCGTGTGTTTTGGAGTTGATTGTGCAACTCCATGCATGTATTGATCACCTCTTGTGCACCTCATCATGATCGATGTGGCGTCGCAAGTTGATTGATGGTGACATGTTCATTCTAGTCACTGTATTTCTGAGTGACATCACGCATTTTGAGATACCAAGATTCATAGGGGTGAGGGCAAGACTAATGATACGGAGGACTCCCAATCTTCTAAGATTAGCTTCTGGATCTACATGTAGAATTTCTAGACCTTACGACATGACACTCAGATGTTCTGAGATGACGTACAAGAACGTTGATCACACGTTGTATGTCCTGATGTTTCAATGAGAACAATACGATTGATTTGGTGGAGATGACTTTGATGATCCGACTACATCATATGACGATGATACAGCTTGGCAATTGCTAAACCAACTCCATTAGATTATTGATGATGCTAGAAGCACGGCCAACCTAAACAAGAGGTTTTAATCCCTGCGATAAATTGAAGAACAAGCAAGAATTATGAAGAAACAATATGAATTGCAAAAATATATATGTACAATTCAATATAGTAGGTTTTAAAAAGCGGTCTTGACAACTGATCGTTGGACACAATTGACGGACTCGAAGATACAGTGTGGCTGAACTTTTAACTGAACCAAACCCAAATCTAGGGAGCATAGGGGTAGGGGGTTTCGACCACATTATATAGGAGGAAGAACGAGGGTTTTTGGCCTAGTGGGAAGTTGGCCGAAACCAACTTGGGGAAGGGTTTGGCCAAGGAGGTCGCCGAACTCTTCTTGGAGTCTTCCTTTACTCTTCTCCTATTCGGTACAAGGCCATAGGGCCACTTGAGGTGGTGCAGCACCCTTAGATATGACTTGGCCGAACCCTTTAGGTGAAGGCCAAGTTGTTTTCTCCATGTGCTTTTAGGACGGTTTCAAAGTTCTAAAGTCTTCAATTGTATGCTTGCTGCCATCATGTCCATTCCTTAGCTTCATGCTCCAATACTTGTCCTCCATATTCATGCTTGGTTCTTGGTTTCTCAATAACATAAGAGCATCTGATTTAGGCAGCATCATATTCATATGAAAATTATGTGAAGTATTGAGAAATGAAATCTTGTGAAGGTGTCGGGGCTGTGGGTGTAACTGCAGTAGGGATGTCATCATCACCAACCCCTTGACGATAGCTATCTTCCTCTCTCCAGTATATGGCTTCAAATTTGTAATGTTAAATGTGGGAGTAACCTCAAAATCTGTAGGCAACTCAAGCTTATATGCATTATCATTAATTTTCTCTAACACCTTAAATGTCTATTAGCTTAAGGCAGACTTGCACAAATCAGCGAACCTATCCTTTCTCAAGTGTAACCAAGCAAGATCACTTTGTTCAAAAATAACACGTTTCCTTCTTTTTGATCACCAGTAATTGTATACTTATCATTCATGCATTCTATATTCTCTTTAGTTGTCTCATGCTTTTTTAATATTAATTCAACATGTTGTTTAGCATCAAAATTAACCTTCTCCGAAGATGGAAGAGGTAACAAATCAATTGGTGCACGAGGAATAAAACCATACCCAACTTCAAAAGGGCACATCTTAGTGGTGTAATGCAGTGAATGATTATAAGCAAATTCAATGTGAGGCAAACATTCTCCACGTACGTAAAATTCTTTTTCAAAAAAGTCCTAAACATAGTAGACAAAGTTTACCACTTTGGCTTGACCATTAGTTTGAGGGTAACAAGTGGTGCTAAACCACAACTTAATCCCCAAATTAGCTCATAAAAATCTCCAAAAGTGGCAAAGAAATTTTGTATCACGATTTGAAACAATAGTATTGGCCATACGGTGCATGCGAATAATTTCACGAAAGAACAAATCAGCAACAAGAGTAGGATCATCGCTTTTGTGACATGGTATAACGTGTGCCATCTTAGAAATCTATCCATGACCATAAAAATATTATCCATCCCCTTCTTTGTTTTAGGCAGTCTTAAAACAGAGTTCATAGAAATATCCTCTCAAGGTACACTAGGAAAATGAACAAGCATATATAAACCATGAGGTTTAAGTCGTGGCTTAGTTTTTTGACATGTAATGCAGCAAGCAACAATTCCCATCACATCTTTGGCCAAAAGAAATATTCAGCAAGTATGCCATTAAACGTCTGCCATGCGCCTCCCGTCACAATAAAAGAAGAATGGAGCTATTTGGGATGCATAGCTTGTTAGCACGGAACACAAATAAATCATTAAGGACGAACTTGTTTCGTGTTCTCCCTTCTTTACAATTCTGCAATACATATTTAAATTCAGCATCATGTATATATTGTTCTTTAATGATCTCTAACCCAAATATTTTGAAGTCAAGCCGTGAAAGCATAGTATAACGATGAGACAACGCATTGGCGATAACATTTTCTTTACCTTTCTTTTGTTTAATGATATATGGAAAAGACTCAATAAAGTCAACCCGCTTAGCATGTCTACGATTTAGTTTTGCTTGACTTCTAATATGTTTCAAAGGTTCATGATCAGAATGTATGAAAAATTCTTTGGGCCATAAATAATGTTACCAAGTCTCTAAAATCCGAAGAAGAGCATATAATTCTTTATTATAAGTAGAATAATTCAGATTAGGCCCACTCAATTTCTCACTAAAATATGCAATAGGTTTGCCCACTTGTAATAACAAACCACCTAAACTAATTCCACTAGCATCATATTCAAACTCAAACATCTTATTAAAATCAGGAAGTTGAAGTACAGGGGCATGTGTCAACTTATCTTTTAATATCATGAAAGCATCCTATTGCTCCAAACAAATGGAATACTTTCTGTGTACACTTATTCAGCGGTGCAGCAATAGTGCTGAAATCTTTAATTAAGCGCCGATAAAATCCAGCAAGTCCTAGAAAGCTCCACACTTGTGTGACTGTTTTAAGATGCGGCCAATTTTGTATGGTCTCAGTCTTGGCTTTATCAACTTTAATGCCCTGTGGAGTAACAACATAGCCAATAAACAATGCATGTTCAAATGAAGTATGCACGTGTGATTCGCTTTATGTGATGACATTCAAGTGCTAAAGGCATTGGAGTTTTGTAGCTGCTAATGCTCTTCAGTTACTTGTTGTATGGCTACTAATGCAACGGTTTCTTGCTACATTAGTTCTACAGCTTGGACAGTGAATAGGCATTAAGGGTTGCCGTTCAAATATATATCTAGCATTTTGGCACAGCTACAACATAGATTGACCACACGTCAAAGCAACACAAATGAGAGTTTTTCTTGTTGTCTAATCATCAATAGAACACTAAAGGTAAAGAAGGAAGAAAGGAGAGAAAAGTTGATATGTAGGGTGTTAGCATGTCTCAGTGTAGGTTAAAGCACATATAAGGTTAATTTTTTTTTGGTTTATGGTAGGTTTGTGCCTTAAAGTACATGAAAGTTATTTCTTTTGGTAGAATCAAATTGTGCTAAATATTCTTATGGCTTCCACATTGGTGCTCATAATTGGTATCAGAGCAAGCACATTTGCACCATGATGGTAGTTCTTATGTGTATGCTTAAGTTTTATTTTCTTCGGTGACATGTTATTGCATATGTAGTATGATTTAAATATTGCTTTACTTTGATCAATGCGCATAACATATATTGCACTTGTTTATAGCTTTCCTTGTGCAATTGCGTGATTCATCAAACTAATGTATACAGAGCTTCAACATTCTATTTATTTGTCAAAAGTATTCTTAATTGGATGCTATCCATCAAATGTATTTGCACCTCTTTGCCATAACCTCTCAACAAACTAAATGTTTAGCAATTCTAATTTTTCTATGCCTTAGATTCTCATCGGTCCACGATGTTAAAGGAACGAAATTTCTTTGTTCATGAGGTCATAGTTATTCTTGAAAATAGTATGCCAATTAAATATTTATATTATTAAAAGCATGTTAGTCACCAAAGTGACCTTGCTTGAAAGTACCATAGATATTTAGTTGTGCATTTTAATTTTTCACATTTAATTTGATGCAACTAATTGGAAAATATTATGGTTCACCAATTGTAACACTAGGAGGTCACCTAAAGGTGGACTATTGCTTACACTTGGTGACATGAAAGAGATTAATCCACATGCTTAGTCAATCCATTAGTTTATCCAAAGATAGCTTGCATTTGGCTTGAGAATAATTGATTATCTACTATAGGTGTTTGTTTTAGCATCATAATTGATTCTAGCCGTGTATCTTTCATTCAAAGATGCTTTTAGCACTACTACACAAAGCCTCATCTGAGACGGGTTAAAAACGTCATCAGAGACGGTTTTGGGACCCGTCTGGGATTGGTGGTCTCTAATGACTCCAAGTCATCCCAGACGGCCAGCGAGACCCGTCTGTGATGACCAATTACAAAAAATAAAAAAATAGCAGCACGGCCACCGGGTCACCGGATCCATCGGCTCCCGCGCGTGTCGGCCTCTAGGTCGCCGGATCCGACGCCTCCACGTGAGCGCCGGCCTCCACACGCTCAGATCCGCCGCCGCCGTGGCTGCCTCGCTCGGATCCGCCACCACCGTGTCGTTGCCGCTCGCATCCGACGTCGGGGTGGCCGCCGTGGCCGCCTCCTCATATGTAGCCGCCGCCGCCGACGTGCCGCAGGGGCACCTCGCCGCCGCGCCTCCTCCCGCGTGGATCTGGTGCCTCGTCGCCCGGATCCATCGCGGAGAGCCACCGCCGCTGTGCTGTAGCAGCCCAGATCCGGCGCTGCCGTGGGTGCCCCGCCCGTTGTAGGGTCGCCGCCACCGCCGTGCCGCAAGGGCCGCCGGTGCCCGGGCTCGGGCGGTGCGCGCTGGATCTGGCTGCCGGTGCCCCGGGCTTGGGCGGCGTGCGCCGGTGAGGGAAGGAGAGGGCGAGGGAGAGGAGGGGGCGGCGTGCGCCGGTGATGGAAGGAGAGGGCGAGGGAGAGGAGGGGGGCGGCGTGCGCCGGTGAGGGAAGGAGAGGGCGAGGGAGAGGAGGGGGCGGTGTGCGCCGGTGAGGGAAGGAGAGGACGAGGGAGAGGAGGGGGTGAGGGAGAGAAGGGATGGGGAGGGGGGCGCTGTGAGGGAGAGAAGGGAGTTAGGGTTCCTGGGAGGTTATATATGGGTGCTTATTGGGCTTTATGGGCCAGACTAAGATTAGAGATGGGCTGACAATTTTAAACCGTCTCGGATGACCTATTTATCATCCCAGACGGGTGAGAAATTATAACCCGTCTCGGATGACCCTGTTATCACAGACAGTTCAATAAAAGACCCGTCTGGGATATCTCAGTCATTGCAGACGGGTTGCTTTCCGACCCGTCTACGATGGTTGCTATTCCAGACGGGTCCGATGAACCGTCTCGGATAAGCCGTCCTATATAAGCCATTCTGTAGTAGTGTAGATGCACACTCAAAGTTTGTTCTGACATGAATCCACTTTTGTTTACCCAAAGTATTAATCTGTGAACATAATTAAAATTTGCAGCATCCATCAATTTAATGAGTCAGTGGTTTGGGCTTGTCAAGTTTAACAGGCTGAACTATGCTGACTGGTTCGAACAGATGTGGTTCTAGTTGGGTGTCATTGACTTAGACTTAGCATTAGTTCTTGATGAAAAGCCCTCAGCCATTGTGGATGAATGTACTAATGAAGATCGTTCCCTTATGAAGGTTGGGAGCAATCTAATAAGCTAAGCTTGAACTTGATGTGCTTGATGATTGCTGAAAACATCAAGCTGCCATTGCCAAAAACCGATAATGAAAAGGAGTTCATGGCAAAGCTAAAAGAATACTCCCAATCAGACATTAGTGACAAGTATGTGGTTGGGAGTCTCATGAGCGAACTAACAACCAAGAAATTTGATTGGCCTATTTATATCCATGATCATGTGATGAGCATGGAAAACATCCCATAAAAATTAACATCCATGGGGCACATAAGTCAAACATTTCATGTCCAATTCATTACGAACTCCCTACCACCCAAATTTGGTTCGTTCCAGGTGCACTACAACGCCATGAAATATAAATGAAACCTTCAAGAATGCAAAGCATAATTGGTTCATGAGTAAGGGAGACTAAAGAAACGGAAGGATCATTTTGTCCATCTCAAGGTGCATAATGGTGCAAGTAGCAGCAAGGAAAAGCTAGGGAAGAAGGGCAAAATGAAGGACAAGGCACCAGATCAAGTTAACGAGGAACAAATCCATAAGAAGCTGAAATGCCACTTCTACAAGAAAGCTGGTCATCTCAAGAAGGATTTCCCTAAGAGAAAGATATTGTTTGAAATGAAAGGTATACACTATGTTTCTATATGCTTTGAATCAAATCTTGTTGAAGTTCCTAACCATACCTGGTGGTTAGATTCTAGTACTACTTCTCATGTTTCATGTGTTGTACAGGGATTCCTTTCAACCCAACCCATAAGTGGACCTAAAAAGTTTTTATACATGGGGAATAGAATTGAGACACGAATTGAAGGGACCGGGACTTATAGAATAATCCTTGATACCGGTCTACACCTAGATTTGAAAGAGTGTCTTTATGTTCCGGAATGTGCTAGAAATTTGGTATCTATGGGAAAATTGGATGTAATAAATTTGATGTTTATGGTTGCAAATGGTATGTTCTCATTATACAAGAATAAGTTCTATTATGGTTCTAGTACTTTAATTCATGGTTTATACTGCTTCAATCTTACTGCAGATTTTATGAATCCTTATTTGATGTTGAACATATTATTGATAATAAACGTAGTGCACATAACAGACATTCTATTTTCTTGTGGAATAAAAGATTGGGTCACATATGCAAAGAAAGAGTTTTGAGGTTAGTGAAAATTTGGATTTTGTTGATAGTAGTGTGTGTGCAGATTACATTAAGGGCAAGCAAACCTCACACATATCAAAGCACCTAGATTCAAGGAGTGACAAACTATTACAGTTGATACGCACAATTGATGTTCCTTCTTGGGACAGTGAAAGATATCTTATCACCTTTGTTGATGACTTCTCACGTTATTGTTACCTATACTTGCTGCATGAAAATTCTTAAGCCGAGATCATCCTAGAGGTGTTCGTTAATGATTAGGAAAGGTAGCTAGATAGGAAAGTAAAGATGACGAGCTTTGCTAGAGGTGGTGCATATTTGGAAAATTTGATGAGAATGGACAATTTCCAGGTCCATTTGCAAAGTTTCTTGAAAGCCGAAGCATTTGTGCATAGTATACAATGCCCAAAACACCTCACCAACATGGGGTGGCTGAAAGGCAGAACCATACTCTTATGAAAATACGAGCATGTTAAGCTACAATAATGCACCTTATCTTTGTGGATGCACACATTAAGGACTACCATGTATTCGTTGAATATGGTTCCTAGTAAATCAGTTCCTAAGACTCCTTATGAACTATGAACTGGAAGGAAACCTAGCTTGAGGCACCTGCATGTTTGGGGCTGCCAGCAGAAGTAAGGATATACAATACACATGAAAAGAAGCTCAATGCAGGACCATTAGTGATTACTTCATTGGCTATCCTAAAAAGTCAAAAGGGTACATATTTTATTGTCCCAACCATACTGCGAGAATAGTTGAGTCTAGAAATGCTCGGTTTATTGAGGATGGTGAAATCAGTGGGAGTGGGGATCCACGAAAGGTGGATTTCAATTACTCTTATCATTGTTGTATCACAATCCCACAACACTAGGAAAGATAATATTGTTAAACAATCTACTATTGTGCAAGTGACAACTGAAAGGAAAATTTGACATGAAAAGATGGTGCAAAAGTCCATATGGAATAAAAACTAGCCATTTCAGAGGATTATGTTGTATATTCACTTGAACATGAATGTGACTTGAGCATTGAAAATGATCTAGTCTCATTAAGCAAGCCATGTGATAATTTTGAGAAGTGGTTTGGTGCCATGAAAGAAGACGTGAAATCATTGTTCGACAATCAAGTATAGGAACTACTCGACTTGCTAAAAGGTTCAAAACAAGTCGGGTGTAAATGGGTCTTGAAGACCAAATATGCAAGGCAACATTGAAAGATATGAAGCTAGACTTTGTCGCCAAAGGTTACACTCTGAAGGAAGGTGTTGACTGTGAGGAGACCTTCTCTCCAGTTTGAAAGAAGGACTCTTTGAGAATTATTTTGCTCTGGTGGCACATTGTGATTTGGAGCTTCACTAGATGGATGTGCTTTTTCTGAATGGTGATTTGGACGAAGAAGTGTATATGAACCAACCTGAAGGATTCTTGGCTCCGGGAAAAAGAAAATTGGTGTGTAAATTAAAAAGTCAATATATGGGCTCAAACAAGCTTCCCGACAATTGTATACAAAGTTCAATGATACCATTACAAAGTATGGTCGTGTAGAGAATACCATTGATCGGTATATCTACATGAAGGTCAATGTGAGCAAGTTCATTATTTTGGTCCTATATGTTGACAACATCTTGCTTGCTACTATTGATAAATCTTTGTTGCATGATGTAAAGAAATTTCCCTCTAGTAATTTTGAAATGAAGGATATGGGCGAGGCATCTTATGTGATTGGAATAGAAATATTCCATGTTAGAAAACAAGGATTGTTGGGTCTCGTCTTAGAAAGATTATATTAACAAAATATTGGAGAGACTTATAATGGAAAATTGCTCCACGGGGATAGTTCCAATTTGGAAAGGGGACAAATTTAGTGAAATGCAATGTACAGAGAATGATTTGAAACAAAAGGAGATGGAATCTATTCCATATGCGTCCGTTGTGGGAGCTTAATGTATGCTTCGACTTGCACTCGACCAAATATCAGCTTATTGTTGGACTGCTTGGCTGGTATCAAAGTGATACTAGAAAGGATTATTGGAAAGCTGTGAAGAGGTTTTTTGATATCTTCGAGGTACCAAGGATCACATGCTAACATATAGGAGATCAAGCCATCTTGAGATGATTGGCTACTCGGATTTAGATTATGCCGGGTGTGTAGACTCAAGGAAGTCTACATTCGGCTATTTGTTCCTGCTGGCTGGAGGAGCAATTTCATGGAACTATGGAGGCTGAATTTGTGGCACATTTTGAGGCCACTATTCAATCATGATGGTTGCGGAATTTTGTGTCCGGCCTTCATATTGTTGATAGTATTGAAAGGCCTTTAAGAATTTATTGTGACAACTTTGTTGCAACCTTCTTCTCCAAAACTGACTATTTCTCGAAAGGAGCAAAATGTTTGAAGTACCTAACGGTGAAAGAAGAAGTGCAAAGGAGAAATGTATAAATCGAGCATATCGGTATAGACTGATGATAGCAGATTCATAAACTAAGGGAGCCACCCAAGACTTTTTGTGGCCATGTTGAGAGGATAGGCATTACGGATAAAACCTTATTAGCACGATGAGTATATATATACATGACTTGTATTGCCTGTACTTTTACATATGAACGTATGAATTTAATAAAAATATTGTTTTGCTAGTTATGCATATTATCTTGTGTATGATTATGGTTGCAATGGATGATAATGAAAATTTCTCGATGAAAGTGATTTGGATACATGGAAGGAATCTTGTTGCTGTATGACTTGTGACCATTATGATTCAGTCATCACAATTCAACCTAGCATTGACTTGATGAAATTCAATGAAAGGTGTGCACCTAAAAGTTTATTGAATCGTTACGTTTTTACAAAGGAAAAGTAGTAGATTGTAAATTTACTCCCTCCAGTGTTCAAAAGCTTGATGTTTGAGGGATTTGAAGAAAGTGTCTATACGGCACATGCAAGTCCGTTAAACTAAAGTTCCCCCCAGATGACATGGGTCAAATCGCTAGAGAGGATCTAAACACTACAAAAATATAGCCGCAAGTTGCATGAGTAGTACCTAATGATGGGATTCGTAGCATAGAAAACAAAAATTTTCCTACGAGATGCAAACGAAAACCTAGATCCAATCTTGAAAACCAAGATCCAATCTAGAAGAAGCTTGCAACGAGAGACAGATCATATCTACATACCCTCGACGAACACGTCAACGCAGCGGAGAATTTGACCGTTGTCGATGAAGCCCGCAGCCTCCCGCAGCTAGGTTATACCTCCCAGCCGCGAGAGGGATCTTCTCGTGTTCCAATCCGATCAAGCACCGCAACGAGCGGCACCTCCGAGATGTGCACAAGTACGGCTCGAAGACGTCACCTCCTTCTTGATCCAGCAAGGCGGGAGATGAGGTAGATGAGATCAACTCCGGTAGCACGACGGCATGGTGGTGGAGGTGGTGGGGTTTTCTCCGCGGACAGGGCTTCGCCAAGCGCTGCGCACGAGAGAGAGGAGATGGGAGAGAGGGAGGCGGCGGCTGGGATAGATCTCTCTGGAGGGCTGCCCCTCCCCTCCTTTATATAGAGGAGGAAACTTGGAGGAGGAGGAATAGTACCCGTGAACAGTACGCGCGTGAACAGTACGCGCGTGAACAGTACCCTCCCCCAAGTAAAGCCTCCCCTTTCGATCTTATCTCCTATTTTTAAGGGATTTGATCTTATCCCTTGGGGGGGTTACTGTTCACGCGACACTATTCATGTGTGTACTGTTCATGCAGTACCCTTGGTCCATGTGGACCCCTCCGGGATAAGTGGGCCCTACTCTAGAACCCTCCGGAACCTTCTAGAACTTCTCCGGAACTCTGCCGGAAAATTCCCGAACCTTTCCGAAACCCTAAAAATACTTTCCCATATATGAAATTGTATCTCCGGACCATTCCGGAGCTCCTCGTGACGTCCTGGATCCCATCCGAGACTCCGAACAAAATTTCGGTCTCACCATATTAATATCTCATTTTATACCCTAGCGTCAACGAACCTTAAGTGTGTGACCCTACGGGTTCGGGAATATGCGGACATGATCGAGACACCTCTCCGATCAATAATCAATAGCGGGACCATGGATGTCCATATTGATTCCCACATATTCAACGAATATCATTTATCGGTTGAACCACGATGTCGAATATTCCATTCCCTTTGTCTCGCGATATTTTACTTGCCCGAGATTCGATCGTCGGTATCACCATACCTAGTTCAATCTCGTTACCGGCAAGTACTCTTTACTCGTTCCGTAATGCCACATCCTCTGTGACCAACTCTTTGGTCACGTGCTTGCAAGCGATACAGAATGTGCTTTACCGAGTGGGCCCAGAGTATATCTCTCTGTCACATGGATGGACAAATCCCACTCTCGATACATGCAACCCAACAAGTACTTTCCGAAATACCTGAAAGACACCTTTATGATCACCCTGTTACGGCGTGACGGTTGATGCCCCCAAAGCATTCTTCCGGTACCAGGGAGTGGCATTATCTCATGGTCTAAGGATCGGAACATTTAACAATGGAAAGCTATGCAATATGAACTTTGTGACGTGATCGAATTGCCTAACTTAATTTGGGTCTGTCCATCATGTCATTCTCCTAATGACATGACCCCGTTATTAACCGACATCACATGTCCATGATTAGGAAACCTTAACCATCATTTAATCAACGAGCTAGCCAGATAGAGGCATTGCTAGGGACACGGTGTTGTTTATATATTATGTTTCCGATTAATACAATTATAGCATGGAGTATAAACATTTATCATGAACAAGAAATATGATAATAACAATTTATTATTGCCTCTAGGGCATATTTCCAACAGTCTCCCACTTGCACTAGAGTCAATAATCTAGTCAATAAGTAAGCACTTAACACCTATGGCATTCCGGTGTTATTCATATGCTTTGCATGTGGTAAACTTTATCAATGGATCTGACATGTTCAGGTCCATGTATTTGCAAATCTTTTGCATCTCCACGCATCACTCATTCTCGAATGAGTTGGCATTGTATATGTTTGGTCACTTGGTGGGACCTTAATTCCTCGTCCTGAATTATGTTGCCACCATTGTCGCACAATAGAGCTTCATAGTACTGGCTCACTTGGAACTACACCAAGTTCGATAACGAACTTCTTGACTCAAACATCCTCCTTTGTCGTTGTTAAAACAACGATATACTCAGCCTTCGTTTGTGGAATCCATCAAAATGTTTAACTTTGGAATTCATCCAAATCCAGCATGGAACCTCCTTCCAGCCCATTGTGCCACCTTTTATTAAACACATAGCCTAATTGAGATAAATTGTTTGTATCTGTAACAAAACTAGCACCGATGTAACACCTTACAATGGAGCGTTTGTCACCTCTGCATACAAAACATATCCTTAGTTCTTCCAAAGTACTTAAGGATATTCATAGTATTGTTCAAAGATCAACATGTGATCATTCTGGTATATGCCCCTAACACTCAGAGCATACGACATATCTGGTTTGTGTGCATAGCATGGCGTACATGATTACAAAAAATGCTCATGCGTTTAGCTCATCAAGTGTTTGTAAAACACTGAGTCTTGCATCAACCTCTTCCATGCGACAAGAACCCTTTCTTGGCGTTTCCATACTAAACCAACTCAATATCTCATCTATGCACTTTGGCTTAACCATATTCGGTGCCTCAATCTATCTCCATAGATTTTGATGCCCAATATGCTGTTTAGCCTAAGTCTTTCATCAAAATCTAATTTTAATGAAATCTCAACCGTATCAAGAAAAGACACATAATTTCCAATCAACTATATGTCGTCTACATAAAGTATTAGAAATACGTCTTAGCGCTCCCACTTACTTTCTTGTAAATATACAAGCATCTTCACCGTCCCTGATGAAACCAAACTCTTTTGACAATTTCATCAAGTGAAAATTCCAACTCCGTGATGCTTGCTTCAGTCCTCAAATAGAACGCTGAAGTTTGCATACCCTTTCTAGCATTCTCAGGATCGACAAAACCCTTGGTTGTATCTCACATACATCCTCGGTTAGCTTCCTGTTAAGGAACTTAGTTTTGACATCCAGCTGCCATATCTCTTAATTGAAATATGCAGTGATTGCTAGAATAATCCTTACAGACTTAAGTATCGCTACGGGAGATCCAATCTCATCGTAGTCAACTATTTGAACTTAGTCGAAAACACTTTGCGATAAGTCGAGCCTTTTAATGGATGGACACATTCACGTCTGTCTATTTTATAGATCCATTTACGTCCGATAGGCTTCATGCCTTCCGGAGAGTCTACCAAGTTCCAAACTTGATTTTCGCACATGGACTCTATCACGGAATTTATGGCGTCCAGCCATTCAGCGGAGTCAGGGCCCATCATTTGCTTCCTTGTAAGTTGCAGATCCATCGTTGTCACAACAACAATACTTCATCCTCAAACCACACGCTGGTTTAGTACAAAGTCTGCTTAACCTACGCGGTTCAGCTGCAATCTCGACCGAAGTCTCTACAACACATGTAGTGGCTTCCATTTCAGTCATAATAGGAAACTCCAGAACAACTTCCGGTGTTGCGCTACTCTGACCTAATGACAAAGATTCTCCAATCTTGCCGAGCTGCACTGTCCTCCCACTCACCTTTTCGCAAGAAACACTTTCTCGTGAAATCCACCTTTTGTGACAAACACTTTTGTCTTCAGTTCGGTGATAGGAGAAATACCCAAAAGTTTCTTTGGGATAACCTTTGAAGAATCTTTAATCCGATTTTGGTTGTAAACACTTTACATATGCTATGCATACCAAAATTTAAGAAAAGACAATTTGGGTTCCTACCCATGCCATAACTCATATGGTGTCATTTCAACGGATTATGATGGCACTCTATTCAGTGTAAAAGCGGTAGTCTCTTAAAGCATAATCCACAAAAATATAATGGCAGTTTTATTTAATTACATCATCGATCTAACCATGTCTAACAAGGTTTGATTACATCTCTCGGACACTCCATCAGTCTATAGCGTTCCGGGATGCGCAAGTTGTGGAACAATTCCATAACTCTTCAGATGTTCGCTAAATTCGTAACTCAAATATTCTCCTCTACAATCCAATCATAGACATTTGATTTTCTCGTTACGATGATTTTTCTACTTCACGCTGAATTTTTAACCTTTTCAAATATTTCATACTTCTTTCTCATCAAATAGATATATCCATATATATCCACTCAAATCATCGGTGAAAGTTTATGAAGTAGAGGAATCCACCATACACGGCTACACATATCGTACTTCATACATCATTATGTATAATTTCCAAAAAGTTAGTCGTCCGTTCAACTTTGGCCTATAAACGGATTTTTAGTCATCTTCCTTTCAGACAAGATTTGCAAGTGTCAAATGATTTAAAATCACATGACTCCAAAATCCATCAACATGGAGTTTCTTCATGCATCTCTTTCCAATATGACTTAAACACAGGTGTCACAAATAAGTGAAATTCAAATCATTAGCCTCGCGGCGTTTTAGCGTCAGTGTTATGGATGTTGGTATTACCATCAAGATTTAAATGATCCATCCATTATGGAGCATGGCCATAATTTGAACAACCATTGTTCTCATAAAGCCGAAACAAAATAACAATTACTAAGCACTTATAATCAATCTCAAAGGCTCGAAAGGATGCAGATGGTGAACATAATAAACCCTTTTATTTAGTTCCCAATGTGCATCACTACCACATCTTTTGCTAGTCTTTTAGGCCATTGTAGTTCTTGTATCATGTTGCATTGTATGGCACTCATACCAACCGATCTAGTATCACATACCCAAGAATTACATTGTTTACTAGCAAAGAATACATCTACAACATGTATATCATCTATATACCTGAGCTGGACTTTTCCAGTCTTTTCTTTTCCTGCCAAATATTTTTCAGATCCTCTTTCAGTGTCCCCTCTCCTTGTAGAAGAATCTATCAACATCAACAATGGCACCAGTCACATTGGCACATAGTCTTAGGATTTTAGTCAAGTACTAGCACCCTTAGACTTGCACTTTGAAATTGATCACCATCATCACATGATTAGCGTTCTTTTGGATTCCACTTTTAGCTATCTTTAAGTATGGTAAATAAATTACCCATACACTTTATCCATCCCATCATAACATTTTATGATGAAGCTACTATAGCTCGTAGGGAAGTATGCGAGAATAATTTCAGTGCCAAACTATTTAGAAATCAAGACGCCTAGCGTCTTCAATCTTTGCATATACTCATACAATATGAGCACACGCTTTCTCACTAGATTATACTCAGTCATCTTGCAGCAAAATAAGGTTTTAGATATCACATATCTGTTACTCCTTGCTCACTTCTGAAACAATCCTTTCAGCTCCTAGATTATCTCATAATCTCCTCAATTCTCAAAACAATTTTGTAGATCAAGTTTCACGGAGACAAACATGACTTTAGACACTAAATTGGAATCATTGCTCTTGGATTAATACAACTTATTAAATCACATGGAGCTAGGTCAGGTTACCGAAAGTTTGCAATAGGACTTTATCTTAACTTGGCACTAATATGGTACCATTCTGTATCATTACTACCAGATCAATTCAATTTTTCTATCTCAATTAACAAGCTAAGTGTAAGGTAGATAACGGATGCCAATGACTACTACGAACTATGCAAATTCACTTTGATTAGTTGTTCATGATAATAAACTCCCACTAAATTCAACATCCTTCATAGTTGTTTTAGTGGTACATGATCCAAATCCACTACACCAAGTCCGATCATCACGTGAGATGCTGTAGTTTCAATGGTGAACATCAACATGTTGATCATATCGTCCATATGACTCATGTTTAACCTTTCGGTTCGCTGTGTTCCGAGGCCATGTCTGTACATGCTAGGCTCATCAAGACAACCCCAGTATTCTGCATGTGCTCCGAGGTCATGTCTGTACATGCTAAGCTCGTCGAGACACCCGTCGTATGTGAACGTAGAGTCTATCACACCCGATCATCACGTGGTGCTTCGAAACGGCGAACTTTCACGACGGTGCATACTAAGGGAGAACACGAACATGATATTACTTTGTGAGGGATCATCTTATAATGCTACCGTCGTCATACAAGCAAAATAAGAAGCATAAAAAGGATAAACATCACATGCATAGATAATGTGACATGGTATAGCCTTTTTCTTTTTGTGCCTTTGATCTCCATCTCTAAAGCACCGGCATGATCTCCATCACCACTAGCATGGCGCCTAGGTCCTTGGGCGCCGCACATGATTGTCACCACCACGCGTTGCAACTACAACTATTGCTAACCATAGCGATAAAGTAATGCAATTACATGGCGTTTGGAGTTGACACGCAGGTCATACAAAAATATTAAAGACAACCATATGGCTCCTGCCAGTTGCCGTACTCATCGACATGCAAGCCGTGAAATATTACAAAACATGATCATCTCATACATCACATATATCACATCACATCTTTGGCTATACCACATCACATGCCCCTGCAAAAACAAGTTAGACGCCTCTACTTATTGTTTGCAAGTTTTACGTGGCTTCTAGGGGCTGCATACAAGAACCGTTCTTTACCTACGCAAAGCCACAACGTGGATTCAAGTATTGCTATTAACTTCTTCAAGCCTCCCGTTGCAATTTAGATCTCACTATAGCAAGAGAGACAGACACCCGCTAGCTGCTTATGCAATACAAGTTGCATGTTGATCGCAGAACCGGTCTCATGTGCGAGGACATGTAAAGTTGGTCCGGGCCGCTTCATCTTACTATCCCGCAAGATCCAAAGTGCACGAAAAGAGGTAGCAACAAGAGAATCAACGCCCACAATCCAATTGTGTTCTACTCGTACAAAGCATCTACGCATAGATCTAGCTCTGATACCACTGATGGGATTCGTAGCATAGAAAACAAAAATTTTCCTACGAGATGCAAACGAAAACCTAGATCCAATCTTGAAAACCAAGATCCAATCTAGAAGAAGCTTGCAACGAGAGACAGATCATATCTACATACCCTCGACGAACACGTCAACGCAGCGGAGAATTTGACCGTTGTCGATGAAGCCCGCAGCCTCCCGCAGCTAGGTTATACCTCCCAGCCGCGAGAGGGATCTTCTCGTGTTCCAATCCGATCAAGCACCGCAACGAGCGGCACCTCCGAGATGTGCACAAGTACGGCTCGAAGACGTCACCTCCTTCTTGATCCAGCAAGGCGGGAGATGAGGTAGATGAGATCAACTCCGGTAGCACGACGGCATGGTGGTGGAGGTGGTGGGGTTTTCTCCGCGGACAGGGCTTCGCCAAGCGCTGCGCACGAGAGAGAGGAGATGGGAGAGAGGGAGGCGGCGGCTGGGATAGATCTCTCCGGAGGGCTGCCCCTCCCCTCCTTTATATAGAGGAGGAAACTTGGAGGAGGAGGAATAGTACCCGTGAACAGTACGCGCGTGAACAGTACGCGCGTGAACAGTACCCTCCCCCAAGTAAAGCCTCCCCTTTCGATCTTATCTCCTATTTTTAAGGGATTTGATCTTATCCCTTGGGGGGGTTACTGTTCACAGCGACACTATTCATGTGTGTACTGTTCATGCAGTACCCTTGGTCCATGTGGACCCCTCCGGGATAAGTGGGCCCTACTCTAGAACCCTCCGGAACCTTCTAGAACTTCTCCGGAACTCTGCCGGAAAATTCCCGAACCTTTCCGAAACCCTAAAAATACTTTCCCATATATGAAATTGTATCTCCGGACCATTCCGGAGCTCCTCGTGACGTCCTGGATCCCATCCGAGACTCCGAACAAAATTTCGGTCTCACCATATTAATATCTCATTTTATACCCTAGCGTCAACGAACCTTAAGTGTGTGACCCTACGGGTTCGGGAATATGCGGACATGATCGAGACACCTCTCCGATCAATAATCAATAGCGGGACCATGGATGTCCATATTGATTCCCACATATTCAACGAATATCATTTATCGGTTGAACCACGATGTCGAATATTCCTTTCCCTTTGTCTCGCGATATTTTACTTGCCCGAGATTCGATCGTCGGTATCACCATACCTAGTTCAATCTCGTTACCGGCAAGTACTCTTTACTCGTTCCGTAATGCCACATCCTCTGTGACCAACTCTTTGGTCACGTGCTTGCAAGCGATACAGAATGTGCTTTACCGAGTGGGCCCAGAGTATATCTCTCTGTCACATGGATGGACAAATCCTACTCTCGATACATGTAACCCAACAAGTACTTTCCGAAATACCTGAAAGACACCTTTATGATCACCCTGTTACGGCGTGACGGTTGATGCCCCCAAAGCATTCTTCCGGTACCAGGGAGTGGCATTATCTCATGGTCTAAGGATCGGAACATTTAACAATGAAAAGCTATGCAATATGAACTTTGTGACGTGATCGAATTGCCTAACTTAATTTGGGTTTGTCCATCATGTCATTCTCCTAATGACATGACCCCGTTATTAACCGACATCACATGTCCATGATTAGGAAACCTTAACCATCATTTAATCAACGAGCTAGCCAGATAGAGGCATTGCTAGGGACACGGTGTTGTTTATAAAACCACACATGTATTATGTTTCCGGTTAATACAATTATAGCATGGAGTATAAACATTTATCATGAACAAGAAATATGATAATAACAATTTATTATTGCCTCTAGGGCATATTTCCAACACCTATAAGAGATCAAGAAGCTGTCGAGACAAAGTATCACGACTATCAAGGTGGAGTTCACTAGGGGCCATTTCCATAATGACTTCGAGAACTGCCAATTCTTTGTGATCTTCATTGACTTGTGGGAACCCTACAACCTTCGGTCCCTAGAAGTATCACACATCAGATGTTGTACATTGTAAGTGTCTATAATCATGGTTTAAATTCATGTTATACAGACTAATTCCACATATATGTAACTCCCAGCTTCTGTATGTGTAGATTAATGATTGAATAATAAAGAAGGAAATAAGTACTGGCAAAGTTCCTCGACCCAAACGTGGTCTCTGCGTTGATGATTGAAGAGAATGAAGGCCTTGTCATCGATTACATGATAAATGTTTTGCTTGCTCAACAAGATAAGGAGTTCATACTTCTTCCGTACAACTAGGCCTAAGTGTTGCATTAGCTGCTTCACAAACTTGTTAGTTTGAACTTTATCCTCCAAAATAACATAAATGCACTAACCATAGTGACATAACTATATGCAAGGAGCATTCGATTTTTGTTGTCATTATACCACACCATCCAAGGATCATGTACCAGGATTCTTTATTATCAATGAATTTTAGCATCAAACTATTTGGAAGATGTTTCAATCAGCATATTTCTAACATACATAAATCTACAGTTCACTCCTTTTGCATTGCAATTCCTAAGGCAAACTATTTACATTCATGTAGGGTGTTTAAGAGATACATCAAGATGAGAGGAAAAGGTTGCAGCAAGCCGCTAATACATGATAAGGGCATTACCGTGTCATTCAATACGCAATAATTATATATCATAAATTATACTAATGATGATCTCGAGAAATATTTTTTTAATATAATTTTTTTCATAAATCTTAACTTTAGAAAATGCAAATATCAAAACTAAGGACCAATCGGCTAGCGGTCGACCGAGAAGGAGATGTCGGCCGAGCATTGGCTAACTGCAACCCTTGTCGGCTGAGTGTTTTTCGACAGCAACCCGTGTTGGCCCAACAATTGGCGATAGGTCCTGTCGGCACAAGGGTTGGCAATAGTTGGGAGCTATAGGCAGTCCAGTGGGTGACAGGGGCCAGTCATCATCTAGTCATGTGACTTGGCTGCCAGGCCACCGTCATACGCACACACGCCCACACAGAGAGAAAAGGGAAAGTGGGAGGTGGCGGTGCAGGCGACTTAGAGCGGCTATGGTAGGGAGTGGTTGGCGGCAACGCAGCGAGGCCAGGAGGATGGTGGGTATGCGAGCTGAGGAGAGAAGGAGAGAGAAGCGAGGAGGAGAGAGAGGTGGCAGTGGAGAGGGGATGGAGAGGAGGGAGAAAGGAGAGGATGAGGAGGAAGAGGAGGGAGAATGGAGACGAGGAAGAGGAAGATGGAGCCGGTGTCGCACGTGTTAGGTAAACCCTAACCCTAAATTTTTGTTTTTGGTTAGTTGATGATTTAGCAATATTAAAATTAGTTAGCAATGTTTTATAATATTAGAAAATTGTATATTGAAGTAGTTAGCAATTTTAGAAACTAATGTGAACCCTAAAAGTTGTATGTTATGGTGTTTAAATTAGTATGTAGGCAGAGGAAGAGAGAGGCGGTGTCACACGCTTTGTTGTGCAAAGTCACTGACATATCCAGTGTCTTCATTATGACTCGTCCACCGATAGTGGGAATTTGATCAGTGACCAGTACGAATATTACAGAAGTTAGAAATGATATAGTTCGATGAAAAAAGTAGCCAGGGTGGAAATTTTATTCAACCCATTTAGTTTGGTTGTACTTGACCTAAATTGAAATTAGAAGTAAACCTAGTTTTATTATGTATTGCAGCACATTTATATAGTTATAGATCAGTAGATTTTTTGAAGCAATACATTTTTTAGAATCGCTAATTTTGAACCCAAATTTAGTGCTACATCGTAAATTTGTTGATAGTCATGTTATGGATGACAGGTACTCAGAAGTAGTGAGATTCAAGGTTTTTTATGGTCCTGGAGAAGTTAGGACAAACCCATCTGGGGTTGATCTTAGTGCATTTAGTTATATTGTATTGCCTCTGAAAAATGCGGATGTGCTAAACATTAGAGAAGTGAAAGACCGGTTCACTTGTAGCTTCGGTCTTGATACCGATAAGTACAGTGTCAGCAGTCAAGCCGTGCTTACAATGTCATTAACAAACATGCAGTGGGATTTGATGTCTGTTGAAAGAATGAAGGAGTGGAGGACTTGGCTAAGGGTGTGTAGAGCTTGTAAAAATGATTTGGTCGCATTGGTGCAGGCCATTGTGAAGGACTCAACAAGGTCACATTGCAGAGACTACGGAATTAATCAGAGCCGTGCATCGGCCCAAGGGGGTAGTCAGTACGAAGTGGCTGATCATCTAGAAATAGATGTTCCTAGTAGGCAGATGAAGCTGAGGAATTAGAAGAGTTGGTGGAGGCTATGGAGTAGGAAGATCAAATAGACATGGTAGAAGATGAAGATGAGGAGATTGATAATGAAGAAAGTGGTGACGAAGAGGAGACTTTGCATCATCATATTCCTATTTTGGGTGGAACCAAGAATTATTGGGTAGAATGTGTGTGACAGATGGTCATGACTCATCGTGGGAGTTCAGGCCAACTGAGATAAACATGGCGCTATGTATCGCGACAAGCTTGAACTGTATCTATGCTCATGTATCTATGTCCATGCAAATGACGTTCTATGCTCATGTATCTACACCAACGCAGTACACTGTGAAGTGTAGTGTTAATGGTTTTTCTTGCACTGTGCATGCTCATGTGCCGAAGTATGAAGTGAATTGGGTTGTCGGTAGAGTAATGCCGCATAATTGTGTTAGATCCAACATCCTCGGAGTAGTGCCGCATAACTGTGTTAGATCCAACATCCTCGGAGAGCACCGCAACTTGACTTCGAGCCTAGTTGCAAGATTGATGTTTGCCGAGATAGTGGAAAAGAAGGATATAGAAGCGAAGCACATTCAAGTAGCAATAAAGAATAAGTATCGGTTCACAATCAGCTATGGAAAGACATGGAGGGCTAAGTAGAAGGCCATGGAGATGCGATTTGGAAATTTCAAAGATTTGTATCACAACCTACCTTACTTGCTATGGATACTACGAGCGAGGAACCCAGACCTTTCATTGACATCAAGTACACATTATCTTCTGAGTCACCTAGATTTAAAGAGATGAATCGGGCTTTTATCTCATTTGGGGCATGCACTTAAGCATTCAACCGCTGTCGGCCTGTGATATGTGTTGATGATACCTTCTTGACAGGCAAGTATAAGGGACAGATCCTGACTGCTATCAGTGTGGATGGTAACAACCAAATTCTTCCACTAGCTTTCACATTTGTTGGAGGTGAGAACTATGCAAGTTGGTTATGGTTCTTTAGAAGATTGAAACATGGTGTTGTCAAAAATTGACCCAACGTGTACATACTCCATGACTGGCATCTCGGCATATTGAAGGTTGTGAAGACTCTAACAAACCCAAGAGTAGATGAGCTTGTACCCTTGGTTGACATGCAAAGTCGTTGGTGCATTCATCATCTAGGGGCTAAGTTCTACCGGCAGTTTAGAAGCAAGCATCTTATGAATCTTTTTAAGAGGCTACACAAGTAGAATCAACAGAAGAAGTTTGATATCTTATGGGGTAAGCTAGATGAATTTATGAAAAAGGAGGTAACTTAGCAAAGACAGAAAGCCGTGACATTGCCAGTATCAACGAATGAGGAGCCAAGGGAACTTTGCGCTCTGTCATGTATTGACCCGCTAGGCGTGAAGAGGAAGAACATTGGAAGGATTAAGACCTTCTCCAAGTGGATCAAAAATGAGCCGAAGGAGAAGTGGTCGTTGCTCTTTGACACTCATAGAGCAAGGTATGGTATCATGACAGCCAACCTCATAGAGGTATACAATTGGGTACTGTGGGGGCAGTGCAGTTTACCCTAAGTTGCAACCGTACAGTGTATGCTTCATGGGACAATTAGGTACTTTCAAGAAAGGTATCAGACTGTTGTGCTGCACAGTAGTACTTTTACTGAGACGCCTCTACGCA
Source organism: Stipa capillata (assembly GCA_019208055.1). Lineage (NCBI taxonomy): Eukaryota > Viridiplantae > Streptophyta > Magnoliopsida > Poales > Poaceae > Stipa > Stipa capillata. The sequence continues at coordinate 58,921 of JAGXJF010005064.1, read as the reverse complement.
AGCCATGCTCCCATGTGCTTGCGGCTTGTGGGCAAATTGGGATGGAGTCCTCCTCGTTCATGTCAAAGTACTATCTGAAAGAGTCTGTCTTTGTAACATGAAGTGGTGAAATAACTAGATTTCGTGTCACTAGCAACTACACCAGGGTTAATGAGGAGAAGAGAAAATATATGCCACACTGGAGTCTACTGTGTGATAACAAGGGTCGCCGCAAAGTCTATCATATTTGTAACGACATGGATGAGTCCGAGATTGGTGGGCCTACTAGGCAATGCTTCCATTGTCCTTGCTACAGGCATAGGAAGAAGCATTGTCCAAAGATAAAGGACGTAGTTGGAGGTAGAGGTGATCCCACCGTGACGCAGTCAGCAACACCTTCTCCTAGAGGCGGCCAAGGGCGTGGAATAGGGCGCTGTTATGGCGACGTGATATGCGAAGCAGACTGAAATAGTTGTTCACCAAATGATAAGTTAATACTTTGTTCGTATTATGTTCAAACTAGTTCGTAATAATTGTACTGAATCTTTATTACATCCCAACTAGTTTGTAAACTTTGTACTGTGTACTTCTTAGGTCCATAGTATTTTGTAATTAAACTATTCTATCATTATTATGTCTCAACTAGTTTGTAATAATCCTTTTCATTCTTCATAAAATATCATGCTTACTATATAGAGGCTTCTTTGTAGTTTATATTATGTAATTTGTTGATTACTTACGTGACTAGTAAAATTACATTACTTATGTGACATGTGCTATTGGTTTTCCGTGTATGTCCATCTTGCAGGTATGACAGACTTCAAGTTGATCGATGTCCACGTGGATTGTAAGCGCCGAGGAAAGAAGAGTGCCGATGGCAAGTTCCACCTAGCCCTGAGAACTCGGACCCCAGAGTTCTGTTGAGGATTCACCCAGCGTGGATCAAAAGGTACGTGTGGTCATTAATGTAAATTAAGTTATCATTTTGTTGTGTAACATGTGTGCACTATGACAGGTTGGGATGAGCGGGTCTACTCCCCCTAGCACAGATGGTCGAGGGTACGAACGAGGACTACTAGTGCGTCAGTCAGAAGGATGGAATTCAGCACATGGAGGTCAGGGAGAAGTCGACGCACTTTCCATTCGACAGGTCACTGCTGACATGCCTAGATGATGGAGGCTAGAGACCCACACCTTTCACATTCCTTGCGGTGAGATGGCCCTGACGCTTCAGGACGTGTCTTACCTGCTTGGCCTCCCTCTAGCAGGGCGGCAGTAGGACCCTTGGAGGCTACACTGACTTGGCGGATGGGTCTCCTACACCGGTTCGTGGGTGTTCGTCAAGGCAACGAGCCCATCGAGCCTATTGGTGACCACGAGAGGCACGTCCCAAAGTGGGCGCGGTACCGACGGTTTGACATGATGTTATTGTACTATTATTTCATATGTTTCTAACCAATGGTACATTACGTGTAGCTCAGTGAGTTAGGTTGGCCAGCTCAGCAGCTGACGGATGCCCAGGTCACCTGTTCGTCGGAGGTGTACGTCATGTGGCTTTTCGACTACGTGATGTTCATTAGCACTCACGGTGACACTGTGGATGCCCGCTACATCGAGCTTGCATGTGAGATCATAGATGCACAACACCCAAGTGACACAGTGCCCAGGAGTTAGGACAAACACCAAGCCATCGTTGGTGGGGTGCCCGTTTTTGCTTCAGGTTAGTTGTTAAAAATAGTATGTTAGCGATGCTTGAAATACTCCACAATGATATAATTTTGTGAAATAGCTAGCATTGTTAGAAACCCTTTTTTACTTTATTTTTGTAGTTAGTTGTTATAGTTAGTATTTCACTGATGTTATTTCTGCTTCAGGTGTGGTCGTACATGCATTTCCCTATATGGTGACCTTTTGTGAACACCGACGAGCCTTACAACGTTCACTTCTACCACACCAACCCACTTGGAGATCCTACTTTCAGTTCTCTGTGGACACGGTGTCGAGTTAGTTTCTATATAATTCAATATAACTATTCGTCATATCTATATGATTGTTGCTAACTACTGTTATTACCTTCATGTTACAGACACAGTTTGTGTCTGGACAGCTCAGGAACTGCTACCATGCGTTCACGGAGCAGTTCGACTTGTTGCTGCATGAGAAGGTCACATGGGAACCGTACACCGAGGAGGCTTTGCTCGTTGTGCTATCCACTGTCTTTCTCCTTTGTGCACCAAGGATGAGGTGTACTGGATGACGAGGAAGAAGGTTGTCTTTGACATCTTCGTTGAGGAGTTCAACAGACACAAGGATGGACCTCCCGCCGCCTGCAATTTGTGGGGATCATGCGACATAGGAGTACGTCTCATTATCCTTTGAATTACTATTTCCACAACCTTACTTATCTCTACACAAGATTGCCAATTTACTTTCTGCAGGTAGACCTGTAAGGGTGGAGCCGTCAAGGCACAGGAGTGGACACAACTCTTGCACAATACGTGCAAGCCTGAGGGGAGGCTACGATGGACCGCTGGCAGGAGGTTAGGGCCTTCGTCCTTCAGTCAGGCTTACCTTCAGTGGTATATCCCACATACTCACCTTTTCCTTTTACCACATATGGAGCGTCAGGACATCCAGCCGGCACGGATGATGGACTTATACTTGCTCGAGAGTGCTCGCTTATGGGGCAACGCGATAAGTACTGCAACATGTTTCAAAATTTATTTTATTAACAATTGTTGTTTCTCACTACTTTGTTATGTACGTGCAGACTGAGGTGGCCTGTACCATTCACGACCACATCAGGATTGCTTTGACAAGCTCGAGCTTGTCATAGAGGACGAGAGAGGACTCCACTACGTGATCCCATGCCGAGGAGTTGTGCTGGAGTTTGTTGGACACTCTTTCGTGCACCTGGTCGTTTGAAGTTGTTGGATTCCTGAGAGGCCGTGGAGCTCAAATACCTCCAAGACAGATAACATAGCAGACTCGTCTGCCAAGACCTACACAGGTGGGTAGGTCGTCCTGGCAGGAGCCTCAGCAGGAGATGAGCCAGGTGTTTCTGTGGGATTTGCCGACATACACTCTGCGCATACCTACGTTGATTCCGTCGATGATTCCGACACCTATACATATTTATTACTACTTCTATAATAGAGTTTTCGTAATTCACACGACCTTTAACTTTTATTTCACGCAGGTTTTGGTGCTACGTCCCAAGGGGGAGGAGGTTCCGAGAGCCCATTTGAGTATTTCTTTGACACTCAATTTGACCTCGACAGTTCCATGCAAGGAGGAGGTTTTTTTACTCCCTCATCACCACTGCCACCCACGTAGGATACCGGGCCTACACCTTCTCAGCCAAATGAGCCCTTGTTGGGTAGAGGTCGTCGTACTATGGTTCCACATGTACAATTAACATACTCGAACTTTCATAAGATGCCACGGAGGGTGACGCGTCAAGGCAATGGACAGGGAGGCCCAGGAGAACTTGACTAGCGAGATAGGCAGGATCAGTGATTTCAGTAGATTATAAGCATTTCCTTTTTCATATTATGTATCTTAGTTGTAGTTCATTCCATGAAAATTGTGTTTATTGTATGCAAATCTAGAGTTCGATACATTAAAATCACTAAACAAGGGGTGACAACACGGTAGAAGAACATTCGAGAATACAACCATAACATCAAACAACCTAACACAAGATATATATTACTACTCGGGGCCTTTTGGGTATTTTCCTTTTCTCATACGACCTGCGTGAGCTTCATCTCCTTCTTCGTTTGCACAACACACCATCTCGTTCTTCCTGGCCCTCTTGGCCGCACGTACCTCCGCAACTCGATGTTCTGCCTCGTTCTTTTCGTTGAGTCGCGCCTCCTACCAATGCTTTCGGTTCTCCTTCTGCTCTACCTCATGCATGCGGTGCACAGCGTAATCTTGCCTCACAATGCCTCACGCATGAGTTGTTCCTTATCGACTTTTGATTGGCTACTGTCTAACCACTGTATATAGTCACAAATAGTTGGCGGAGGCTGGAAGCAAGTTTAGTTATCATTATTGATATTTAACATAGCTGTGCATCATTTGTCAAATGCGAGTATGTGCGAGTTTTACCCGTTGACGATGGTCGAACATGCAAACCTTTGCCGGCTCTGTATCGTAGTTAGCACACATTAAGAACCTTCTTTTGAAGATGTATGACATCTCTTGTGACCTCATGAGTCTACAGGGATCCTGGTACCAGCAAAGTGGAATCTCGACTCCTTTCGGCACAGAAGTCCTCACCTTCTCCTTTGGCATGTCATTACAACCAAATGAAGCCATTCCTACCATATTGCAATATTAACATACATACTAGTTCCATGAAACTAAGTAAAATAAAAACACAAAGATTTACCTGACACGTGTGCCGCTGTCGAGAGCTCTCTTCCACCTCACCTTCGAAACCTTAATGCCCTCTCTACCTACTCCTCTCCTTTCTCTCTCCTACGCTGCTGCTAAGAGCTCTTTCTCTTCGCCTCCCTCCGAAACCCTAATCCCCTCTGCTCTCTCTCCCTCGTGCCGTCGTCCTGTCTTCTCTTTCTCTACTTTGCTTGTGGGAGGCAGAGGGCCGCAGAACGCCAATAAATAGAGGGACAGAGCCTAGTCGGCTGAGGGTTGGCCGGCAAGGGTGGAAATTGGCAACCCCTTGGCCGACAGGGGTGGCAGAGGGACGCCAAAGGCTGCATTGCTGCCAGTCAGCCAACCATTGACCAACTGGGCCTCGGTCTAGAAACGGTTGGGCCCAGTCGGTATCTGGCGGTCGACTTCTCCTTTTCGGCTAGACGCTGACTGGTTGGTCCTTAGTTTTGAAATTTGCATTTTCTGACCTATAGAGTTGAGATTTATGGAAAAAATAATATTTAAAAAGAAAACTCATGATCTCGAACAAGTAACCAAATTCTATATTTTTCAAGTGCCACCAACAACAAGGAGGAACAAGTATTTGTGGCTTATAAATTTACCGCAACATAAAAATTGTGGTGACTAATTTTTCAAAAACATAATTTGAAGTTTTGACAATATTGCTATAATTATTTTCATATCTTTCCTCATTTATAAATGCATGACTTCAATATGTATTCTAATCAACAACGAAGGGAGATCCAGGGGACGGCATTGCAAACATCTCATCTCGATAGAATACGGGTACTGATGGCCGCCTTTCTTGTTAGAGAGGTCATCGATCAATATGTCCAACTCCACGCCTACGACTTGGAAGAAGACGAGTTCCCCTTAGTTAAGAAATGATAACTCTAAAATTCATGTGATATATATGAATGTGCTATGTGATATGAATTTCTTTCTATACTTTGCAGTGGATGCCTGCTTTACTTTGTGAATTAATATGATTTGAATTAATGTGATTTGAGGTTGATGAAATGGACGAGGATTTCAATTTGTGAACTAATATGTTATAGTATCAATTTTCTGTGAATGAATGTGATATGTATCAGTTTTCTGGGAATGAATGTTATATATATATATATCAATTTCTAGTGAAAAAATGTAATATATGTGCAATTTCTATTTTGTTTCCTGATGCTAGCCAATAATCAGGAATATATAGTGTTCCTGTAAAATCTGATCACAGATAATTCTATAGTCACAACTGCCTATGATAAGCGAGATATCAAATGGTTTTTATCTAGAACCACCTGCGATAATGGAGACATTTCACAGACAGTTTATTACAAGCAGTTTCACAACTGTCATTGGGTCATCATAGACCTTTATTTATAGGTAGATTCAGAAAATTATCTATGTTAGCATTTTCGAATCATCTATAATATAATATGCATAGGTATAGTAGTCTGGATGACCTAGATAGAAAGGGTCGCAGGTAGCAGATAGCTCTGGCTCGGGTCCCACGACGCAAAAGATAGAGAAAAATTAAGGTGTGAGCCTAGGATTATAGGAAGGCTATGGAAAGAATATATGATATCTCATAATGTCAGGGTACTCACGTGTTCACGAGACAAAACAGTTTTTTTCACACCATTCACAGCAAGCAATAAGTTGTTGAGATGATGATGACGTCGTGGTAAATCATGTAACAAGCATCGGTTTGTGCTTAATGATTCACATATTTTTATCATTCTATTAGTTCATTTTTCATGTCTCATTTCACACTTTGATCAATATGTTTCGATTCTATCTATAACTAAATTTCTAATTTATTTTTAATATCTAGTATTTATAGAAATAAATTAGTACAAACTAAATGCTGGAAAACTCAAATGCCCCACGAGGTAACCAATCCACAGTACCATCTGTTGATCAGAGAAACTGCTTTTTGGTGCAAAGGCGACAACTCCCGATGGAGGATGTTGCCTTCACCTCCCTCGCGTGCTCCATTTCGTCTTTAGATGTAGCAGCAAAGCATGCAAACAGAAAGATGGTGTTCAAAGTTGCATGCACGTCGCTCCGTTTGTCACCTCGTTCGTACCTTCGCTAGCTTTCCCGAAAGGCCGAGAGAAAAGTTTACTGCTGATCAAGTTAAAACGCACAGAAAGCACGAGCGAGAGAATGAGGGATAGATTAGGTAGTGAGGGCAGAATAGAAATAGGGAGTCCAGGCGAGAGGAGCGACACCAAAATGTAACAGTCTCTCATTAAAGGAAAACGTAGGCACACGAAGAAGAAGCTCCAAGGCCTAGTCGCCTAATTGGAAAGTCGACACGTGCATAATTAGTGCAAAATTAGTACTTTTCATGTCAGGACCGTCAAGCTATATATCACGGTATAATATGCACATCTATAAAATTTAATATAAAAATATAACCATTATATACAAAAATAATAAATTGGTGCAGCTTCAATAGCGAGTATTATGCTATTCAAACTGTAATGATTTGATTCTTTGTCGTGCGGGACCATATGGTTATATTTAGCATGATATTCATGCATCACTATTTTATAAAAATAATTCATATGCTTTTGAATGGAGAAAACACATCATGAATGTGAGCGGACGCTCCGAGTGGAGATAGGCACCTCTGCCTATATCCAAGTGTTTGGATTAGAATTATCCTTGAGCTAACATCTGGAAGTACTACGCAGATAGTATTAGCACCTTGTGGCTAGTACTAGTAAAGTAAAAAATCTAGGTCTACTTTATCTTCTCTTGCAGTGCAACTACTCATCACGGTTTGCCCTTTGGTGGGGTAAAAAGGCTTGGCATTCCCGACGCAGCAATGTTGAACGCTCATCAGCAGTCCATATTCGCAGTTTGCACCACCTATGATCAGCTACTAATTAAGAAGTGCGCTGCTCCCTTGAGCATAAACAGAGAGCCTGCATCATTAGATCTCCCCCCAGCAGTCTCAAATTGTCACGACATGAAAAGCTACCACGGCTTCAAATTACTCACTAGCGTGGGGCGAAAAAGTGTAGCTCGACATCGTAATTGTAAGATGACGTCACTCACACTTCTGAATTCTTTTATTCTCTTGCAATGGCCTTGTGTTATGGTCATCGACACCCCAAGGCCGTCACCTAAAGGTAGCAATAGAGCCCGAGTAATTGGCATGTTTGTTCCGGACGCGTATTTTCTGAATGTGGGTTTTTGGATAATGCTTATGAAATGTGTGAAACATAGGAATTGTATGTTCCCGAGCACGGAAATAAGAATGTTGAAGATTAGTTCACTGAAAAAGGAATACATTCATAAATATGTATAAATATACATGTCATCATCTGCCACAATCTCCCATAGTTTTTGTAAGGATCTTGTCCTTTCTTGACTTTCTTTTTTGAAGAACTATATATCTTAGCGGAAGTAGCGTTGATATTGACAATTATGACGATCCAATGGTTGTTGTGACATACGGGAAGGTAAAACTGGAAAACAAATTGAAGCAATTCATTCGTTTAAAAGTAGGCATAAATAATCAGAGTCTTAATCAGTTCATAATATATTGTAAGAAGATGAGTAATGAACGTGCTCCCTCCGATCTAAAATGTAAGTAGTCTTGGAATCTCCATTTTGAAGTTTGATCATCAATGTATAAAGAATTAACAGCATTCACAACCAGAAAATTGATACAGCTATATCAATTATAGAATATACTTTTATAATATATACTTTTTATTTGAAGTAATATATTTTTGAAGAACTTGATGGTCAAAGTGTCACTTTGGAGACCATGTCAATGTCCAAAACTATTCACATTTCTGATCAAAGGGAGTACGTAATAAATAATTGCAGAATGAATGGTGATGTACTCAACGAGAAGCTGAAAGATATAGCTTGAATGCATAATAGTATTTACGAAATTGCAGAAGATATGGGACTGACCACTTCAATATATTGAAGAGGAAACTTCTGGAGTCTCCCGGCAATGTTGTTGTGGTCACAATGACTATATGGTCTCGTAAGTTGTTTCTGTTGAGGAAGTCAGAGAATAGAAGTCATAAAAAGCAACAATTAGTTATAAGTGAACATAAAATTTTGTAAGCGAGAAACAAGATAAGTCTTACAATAATTTTTTTAGTTATAAGTGAACATAAAATTTTGTAAGAGAAAAATGAAATAAGTCCTACAATTATTGGTTGACTGAGGATCAACTTTGTTGTGGAAGCCCAATCACGCAATCATAGCAACACAGCAAAGCAGTTAAGGTCAACTTCACCAGAAGGCATCAAAGCATGAACAAACTCCTCTTCAGTAATAAAGGTACCACAAATTCATATCTTCATTATGCGTTCACTGTATGATTCGTTTCTTTTGATCGCCTTATTTTTTTGAATTTTAGTTTCATTACATGATCTTCATATATCTTGGTGGCTAATGACCTTATCTTGGATGTTGTTTTTACCAAGTTAGCAAACCCTTGAGCATTCTCCTTGATCTCCTCATACCATTTAGCCCTACTTTTAATAGCAATTGTCACACTTGCTAGATCAACGAAAGTCTGACAACCTTTAATTTGATGTATTAGAGGAGGTATATCTTTGACATCACTAGGTATTGGAGTAGTTGGCGTGTCTGGTATTTCAATAGTTTGTGTGTCATATAACATGAATGCTACAGAAGATGTAAGGTAATTGTGGAATTAGGAGATTGTACAATGAGAGGAAAAATATGTTCAAGGACAAAGATTTCATCTTTTGTGTCAAGGGCATATCCTTTGGAGATGTCAAATGATGTGATAAATCATGTGATGCATCCTCTTCGTACTCTATTGTCAGAAACAATATCTTCAATTTGTTGTGAGTTTAGATCAGACCTATCTCCTGTACTTGTGTCAGGATTGTGTCATTTTCTTCATTTTCCTTATACTCAGGTTGAGATAAGGACACTTGTTCATTGATAGATGGATTGATACTTGGAAGACATCCTTTAGCTTTTTGAGATTCACTATTGTTTTTCTTTGGTATTCATCTCTGTTCTAATGAATCAAATACAAATGAGGACTCGAAATTTGTTGTTGTGTACAAGGTAAAATATGAGTCTCAGGTTTATGAGTTTTGTTGTCTATAACCTACTTAGCCTAGGTAGCATCTGTTAGTACATTCTAACAATCATTAATGGAAGTAGACATTTGAATGTTCTCGGGTCCAATGTTGACATTCGGCTGAGAGGAGTTAGAGGTTTGAACGAATGAGTGGATGTTTGTATCATGAGTAGGTTGATCCTCTTCACTTTGTGTAGAATGTTGAGACTCGTTGAGTAAAGCAATGATAGCTTCGACTGAACTTGTGTCAAAGTTAGCAAGCTTGGTATGCATTAGGTGAAGAAGTCACAAACAATTTTATCTCTAGTAGAATTGATCTTTTCAGTATTCTGAAGTTGCAGGATCATGACATGAATACATAATGTTGTAGAGATATTAGCAAAGAGTAGATTATTGTATAATTATTAATTTAATAGTACTCTTAATTTAAAGAAATTTTAAATGCATTTAAATATAAGGGAACGTGACAATTGACCTGTCGTTCGTGATGTGAGTCAATATTTTCATATTGAACATCTTATTGTGCTAAATCAACATGATCTGTAGCATTATGACTATCTTGTTCGTTGTGTTCATCTTCACAACTTGTAGAAGGAAGGTTAAAAGCATTTGAAGCCTCAACCTGTATGTTTAAGATATAATTTAGTCATTGAACTTCACAATATAAATACATAAGTATAAGAAAAAAGATTCATGTAAACAAGATATGATTGCAAGGGACCATATGTAATCTCACTGTGTGAAGATACCTTGACATCGATGGAATCTAAATGCTCTAGCTGATGTATTTGATCCGTCTTGGGGGACAGCTAGCATCAGCAATTTGACTAGATCTGTATACATGAGCTACAAATAAAATATTATAATGTAATCTTTCATTAAGATGTGATAGTATAAACAAAAATTACTTAAGATAACCAACTAAAAGTAAATAAACAAAAATTCATACATCTAGAATATGCACACTACTATGAACAAGGACATTTGCAACAATAAACTCTTTGTATTCATGGATCCCATGAATTAGATAGTCTACCACACAGTCACACCAATTCATTTGAGGAATAATTCACATTGCTTAAACTAGACATTCTGTTCCTATTGATAGCATGGCCACTTGTTGGAGCAAGATAGATGCCATGAAAAATCAAAACAAAAACTCTGTAGAATTTATCCTTGTAGGTCAATGTCACCAAGCCTTCAATAGCCTCGACCATCATTCCAGGCCTTCAATTCATTTCCTTTTGTTCAGATTTTTGAAATATTGACTTCTATCAACTGGTCCTGGGTGGAGGAGTGTGGGAGCCTAAAAATAACTCCCAGACCCCTCTGTTTATATTTCATTAGTCCCAGATCATGCTGGAGAATATAGTTGAAATGGATAACATAGCACACATCACGTAGTTTATTACAAAAATATTTATAACAATAAGCCACAGGGCTAATATGGTACATATGACTTGTCTCCTTTACATTTTAGAAACACAGTGGAAAAATATGAAGATTGCAGCACAGTGGTCTTCATCTCAGTCATATGCATTCGATGATATCTAGCGTGACTTTAGTCCTCAGCATCGTCATACTAATAATCACCACAGTCTTCAGCCTCATCTTCATAGCCACTTGAAAGCCTCATCGTCAGAGTAACAAATATGCTCAATGAGTACTTCACGTACCCAGGGTACCCTCTCTTTAAGAAAACCTAAAACTATATGTAGGCCTAACAAGGGAAGACTTATGGCTTGTCTTGCATAACGACATTTTAACAGTTGAAATACTATATTAGATTTGAAGGCAGTTTTCAGATTAAACATTTTTAATCAAGAGGTATAACTAGTGAAGGTTCTAACCACCAGCACCAACTGAGAATGTCTAACCCCTTAACTCAAAGATAGGTCCTAACCACCTATACTGATTCCAAGGATATAGAGGAAAAACAAATTGAGAAGAAAAGAAGATAGGTTCATCAACATGAATGGATCTTTGTGTCATCCGTGACCATGGACACAGCTAATTGATTAGTTTTACACTCTGCAGAGCTTGTACACTTTACCCACATGACATGATCATTTCCTTGTGCTAGGCTGACCGAACTTTAAACACGCCCATCAATGTGTCAACAGGGAGTTGTGACGAAGTCTTTCAACAACACATACCCTCATGTGACATGCTTACTAGGTTTCAGGACTCACAAATTTTCTGAGGGTGGTATGAGGGAAATGCTCAACAATTTTTGGGATATCAACAAAGTAATAATGATTCAATTAACATAATATCCCTCAAAGTATTAAATAGATATCTACTCTAAGATTGAAACTAGGTAATAAGGTTAAAGGCTACTCTTGAAATGACCAATAAAACATTTAATAAACAACATGCATGTTTGTAAATCATGAACATAATAATTATTTTAAGAAATATAGGATCGACATGATCAAGAACAAGGGGGCATGCCTTCATTAACGTATTCCTCCACTTCTCCATGAATTTGACCCTAGTCAACCTTGTCACTTCCTACTTGTCGTAAAAGAAATAAAATGCAACCAAATAAATAAACAACTCCAAATAATTTAATGCAATAAAGAGAGAGGAATGATGATGGGGAGATCGAGGATAGGGTTTGGAGTTATAGAAACTGGCTTTAGAGAGAATAGCGGATGTGACTGGGATTAGATGAAGGTATTGCTAACAAATGGTTAAGCCAGATGAAAGGGAGAAAGGACATCATCTCGAAAGATGACACCACGAGCCACTCCAAAATTACAAATAATTCAGGAAAATGATTATATATGGCAAGAACAGAAGGTGACACATGGGCATTAGGTCTATCAACCTGGTCCATAATGGGTAGAGGTTTTATGAATTGAAAGATCGTATGGCTCAATTAATTGACGGATGAGCAGCATACAACAACGGTTATGGTTTCAAGAGATAGGAAACCACATGCGGGTACCACATGTAAGTTTTGACTGACTCTAACAAGTTTAGATCCATGCTTGATCGAAGGCTACCAACGGGAAGTGCAGAGAAATTCTTGATAAAGATGGCAACGCCAATAATCAGAATTTCAAAGATTGGGTTTCAGGCTTCATGGCAGAATATCGACAGAAGATTGAACAATCTTGTCAATAGCTATTAACAATCAAGGGATTGATCAATGCCAACGGATCATTGTTACATTACATGATGCAATGGACATGAGGATATAAAACAAATGAGGTATGGGGCTCACATGTTACTGCCATGCTATAACCGGCATAGGGAACCGTGACTTATAGCATCAACGGAATTTAGGAGTAGATATGGTCAATGGGGTCAATCGATCAGTAGCATGCCATAATCGATATGTGATACCCACAAGGAAAGGAATGGAACTGTGTTTCAGATGTAGGTGGTTGACATTAACCCAAGGTTTAGGTTTGTCGATTGAGACGACATACTAGGGTTGGATGTATTGAGGTTAGATAGGTCATGGATGGTGGGGTCTGTCTGTCAACGTAACATACTTGACCATTAAGTATAGCCCATCTAAAGGAAAGATGATACATATTTATCATGGTTCAAATACATTGAATCGAGGTTCAGATTCAAGGTCAAGGAATTAAGGATATGACAACGCATGACGTTACTGTGGTAAAGGTAGGCAAAGGGATTTGGTCTTGGGAGAAGGCACAATCGTGACCTCGAGGGACAATGATGTCTCGATAGAAGGAGGGTTCCGAAGGTTATAGTAGCAAACTTGTTGAGGTAGCTATAAAGGCTGTTGAAGCAGGACATGGTAGGATAAACAACTTGTCATGGTAGACAACGTCTATCATGATAGGACGACGCAAAGAGCTATAGCAGCTATGGATGGACATGGATTCACAGAACAAAGTCTAGGTAGTGAGTAACAGAGCAACATAGAGCTATGATTGTTTGCGGGGGCAACTATCGTTGCTGCCATGGCAGGATAGGTGCTGTTGTAGCAGATATGAAATGTCCTCGTGACAGACTTAGATGTTATCAAGGAAACATCGCTAGAGGAGGTACATGTCCCGACAGAGGCACACAGACATGGGGCGGAGCCTAGAAAGTGAATGTTGAGGTCCTATGGTTTTGCTCAAAGATAATTGATGAAAGTGATCAATTAATGATATATTGATCATGACGATGATCAAAAGTATCTCTAAAGATAGCAAGGTATATGCTATAGTTGTGCTTTCGATGGTGACGATGATCACTATGAAGGTGATTCTAGCGAGGAATACCAAATAGCATGAGTTGATCGACGTGCCCAACCTGGTTAGGTTCTAGTTGATGGCATGGAGGATTCATCGAGAAGATCACTGAATATAACTCATCTATGATCGAGGGCCAAGACTACCCACAATAAGGGTTTCAGTACTCGATGAATACCTTGTAAAAAAGATAGAATTGCCACCACTTGTCTTTGACTCCGCATGTAGGGAAGCATAGCATGAGGGTCGATGATGGTTCATTCATGCACTTGGCCATGGTAGGCTTAGGGTAGAAGGACACCCAGCTTTCTGTTTCATCAAGGACAACAGGGAGTGAAGAACAAAGGAAAGGAAAATAGAGAATGGGGCCAATTATAAGTCGCGACTGGTTCACCATTGTACTACCCGTCTAGAAGTATGCAAATCTTGGGTCAATATAGGTTGGAAACTAGCCTTGCGGGAAGACGAGACAATCCACCATGTTCCAAACCATAGCCTCAAATCTTGGGTCAATATAGGTTGGAAACTAGCCTTGCGGGAAGACGAGACAATCCACCATGTTCCCATCTATAGCCTCTCATCTAAGGCCAATGATTATTAGTCAAGTTTGTTAATTACTTCCTAGTAGTCAATCAACAACACCACATGTATCGCACCCATGAAATACTGAATCATCGGACCTTCCGAAGGATCATGACTTGACAAGTCTAAGCATGGCTAAGCTTATGATAATAAGTTAACTAGTTACTAAAGACTCGACTTCCTTTCTCAAATAGTTGCGAACCTCTATGATGCAATGGATAATTGAAATATCCAATTACTGGACCTATGGTGCGATTTATATTTTCAAAATAAATAAAAAAGAGAAAATAAACAAATACTAAAAGTGCTAGAAGAGGTGTTCTATTAGCCAAAAATGAGGCATATGGCATGTAGAACTAGTACCAATTCTGAAGCAAGCAATAGGGATTATGCAATAATAAAGTATCAATTACGTATTTGCAAAAATTAAAAGAGAGGCTAAGATTACTAGTAATAGATAGATGCAATCTACCTTTTGTGCAACCACCGATTAAAAGCGTATATTAAGATAAGAGACAGAGCAATACTAGTAATTTCGCTAACAAATCATAAGAGGGTCACACGGTTGGCTGCTCTACCCCTTCCCCCATGCGTACCAACAAAGACATCACTAAGTGTGTGCACGGTCAATTCAAAACACACAATCGATAATCTATTAAAAACATAGCATGCAATAGATTAATCTCAAACACATAATTCATTACCTGAAGATGGACTATAATCATAATAACAAACTGATGGCATCAATAATCATGAGAATGCTACATAGCTACTACCACACACCCTGTAGTCTCAATGGGACAATTCACAAGCCAAGTGCTATGATAGCACAACTCACAAGCCAAGTGCTATGATGGCTGCTCATGTTTCCGAATGAGTTCATTTCATCCGTGCTCAATCCAGACCTTACGTTTCTTGGTTCCCTACCGAAATCTTTGAATTTTCAATCAATGTTTGTTCATTGGATGGAATCAGTAGGATGTCTAAACTTACCATCATTCTTGTACTCCTCAGCATGCCAACGCAACAGTTTTGCATCCTTTGGGTTGGCAAATTAACGCTTTAGATGGGGAATTATAAGTAGATACCACATGACCTTAGCTTTCATCACCTCATCCCTCTCATCTTCATCGCCTTGCTCTTTACGCTTGTATCGGGATGACTTGCACATCGGACATGCATGGAGGTTTGTGAATTCTTTACGAACGAGGATACAGTCATTCCGACAAGCATGTATTCATTGTATTTCTATTCCTAATGGACAAAGAACATTCTTAGCTTGATACGTGCTTCTAGGCAATTCATTTCCCTTTGAAATCATGTCCTTTATGAGACCTAACAACACCATGAAACTCTTGTTTGACCACCGTTGCTTGCCTTTAGTTTCAACAATTCAAGCATTGTTGACAATTTCATGTAGTTATACCTGCATCCCTCAAACAAAAGTTTCTTTGAGTCCCCCATCAAGATTTTGATCTTGCACTCCCACATACTACAGTTTCCTTCTGCATGGCGCAACATCTCATCTAGATGGTGACGATTATCGGACGATGTATCTTCATTTGATTCAGAATTGACATCATCTGCCATATAGTTATCTTCCTCCATGATATCATCATTATTACCTTCCAGTATAGTCTATTGTTCACTGTGAATTGTCCAACATGTGTACCGCTCTATGAAACCCCTATGAATCAGGTGATCTTCGATCCGCTCTGAGTTATCAAACATGTGTACATTATCGCAGTCTTTGCATGGACAACAAATATACTATTCCCCTCTGTTCAATTTATGCTCTTCCATAGCTCTTATGAAATCTAACACGCCATAAGGTACTGTTCACTTAAGCGTTATCATCGTATATCCATCTTCGGTCTATCTACGTGACACATAATTTTTTTTAAAATGTGTGTTAAATATTGAGGTTCACAATTAGTGTCTACCAAAGTTAATTAGTCTATACAATGTTCATTAATATTGTCATTACTATGTGGGTTTTGACTATATGTAAAGAATAATTACCAATATATTTAATTTAGGGACATACAATATACCAAAAGTTACAAATTTATTTATGAAAAGTACAACTTAATATAAGACTTAAAATTTTAAGTAATCATGTCATTTGTGGAAACTTCCTAGAATTACATTATCTATTTACGAGAAAAGATAAATCTATTCTAAAATAAGATATTACTCATATATGCTATATATACTTCTCTCTCACTACAAGAAACCTGTTAATCCGTGACGGTTTTCTCGTGACGTTTCCATAAATCGTCACAGATATTCCTTAGGCGTAACAGGTTCATTGTGATGGTGGTGTATTTATGACGGACAGACATGACCGTCATAGTTGTGAGATACTAATCCGTCACAGATAGGGCGGGAAGATAGAAAATATTGGGCGGGAGAGGCGGGAGAGGCGGGCTTGGGCGGGACAACACGCGCGCGGGAGATAAAAATCGAGGCAGTCGACCCAATTCCCCTCCCCTCGCCGCACCCAATTAATTCCCCTGGCTCCCTCTCTCTCTCTCTCTCTCTCTCTCTCTCCCCCCCCCCTTGCCCTTACCCGCTCGGCTCCACCCGAGCACGCCGCCGTCGCCCCTTTGGTTCCCCTTTGGTTCGCCGCTCTACCCGGCGTTCCGCCGGTTACTTCGCCGCTCGGGTTTACCCCCTTGGCTGCCCCGCCGCCGCGGTCTCTTTGCCTCCGCCTCGGTCGCCATCCGCCTCGGCCGCCTCCTCTGGTCGCCTTGTCTCGGCCGCCGCCCGGGATGGCCGTGGCCGGCGTCGTAGCTCCTTCGCCGGGGCTCCACCGGTCCGCCTCCCGTCGGTGGCGAGCCGGGACTCCCCGTGCCGTCGGCTTCCTCTACGGTAAGTGCTCTTCTCCTAATTCCTCTTTGCCTAAAATCCCTAATTTCTAGGGTTCTTGCTCTAGGGTTCTTGCTTGATTACTTGCAACTAGTAATGGTTCGGCTTGCTTTAGTTCTTGATTGAGTATTAGGCGATTTAGATAGCATCTACTGATGCTCTATGATTATTTTTCTGGATGCTCAATTTGTGCTTTGGTTCTAATGTTCTATAATTGCTCGGTTAGGTTTACTGTGAATGTTACAACTCAAAACTATCATGAATAAAATCTAATCCCGCCAGAACCCTTATCTCCCTGATGAGGCCATGACACTACTATCTGATCCTTATTCCATTCTTATAATGCTTTTGTTTAAAACAGATGCTACTCTTGGTTTATTTCCCATTTTGCTATGCTCCAAACTTGAGAACTAGGTTGAGAAAGGTATTGTATTTAGATAAGAATACACACTGGTCTTGGCTGTTTCATGTTTATGCATCTGAACATGCCAAATTGGCTAACTCCAAGAATAGATGTTCTGCATATGGTCTCAATTAATTCATGTCTTCTACATATATGCATATATTTATATCAGTTTTGTTGAACTAGAGGACAGATATGGCACTTGGCCTTAGCTCCCCTTTTTACTTCTGTGTATATATATATATATATAATATACATGCTGATCTGATTTGTTAAAGAACATATGTTTTGCTTGATCTTTGGTGTACATCTGCATGTATATATGTGATGCATGAACAGACGCTATACTTTTTCTTAGTTTATCTCTTCTCAGATTTTCTCTAGCTTTGTCTTATCTAATCCCAAATTGATAAGAACAGATTACTACATTTTCCTTATCTACTTAAAGAACAGATACTACTCCTGAGCTTAGCTTAGTCTCTTTCTTGAATTGCAAATTTAATGTGAACATAAAGTGAAGATGGCTCTTTGATGTGTTTATCTGGTTAAGGGAAATTGATTAAACCATGTTAAGGTGAAAGGTTGGTGCTAGCTTCAAACTTATTCTGGTTTACTTGGCCCATGTAGAGCTGGCATCTTAGAGCTACATTTGCAATAGTTTTGCTTGCTTGCATGTAATTGTATATAAGACCTGATGCTCTGATCATAGAGATAATAGAGTTTACGTGATATTTCCCAGATTATTACTCATGATTAGTATGAACTGTTATGCTCAATTTTTTATAATGGTTCCAATACTGGTTCTAGAGAATTGTTGTTGTCTTCCCCCCTCATTTAATCAGTGCTCAACTGATGCTCGAATGCATTGCTATCTGAGATACGCTCATATCCTTATGATTTTGACCCATGTCAGATTATTTTAAATTGGGAGAACAAATTTCTACACTTGATTTTAGTTTCCCCCTCTACTTCCTATATGTACACTTATATAGGTGTCTCATTTTATTAAACTGAAAGAACAGTTGCTTCATTTAGTTTGGCTCAACTCTCAAATGACTTTACCTGAGAAGAATTTAGGGAAAAGTTATGTTCTGGTATAAACTGATACCATCTTTTGTTTCTTTGCTATATTACAATGATGTTTAGCATTTAGAGAAATTGATGGAACAGATGCTATGCTTAATTCCTTTCCACTATGCTTTACTTAGTGTTTCAAGATTGGGATAAGAACAGATGCTACTACTTGGTTCTTTTGTTAGGTTTACTAAGATTTGGCATTGGAACATTTGATTGGTCGATTTGGTAAGATTAGCTGCTGCCTAAGTGGTTGCCTTAGTAATCATGTGCTGATAAGAACAGACCTGCTATACTTGTTTCTTAGTTCATTTCTGTGATGGTTTAAACTGAAAGGACTCAGGAAAAATGATAAGAATAGATACTACACATGCTGCCTATTAGTTGCCTTTAAAACCCTGTGACGAATGTAGAAATCTGAGATATTGTTTGAGAAACATGTGGTGTCAATTGACAAGAACCGATATTACCAATTCTCTTACAAGAATTTCTGTGATGATACATGGATTCTGAGGGTCTTATTAACATGCTAAGTCATTTTATGCATGTATGTGTGAGGTAATGGTCTTATTAACATGCTAAGTAATCTTGTGGCTGACCTGATTTGGTGAATTTAATTAAAATGTTAAACCTGGATTAGCTGGATGATTACATGAAAGCTAATTCGGCTTAACAAACTCATGGTTGCCTAATTCACGGAGATTAGTCTAAACACAGATTGACTTATGGAACTCAATGGATTGATGCCTCGATTGGTTGTCTATTGCTGCCTTCATTTAGTTGCCTAAAGTTGGTTCACATGTTGCCTTAAAACTCTGGTGCCTTTGAAAAGAATTGTTCCATAGGTCAATACTGTTCTTATTGAATTTAGAATTAGTTCTCTAGGTTCATAAGGCTGATCTCCAAAATAAAACATTGCATCTCCCCAGGAGATGCAAACATTTTAATCCTAACCAAAATACCCTTTTGTAGCTCCTTTTCTTTGTGCACGTTGGAGAATCAAGAATTGGAGAAGATGATGAAAAAAAAAGGACTAAAGAGAAGAATGAAGACATTAACTTGATTTCTTTCTATTGTAGATATTTTGTAATACTCATAGTTTGTAATATTGAACCCTTTGTAAATCAAAATTTTGAACTCCCGTATTTGTATTCGAATTTATGAGTATTCCTCTTTGAATTGATTTGTATTACTCATGTATATATATACATATATATATATATGTGAATTGTTTATCAGATGTACATGTGTGCGATATGAATAAATTTTTTTAAAATTTCTCTCAAATCGATATGCATGAATGACATGTTTGACTGCCACGTCAGATCCACGTAGATGCCACGTCAGATCCACGTAGATGCCACGTCATGTAAATCCGTGACGGTTTAGTCCGTCACAGAGTTTCGGGCTTGGCCAGGGCCAAGGGGACTGTTCTATGACAGTTTACAACCGTCACGGATTGGAGAAGATCTGTGACGGTATGGAGAAACCGTCATGGAAGGTGCCGCGGTCAATCTATGACGCAATATACATGACGGATTTTATAATCGTCACGGATGCAAATCCGTGACGGTTTTGAACGCATCTGTGACGGTTTCAAACCGTCATGGATTAACGGATTTCTTGTAGTGTCTCTTTCGTAATTCTAAACCATCTGTAATTAATCTTTCATTTGTCATAACCAATTTTATGCTTCAAATTTCATATAATATTTACAACCAATTACATGCCTCAAAATCAAGAAAAACAAGTAGAATTTACAATAACAAGTCTAGATCTACATTCTCTCTCTTTACCACATGATCTTCAAATTAATCAATTTTTTAAACCAATCACTAACCTTAGATCAGCGATATGAAATAGATATGCAATATCCTCTCTAGATCTACAGTTGTTTTTCAGCAATTCAAGTCCAAATCGAAAAATCGCCTCAGCTCCACTGCCACTGTGTGTAAGAACTACGAGTTAAGACATCTAATCATCTATGCAAGTTAAGACATCTAATCATCTAAATGGTCATCTAATCATCTATGGTAAACCACTTATCGCAGGCGGTGATATGTGGTCATCACAGGCGGTTCGCATCTCTTAGAGTCAACCCAGACGGGCCTTCTTGTGAACCGCCTGTGATGTGCTTCACTAGAGGCGGATTTATAAGAACTGCCCATGATATGGGGCCTTCAATGACCTACTCTTTAGTAGTGTTGCTTCTCCCCTCTCTTGATCCGATGATTTCCATGGCCTCTATCACTGGAGCATAGGATGAGGAAAAGGAGGCACCGTGGTCAGTGGAGGAAGAGGAGGGGAGTAAGATGTGTGAGAGGAGATCGAAGGCGTCCTGTTTGGTGTGGTAACTGTAGAGGAGGGTAGGAGTGATGCCACCATAGGGGTAGCAGCGAGGAGCCAGCCTCGAAGCCATAGTCCTCTAAAGAATAAGGGGCTATTGTGGGGGAGAGCGACAGCGAGGAAAAGGTGAGCGGGCGGCTAGGGTTTTGATTTTTGCTTCTGTTGCTACCGTTCTTGGTTTTCCCCAAATAATTTATCTTATTTCCTAGTCAATAAATCATGTCGAGTGATGTACCCATAGGCCCTGAGCTCGAGCAGGTCTATCACGGAGATCAAAAACATCTTTCACTAGGTCAGATCTCTCCGTGTGTTGCTACAATGTTGTGATTTATTTAATTTTTGTAAAAGTTGGTCTCAGTTCGTGGTTGTGCCCAAAGGTCAAACTATTGGACAATGTGAACCGAGGAAATGCTCAGGCTGTTACTAGCTTTCTTCCCTGTTGGTTCATTCTGATGGGAAGTTGTTTGCTGCAGAAATGGATCCTAGAAGATAAATAAGAGGGACTCTAATAGTTCACAATACATCCGTGGGGAGTATGAGCTTCATCTCGACACTTGCTAGTGTCGTTCCCAAAAACAAAGTTCACTCAACTATATAGAGATAGCTCCCATCATGTGAATTGGATAGTTTTTCTTTTGAAGAAAGCAGGAGGTCTTCATTTCATTCATGGAAGGTAGATAGAAAAAGGAGTAAAATTCATGTACAGTCACTGTACTTGTCTGATCGGTCCACTTTAGTCACTGTACTTTAAAAACTCTAAATGACGGTCACTAAGGTTGTTAAGTGGGTCAAATACGGTCATTAACTCTCTAAAAGTACGTACTAGTCCTACGTGGCATGTTTTGACCGCCGTTGACCGTCGATGTAGCAGTCCAGCGTGGCACTCTGGGTCTTTTTGCGCTTTGCCCCAGCAATTGTCTGTACACACGTAACCGAATTGGTACCCCATCTCCTCCCCTGATGCAGGCGCTCTCGCTCATCGATGTCTTTGTGGAGGACGACTTCCTCCTCGACCTCGCCTCGCCGCCCCTGCACAACAATCCGCCCCATGCCGCATGTGAGCGCACCATCTTCCATCTCCGTCTCTTCCATTTTGAGAGGTTTGTGGGGAGAAGTGGGATTTGGGCCAGTGGCGTAGCTAGGATTTTAGGTTAGGGTGGTCCAATCGACAAATTTTTTTTTGCCACAAATAAACATGCGAACATACTAGTATAGAATTTATGAAAAGCACAGATCAATAAGGTCTTGCCAAAATATTAAAATTCACGGTTAAGTCTAAAATTTTCATAAAAGAAGATAGCATACCTTATTTGTTGGGATAACGTCTTCTCATGACCATGAAAGTCTTGATTATATCATCTTCATTCACTTTAGAGAAAGCATCTCGCTCAATATATGTGACTAGGCAATCATCCAAAAGACTATCACCCATCTTATTTCTCAACTTGCTCTTGACTAAACTCATTGCAGAAAATGCTCTTTCAACACTTGCCGTCGCCACCGGTAGTAGCAATATCAATTTGAGAAGCAAGTACACCAAATTATAAACTATATGCCTCCTTGTTTGAACAAGCTTAACTGAAAGATCAACAAGATTTTCTAGGCCTTTGAAGTTATCATCATTTCTCATGTCATCAATATAATTATCAAGTTGTATTTCAAGGTGCATCAAGTCATTAATTGAAAAATCATTGGGGTAGAACTCAGCAAGTCTGCGTACCTTGTGTGCATCAAAAGCAGCAAAGGAGTTGGCGGGATTCAAGGCCGACATACAAGAAAGCAACTCCATATTGACCTCATCAAACCGATTGTCAAGCTCTTGACTGATTTTATCAATAACCCCAATATAAACTTCCCTTCTAAAGTGATCGTCATTTGTTTGAGGTTGTGTAAACCGTGCTGATCTTCCATAAGGCACATAATTACCCTCCATTGCAGGAACTTCAATGCCATGTTTATTGCAAAATGAAGTGACCTTTTGAAGGAATGGATCCCACCCATCAGACCTCAATTGTTGCATTCTGCTCTTTGCCAATCTAACAAGTGTCATTGCATTAAGAATGTCTTGGTCTCTTCTTTGCAAACACTCAAACAAATCATTTGTGTATCCAAGAATGAGAAGCATCAAGTGTGCATTGAAAATAAAGTCAAATGACTCAAACACTCCAACAATACTATGTATTTTCGGCCATTCAGCCCTTTGTGAAATATCTTTTCCAAGAGATATGAGTACATCACGGATTTCAGCATACATAGCAATAATGTTGCCAACAGTTCTGTAATGAGAGCCCCACCGAGTTTCACCAGGCCTAGGTAACCACATCTCTTGATTTAATCCAGTCCCAGTTTCCAGTTCACCACATTCAAGTGCTTTCATGATATTCTGAAGTCTAGCATTTCGAAGCATGTCATGACGCTTACAAGAAACTCCAACAATATTTAGCAATAGAGATACCCGATCAAAAAACCACACACAATCATCATTTCCCTTAGCAACAGCAACAAGAACTAGTTGGAGTTGATGTGCAAAACAATGGATATAATAAGCAGAAGGTGACTCTCTCATGATTAATGTTTTTAGACCTTTAATCTCTCCTTTCATGTTGCTAGCCCCATCATAACCTTGCCCACGGATTTGAGTCATAGTCAAATGGTGATTTACAAGTAAATCTTCAATTGCTTCCTTGAGTGACAATGAAGTAGTATCACTTACATGAACAACTCCAAGAAAGTGCTCACATGGCCTTCCTAATTTATCAACAAAACGCAAGCATAGAGCTAATTGTGCTTTATGTGATATATCACTAGATTCATCCGCTAGAATAGCATAGTGATCATCACCAAGTTCTTCAATAATTTGCTTTCTAGTTTCTATTGCACAACATTGAATAAGTTGTTGTTGTATATCAGGAGAAGTCAATGTGCAATTACGTGGCGCATTCTTCAAAACATATTTATTCACCTCTTCACTATTTCCTGCAAGCCATTTCAAAAGTTCAATGAAGTTACCTCTGTTGCTAGACTCTTCATTTTCTCTATGTCCACGGAATGCCAATCCTTGATGCAAAAGAAACTTCAAACATCTAAGTGAATAAGTCAACCTGATCTTGTAAAGACGTAGATCCTCATTATTTACCTTCACAATAAGATTATCAATTTGAGAAGCACGGGGGGTGACAAATAAGTTGTATCTCTCTTGAGCTGCCTGGTGCACACTTGTTACACCACCTTCATGCTTATGAAGTGCATCATCTTTATTCCAAGTTCTCCAACCACCATCAGTAAACGTATTGGTTCTGTTGCCACTAGTTTTTTTATCTTTGAACAAGTAGCATACAAAGCAAAATGCAGCTTCCTTGCTGGTACTATATTCAAGCCAATGATGTTTATGAAACCAAATAGGATTGAATTGCCAATCTCTGCCTCCAATTTTTTTGCTTTTAAATTCATGTGCATACGGTTGGAACGGACCTTTAAGAATATATGCTCTTCGAACTGCATCTTGATCATTGACAGGATAAGATGCAATGGGCAGTCTATCCCCCGGATCATGTGGAAGACGATTAGTATCACAAACGGGCAGCGGTGGCGGTGGTGATGGCGGTGGCGAGACATCTTGAGGTGGAACTAATGGTGGAGAAGCTCGCAGTGGATTCACAATTTCGTCAATTACAGTCTCTTGCACCGGTTCTGGAGTTTGCTCTTCCGCCACAACCGCAGCAACCTTCTTCTTTGCTGCATGTTTCAGAAAAAGAGATGCAATGTCTTCGGTCCTCTTCATTTTGCAACAATTCTACAATAAAAAAAATTAAATTTATCAATTCTTGGTTCGAGCAAACCAATAATAATCAGTCGGTTTAATTTATCAATTCTCAGTTGCATATTTTTAATTAAAGGAGATGAAAAGCATACTTTGAATAATTAAATTAAAGGAGATGAAAAGCAAGCTACAGCCCGATTACGGATTACCCGATGATCACCGCACTCAGTTGACCGCACTGATTCACCGCAGTGTTGCAGATTGAACAGTGCTACAGTGCATAGGTACTTTTCTTGTGAATCTTTAAGTTGGAATGCTGATTGCTGAGCAAAAAGTTTAGAATTAGACATTTAGACAGGGCAAGTTTAGATTGCCTCACCTGCACACAACAGCTTCTTCCGCGCCGCCGCCGTGAGACTCAGCCTGCCGCCGTGGCGCCGTGCCGCCGTGATTCCGATTTCCCGTTCGTGATTTGAGGAGAGGAAACGACTCGTACGAGGAACAAAAGCGCAGCAGACGCGAGGAAACGATCCGACGGATCCGTTCGTGACTTCGTGGCTTCGTGGCAGTGAGCGCTTCGTGGCTTGCCAATGCGTTGTGGACTTGTCACTTGTAGCTGGGCTGGGCTGTGGGCTGCGCTGGGGATTAGCTGTAACGGGCCAAATCCCTGGGTGGTCCATGGACCACCCTGGCCACCCTGTAGCTACGCCATTGATTTGGGCGTTGGTTGGTGCTCGTGGTGGTTGCGATTTGGGGGTTCTGACAGATCTGCTACAGGGTGGCCAGGGTGGTCCATGGACCACCCTGGGATTTGGCCCGTTACAGCTAATCCCCAGCGCAGCCCACAGCCCAGCCCAGCTACAAGTGACAAGTCCACAACGCATTGGCAAGCCACGAAGCGCTCACTGCCACGAAGTCACGAACGGATCCGTCGGATCGTTTCCTCGCGTCTGCTGCGCTTTTGTTCCTCGTACGAGTCGTTTCCTCTCCTCAAATCACGAACGGGAAATCGGAATCACGGCGGCACGGCGCCACGGCGGCAGGCTGAGTCTCACGGCGGCGGCGCGGAAGAAGCTGTTGTGTGCGGGTGAGGCAGTCTAAACTTGCCCTGTCTAAATGTCTAATTCTAAACTTTTTGCTCAGCAATCAGCATTCCAACTTAAAGATTCACAAGAAAAGTACCTATGCACTGCAGCACTGTTCAATCTGCAACACTGCGGTGAATCAGTGCGGTCAACTGAGTGCGGTGATCATCGGGTAATCCGTAATCGGGCTGCAGCTTGCTTTTCATCTCCTTTAATTTAATTATTCAAAGTATGCTTTTCATCTCCTTTAATTAAAAATATGCAACTGAGAATTGATAAATTAAACCGACTGATTATTATTGGTTTGCTCGAACCAAGAATTGATAAATTTAATTTTTTTTATTGTAGAATTGTTGCAAAATGAAGAGGACCGGAGACATTGCATCTCTTTTTCTGAAACATGCAGCAAAGAAGAAGGTTGCTGCGGTTGTGGCGGAAGAGCAAACTCCAGAACCGGTGCAAGAGACTGTAATTGACAAAATTGTGAATCCACTGCGAGCTTCTCCACCATTAGTTCCACCTCAAGATGTCTCGCCACCGCCATCGCCACCGCCACCGCTGCCCGTTTGTGATACTAATCGTCTTCCACATGATCCGGGGGATAGACTGCCCATTGCATCTTATCCTGTCAATGATCAAGATGCAGTTCGAAGAGCATATATTCTTAAAGGTCCGTTCCAACCGTATGCACATGAATTTAAAAGCAAAAAAATTGGAGGCAAAGATCGGCAATTCAATCCTATTTGGTTTCATAAACATCATTGGCTTGAATATAGTACCAGCAAGGAAGCTGCATTTTGCTTTGTATGCTACTTGTTCAAAGATAAAAAAACTAGTGGCAACAGAACCAATACGTTTACTGATGGTGGTTGGAGAACTTGGAATAAAGATGATGCACTTCATAAGCATGAAGGTGGTGTAACAAGTGTGCACCAGGCAGCTCAAGAGAGATACAACTTATTTGTCACCCCCCGTGCTTCTCAAATTGATAATCTTATTGTGAAGGTAAATAATGAGGATCTACGTCTTTACAAGATCAGGTTGACTTATTCACTTAGATGCTTGAAGTTTCTTTTGCATCAAGGATTGGCATTCCGTGGACATAGAGAAAATGAAGAGTCTAGCAACAGAGGTAACTTCATTGAACTTTTGAAATGGCTTGCAGGAAATAGTGAAGAGGTGAATAAATATGTTTTGAAGAATGCGCCACGTAATTGCACATTGACTTCTCCTGATATACAACAACAACTTATTCAATGTTGTGCAATAGAAACTAGAAAGCAAATTATTGAAGAACTTGGTGATGATCACTATGCTATTCTAGCGGATGAATCTAGTGATATATCACATAAAGCACAATTAGCTCTATGCTTGCGTTTTGTTGATAAATTAGGAAGGCCATGTGAGCACTTTCTTGGAGTTGTTCATGTAAGTGATACTACTTCATTGTCACTCAAGGAAGCAATTGAAGATTTACTTGTAAATCACCATTTGACTATGACTCAAATCCGTGGGCAAGGTTATGATGGGGCTAGCAACATGAAAGGAGAGATTAAAGGTCTAAAAACATTAATCATGAGAGAGTCACCTTCTGCTTAATATATCCATTGTTTTGCACATCAACTCCAACTAGTTCTTGTTGCTGTTGCTAAGGGAAATGATGATTGTGTGTGGTTTTTTGATCGAGTATCTCTATTGCTAAATATTGTTGGAGTTTCTTGTAAGCGTCATGACATGCTTCGAAATGCTAGACTTCAGAATATCATGAAAGCACTTGAATGTGGTGAACTGGAAACTGGGACTGGATTAAATCAAGAGATGTGGTTACCTAGGCCTGGTGAAACTCGGTGGGGCTCTCATTACAGAACTGTTGGCAACATTATTGCTATGTATGCTGAAATCCGTGATGTACTCATATCTCTTGGAAAAGATATTTCACAAAGGGCTGAATGGCCGAAAATACATAGTATTGTTGGAGTGTTTGAGTCATTTGACTTTATTTTCAATGCACACTTGATGCTTCTCATTCTTGGATACACAAATGATTTGTTTGAGTGTTTGCAAAGAAGAGACCAAGACATTCTTAATGCAATGACACTTGTTAGATTGGCAAAGAGCAGAATGCAACAATTGAGGTCTGATGGGTGGGATCCATTCCTTCAAAAGGTCACTTCATTTTGCAATAAACATGGCATTGAAGTTCCTGCAATGGAGGGTAATTATGTGCCTTATGGAAGATCAGCACGGTTTGCACAACCTCAAACAAATGACGATCACTTTAGAAGGGAAGTTTATATTGGGGTTATTGATAAAATCAGTCAAGAGCTTGACAATCGGTTTGATGAGGTCAATATGGAGTTGCTTTCTTGTATCTCGGCCTTGAATCCCGCCAACTCCTTTGCTGCTTTTGATGCACACAAGGTATGCAGACTTGCTGAGTTCTACCCCAATGATTTTTCAATTAATGACTTGATGCACCTTGAAATACAACTTGATAATTATATTGATGACATGAGAAATGATGATAACTTCAAAGGCCTAGAAAATCTTGTTGATCTTTCAGTTAAGCTTGTTCAAACAAGGAGGCATATAGTTTATAATTTGGTGTACTTGCTTCTCAAATTGATATTGCTGCTACCGGTGGCGACGGCAAGTGTTGAAAGAGCATTTTCTGCAATGAGTTTAGTCAAGAGCAAGTTGAGAAATAAGATGGGTGATAGTCTTTTGGATGATTGCCTAGTCACATATATTGAGCGAGATGCTTTCTCTAAAGTGAATGAAGATGATATAATCAAGACTTTCATGGTCATGAGAAGACGTTATCCCAACAAATAAGGTATGCTATCTTCTTTTATGCAAATTTTAGACTTAACCGTGAATTTTAATATTTTGGCAAGACCTTATTGATATGTGCTTTTCATAAATTCTATACTAGTATGTTCGCATGTTTATTTGTGGCAAAAAAAAATTTTGTCGATTGGACCACCCTGACCTAAAATCCTAGCTACGCCACTGCTAACCATACTGTGACCGAAATAATTGATCTTGTTGTTGTTGACACATGCTAGAGCTATCATTTCAATTTATACTGCTAACTTGGAATCATGCCAAAAGCCAATGCAAAAAAATATATTATGTTATCAAGAGCTTGCTTTCATGATTCAACGTATCAGCACATAGATCTGGAAATCCCTTTTCTTGGTAGAGATTACAAGAACAGTGAACAACTTGATCCATTCTCACAATGTTACAAGAACATTGAGATAATGAAAAGCAACCAACACAGTTGAGAAGCAATAATCAAAGAAAAGTGTAATCTGACAAAATTGGCAGCTGCTTAATTCTGAAATTATGCATAATTTCTAATGAAAAGTGTCAAGGGCATTGTGGACACAACAAGTACCATTGCAGTCATTATCCCCAACATAAGTCATCAAATATAAAATAATGTTTGAAATAGATATCAAGCTAAGATAGTTAAGAGTTGAGCTAATAAAAAAGGATCAATTTTTTGCCTTTTTACTAGCTTGTGCCTCCTCTCCTGCTTTAGTACTAGAAGCCCTCTTGGCAGCAGCAACTTCTTTTCTTGCAGCCACATCTTCTCTCTTTTGTACAGCTGCTATCTTCTTTGCTTTAGCTGCATGTGCTTTCTTCTCTGCAGCTACAACCTTCTTTGCCTCTGCTAACTCTACTGTCTTCTTTGCAGCCGCTTCTTTTCTTGCTTTTGTCTCCACCGCTTTCTTCTCTGTAGCCTCATACTTAGCTTGAAGTCCAGCTTCCTTCTTTGCAGCAAAAGCCATGTTCTTTTCATGCCTCATAGCCTCTAACTTTCTTGCCTGGCTCCCTTCCCTTATTGCAGTGCTTGGTGGGATTGGCAATTCATTTTTAATTTGAGCTTGCATGAACTCACAATCAGGTAGTGGAGTGGCTTGTGTACTCTGTCTCTGTGATTGTACTTTCTACATGTGAAATATATGCAATAAGCAGTTGTATGTATATGATAGCATTACCATAGATGCAGATTTAAGTGTACCTCATCCTGCAATGCATCTAGCAGTGTAGGTCCATACTGTTGGATACCTGGCATCTCTTGACCATTCCATGGCATGTTATGGTCCTTGAAATTAAGAATTATGCAAAATACTTAGGAATTTTAACTATGATAAATAGAAAACTGAATTATAAAATTTAAAATAATAGGATGTCATATTGAATTTACCTGTGTAATGACTGGCTCATCTTCATCATCAGTTGACTCACGATTTGCTCTTATCTTTCTCCTAATTTGCTTCTTGGGTAGTAAGCCTTGCTTGTAATTTGAACACCCAACTTTGTTATGACCAGGATTTCCACAATGGCTACAATGTATCACTACTCCATGTCTTGTCATCTTCTTGCCATTCTTTGTCTGAACTTCATGCAGTTGCTTCTTTCTATTCTTACATGGCCTCCCAATCTTCTTTTCATAGAAAGGGGGCTCAATTGAGCGACCATTCATTTTTCGCCATTCCTTCTTATCTTTACATGGAATAATTATGTTGTTATAAGCTTTGTAGAAGGTTTCAATGGAGTAGCAGGAGTTAATCATGTCCTCTGGGACAATTCTATCATGCCTAAAGCAAGCTATGGCATGGTTGCATGGTATTCCGGATAGGTCCCATCTTCTACATGTGCAGTTCTTCGCTCTGATGTCCACAATATATTGGGTTCCTTTATCGGCAACATCAAATATGCCTTCCCCTGTAGGTGAAACATAGCATGTATTTGCTAGTTCTAAATTCTTGGCTACCCTCTTCATAATCTTTGGGCAGATGCGACCTGACCATTTTTCCGCTTCTTGTTGTTTGCTGTAGATCCTAGTCATGAGTTGTGACTTAATCCTGTCTATCATACTGAGTATTGGCAACTCTCTTGCTTCCAAGATATATCTAAGTGTTTGAAAAGAACAGTAAGAACATTAGTAAGTCAATAAATGATGTAAGTTGCATTAACAGTTGAAATTAAAAACTATGGAACACTTACTTGTTGAACACCTCACAATTGTTGTTGAGTAATATATCACATCTTGGTAAGTCACTTTGGAAAGCTCTGACCCAAGTGTTGGGTGGCAGCTCCTCTAGCCAAGCATACGCATCTTGGTTTATTACCTTCATCTCTTCCATGTTTGCTTCCCACTCCACAATGGTAGCACTTCTTGCAATCTTCCACAGCTGGTTCCTCATCACATCACCTTTGAAATGGACTTGGAAATTCTGCCACATGTGCCTCACACAAAACCTGTGTTCTGATTGAGGAAACAATTCTGTTACTGCTTTAATGAGCCCCTGAAATGCCGAAACACCACATATTAATTGAATGAGAAGAAGCATAATTGACTGATAAAACATACAACATGAATTACGTCACTCACTTTCTGTTTGTCAGACATGATTGTCCATGGCTCAGTGTTGACAATCCCAAGATCTTGCTTGAGTGATGTGAGAAACCATTTCCAAGTAACTGTATCCTCAACCTCTACCACAGCAAAAGCCACTAGATATATGCAATCATTTGGGTCAATGCCCACAGCTGTAAGCAACTGGCTTCCAAATTTAGTCTTGATGTGGCAGCCATCAAGACATATCACAGGCCTGCATCCAGCAAGGAAGCCTCTCTTGCATGCATCAAAGCTGAAGTAACATTGCCTGAACCTTCCTTGCTCATCAAGTGACAGGAAAAAGGAGCTACCAAGATTGGATCTCCTAATCTCATGAGCATAGTCCCACAAAAGCTTGTACTGAGCAATTTCATCCCCATAGATTTCTTTCATTGTAATCCTTCTTGCTCTACCTAGCTTGCTCCTAGAAGGTGTCATGTTCCAATCCTTTTGCACAATTCTAGAAAAGTTCTTCAAGTTTATGTTCTCATCTGCTCTAAACAACTCAATGTACCTATTTGCAAGAAATATTGAAGTGAATGCTCTCACTTGCCATTGCTTCCTGTAAGTGTGCTCGTCACTTAATTTCTTCACCATGAAGCACTTAGTTCTACTATCAAAAGAAGCTCATAGCCTCCATGGGCACCCTTTGGCACACACAACACATAATCTTGCTTTGTCATTGATTGGCATGGTGAGATCTACTCTATTCTTACAGCTATATTCTCTAATTGCTTTCCTCAACACCGCAACATATGGAAACACCTGGCCAACATGAAATTTAGGATTATGCATGTCTTCTTCTCGAAAGCTGTTGAAGTTGAACCTCACATAATCATCATCTGAATCGGGGTATTGCAACTTTTCATCTTCAGAGTCCTCTAAAGGTTTTGCCACTTCATTGCCCTTCATATTTGCCATATCATCCACATGGTCTTCAAATAAATCATCATCTTCATCATCTAACTCATAATCACTGTCCACAATCTCAGGTGCAAAATCAAAATCTTCAGAATTGTTGGCACTTTCCTCCTCATCTTCGAGATCCATTCTACTTGAGCTCTAAACATTATCACTATAGAATGTTGGCAACTGATCATTCTTCTTTGCTTCTTCATATGTGACCTTCCTTGGGCTCCATACTGCTGGCAATTGAGTAACATGATATGCTATCACATCATCCCAGTTGTACCCGTTGAAAGGATTGTAGGTGCCGACTAGAGGGGAGTGAATAGGAGGCTAACCAAAATTTAAACAAATTCTTCTCTTTATCTAGATTAAGGCTTAACAGATCAAAAGGTTGAGCTAGCTGTGTGACAGGTTAGCTACACAGGCAGTATTTGATATGTAAATTAACACACAGCTGTCACACAGGTGGCTAACACAGGTAAACATATAGCCCTAAACAGATGTGCTAGATAGATGGTTGTATAACAGGTTACTGGTACAGATAACAGATAAGCAATATAGCAACTGTGACACAGCTAGACTAACACAGGCAAAGAGAAAATATTGCAGCTAGATTGAGTATAACAGTAAATCACACAAGCATGCAAATTAGATAATCAAGCAAGTGCTGAATGTAAAGTACTCAGAGAGACAAGGGGTATTTCACCGAAGTTTCCACTCTTTTCAGAGATGGTACGTCTCCATTGGAGAGGCTATTCCGAAGAGATCGCCAGCACTAAATCATGCTTGTTCTCCGAGTACCTGAGCTTTCAGTTCTCTTTCTCTTGCTTGTGGAAGTCCTTTCGCCTTGCAGCAGGTAGACTTCAAAATCACCCTCACAAACTACTGCACCAGCCCACACAAGCTTGGGTGGTCACAGCAACTCCTACACCCGTCTAGGAGTAGACACTCCAAGAAAAAATCTGCAACAACAACTCTTGGAGGAACCAGTGCTCTCTGCTCAAAGCTCTAACTCTCATGAACTAAGACTTAGAAAGATTTGCTTCTGTTCAGGAGAAAAGAGGTCTGCAACGGTCGAAATGGATTGAGGCGGTTTGGCAAAGGTTGAGCAAAAGGTTCTGCAAAGGTTGAGGTCTGAGACCTCCCCTGGTCCTCTATATATAGAGTCCACAGGCACCTGACCGTTACACTCATGCCACGTAGGATTAAGTGGCTCACCGGTGACAGGCACCGGTGACACAGCTAATCACAACGCACAATGATAACCGGTTCAGGCAGACCGACACCTGTGTCACCGGCGGCTGACACAGGTGAAACACTAACTGATGTAGCCTCACTACTCAGCCCGGTCCTGGCACATTACATGCCCTCAGCGCACTAACTCTGATGCCTAATAAGGAGAGAACCTCCAACAATCTTCTGACACGACAGATAGACTATTACAGTGCAGTTCCCTTAGCATTTACAAGCTCTCCCCTGGCACAGAGATGTACCTGAGTCATAGAGCGGTTGTTCACCTGTGACATAGCTATGCCACACAGGTAACTTTGGCTCTAGGGTTTTAGGTCACTAGCACAGCAGTGTGCTAGCACAACCCAGTTTCACACTTATGCAAAACTGTTGTTACAGGGCCACTGACCTCAAAGCATCAGTGCCACTGTCCAACACTCTGAGCATTGAGTAAAAGAACCTCCAATAATCATTGCTACTTTATCTCACTTGATAGTACGGGTGTTTCATAAGGACTCAAGAAAACTAGCAAATCTAGGCTTCAGCTTCCACTAACTTTAGTCACAGCCCTTGATGCATCAAGCCACCATCACCTTGCTTGCAACTCCTTGCACAACACCGGCTTCTTCACAGCTATGGCACAGCTGCCTAGCGCAACCATCTCCTTATCCTGGAAAACACCTTTGTACGTTTGGGTGGTCATCCTTTCCTGGATGAATCCTCTTCCTGGAACCTACTTATCCTGCTTACAATCATTGTAAATATTAGATTCCAGTTTAGGTTGCCATTAACCATCAAAACCATCTTACGGGCCTAGATGCTCTTTCAATCTCTCCCTTTTTGGTGGTTAGTGGCAACCCATTCACAGATATCAATTAAAGATATGAATGAGTAGTACTTGAGCAGGTTGTCAGAATATACTCCCCCTGTAGCTGTGCATAAAAGATTTGCTTTTGGAATGCAAACTGCACAGGTCTGAATTAAAAACTTGAGTAATATATTCTCACAACTTGCATTTCATCAGTTCAGAGCAATAAATATATCAGAGCATAATAGACTGAACTGAGTTGATAATGATGCAGCTTTAGAGTTTCTTTTAAAGCATGTTCTGAGAATTCATTTGGTATTTGTTATGATCAGAGCAAACCATTTGATATGTGTTATGATCAGAGCTAAAAGATCAGAACAAAAGAAAATATTCTCCACACATATCAGCATATGAATATGAAGTAAACTGCATAATTTTAGAAGAGACAATGTGTTCAAGACATAAGAAATCAAATTAAGAACAAGTCTTGATACACAGCAAAACTCTCCACTCCCCCTATATCTCTCACTTATAAAAGATTTTCTCCTTCTGAACCTCTTCTTCTGAACCTCTCCCCTTACATCTCCCCCCTTAATATCTCTCCCCCTTTGCCACTAAGACACCAGAAAGGGGTAAGGGAACAGATGCTTCAGGTGGACTTGGATCTCAAAAACTGAAAAATCTCTGAGAGTTGAGTCTGCATTTGATCAACCTTGGAATGCAGACTGCTTACTTCTTCTCTGAGCTAGAGATTCTCTCTGTGCAGAGCTGCAAACTGAGTTGGCATGATCTTGTTCTGGTATGCTCTGGTAGCTGTTTGAGACATCAGAGAGGTAGAGAGAGAGCCATCATCGGCTACCTATGTCACAGATACCAGCTCAGCTGGGTCAGCTGCAGGAATATCAGCTGTGACACCGGTGGGGACTTGGCAGTGAGAGCTGGAGTCTTGAGGTGGCATCTGAGTTGCTGTTGGAGCAGCTGTGTCACTGGGGCTTGGCACAGCTGTATCTAAAAAATCTCCAAAGAGAGCAGGAACAGCAACTTCATCTGGATTATCATCAGCCTGAGGCCTGAGCTGAGTCTTGGATGTCTTGATAGAGATATCAAAATTTGACTCAGGTAGACCTGTCCTTTGAAGAATCATGAACATTATATATGAGCCATACCTCAACTTTGCTTTCTTGTCCTTCTGCACTTCATCTATTTCATGAAAATGAATCTGGCAATGTCAAAATGTTGATTCTTTGCTATGTGGACTAGCACTTGTCAGACAGGAGAATAGACTTGCCACCATCACCATGCTTGCAACTCTTTGCATAGCACCGGCTTCTTCATAGCTGTGGCACAGCTGCCTAGCGCAGCTATCTCCTTGTCCTAGAAACCACCTTTGTACGTTTGGGTGGTCATCATTTCCTGGATGAATCCTCTTCCTGGAACCTACTTATCCTACTTACACTCATTGTAAACATTAGATTCCAGTTTAGGTTGCCATTAACCATCAAAACCATCTTAGGGGCCTAGATGCTCTTTCACCCGTTGATGCTATCATCATGGTCAAGATACATGGCAAGAAATTTGTGACCAAATATCACACTTGAAACCATGTTGCTAGTGTCATCCTCACTCCTAATCTGTCGCAGCTTATCCTCGTGCATTGCCTTGCCCGGCAAACACCAGTAAATCTTCACCCTTCCTGCCTTCTCATATCTGAGATCCTCAACAATATCATCAACACACTAAAGAGACCAACTGTCCATATGACATAAATCATACCAAGCATGCTTGCCGTCAACATAAGCGCAATTCGTACCACTGCCAATGAAAAAACCCCCATGTATCAATTCAACACTGAAGGAAGAGCCCTGGTCACCTGCAATGACAAACAAAATAACAATAGTTAATCAAATCGAGATTAACCGAAAACAAATTTTTAGAATTGGATTTCCCTAATTCATAACTCAAAATCTAGATTGTGAAACTATTACTGATCTTGAGGTTAAATTCTAGGCATAAAATAATTCCTACTCAATCGACTAAAATACATCCTATTGCTAATAACAAATATTTCCATAATTCAATTACAGTATGCAATTTGAAGGACAGTTGATGTCTGGTAACTAGTCAAATATTACCTACAGCTACACAGCTTCAGCGAACAAAAATCTTTTTTCATCTTTGTGACTAATGTAATTTTATTTTCAATTTTCAGCTTGAAAGAATAGGTTGTGACTAAAAATATATAGGCAACAAACCTAGCCAAGGATAATATGTATGCATGCATCAAGAATATGACCTTGATCAGCACCATGCTACTTGTTGTGTTGCATATGCGAATTTGGTCATTATGGGGGTGGAAATTGGATCTACCGTAAGTCGGTGGTGCTTTGCCTTGGGGTCGACGTACAGGCACCATGTTGCAATGGTCGTGGGAAGACATCATCGGCTGTGCCATCTGTGGGAGGTCAGACATGGGCACCACCATGGTATCGCCGTCCAGGGAAGCCACCGTCGCTGTCGCCGTTCGTGGGAGCTCGCCGCCGGATGCCATGTTGTCATGGTCGTGGAAAGACAATTGTCGGCCGCGCCATCCGCGGGAGGTCGGACGCAGGCATCGTGGTGCTGCCGCCGAGGGAAGCCGTGGTCACTGCTGCCGTTCGCGTGAGCTCGGAGCCGGACGCCATGGTGACACCGCCGAGGGAAGCGGCCGTTTGTCCTGTCATCCGCGGGAGGCCGTCGACGGGCGTCATTGGGCCAGCGTCGAGGGAACCCACCAAGGTGCCTTCTGTGGGAGGTCGCCAGTTAGCGTCACACCGTCCGCTGGAGGTCGCCGGTCACTGCCATACTATCAACGGGAGCTTGCCGATCACCGCCGCACCGTCCGTGTGACCGCGGCCATGCCACAATCATGCGCTGTAATTTTAATTGATCTGATTGGATACGATTGCCCTTTCACGTATGCAATACGTATTGGGTTTCTCTCAATCTGATTGCATCTCCTTTTTTCACATTTCAATACAATACTATTGTGTTTCTTCAATACAGTTGCTTTTCCGGGTTAAAGTACTTGTACAATACGATCTGCATTAGAGTTGCTGTAGCTGCTTTATCTGGTTACGTTGATGATGCTTGTATGTCTAACTGATGTTCATCGATTTCTATTAACAAAAAAGAATTATGTAGTCAGTTAATTAATTAATTTTGTGTGCCACGCTGGACTGCTACGTGGACCGTCAATGGCGGTCAAAATATGTCACGTAGAACTAAGACATACTTTTAGAGAGCTAATGATCGTATTTGACCCACATAACAATCTAGTGACTATCATTTAGAGTTTTTAAAGTATAGTGACTAAAGTGGACCGATCGAACAACTACAGTGACCGTACATGAATTTTACTCATAGAAAAAGTGTAACAGAAAGAGCTAATGGACCCCCAAAGGGGCTGGCGACCTAGTTGCCAGTATCAGGCAATCCAACTGGAAACAAGGAAAATAAGTTCCCATTTTTCCGGAAGGATTTTCCTTTATTAATCACTTCTATTCTAGAGTAATGCTCGTGCTAGGCCATTTACATTTTAAAACGGAAACACAAGAAGCATAAGAACATATAAAAATGTTGGCAATATTCCCCCTAATTGGGTGGGGTTGGTCCCTCCTTTTCTCTGGGTTTGGGACAGGCCATGCAATGTGAAGTATAACTTCATAATGGAATATGTAAATGTTGCGTAATTCCGAACCTGTTTCTAGACCTAACTGTGGCTCAAGCCCAACCATGAAGTAATACATATTTAAAAAAGGTTTTGGGCTCTCTCCCCCTAAAAGAGTAGTGTGATACGAGAGGCTACCCCAACTCTTATAAGTCGTGTTTTATTTCTATCCACAATCGATGTGGGACTAAATCCAATAACTTCGTTGATTCGCGGTCCTGACTGTCTTTCTTAACAGTCAACTGCATTTTCTCACTCTCGAACCTGCTGTCGCGGCACAGAGGGAAAAACACGGGGAACATATATACCTATACCTGATGGTATGGATTATGGTTTCATTCAGCGGTCACAGGGCTGCTTGCATTATGCCAATTTTGATAGAGATGTCGATCGACTAGCACTTTATGTTCTCGAGGTCTATGACAGCCAAGAATGGATATTGAAGCATAGTGTCGAAGCATCATACATAACTGGAGGGAGATGTGATGAATTTTGAGTGTCCTTTGATTGGGCTGCAATTCATCCTGAATGTAATTTGATCTTCTTCACTATGGAATGGGATAAGACATTGATGTCCTATGATATGGATCATCAGCGAGTTGAACTGATCCGCACTCTTGGACATGACTCTCAGCCTCAATATCTGCCGTATGTGCCGTTTTACTCAGAGTTACAAGCTTTGCACATGTGACATCAATATGGGTTGGTGCTTTTATAACAAGTGGATCTTCAATAGGAGTCAATTCTTCTTGCCATGGAGCAGCGCGCTTGGTATATCTGCTTGAATTTGGTTTCTATTTTCTCTGAGTGGAGCGCTTAGTAGTCTGCTTCCTTTTGTTTTTGGAGTATTGTTGGTTCATTGTGGAGGCAAGTTGGCTGATTTCTAGAATAGTTATTCAAATTTTCTATGAACATTCTGTTGTCTGTACTTATTTCTACTGGCAATGGTTCTGGACACTGTTAGCTCCACGTGTTGGGTTCAATTTGCATAATATTTAAGCAAAGATACTATGATCAGTATAGAAACATGCATGATCAATGATTATCATGCAGCTTAAACTTAGATCTTCTACATGCACTTGGGGGGAAATATAAGAATCTTGTTGACAAAGACCTAGTGACTGATAACTTATCTGCTAATGATATAATGCTTGAGATTATTATTGTTTATTGCTTGATATTTGTTTTATGACGGTGAAACACTTTGGATATATGAAGACAGGCCACTTTCTTCGGTGCTAATTACTTGTGGTCTGTTTTAAATAGGAAAGTTAATTACCAGTATTACACCACTACATCTGTAAGCTTCGCTTAGATCATAAACTTCATTCTTTTCTACAACTCTTTTTTCTAACACAAATTAGCTTTTTCTGTAATATATACTTCACAAGACATGCTCTTTGTTTGTGGGTACTTGTTTGGGTAGGTAAAAAATGTTTGCAATAAGCAATGTAGTGCACTTCCTATGGTACTTTTACTTCTAGTTGTGCGCCTGTAATTTAGCAATTAGCTAACGCAGTTTTGCCAATTCCAGCTGGTAAGCAATTGCACAGGCACTCCAATTGTTCATTGTACCTTCACAGAGTTATTCATTAGTCTCAGATTTTGTCGTTCTGTAACACTTATATAAAAATTGGCTGTCAGAGTTTACACTTTCAGATAGATGCGATGAACCGTAGAGAAAGATAGATGTTACATTCTTGAAAACAGCATATGACGCCAAAAGAGGTAGCTAACAAGTAATATATCACCTCACTGGACCTACTAGGATCATTGCTAAGCTTACTTGGTTCCTTTTTCTGAGGAAAAACAGTAACTTTCATTGTTGATGTCCTGAATAGATTTCTGTCTTCTCTTTAATCATCTGATGACCTTGTGACAAGGATAGATCTTGCGGCATGGTACATTGATTTTCGCAATGCTACCAAATGTTTTGGATATTTTTTATGTCTATTTGCACCGTATTTAGAATGAAAGCACGGGGAAAGTACAATAATAGTAGGAAGCACCAGATACGTAATGGCGGTAAATTGATAATGGCACAGCTAGTGAGCTGCTAGGATCGAGCTATCTATTACACAATCAACAACATCGTCGCAAAATTTCATTCCGATAAGATACATTTGCTTAGCTTTTGCATATATCAATGTGGCAAACTGCATATATCAGAATATGTATCTATTAGCTATCAGTCCATCAGGTCGTCCCACTTGCAGTACTGCCCTCCGGCGAGCGCCCGGTAGTAGCGGTCCCTACAGTAAACTGGCCGTCCATCAGCGGCTTCTGCAGCCGCCGCGGCAAGGTCGTCATCTTGCTTCACCTCCACAGGCAACCTCAGCAGCTCCTCTCTCCTGCGCAAGTACGCACAGTTTCATTTGCAAGAACGGCTTATTGTTTTGTGACAGTCCATGGTGAAATGATGAAACGCATGCAACGAAGTTTATTTTGTACATGCATGATCGCAGTTACTCACCTCATGCTCGGCTTGGAGGAGGCAGCAGAGGGGTCTGCGTTGAAGGAGTGGACAAAGTCCTGGACGGGAGCAGCGAAGGCGAAGAGCGACACCGCCCCGACGAGCAGCGCGCCGGTGCCTACCAGCGTCTGCTTCAGCAGGTTAATCACAGGCTTTACCTGAAGAATGCAATGACTTTCGCTGTTAGTTAAGCGTCAAAGGTAATGTTAGTAATGAGGGGGAAACACAAATTACGAGTAACCTTGTAAGATCCCAAGAGCCTATCGCGAGCCAGCACCTGCATCAGGAAGAGAATTACAGACATGTAAAGCTAGTCTGAACCGCACCATTCCGTTGAAGGGGTGTGCTATGTGAAGGTGTTTCAGAAACATTTTCCAGCTGAAAATCGTAGATAGCTGCTAGGCTGGGTTGAACAGACTACATGCATTTCTCTGGTTCAACTACAAGGACATTTTTCCCTGTTAACGATGAAATATACTGTGTTGGGGTTAAATCCTTATTTGGAATTTCGATTTTTGTATTGACTGCATCTGTAGAATGCCTTTTTCAAGTTACTTTGTTGACTGGCAAACTTGGCCCAAGAAGCATGTTTACCTCTGGTGGCTTCACCCACATTTGGCCGTCATACCATCCGGTTTCCTCATACGGCACAACTGCTGACAGCAACCTATCACCAACGTAACTCCATCCCTGCAGTTGTAGCCGGTGTTGTTATATTATCACAGTTCAGAGACTGATCCATTTGTAGAGTGTATTCTAAAGCCTTGATCATTTCCATTCCTATCAGATCGGGCATTAGATCTTTCCTGATTCTGTTACAGCGTTTGCCGAACTTACCAGATAGATCCTGAGAACCACCAGAGACACCAGGAGAAGAGTTCCAATCCCAGCAGCTAGCACAAACTTGAGTGGATCCTGCATAACATTGACATACATGGCCAAGTTATTAATTTCAAGGATACATACACAATGACTATCAGACGCAAATAATTTGATCTGTTTCGTGTTGCACTGAGAGTAAAATTACTGAACTTCCATTATCTATTATGTACTGAAATGAAACACCGGCCTCTTGTGCTAACTGAAAATATCAGAGGATAATGAACTCTCGTACCTTTCCAGGACTGAAACTTGCGGCTGAGATTGGAGCCGCCAGTACCGTAAACGTCACCAGCCACAGGCTGCCCAGGCGCATGAAGAACGAGCCTGGGCTCAGCTCTGCCCACGAGTACAGGATGCTATCCTTGAGAGCGGAGTACTCATTGACCTGCACCAATCACCAAATTTTAACCAGCAAAATCCATCATTAATACATTGCTAAGCTTACTCGAAGGTGTCCCAAATATCTAATTCAGTACAAGATTACTTGCTCTTAACTACTGAACATTAATAAATGAGTATATATACCGGTCTTTGCTCGAACGGGACTCCGATCTCCAGCCCGGGGTCCCAGCTCGGGCCACCGCCGGCGAAGCGGCTGCGGCTGCTCTCCGGCTCCTCCTCCTTCAGCGCCATCGCCACCGTAACACTCCTCAGTATCCGCCTCGTCGTCCTCGTCGATACGTTGCCGCCATGGGGGGCTCCGGCGAGCCGCGGCCGGGGTGCTGTCGCGCCGAGCGCGCCATGGTCGTTCCGGAGGAGGGCCACAGGCTGGACGGTGACAATCCTCAGCCGGAGCAGCATGGATAAACTCACGCGTATTATCTTCGAGTGTACCGTGGTAGTGTTGTCGCTCGAGAGCTTGGAAGAGTGGGAGGGCGCCATGTATAGCCGTGCATCTTTTACGTGGTGCAGGTTTTCGGTGGCGGTTTTTTGTGGCTGGGGCAGGGTGGTGTCGTGATGACCAGGTCTGGAGACGCTGCCTACACGTGGCTGGTGCGCCGTGGCACGCTGCCTGCTCGTTTCGGCGCGCGCCGGCGCTTGGGGTGCGTATAGCAGGCAGGCAGTGTTATCTCTGACAACTCGTTAATTCTGGGCTGCCGCTCGTGCCAAGGGGATTTTGATTTGTACAATCTCATGCTCTCTTTTCATCTTATATCCTCCTCAATCTAAATACAATTTCGTCAATCAGGACTCCTCAGGATGTCACGATTTGATTGTTTAAAGGGAACTATTAAGTACTTAGATATCTCATTTACTTATGCCATAATTCAAACATTTTAAATCTATCTATTATATTATTAAAATAATAGAAAAAAGAACTACTACGTTCGTCCATATAAATTAAATTATCTGATCCGTTGATCTTTGGTGAATCCTAATGATAACGGTTAGGTTTTAAAAGTAAATATGATAATATATATATATTTATATGACTCTTTTTGTATTAGAGACAGTAACGTACCTCGATTAGGGAATAACTCGGTTTGCACGGGCAATGATGTCAGCAAGTCAACAAAACAGACCATTGTTGCTTCTTAGCTCTGTATGTTCTCCGGTTGGACCTGAAATCAGTCAAATCATATGTTCGTTCCGACCGGCTCGACGAGCCGAGCGTGAAAGTGATCACCCAATTTGCATTTGATGCATTCCGCTCTGTCAAAAATTTTAATTAATCACTTTAGGAGATCTTTAATCACTTTAGGAGATCTTTTCTAGCATTATTCTGCAAAACATTGTACTATATATAATAAGATATGCCTAAAATGAGGGGTTAGCGGTGATAAATTAAATATGGTAG
Organism: Stipa capillata; assembly: GCA_019208055.1. Lineage (NCBI taxonomy): Eukaryota > Viridiplantae > Streptophyta > Magnoliopsida > Poales > Poaceae > Stipa > Stipa capillata. The sequence goes on along the minus strand of JAGXJF010005064.1, from coordinate 15,880 downwards.
ATCCTAATTATAATGGTTAAAATCCACTTCGAGTCTTGTAAACTATCAGGACACAAGCAAGCATATTGGGTATCAAAAATTTTATTCATGCAGAGAGTCTCATCGAAAAGACGCATCAATCTATCATGAGAAGGACACATACAACATCATGCAAAAGGCACTGGATGTATGTAAACATGTTAGATGTCTAAACTGAACAACCGGACAGTGTCCTGAGCAAGAACGTGTAGGCAAGCACAGGCGCGAAAACCCGGGCGAGAAGCCTAAGGCCTGAGGATCTGAGAAAGACAAGCAAAAAAATGATGCGCAACGACATGCATGCATATCCTTACATGTGTGATGCTTGAGTCAGAGGCACCCAGGTGCTATCGATGCATAACACCTACCACCACAGACTTTGAGTGGCCATGACGAACCCGCAGCAATAACTCGCACGATGGAGAGCTAGAAGCCCAGCGAGTCGTCAACTCCAATGACAAAATATTGCAATGGTATTGCTTTACCTAGACCGTATGTTACAACAAGAGGTTTGCACAAAATCAAACCATAAATTAATGCATATATCCGAATGTTCGTTTCTATAACACCCATGATCTATCAGGTGATTTTTCATTTCTATCGTATCTTATTGATCAGTTACCATGTACAATACTTCACGATATTCTTTCTAAGAGAAATTAACACTTTTCAAAAAAGAACGCCTGTAATAAGATCTAGCCACGATACATAATAATGCAACAGTATTCAACACTTCAGGTGTTAAATGATAACAGATATAGCATAGTGCAAATCCAAAAATGAAAATATGATCTTACAATATTGAAACATATGCAAATTATCTGTGTTCACCTTTTAGGTAAACACATGAGATGTCACAGAGTGTAGCCAAGTCCCACCTCACCATCGATATGCGCAGTCCACTCAACCTGAAAGTCAAGATGTGCATACAACCACGCCATACAAACACAATGATTGAAGGAGGCGAAAGGATGGTAATCTGAGGCAGATGAATGAGGGGAGAGAGAAACAAAGAAGAAAGGATTGGGTGAGATTTTATTTTTGGAATAAAAATAAGTGAGATGAGTACGGAATAGTTGGCACTACTGGACCAGTAGGGGAGTAAAATAAAGATGAGCTTACTTTTTCACATGGAAGGTATGCTTGCTATACAAAGGATAATTGAGCTAAACAATAATAGTTCTGCCAGAGTGTATTGCTAATGTTTTCCAAAAAAAAATAGAGAAACTATTATCCAAGTGGGATTAGAATTCAAAACAATGATGTCAATGCTCCTATTTCATTTCAAGATGGACCTCTTTAATAAGTATTCGGAAACTAAGTGGTAAATTTTTTTAATTAACAATGGTATATATTTAACTAATATAACTACAATGACGTGACCTCAGTACATACATCATAATATTTAAATCCTTAGACCCGAAGCTAGAATTAAAGAATATTTTCTTAAAGGCGTATTTAAATTTCATTCTTCTAATATCCTATGCGAAAAATTTCTTAAATTTCTCACACATGTTACCAATGAATCAAATTTTCTTGACACATAATTAAATTGGCTTACACAAGATACTATGTTTATTTCGAAACACAAGAGCATATCTAATGTAGCAAAGAAAATATTTTTAACAACACGGAAGATAACCACGCAAATACGTAAGCCACCCTGCTAGTTTGACCATATGTCTATAATTTAATATTATATAATACCCCGTGGCTACTGTGGTAAAGAACTTCAAACACATGATATATAATTTTAATTGTAAAGTATGGCAACTTCAATTTATAATTTTATGACTAAGCAGGCTGCAAGGTTAGTACATCCATCCATGGAGAATGGACGACTTTGATCCTCCAATCTGGGTTGGTGTCAAAACTAGGGATGCCAATGGGCATGTTCATTGGCGGTGAATTCCTCTATTTGGGAACGATGATGGGAGCAATTTGTCCCCCACGGGGATGTTGACAAGGGGAAATCCTCTCCCCGCCAAGTATGTCGGGGCCAGGGATGTTCCACCACTCTCCATCTCCGTCTCCTGCGGAACCAGTGAAGATAATGTGACAGGTAGGTCCATATACTATATAGTATGTATGCTACTTATTACTCTGGTGTTTTGTGAATTCGTTAGTATGTTAAGTTTGTGAATCTTTGTAATATTATGTTATTATGCCTTAATTTAGTCATATAATCAAAGTTTTCTTGTTGGTATGTGAATTAAAATTGACATGTTTGTGGGTATGGGTCACTGCGGGACCCTGTGTTCCCAACGGGAATGGGAACGGGATATTTCGCCACTCTGAAAGGACCGAAGGTGCCGACTAGAGGGGGGTGAATAGGAGGCTAATTAAAATCACTTCTTTTAAATTTGTTGAACAGATTAAGTCTTAGCTAGTTGCAGGGTGAGCTAACTGTGTAACAGGTGAACAGCACAGGCAAGATATTATGTATGATTTAACACGTAGCTATCACACATGTGACTAACACAGGTGAGCTAAAGACTTATAAATAATGTGCAATCTAACTGACTGTGTAACAGGTAGCTAATACAGGTAAGAGATATGATCAATAGCAACTGTGACACAGCTAAAATAGCACAGGTAAAAAGGTGATCTACAACAGATGAACAGAATAAGTCTAAGATCACACAAGTATGCAAGAATAGCAAGTACTATAAGTAATGCAGTAAGTACTCAGAGACAAGGTGTTTTTCACCGAAGTTCCATGCTCTTCTCAGAGAGGTACGTCTCCGTTGGAGAGGCTACTCCGAAGAGATTACCAGCACTGAATCGTGCTTGTTCTCCGAGTACCTGACGATCAAGCCTCTTCCTTTGCTTGTGGAAGTCCTTTTGCTTACAGCAGGTAGACTTCAGATCACCTTCACAGACTACTGGTTCGACCCACACAAGCTTGGGTGATACCAGCAACTCCTACGCCCGTCTAGGAGTAGACACTCCAAGAGTAACAGATTCAGCAGCAATAACTCTTGGAGGAACCAATGCTCTTTGCTCAAGAACTCTAACTCTCACGAACTAATACTTAAGAAACTTGGCTTTTGTTCGGAGGTGAGAGGCTTTGCAACGGTCAAATATGATTCACTGACTTGAGCAAGGTCGACTCATTGGTTGAGGTCGAAGATCTCCCCTGGTCCCATATTTATAGGGTTCACAGGCACTTGACCGTTACAATGTTGCCATGTAGGATTGAGTGGATCACCGGTGTCAGACACCGGTGACACAGCCAATCACTCCGCCCAACTATAACCGGCTCAAGTAGACCGATACATGTGTCACCGGAGGCACACACAGGTAAACTCTTAACTGACGTAGCCGCACTATTCAGCCCGGTCTTGGCACATGACATGCTCTCAGCGCACAACAAACTCTGAAACCTAATAAGGAGAGAACCTCCGACAGCCTTCTAACTCAGTAGACAAACCATCGCAGTGCAGGTCTCTTAGCATTTACAAGCTCTCTCTTGGTACAGAGATGTACCTGAGTCATAGAGCGCTAGACTACCTGTGACACAGCTGTGTCACACCGGTGACTCTAACCCCTAGGGTTTTCTACTGCTAGCACTACAGAGTGCAAGCACAAACCAGTTTCACACTTGTGCAAAACTGTTGACATAGGGCCACTAACCTCAAAGTATCAGTGCCACTGTCCAACATCCTGAGCATTGAGCAATAGAACCTCCACAGATCATTACTGCTTCATCCCTCTTGATAGTACGGGTGTTTCCTATGGACTCAAAGAAACTAGCAAATCTAGGCTTTACCTGCCCACCAACTGCAGTCACGGCCCTTGACGCATCAAGCCACCATCACCTTGCTTGTAACTCCTTGCACAGCACCGGCTTCTTCACAGCTGTGGCACAGCTGCCTAGCACAGCCATTCCCTTAGTCCTGGAAACCACCAATGTACCTTTTTAGTGGTCATCCTTTTCTTGATGACCCTTCTTCTTGGAACCTACTAAACCTGCTTACACTCACTGTAAAAGATTCCAGTTTGAGTTGCCATTAACCATCAAAACCAAATTAGGGGCCTCGATGATCTTTCACACTCCCTGTAGGAAATTTGCCTGTTGCCATCCCTAGTCAAAACGGTTACATACATAATGGTTTTACCATATATGTTTAATATTTTATTATCAAATATGGAAAAAATATGATTACCTCATATACGAACATAGGTAGTAAGGGGCGGAGCTTAGTTGACGTCAACATGGGCCTTAGCGTCCCTGCACTTGTGCAGCTCCCTTGAAGATGTACCAATAATATAGCTATTTTCTAATTGAATATTGATGTATTCTATTTGCCAAAACAACCAACCCTCCATTGTACCTCTCGTGACTATTCTTCTTCTCGTCGCCTCTCCCTTCCCGTGCCTCCCTTGCTGCCCTCTCACCCTCTTGCTTCGACAGCCTCCCAGGCAATAGATGTGGGGAGAGGAGCCTAACCTCTTGCTTTGTATGTATATTAAGATTCCTTAGAGGAGTTGCCACTATGGCATTCTATTGTTGTGCTGGGTTGTCATGTGCTGACAAATCCAGTGAGTGCAAGAGGTCTGTCACCTTCATGTCATTGTTGTGCTGCTCCAATGGCTGAAATACCGCTAGCTCAGCTTCCCCAAGGACATATCTTGCTTGCTCACCAGTGCTTTAGCAATGGTGACCACCGGAGGAGACTCATGGACCACCTCCTCCTACCGCTTCTCTCCGATGTTGATGGCCTACAAGTGCTCAGGATCAATTGTAGCGTTTTCACTAACAGAGAGTGTTGAACCCACGATGAAGCGGTGATTGATCTCACTTGGTCCCAATCTGAAATCACACTTAAAAATAACAAAAGTGAAGATTGAGATTGTTGGCTATTCTTATGGCATATAGACATGGTATATCTACAAGCGCACAAAAAAACCGTTGTAACACTTCACCTTGGAGTATTCCAGGGTATCGTATCTACTGAGGAACGTGCAGGTTCACTTCATCGAACGAGAGATTTTTCTATGCTATAGATTGGGGAACAAGATGAGAAGAGAAGTAGATAAGGTTCCAGCAGGGAAGGATCGAATAGAGTGGTCTTGTTATGTCTCGGATTCTATTCCGATTTATATAACCTAGTCCTGAGCATTATCAAAACTTGAGATCAGCCTTCCACTAACGGTGTAAGCACGCCATGGTTTAACCTAAGAGAATTACTCCCAGTGTCACTGCCCATCACCAAATCGAAATCTCACAAAAGCACTTAGTCCTCTAGGGAATTATGAACCTAAGCATCACGCCTAAGTAAGAACCCGCTACTGAATACTATTGTCACCTCTAGTTAATATTGCGTATAGCTGGAAATGCCTAAAGATAAATAGCTCAAACAAGAATAATAAATACAGAATTTAAAAAATAGATATTAGGATTACCGACATAAAGGCGAAATTAACTTTTATTTCATAGAGTAGATGAACATCCCCGAAGATATTCGGAGAAGTACCTACAGGCCAGCCTCCTCGGACAATGACTTCTCCTTCATCTCAATCTCACTCTCTCTTTCTCTCCCTACATTGGAACTATCCAACCCTAGAGAGGTCATACTACACTAGGGAACAAAACAAGTGAACAAGTATTGCTATAGAAGACCTCACCTCTGTTATGTTGCCAAAGGAGAGCTCGAGGGGGTATAAATAGGCGAGGCAGTCGATCTAGGTGGGGTCGACCGATCCTACGTGTCAGCTCTAGAGTGAGGGTCGGCCGGCCCTGTTGAAAGCACTAGTACAGAACAAGCATACCTGATGCTTAATCCCAGACGGTTTGGCTGAACGGTCTCAGATAAATCTAATCACAGACGGTTAAAAATAGGAAACAGTCTCAGAAAAATTCTAGGCAAAATGCTCCAATGGATTACAATCTCACACGGTTTCTGGAAAAAAAACCGACAGTTTCTGGAAAAAAATTGTCTGGGATAATATCCTATAAGTTTCCTCCAGAAAAACCAGCTGGGATGTGTAACCATACCCTAGGCGGTTTTTGCCAGAAACAGCCTGGAATAATCCTACTATCCCAGATTGTTTTTATTTTAGCCGGCTAGGATATATCCTGCCTTTATTGCCCGTGCCCGACCACCCATCAGACGGATCTAGATCTAGATTTTTTCTATGGGTGAAATAAAGGCGATTTGGGAGCGATTTTTGGAGTGGAGAGGGAGGATTTGTGAGATATTGAAGATCTATAGGGCATTGATTTTGAAGGGTTAGTAAAGCTTTCTAATCACATTAGAGTAGTTTACCCCATTAATTGCATGCATTTTTCATTTCATTTGTCAAAAGTAAGAACTAGAGAGAATGTGTTGAATTATTTGGTTTGGGGTTTAAATTAGATGAAGGTTCCTAGCTAGGCATGGAGAGAAGAAAGATAATTGAGAGAGGAATGGATCAAATAGTGATGATTTCCCTAGTGATGAATTACTTGACTTGGGGGTTTAAGTTATAAGATGAAGGTTGCTACGTATGGAGACAATAGAGAGACTTGAGAGAGGAATGGATTGAATAGTGATGATTCCCCTAGTGTTGGCATAGAAAAAAGAGATGGAGATGATCGATGATTTAGCATTTTCATAATTAATTAATGAAAGATTAAATTTATGATGAAATAATATAAATTATTCTTGTTAAATAGAAGTAATAATTGTAATTTACGTCAATGAATTTAAATATTTAATGCATAGTGTAGATGGATCGAAGATGGATGTACAGTTGCAGTCGTGTGAGTGATGAATAATTAAAGGCTTGATTGATTTCAGAAGAGCCACCGAAGAGGATATGCTCAATAAGGGGAGTGAATACATATACTGTCCATGCATTGACTGTGATAATGTGAAGATGTTCAACAACGCAAGGCAGATCGAAGCACACTTGATCCAAAGGGGTTTCAAAGAATGGTATACATGTTGGAGCAAGCACGGTGAGAAGGAGGTCGTCATACATGAAGATAGTAACAGAGGAAGTTATTGATATTCTAGATGTAGTCTGTTGTACTGTAGGCGATCATGATGAGTTATCAGAAGACGATGAAATGCACAATTTGGATCAGATGCTTCGGGGTGCTGAGGGGAACAACCTTAATGATGCTGGTCACAGTAAATTCCATAGATTGATGGCAGACTCGGAGAAACCATTGTCCAGGATGCAAGCCAAAATTCACAAGGATGTTGGCCATGCTTGAGCTATTGAAATTGAAGCCAAGCAATAGATGGTCAGAAAAGAGCTTCACTATGCTATTAGGCCTATTAGCAGACATGCTCCTAGAGGAAAATCAGTTGCCGATAACCACCTACAAAGCTTCTTTGTCCTCTGTTGAAAGAATACATGTGTGTCCCAATGACTGTATACTCTACCTATGCAGACTTGCGTTCATGTCATGTGTGCAAAGCATCTCGCTACAAGCACAAGAGTACTAAACTAGATGACGTCAAGGATGGTGAGGAAGTGATTAAAGGAACTCCCATGATGGTTGCCTGGTACGTTCCAGTAATTCCCTACCTGAAGCATTTATTTGCGAACCAAAGGAGGCTGAACTGATGCGTTGGCATGCTGAGGGGCGGAATGTTGATGGAAAGTACAGACACCCTACAGATGTTGTACAGTGGAGAAACATTGATAGGAAGTATGAAGATTTTGGTGACGAAGTGAGAAACATAAGCTTCGGATTGACTACAGATGGAATAAATCCTTTTGGTAGCATGAGTAGCCGACACAGCACTTGGGTTGTGCTTCTCTATATTTACAATCTCCATCCTTGGTTGTGCATGAAGTGGAAGTATATTATGATGTCGATACTTATTCAAGGGCCAAGGCAACCTAGTAATGACATCAATGTGTACTTTCACCATTGTATGATGATCTACAGACACTGTGGAATCCAGGGGTACAAGTGTAGGATGTGTTCAAAAAGGAGTATTGCCCCTGCATATCTCATCTCAAGCCCCCCGCAGTACTGCCCTCGAGCCCCATCGCCGCCGCCCCCGAGCCCTACCGCCGCCGACCTCGAGCACTACCGCCGCCACCGCCTCCCCCGAGCCCTTCCACCACCACCGCATTGCCCTAGCCCCTACCCCCGAGCCCTACCGATGAGGAGGAGGACCGGCGGCACCACACCCGAGCCCTACCGATGATGAAGAGGAGGACCGCCGCCCCCGAGCCCTACCGATGATGAGGAGGACCAGCACTCGATGCCGTTGCCACCGAGCTCGACTCCATCACCACCACCGTGAGTTCTCTTTGCAAACCTTCTCCAAGTCAATTGTTAGTCAGCATAAAAGATTGCGATGAATCTATTATTATTATTCGAGTGGTACTGTCTTTTAGCTATGGAAATTTGAAGCAACTTTGCTTGAGTTACAAATTGTAGTTGTTCTGAAAAGTTAACTTTCTAGCTATAAGGAGCTATAATCAAATAATCAGCGATGGCATTGGTTTTGTCAATGATTTACACTATCCTAGTCCATGCTACTACATAAATTCCTTTTGAAATTCTTTTATGAGAATCCATCATTTCCCTGTCATAATTTACACAACATCAAAATTTTATGTTTATTTATTTATTTTTATTTTTGAAAAAGAAGGTTCCCTTCCAATTTCTATTATCAGAAATCACGAGAGTACATGTTCCTACTAGGACTGCCATAGCATCTAAATTCTGTTATATTGTAGGCCATTCCTTTCTACTGACCCTTCAATTATATCATCTGAGCTGCTGCATTAGAAACTCAGAAAAGCAATCAATGGATGAAACTGTTCAAACTGTTCTCTTACTATTGTGCAAGGTCAGCATGCCCTAGAAAGTGGAAACATATAATGCAAAAAGGTATAAACAACACAATGGGAGATATAGGTAATACTTTAGTTCAATACACTCCTCAAAAACAATTGCTGGTGTCAACTCACAATGATGTATTGCAAAGAATGATGTCAACTCACAATGGCCATATCTATGAACAAATTTTTGAACATACATCTATAGAGTAAAATTGCACAATTTCTTTACAATATATGTGCATGTTTTATTGTGTGTTGTTTTATTGTATCTCGATAATGTAGAGAATTTAGAAGATATGTCTGGCGAGAATTCATCCCACTGTGCCACACTCTTCCGCAACAACAAAATGCAAGGGTCGAAAATGATCGTAGAAGCCGAACGGTAAATTTGTCGTCACTACGGTTAATGAGTACCTTGGAGACCCTATTCAACCCGAACAGATGATGAAGAAGTTTAGAACCGTTTGTGGCATCGTAGCACAGGAGCGAGTTAACATCATGTTAACCTCGTGGAAGCAACTCAGTAAGGAGGAGAGGATGGCACTGGTGGATGAAATATTGCTATCATTTACAGTCCCCGAACAACTTGAAGCTGAAGTGCAAAGTGCTGCAGGTGTAGCGGTAGATAAGCCGTGGAAGAATTTCAAGAGCTTCTTAGTCAAAGTGTATGTTGAAAAGGATAGAGAGCCCTTAATCTCGCGTACTGGGAAACATTTGGGGATATGAAGAGGGTGGACGAATTCTAGCTTAAGAGCGAAGCAAACAAGGCCATTGCCACCGAAAACACACACCACCATCGACTTGGCACGTCAGGGTATGCAGCCAAAAGGAGCCAATGGGAAAGGGAGGATGAGGGTACTGTTCCTCCTTTCTCCAGTGTCGACAACCCCAGGGGCTGAGACTGGATTCGGGCTAGGGCAAAGCCTGGTTGTGAGGGCACGTTCTCCTTCCCTACTTCGGTTGACCAGGAGGTGTACCAAAGGATGGTAAGAGAACTAACTCCCTCAAATTGTGCGACTATTACACAACATGATAGTAAGAGATCTAACATGTAAGCATCTTGTAGGAGTTGTTGAGTTCAGAATCTTCCCAAAGCTCCTTCATGAGCAATAGGGAGAAAGATATACTCTCCTAGGCTTTGGGCAATGCTGAGCATCCAGGTCATACGTGGGGCTATGGGTTTGTACGTCTCTTGGCAGAAAGCTTTCCTGAGCGACCTAGAGTCTCAGAAGGAGAGGAAACGGGCAAAAGCTTAACATGATGCTCAGCAGATGAAGAAAGCTATAACGAACTCACTCAAAGTAGAGATAACTCAAATGTTTGAACAGCTCAAAGCGCAGCACATAGGTGAAGGAACCCTAGGCAGCCCCGGTGGTCGATGGAGTACCTGTGCATCCATTGATGTTGTTGATGATAGCAGCGCCACAAAACCCTATTGATGAGAACCAACATCCCACGTCCTACAAGCTGTACGTAAAGCTAAAGAACATGGATTTCACATTGGAGGTAGCTTATGGGATGGCGTATCCGCCATTGAAAGGAGATGTGGTCAACAATGTCCCGTTAACACCGAGGTATGCAAAAGTCAGCGTGGACATGGTCTCCAACAGCCATCCCGCTTTCCCATTCTGATCCCAATGCCAAGATAAAACATCTTGGACAAGCTGTTGGGAAATTCATCCAGTGGCTTAAGAAAGACATTGTGATCAAGCAACAATGATCTGAGTCATCGTGTCCAGTTGGGATCGTGGTGATGTTTTCCTCACCGCCAAAGCTAGCTACCCATTGTGTCGACGTACAAACGCCGGTATCGGTGGTCCAGAAGGACCCCCTTTGGGATTCGGCCGGGGAGGTTGTCACGGACCCGGAATCCACATGTGATTAGGGGAACGAGAAGCCGCCAAGGACCGAAGGGCTCGTTAGCCCGGTGGCACGGTACCTGCGCCGTACGCACCGAGGCGGAACGATCCGACACCCGCCACATGCGAGCCGGCCGGAAGCGACCAATCTTCCCAGAACCACAAATAGATTCCCGATACCAGTGAAGGGGTAATACCGCGGGATAAGCCTGTGCTCCGCGATAGTCATAGGAGGACTAGAGCTCGGGATATGTATCCCCTCAACCTAACCTAGCCTTGAGGTGCAACTCTGATCCAGCTCTGCTCTGCCGTCAGCGCGAGGCGTGACGGTCATGGGAGGCTTAGCGAGTACGGGACGAATCCCCTGGATCGGCCCAACCAAAGCTGCACGGGACTAGTGGTTCGCTCACCTCTGCCATCACGAAACGCAGTCCTAGCACGCAATAATACCACTGCACAGTTGCCCATGTACTTCATCACATACACGCATTGTACATGGACAACCGCAAGTAACAACTCGGATACCACAGTACAAACTCTACATTACGATATTAATAATAACTGCCCACGACAGGACGACATATTACAATAGTCTGTTATATCCAAACACATATCCGAGTACGGAGAAGTTAAACAACAGCGGAAGCAAAATAAATGAGACCCACAGCGGCATAGTGACCGCTGACCAAAATCCACATCTATCCCATGCATCGAACACTACCGAGGAAACATTATTTCAGGCGGCATTCAAAATAGTCCTGGGCCATCAGATCACCTGCAAGCTCTAGGAATAACCTAGGTGAGTACAAAAGTACTCGCAAGACTTAATCGTGCTTGATTAAATGCCCTACACATACTAGTGTAACAGCAAGTAAACATGATGCTTCTCAGAGTAACAATATACAAAATCAACAACATAGCATTAACAGGGAAAGTAAGAACAAGGTAAGTAGCACATTAATTCAGGGAGCAAACATGTCCTACAAATCACCACATGATCCGAATCATCCAATCCAATCCAATGGGGCAACCCATGTATCCAATCCAATCGACTTAGTTAACAAATTCCAAATCCAAAGGGGAGCCCCTATACCAATCCAAATTGAACCATCACAGACACATTATCAAATCCGACTTAATCCATCACAGACACATGATGATTTAATCTCTCGGATCGCTACCGACAACCCAACCCCTGCCGATATAATGAGTGCATAACCGCAAGGAGGTAATGATCCTCCAAGGGGCGTGGAGGCTTATGTCATCTATACCTCAGTGTTGGTTCTCGCTAACGATCCGCGTTGTAAGGGATGGTGACACGCTGAAGATAAGGTTGCTGCGGTGACAAAACTCTACTTACACCTGGGTCACCTTCCCGCCGCTATTAGCAACAACCGTACCCATTGTGCACGCCCTCGGCTCTCACAACTCACTTAAAGGTTTGGTTGAAGAGCCACAGATGTTCTCAACGTGAGACCCATCCTGCTTGTATTAGTGTGCTTAACATCTCCTAATGACCTCTAAACTGATCATACCCATACGACATACAACGGAGACAGACACATACAAGCACACATAAAAAAGGGCATACACAAGAGTACGGAAGGTAAAATGCAACAAGCTCTGCTTGCCTGATTCGGTTTGTTCCTGTTCTTGCGAAGGGTAGTAAGCCGGGTGGTCACCTTCGGGCTCTGAAGCGAGCGGTACCGGAAAAGGATAATTAAGGAATATTTAACAACCAGCATGTATGCATGTATGAACGATGCGAACTACATGTGCATAAGATGTATCGTGGTTGTCGAGGAATTATTACTATGTGCAAGGTTTTAGGTTAACTCATCGGAGACTTGTGTGTGGTGGCTAGCTAGAATGCATGCATGGCAGGTTAAGAGGCTGCGATGAGTTAGGGGTGCACCGATTTACGATAAAAGGGCTAACAAGCATTTGGTTGGGTGATAGGTGTGGAACTTAAATCCTGGTTCTAGCAAGCTTCATCATGTTTAGCATTTCCTGTCTTCTTCTCAGTAAGGAACAAGGTATTGTTCATCCTATTCTCAATATTATCTCATTACCTAAAATACTAAGTGGGTTTATCATGTTATTATCCGGGTACATTATGTGTTACAAGTTTAGAGCGGTTAGAATCGCGCCACTCGGAGTTATGACCATCGGATTAGGGTTCGCGTCGATCTGCGATAAAAGAACTAACGAGTGTGGTATGGGGTGATACATGTTGACCCTAGGTACTGGTCCTATACATTGTATGTTAAGGTTCGTACGATGAGATTTTAGGGTTTCGTCGTTGATCTCTTATGCATGGGTGTTAACGTTGTGCAGTTTTTCAAATTAGGGTTAAGGTGGAAGACATTTAGTGGGTGATTGAAGTTTAGAGGTGGATATCTACAAAGCATTCGCGGACATGACTTACGCAGTTGGGATCACCCAAGTTGGAGCTATAGTGGTTTAGTTAGGACTTAGGGAAAAGCGTTGCATGAGAGGGAATAGATTAGGGTTTAGATTCAAAGGATCGGAACGGCAATCGATGGACTGGACATTATGATTCAACAAAATGGCAGAGGGTTCTACTAGGGTTCCAGAGCTACAGACGTTGCTTGATTCGGAGCTGGGGTCGCCATACTAGGGTGAATCGAGGATCGGCAGTTAACCCGACGACCGGAACATACTAACCCTAGACGACCTACTGTGCATGTGCTCAAATCAAAGTTTTCTTCTACCCAAATCGTAGAGCTTTTCACGAGGATTCCAGAAAGTCCAAGTTTGCTCAATTCCGAGTTACGGATCAAAAGATATCGCCGTTTGAATTTTATCAGAAAAACAATCCAACTCTAACCCTAACAGTACGAAAATCTAATTGCTAAAGCCACCCAGAGGATCCCTACTCTCTCTCTCTCTCTCTGCGCTATCAATTCAAATTGCTAAACTCACCCGAGACTCTACCCCAAACCCTGCCTCCATAACAGTACTAGCTGACTGGTGGGGTCGACCTGTCAGCCGGAGAGGGCTCATTAGCTCACCCGGTGCTGACACGTGCCCCACCCCATCTCTCTTCCCATCTCTCTCTCTCACTGGTTCACCGGAGGGGGCTCAGACGGCGGCGCGGTGGCCGGAGGCTCACCGGAAAGGAGCTACAGGGGACGGCGAGGCCGGTGGGGAATGGCACAAGGAGCAACGGCTCACCTCGGATCCAATGCGTGGTCGAGGGGGAGCTGAGGCAGTCGGAGCGCGGCCGGCGACGGAGGGGAGCGGCGGTGAGGTCGGGACGCAGTCGCCGGGGAGCTTCGGGCACCGTTCTGTGAAACGAAGAGGAGGGGAGAGTTAGGGAGATGGAGAAGGTCCCCGGGAGCAAGAAAACGGAAATGGGGGCTCACCGGAAGCTCTGGGATTGCTCACCGCGGTTGATGGTCGGAGTTGGGGAAGAAAGCGGTGGAGGGGAAGCTTGGGTGCTCAATCTGCAGAACCGAGAGAGAAGAAGTGTGAGGAAGGACGGGGAGCTACTCGGGAGCAACACTGGGAGGTCGGAGGTTCACCGGGGAGTGAAGAATTCCTCGCCGGAGCTCGGGAACCGGCGATGAAGAAGAAGCCAGAGGCGCGGGGAGCTCGGGAGCTGGGGTAGATCTAGGGTTCTTGGGGGGGCGATGCAGGGAGCACGGGCTGTCCGAGCGGCATTAAATAGGACGGCGGGGCGCTTGTCGGGACGGCGCCGGTCGGGGCACCGCCCACCTCCCCCAGTCGCCGGCGGGGACGTGGGGAGAGGGTGCCGACAGGTGGGGCCCGGGCGACGGAGACGGAGAGGAGGAGGCTGACGGCTGGGCCCGGGTTGGCAGCGGGACGAAAGGAAAAAGAAGCGGGCTGCGGCAGGGTGGAGTGGGCCGGCTCGGGGGCGGCCCAGTAGGGTCGGCCCGACGCCAGTTTAGGGTTTTTGTTTTCCTTTTTAATTTCTTAAATAGCAGCTCTACTCCCTTTGTCATTTTATGTACCAAACTAACTCAGAATAGCTTGAAATTTTTACAGTGCCTTCAGAATATTATTAGGGATCTACTGTAAGGATTTGAACTGATTTGGGTATGTTTTTAGCTGGGTTTTAGTTCAAATTTATCTTTTGACCTAATTTTGAATTAAGAGTGCAATTAGGTCCTTTGGGCCTCTAAAAATTTCCCAATTTCTCCAGGGTGCTCAAGAGAGCATGTAGGGTCTACTATTGCAACTTTTAAATTGGTTTGGGTCTCAATTGGTCTATTCTTTAGCTTAACTTTAGAGTTCGACCTAATCGGCGTAGGACGGCAACTGGGTCCTTGAGCCCTTCCAAGCTTCTGAAAATTGACAGGTAGCTAAGGTTTCTACTTTCGAACTTGTTATGAAAGTTGGGGGAAACTTTTCATCCACCAGAGCTCTCCTACTCTTCCAACCCTAGTTCTGTCAGTTTTAGGGTTTGGAGTTGAGTACTTCCATCGACTATCAGGGTGGTAGCAATTTGGGGGATGGCTTGAGAGGAAGACTCCGGGGAGAAGAAAAAGGGAAGCTAGTGGCTCCCCGAGAGGGGATCGTGGATCCAACTTCCTACTAGAGCTATAATCGTTATTCGATACTTCGAATAAGTTGATTGGTGTTTGCTAGTATATCCACCGAGGATGAGATACGTACATATTCAATAAAATTTCATCATATAGTAATTTAGTTTTAATAAGGTGTGTGTGTGTGTGTGGGTGTTTATGTAGGATGACGAATGCCATGTATGCATGAATGCAAGTCGAAAACCTTGATTGTCTAATTTGGGTATTACAGAGGTGCAGATCTACGGAGCTATGCCGGAGCTAAAGCTTGGCAGGATATGAAAATAGGAAAGACACGATGATTTACCCAGGTTCAGGCCACCTCCTAGGTATAAAACCCTACGTCCTGCTTTGAGTGTATTTGAGAATATATGGATAGATTACCATGAACTAGCAGCACAGGTGCTCTAGTCCTTCTTATAGGGTTTGGATGTATGAGGTTTTTCCCAGAAGAAGTCGTCCCCTTTGCATGGCCACGGTTCTCCCCCTATATACCCGGGGTTACCACAGTGGTTGGAAGGTAAATATCTTCCCATGAAGCTTGTCATGGAAGAAACGGACATGGGCAAGCCACGCCGATGGTTGAGATTCGCTGTAGCGGAACAGTGCCGGTCACGCCTTGGTTGGAAACCG